>JBBGZY010000304.1:8610000-9210000 GCA_037952925.1 Lithobates clamitans
AGCTTGGGAGTCCACCCTGACGGTGCCTTGATTGAATAAGGATTGAAAGAGAAGAGGGTAACCCACCTGATGTTTATATATTATACTCCCAGTGAGTAAGTTACCTTCATTCAAGATGGATATCAATGGAGCTACATTTTTATATACCCAGGAAGAGACCACACATATCATGTCTCAGATCTCAGGGTCCAGAAATTTCCTGACGGGTAACACCCCGATCTACAATTCTCGTACATGGGAAAAATTAAGAAGGAAACATACATCTTTGGAACTACACGGGCTAACTTTAGCTGAATACCATCGGGTACAACGGATTCCTAGAGGTTTGAGGGTGCGATTAGCCCCTACCCTATTCAGTGATAACGATGAATTCAAGAGCACATTTATGCAGATTCTCAACAAATGTTCATTTGATCTAATGACTTTGACCATTTTATTTATACATAAGGAACTGGCTTCACTGTCGGAACAACTTACTAAAATTGAATCAGATTTGCGCACAGCAATGACTTTGGAGGAGTTTAATAAGTGTAAAGAGTTGGCTGATGAAAACATTAACAAATATCGTTGCGAACTGGAGACCAGAAAACGCAACAAATTTGATCGGGACATCGAGGATTATGAGAGGAACCAGGTATACCGATGGCCGCGTCCATACAATCGACGAGGTCGTAGCGAGTATGGAAGCCACAGGAGGGAAATGTCCGATAATTCTTCAGCCAATACAGACACCGATTCCTCATCTAATTTTTTACAAACAGATCGGAGAGAATTGTCCACTACTCGGATGCAAACCAGGTCCCGTTACAACAGAGAAGGGAGTCACGACAGATACCGCAATACACGAGGCAACCGTGGCCGATCAAGGGAGACCTAGTACATAACATCTCCAGGCGGGTCCTGTCATCGGATGAGGTAGGACTGTTTAACCGTGGTTTATCTTATTGCCCTAAGAGTCATCTAGATCCATTCCAGTTAGATCAAGATCTGTATCGCCTATTTCGTAATATTAGATGGAAGGTTCATTTTCTTCATAAACCATTGGCCATAACGACATGTTTGAAGGGAGGTTGAGTAATAAAAGTTTGGGACTGATGATGAAATCCAAATCTGTTCCCCCCACTACTTACGTACCGGTTGAGATGTTTGTACAGGAGGTCACCCGAGATGTGAAACGTTTAATACAACAAGTGGACTTTAAAGATCATGTACCTAACAACCTGTCCCCTCATGAAAGAATAGCGTTGCGGGAACTAACTAAACGGAATGATATTATTTGTAAACCTGCTGATAAAGGGGGTTCGGTGGTCATCATGGACCCCCAGGCGTATGAGAATGAGATCAAGCGGCAATTGGATGATGATACAGTGTATAAACCTCTACAATCAGACCCCACATGGAGTATCAGAAAGATCTTGGAGAGTATTGTAAAACCAGCGTTTAAAGAAGGGTTAATTTCACATGACCTGTATGAATTTCTGTTACCAACACATACCCGTATTCCGGTCTTGTACATACTCCCCAAGATCCATAAGGACAAACATTCCCCACCAGGACGCTCGATTGTATCGGGGAGAGATTCGATCTTTGTACCCACGTCTAAATTATTGGACAGAGTGTTATCACCTTTGGTGAAAACTACCCCATCCTACATCAAGGACTCTGGTGACTTTCTGTCCAAAATTAGGGACCTACCACAAATCCAAGACAAATGTATCCTTGTCACTTGGGATGTAACAAGTCTATACACATCAATTCCACATGTGGCCGGCATTGAAGCAGCGTTGAGCCTAATTAAGAATTGTCATGAGTACTCAGAAGCTCAGATTTCTTTTTTTGAAAAGTTATTCAATTTGGTTTTATATAATAACTATTTTCTTTTCAGGGATCGTTATTATGTGCAATTGACGGGGGTTGCCATGGGCTCCAATGTTGCCCCGCCATATGCTTGTTCATTTATGCATGATTTTGAGCAGAAACATATTTTTGTCAATGACATTTTTTGGGAACATTGCGCCACCTGGTGGCGCTATATAGATGACATTTTTGCCATATAGCGGGGCAACATTGAATCACTCAAAACCTTTGATGAGATGATTAACAGTATTTCACCAAATATTCAGTTCAAAATTCACATTGGTGGGAACTCGGTCCCCTTTCTAGACATACGGGCATACACAAAACAAGGACGGATTGAAACTGATATATACACTAAGCCCACAGATAGAAACCAGCTATTAAGATATGACAGTTACCATCCCCCCCACGTTTTTAGTTCTATCATTAGAAGCCAACTTCTCAGAGTGATGCGGATTGTGAGTGATACTACAACAAGAGACCAGAGATTAGATGAAATGTGCTTTAAATTTAAGGAGCGGGGCTATCCAGAAGGTCTAATTAGACAGGAATTAAATAAAATTTTGAACCCCATTGGTGATTGTAATAAGAAGAGATATTCATCTGACAAACCTAGGATTCCATTTGTCTTTCAATTTAACAGTTATAGTGATAAAATCTTTAATGTATTGAGAATACATTGGACGATACTGAAACGATCATATCCTCAGATAGAGGAGTTTCAATTAACTCCCATGAAAGCATATCGGCAAAATAAAACCTTGCGTGATCTTTTGGTACGATCTGAATTCAAACCTGATAGGCAGGAGGAGAAAAGAATGACTTTTCTCGGTAGTAAAAGGAAGGGCTGTTACCCCTGTCTTAATTGTATCCAATGTAACCTACTGATTAAGGGCAATAATTTCTGTCATCCTAGAACTAACAATAAGATAATAATTAATGGCTTTTACAACTGTCAATCATCATATGTGATCTATATTCTCACATGCCCCTGTAATCTCCTTTATGTGGGGGAGACGACCCAAAAAATCAAAGACCGTATTGCACAACATCGTAGTACAATTAGACATCCCCAATCAGGCCTTCCTGTATCGCGTCATTTTTCTGGGAGGACTCTGAATAGATAAAGCAATTTGGGTAGAATAGTCATTTTGATTGCATTAATCTTCCCTATCCAGGATAAAGGAAGTTGCGACCATTGTTTTATTAGATTTGTGATCTGTCTTAATACAGGAGGATAATTGGTTGAGAATAAGTCAGAATGAGATGCTGTTAAATGAATTCCAAGATATGGGATTGATTTTTCTGCCCATGTGAATGGGAGTGCAGCCCTAGCCGGGATCAATTCCATGTTTGTGAGTGAAATATTAAGTACTAGGCATTTCTTAGGATTAATCATAAGGCCGGATAGGGCTGCAAATCCATCAAGAGCTGGTATTAAGTTAGGACCAGAGACCTGTGGTGATGATAGAAAAAGTAATATATCGTCTGCAAAAATACATAATTTGTGTGTAATACCTCCTACTTCAATGCCAGTTATAGTTTGGTTTGTTCTGATGTATTGGGCCATGGGTTCGAGTATAAGGGGAAATAATAAGGGAGATAATGGGCAACCCTGTCGGGTACCTCTTTCGATATTAAAGGCTTCAGATTTGTATCCAGCATATTTTATATAGGCTTTGGGTTTATTATATAATGCCTTGATCCATGTTAAAAAGTGGGGTCCAAAACCCCATTTTTGTAATGAATATTGCATATATTGCCAGGATACTGTGTCAAATGCCCTCTTAATATCGAAAGATAGAAAACATAAAGGGATTTTCCGTTTTTTAGCAATATGTGCCAATAACACTGCCCTGCGTATATTATCGCCTGCCTGTCTATTTGGCATGAAGCCTACTTGATCTCTATGTATTAATTTTCCTATAATGCTATTGAGGCGTTTTGCTATTATTTTTGCTAATAATTTAATATCGAGGTTTAACAGAGAGATAGGCCGATAATTCACACAGGAAGTATCATCAGAAAGGGGTTTTGGGATCATACAAACAATTGCCATTAGTGTTTCTTGCCGAAAAGAATGTCCATCTAGAAGTTTGTTAAAAGTTTCAGTGAGAATGGGAGAGAGTATTTCTGAGAATGTTTTATAGTATAAAGCCGAGTAGCCATCTGGGCCTGGTCTTTTGTTAAGTTTTAGGGCTTTTATGGCGTTAGCAACTTCATCTATAGTTATAGGCTCATCCAAACTGCTTTTTTGATTCTGAGATAACTCAGGTAAGGTTATTTTTGAGAAGAAGGATTCAGCTTCTGTAGGATTAAATTCCTTGTTTGTCTTATATAAAGTTGCGAGATGTGAGTGAAATTTATGGACTATTTTAACTGGATTACAAGTGTAAACATTTTTTGATAATTTCAAACGTATTGGTTTGAAAGATTTGTTAGTTGAATTTAATGCCCGAGCCAAATATGTACCTGGTTTGTTTGTATTCATGTAGAAATTGTGTTTGGAGCGTTTGAGGGATTTATCAACTGACTCAGTGAGAAATAGATCGTATTCCAATCTAGATTTTTCCAGATGAGATTTTGTACTCTGAGATGGATTATCTTGAAATGATATGTAGGCTGCATTAAAATTGAGTTCTAGTTTTTTTGCTAGATTTTTGCGTTCCCGTTTAAATAGTGCCATTTGTCTTTGTATTGTACCACGCAAGACAGGCTTATGAGCTTCCCACAGTGTTATTGGGGAGATGTCTGTTGTATTATTAATTGATATGTATTCCTTTAAAGCTTGTTCAATGGCCATCTGATGTAGTGGGTGTTTGAGCATTATGTCCGGTAAGTACCACGTTGGGTCATGCGCTTTTGATATGGCTGAGGCTATAGTAGTGTATACTGCATTATGGTCAGACCACGGAATCGGAATTATATCTGATGCAATAATTTCTGGTATCATTCCTATTGTTAGAAAAATATGATCTAATCTGGTGAAGGTTTGATGAGGGTGCGAGAAATAAGTGAATTTCTTTTTCATTGGGTTACTTTCTCTCCATGAATCTACCAGATTGTATTTGGAAAGAAGTTGAGAAAAAGGTAATCTAGAGGTTATTTTGGATGGTGTAAAAGGTGATTTATCTAGAAATGGGAGGAGGACCTGGTTCGAATCCCCACACATTATCACTGTTCCTATTTTGTGTGTATTAATCACTTGTAATATATGTGAGAGGAATGGTGTAGGTTGTTTGTTAGGAGCGTAGTAGGAAATCACCGTGATTGCTGTATTCATTATATAACCCATGAGTATCAGGTATCTACCTTCTGGGTCTTTAATTTCTGATGATAAGGTTAATGGTGTGGATCGGTGAAATGCAATTAGAGTTCCCCTTTGTTTGGTACAGGCAGAAGCCGTGTAAATTTGTTGATAAAAAGGAGAAATATATTTTGGAGTAGAATCTTTGGTGAAGTGTGTTTCTTGGAGGCATACTATGTGAGCCTTCTTGTTATGGAAAGTACGGAAGGCTTTGGTCCTTTTTTGAGGGACATTTATTCCCTGAACATCCAGGGAAAGTATATTCAGTGGTGCCATGGCAACAGATCAAATAGTTTTGACTTACTTTTTGTTATGCAGAGCTGACTGCGCAGATCAACCTGTGTGGACTGAAGAGATGAATAGATAGAAAAGAAACCAGTGAATTCTGGAGTAAAGAGTAAACAAAAAACATATGAAATTAGATGATACATTGTATAAATTATTTTTTGCAACAATTTACCCGTGAAAGAGAATAAATATCTCTCTCAGGGGAATAAGTGCCTTCGTCACACTCCCACATAATATGGTTGGGAGAATGAGGAGGGCTAATGGGGGTACACGGATCTTCTGCTTACAGGAGAGAAGTGCTATGTCAAAAGACATCAAAATGATGTTTCATTAATTGGAGTGCAGAATATAGTTTTTGTTGAAATTATTTATTCCAGGGTGGTTGTATATGGTTAGTCTTGCCCTAGGCTAAATAATTCAGTTAGAAAGGTACTGTTAATAACTTTGGTATTGATGAAGATAGTTTGAATTATTTTGGGATTTTAACCCTTTTAGAGTAAACAATTACATATTTTATTCATATGTAACTGTTTAGATATGTTAACTCATAAAATTGAGGTTGTATTGCTTCAGATTAGAATAAACAAAAACATAATTCTAGGAACTAGTTAGGTAATAATATATTTGTTTTAAGAAAAGAAAGAAAAAGCTTCCATTACTTCTGGATTATTGAACATATTTGTCCTAAAAAGTAATAAAACTATTGTTATTACCTGATAATATATAACTGAACAAGAATTTCCTTATTTCACTTATATATTCTAAGGCTATATGAATCAGAAGTAATAAGAAATATAACTGGAATGTAACATAATCCCACACGGTGTGTGACTATCAGAATGCAGTTACATTCAGTTATAAATACAGGTTTTTTTATAGAGAACCATCTCTTAGTATAATAAATGAAGAGATATCAGGAATTAGGATGTCAGTCCATTGAATCTTCTTGGTCCATGGATGATGTGGCATAACGGCCTCTTTTGTGAGAATGATGATTCCCATTTTGTTCTGAAATTTTCTGGGTGCTGCCTGAAGGTGAAGATGACGCCATTCTTCTGCGTGTGGGAGTGTTGTTGCTTGTGGGTTCTGTCAGATTTAATTTTAAAAGGGTTTGTTGTAGTTCATCTGCTGATCTGCTTCTGTAAATTGTACCTTGGTAGTTAAATCTGACTAAAAAGGGGAAGCCCCATTGATACATAATGTTGTGGCGTTGCAGTTCCATTAGTTGGGGTTTCATGGATCGGATCGTCTTTTAGTAATAGTAAGTTGGGATAGGTCAGCAAAAATTTGATAATTGTGTCCTTGAAAATTAAGTTCCTTTTTTTCTCTTGCAGCAATTAGTATTTGTTCTTTCGTTCTGTAATAATGACATTTTGTGATTATATCACGTGGGGGTCCATCTTTCTTTTTGGCTGTGAGGGCTCTGTGTACTCTGTCCAGTTCTAAACATTCAATAGGGATATCTGGCTTTAGTTCTTGTAATAGAGCAGTAATAGTAGATTGCAGGTCTGTCACAGTTTCAGGTATTCCCCTTATGCGCAAGTTTGAACGTCTGGCTCTATTTTCGTAATCTTCGAGCTTAGTTTGAAGTATTAAATTCTCTTTTTTTAATTGTTCCAATTCTGTTATATTTTCTTGGGTTGTAATTTCAATTTCATCCATTTTTATTTCTAAGGCTGCGGTGCGGTTTCCCAGCTCTCTTATTTCTTTGGTTAGGCTTTTTGTTATTTGGTCTGAGGTTTGTTTTAAAGCCTTATGAAGCATCTTTTCAAATTGTAATAATATTACTGGGGATACTGAGGAGGCTTGTGGAGAAGTTTGTGAGAGGATTTGTTCTGTATCTGACTCAAATGGAGAGTCTTGCTGTGACATTTTCTGTCTGTGAGAGCGCCCTGATGCTGTATCTTGTGAGGTGACTGGAGCTGCTTCAGCTGCAGTGAGTGCCTGTGAGCTCTTTGTGAGGTGATTTTTATTTCTGCCACGGTTTCCTCCCAGTACCATATTTCCTGCCCAAACTTTCACAGTTTGTTCCCTGGGGCAAAAAGGTTCAAATGGATACCTTTTGAGCCTGCAGGCTCCGCTTTGTCCTTCTCTTCTCTCCTCAGCGGTGTGGAGCTCTGACAATGAATGTCTGCTCCGCTAGGCTCCGCCTCCTGCCCCCGCGTAATTTTTCTGAGATGGGACACAAAGACACCGATTTACGATTTATGGTGTTAGAAGAGATTCCTCACGATAAAAGAGGGGGTGATAGGATTTTGAAATTGAAAAGACGTGAGGTTTGGTGGAATAATAAATTACAGTCCTTGCATCCTGACGGTATGAACAAGGACTATGATTTATACTTATTTGTGTAGAAGTTTTGATACGAGATTGTAAAGTAGTTACAATTATGTTTTGAATGTATTACATTTCTTTTAGATCGATCACAAAGAGCTCCCGTTGGGAATACTAGTAAGCAGATATCAGCTGGAATCTATGAAGAGATCTGAGACATGATCAAGAACGTTATTATATTTATGATAAATGATTTGAAAGATCTAATTAATTAAGTGAAAGAGTTTAGTTAGTCCATAATGTCATGCTGACGATATATGATACATAATAGGATGAATCTGTTGTAAATAATTCTTTATTAGGTAATTTAAGATGGTTCACCAGAATTGGATTTATATAGTAGGGTTAAACGCTTAATGTGTATAGGTGGTTTGTCTATGATAATTAGTTAAGTGAACACAGGTGTGTACTGGACTGGGTGTTGATAAGAGAACATAGTGTGGTTTGGCTTTTCACACACAGCCAGAAAAGCCTGACGAAGAGCGACTTGCACTCGGAACTGTACAGTGGTTTGCTTGTATTTGAATCATGTAATGAAAGAATTTTCAGTAAAAGGACACTTTTTGCATCAAAGCATCGTTCCACGTGTTTTTCCTATATATATATATATATATATATATATATATATTTATATATATATATATATATATATATATATATATATATATTTTTTTTTTTTTTTTCTATTCTTTTTCATTGTTTTTCTATGCTATTCTTTTCTATTTTATTCTAAACTTTTCTATTCGAATTTGAATTCATTCTATACGAAATTCGAATTTCGGAAGATGGCTTCTGAAAGTGGAATTCCGTAAAAAATGAATTCGAATTTGAATAGAAAAGATTAGAATAGAAAATAATAGACTAGACAAACAATAGAACAGAACAGAATCAAATATAATATATGTATATATATATTTTATTCTATTCTGTTCTATTGTTTTTCTAGTCTTTTCTCTTCTACTCTATTCTAATCTTTGGTTCATGGTTTTATATATATATTTATATATATATATATATTTTTATTATTTATTTATTTATTTTCTATGCTGGTCTATTGTTTTTCTATTCTTTTCTATTATTTTCTATTTTATTCTAATCTTTTCTATTTGAATTCGAATTCATTCTATAGGAAATTTGAATTTCTAAAAAAGGTTATACAGAAATAGAATAAAATAGAATGAAATCAAATTCTAATAGAAAAGACTAGAACAGAAAAACAATATATATAATAATATATATATATATATATAATATTTCTTTCTATTCTTTTCTACTGTTCTATTGTTTTTCTATTCTATTCTTTTGTATTAGAATTTGATTTCATTCTATTTCTATATAACCATTTTCCGAAATTTGAATTTTGTATAGAATGAATTTGAATTCAAATAGAAAAGATTAGAATATAATAGAAAATAATAATTTTTATATATATAATATATATATAAAACCATCTTCCGAAATTCGAATTTCATAAAATGAATTTGAATTTCAATAGAAAAGATTAGAATAGAGTAGAAAGAATAGATTAGAAAAACAATAGAACAGAATAGAATAAGATATAATATATATATATTATATTTTATTCTGTTCTGTTCTATTGTTTTTCTAGTCTATTCTTTTCTATTATTTTCAATTCAAATTCAAATTCATTCTATACGAAATTCGAATTGCAGAAGCCATCTTACGAAATTCGAATTTCGTATAGAATGAATTCAAATTCGAATAGAAAAGTTTAGAATAGAATAAAAAAGAATAGCATAGAAAAACAATGAAACAGAATAGAAAAAAATATAATATATATATTATATTGTATTCTCTTCTGTTCTATTGCTTTTCTAGTCTATTCTATATCTATTATTTTCTATTCTAATCTTTTCTATTCAAATTCAAATTCATTCTATACGAAATTCTAATTTTAGAAGCCATCTTTCGAAATTCGAATTTCGCATAGAATGAATTCAAATTCAAATAGAAAAGTTTAGAATAGAATAGAAAAGAATAGCATAGAAAAACAATGGAACAGAATAGAAAAAAAATATAATATATATGCCTCGTTTCCACTGAGCGGATCGGTTCGGGTCGGTACAGTTTGAATGGCCTAGAATGGTCCAGTCTATTCTGGTGAGCGTTTCCACTGCAAGTGGGACCACAAGGGGCCATACAGGGTTTAGAAAAAATGCCTCAGCATAGCGCAGCAGAGGGTTTTCTGTCAGCCAATCAGTGGAAAGTATCGTAGCTCCGCCCTAACCGAACCGTTCCATTTTCTATGGCCCCACATCTGAAGCAGGACCCTGAATGGAATGGTTCGGTTCGGTTGTATGGGCCGCTTTCATAATGGAAACACCCAAAATAGCGTACCGTACCGAACCGATCCGCTCAGTGGAAACGAGGCAATAAATAACCATCTTCCAAAATTGGAATTTGGTACAGAATGAATTCGAATTCGAATAGAAAAGATTAGAATACAATATATTATATTTTTTTCTATTCTGTTCTATTGTTTTTCTATGCTATTCTTTTATATTTTCTATTCTATCCTAATCTTTGCTATTGGAATTCGATTTCTTTCTATACGAATTTCAAATTTCGCAAAATGGTTATATATAGTTTACTTTTTCAAATTCAGTTAATGTTTTTTTCGAATGCGGTAGAATTTTTTCGAATTTTATAGTTTTTTTTCGAATGTGGTAGAATTTTTTCGAATTTGACAGTTTTTTTCGAATGTGGTAGAATTTTTTCGAACTTGATAGTTTTTTCGAATGTGGTAGAATTTTTTCGAATTTGACAGTTTTTTTCGAATATGGTAGAATTTTTTCGAATTTGATAATTTTTTTTCGAATGTGGTAGAATTTTTTCGAATTTGATAGTTTTTTTTGAATGTGGTAGAATTTTTTCGAATTTGACAGTTTTTTCGAATGTGGTAGAATTTTTTTGAATTTGATAGTTTTTTTCGAATGTGGTAGAATTTTTTTGAATTTGACAGTTTTTTTTAAAAATGTGGTAGAATGTTTTCGAATTTGATAGTTTTTTTTGAATTTGGTAGAATTTTTTCGAATTTGATAGTTTTTTTCGAATGTGGTAGAATTTTTTTGAATTTGAAAGTTTTTTTAAAAATGTGGTAGAATGTTTTCGAATTTGATAGTTTTTTTTTAATTTTGTAGAATTTTTTCGAATTTGATAGTTTTTTTCGAATGTGGTAGAATTTTTTCGAATTTGACAGTTTTTTTCGAATGTGGTAGAATTTTTTCGAACTTGATAGTTTTTTCGAATGTGGTAGAATTTTTTCGAATTTGACAGTTTTTTTCGAATATGGTAGAATTTTTTCAAATTTGATAATTTTTTTTCGAATGTGGTAGAATTTTTTCGAATTTGATAGTTTTTTTGAATGTGGTAGAATTTTTTCGAATTTGACAGTTTTTTCGAATGTGGTAGAATTTTTTTGAATTTGATAGTTTTTTTCAAATGTGGTAGAATTTTTTTGAATTTGACAGTTTTTTTTAAAAATGTGGTAGAATGTTTTCGAATTTGATAGTTTTTTTTGAATTTGGTAGAATTTTTTCGAATTTGATAGTTTTTTTCGAATGTGGTAGAATTTTTTCGAATTTGATAGTTTTTTTTTAATGTGGTAGAATTTTTTCGAATTTGACAGTTTTTTTCGAATGTGGTAGAATTTTTTCGAATTTGACAGTTTTTTTCGAATGTGGTAGAATTTTTTCGAATTTGACCGTTTTTTTTCGAATGTGGTAGAATTTTTTCGAATTTGATAGTTTTTTTTAGAATGTGGTAGAATTTTTTCGAATTTGATTGTTTTTTTCGAATGCAGTCAAATTTTTTCAAAAGCGGTAGAATTTTTTCGAATTTGAATATGAAACGAAATGAATTCCAAAAACGAATGTAACGAATTCAACGAATTTAACTAAACAAATTTAGTTAAATAACGAATCGAAACTAAACTAAACTAATTTTTTGATCCTGCACATGTCAGTGTGTAGTGTGTACCGGCGTTGAGCGAGAGATAGATAAACAGAGAGACAATGTCATTTGATTAAAGTTAGATAGAGTAGGCAGGTGAGTCAGTTAGCTGCAATTACAGTGTATTGTGTATATATATATATACTGTATTCAGTTTAGCTAGATCCGTTCCTGTTATTCTCTTCCTACTGACAGGCAGGCAGGTGTTTTTACAGTATTTACAGCAATCTGAAGAAAATTGCTGGTGTTCTTCTGATCCTACTCGCTATAGTATTTACAGTTAATGTAGTACATCCTCTGCACAGTGTGCACCGAAAGCTACCTGAAAAAAATTGGTGGTGTTATTCTGATCCTATTAGTATCGCAGGTGGCTGTAGTATTTACAAAATAGTGTAGTGCGTCCTCTGCACAGTGTGCACCTAAAGCTATCTGAAGAAAATTGGTGGTGTTCTTCTGATCCTATTAGTATCGCAGGCAGCTGTAGTATTTACAAGTTAGTGTACTGTGTCCTCTGCACAGTGTGCACCTAAAGCTACCTGAATAAAATTGGTGGTGTTCTGATCCAATATTAATACCACAGGCAGGCAGCTACAGTATTTATAGTTAGTGTACTGTGTCCTCTTGCACATTGTGCACCTAAAGCTACCTGAAAAAAATTGGTGGTGTTCTGATCCTATATTAATACCACAGGCAGGCAGCTACAGTATTTATAGTTAGTGTACTGTGTCCCCTGCACAGTGTGCACCTAAAGCTACCTGAAGACAATTGCTGTTGTTCTGCTCCTATTAATAACACAGACAGGCAGCTACAGTATTTACAGTTAGTGTACTGTGTCCTCTGCACAGTGTGCACCTAAAGCTACCTGAAGACAATTGCTGCTGTTCTTCTGATCCTATATTAATACCACAGGCAGGCAGCTACAGTATTTACAGTTAGTGTACTGTGTCCTCTGCACAGTGTGCACCTAAAGCTACCTGAAGACAATTGCTGCTGTTCTTCTGATCCTATATTAATACCACAGACAGGCAGCTACAGTATTTACAGTTAGTGTACTGTGTCCTCTGCACAGTGTGCACCTAAAGCTACCTGAAGACAATTGCTGCTGTTTTGCTCCTATTAATATCACAGACAGACAGCTGCAGTATTTACAGTTAGTGTACTGTGTCCTCTGCACAGCGAGAACCTAAAGCTACCTGAATAAAATTGGTGGTGTTCTTCTGATCCTATTAATACCACAGGCAGGCAGCTACAATATTTACAGTTAGTGTACTGCGTCCTCTGCACAGTGTGCACCTAAAGTTACAATTGCTGTTGTTCTGCTCCTATTAATACCACAGGCAGGCAGCTACAGTATTTACAGTTAGTATACTGTGTCATCTGCAAAGTGTGCACCTGAAGCTACCTGAAGACAATTGCTGGTGTTCTTATACTAATAATACTACAGGCAGGCAGCTGATTCTGCTAGCTGCAGAATCAGTATATATATACATCCTAGCTTTGTGCAGCTACATCTCACTGCAGGCCATTAGTATGTCTGGAAGGTCAACAAGGAGAGGCAGACAGTCACAAGCCAATAAAAGAGGACAAGCAACTCTGTGTCTACAGGCCACAGTGCTGGTCTTGGAGACGGTGCATCCTCATCAGCACATGGCCGTGGTATACGCTTGTCCTTTTTTTCGGCAGCTGGCCGTGTTGAGCCGCAACAGCGGAAGACTTGGTAGAGTGGATGACCAAGCCGTCCTCATCCTCCTCATCCTCTCTCACCAAGTCTCAGGGTACTTTGTCTGGCAAAGCAGCTGCCAATGCAGCCTCTTCCCTCAGCTCAATGGCATCAGTCACTCCTTCCCTAGCCCCACCATGTCCTCCTGAGGAGTCCCTCAAACTGTTTGACTACAGTGTTGGGTACATGCTCCAGGAGGATGCCCAGCTTTTTGAAGGCTCCGATGATGGTACCCAACTAGAGGAAGGCAGTAAAGTGAGCCCAGAGAGAGGGGGTGCCCAAGAAGGACAGCAATCTGGCAGTCATGTTCACCCTGCTGCAGCATACTGCCAGGTTTGCTCCAGTGATGAGGAGCGAGGGGATGATGAGGTCACTGACTCCACATGGGTGCCTGATAAGAGAGAGGCACATCACCAATGAGCCAGGGGCCAGCTTAGGGGCAGCACACCGACTGCATCACACCACAGAGCTCCGCATGTGCATGGCGCTGCTGTCTCTGCGCGTTATTCCAAAAGTTCTTTGGTGTGGGCCTTTTTTGAGATGAGTGCATCAGATCGCACCACTGCTATTTGCAACATATGTCTCAAGCGTATCTCGCATGGCCAAAATATCACCAGCTTCGGCACCACATGCTTGACCAGACATATGTCGACCTGTCATGCAGTTCGTTGGCAAGCGTACCTAAAAGACCCACACCAAAGAATAAAGAGGACCTCTCCTTGCTCCTCATCAGCTGGGATCTCCAACCCCACTATACCTTCAGTCCTCTCTGAGACCTGCACTGAGAGGAATGAAGGTGTAGAATTAGGTGTGTCACAGCCAAGTACTTGGGGGCAATATGCTATCTGTACACCGACGTCAGATTGTACCAGGCAAATTTCCCTGTCCCAGCTGCTGCACCGCCGAAAGAAGTTCACTCCCAGCCATCCACATGCCCAGCAGTTGAATGCTAGCTTGGCTAAATTGCTAGCACTTCAACTGCTGCCTTTTCAGTTGGTAGACTCTGCCCGCTTCCGTGAGTTTGTGGAATGTGCGGTTCCTCAGTGGCAGGTTCCCAAACGCCCCTGTTTCTCACAGAAGGCAATTCCGGCTCTCTACCGGCATGTGGAAGGCAATGTCTTGGCCTCGCTGGACAGGGCAGTCAGCGGTAAGGTGCATATTACCGCTGACTCATGGTCAAGCAGGCATGGACCTATCTTTCACCGCGCACTGGGTGACTCTGCTGGCAGCTGGGAAAGATGCAGGACAGGGTGCAGTAGTTTTGAAGGTTGTTCCGCCACCACGCCTCCAAAATACTACTAGTGGTGATTCTGCCACACCTCTCTCCTCCATCCTCTTCTTTCTCCTCCACGGCCTCTTCCTGTGCTGATTTGTCTTCGGAACCAGCGGTGCTCCGTAGGCGTTCAAGGGGCTACGCAACCACGCAGGCAAAAAGATGCCATGTGGGGCTTGAGCTGGTGTGCTTGAGGAACAGGAGCCACACTAGGGCAGAGATTCTGTCAGCTCTGCAGGGGCAGGTTCAGAGGTGGTTGACTCAACGCCAGCTTAAGGCAGGTATGGTGGTTTGCGACAATGGCACCAACCTCCTCTCCGCCGTCCGACAGGGACAACTGACCCATATGCCCTGTTTGGCTCACGTCCTTAACTTGGTGGTGCAGCGGTTCTTGGGCAGGTACCCAGGCTTACAGGATATCTTGAGGCAGGCCAGGAAAGTCTGTGTGCATTTCCACAGGTCATATAATGCCAGCGCTTGGCTGGCTGACCTTCAAAAGGAATTTAACCTGCCCAAGAACCGCCTAATCTGTGACATGCCCACCAGGTGGAACTCAACATTGGCCATGCTGTAGCAGCTGCACACGCAGCAGAGGGCCATCAATGAGTACCTGTGCGACTATGGCACAAGGACAGGGTCAGGGGAGCTTGTTGTTTTTTCCCCACACCAGTGGGCCATGATCAGGAATGCATGCACTGTCCTGTCACCATTTGAGGAGGCCACGAGGATGGTGAGCAGTGACAGTGCATGCATCAGTGACACTGTCCCCCTTGTCCACCTGTTGGAGCACACGCTGCATGGAATAATGAACAGGGCACTTGAGGCAGAACAGAGGCAGGAAGAGGAGAACTTCCTTAGCTCTCAAGGCCCCCTTTATCCAGACAGTGTTCCTGCATGCCCGCCAATCACACAGGAAGAGGACGAGGAGGAGGAGGAAGAGGAGGATTGTGTCAGCATGGAGGTGGAGCCTGGCACTCAGCATCAGCAGCAGTCTTTAAGGGATCATTTACAGTTCCAAGAAACCTATGGCTGGGAGGAGGTGGCTGCAGATCATGTCGTCCTTAGTGACCCAGAGGACTCTGGACCGAATGCCTCAGCAAACCTATGCTCCATGGCCTCCCTGATCCTGAAAAGCTTGCGGAAGGATCCTCGTATTCGTGGTATCAAGGAGAGGGATCAATACTGGCTGGCAACCCTTCTTGATCGACGTTATAAGGGTAAGGTTGCGGACCTTATTTTGCCATCGCAGAGGGAGCAGAGGACGAAACATCTTCGGGAGGGCTTGAAGAAAGGTCTGTGCAATGCGTTCCCAGAGACTGGGAGGTTACAAACTCCTGTTCCTGGACAACGTGTTGCTAAGGGCTTCGGTCAGTCAAAGAAGGAGCGGTGGAGAAGGTGGCCGTCTGACCGATGCATTCAGACAATTTTTTAGTCCGCAGCCCCAAGTTATGGTCGGTTCCAGCAACCATTGCCAGCGTCTGTTTTACATGGTGCAGGAATACCTAGGGGCAAGATCTGACTTGGACACTTTTCCCACCGAAAATCCTCTGGGTTACTGGGTCTTGAGGATGGATCACTGGCCAGAGCTTGCACAGTATGCAATTGAGCTACTGGCCTGTCCTGCATCCAGCGTTCTTTCGGAACGCACATTCAGTGCTGCTGGAGGCTTTGTAACCGATCACAGGGTGCGTCTTTATAAAAATAAATCAGTCTTGGATCACCATCAGCTACCAAGCACCTGATGCTGATGTAACCGAATAATTTTTTTTGAAATGCCAGATCCCTTCAAGACTGCCTATGCTGATGCTGACTGACTATCCTGTTATGCTGAGTGACTATCCTCTTCCTCCTCAATGATCATGCTGATAGCTTGTAAGAATATTTTTGGTTCTGGGCGCCGCCACCAGTGGCTAAGGCCCAATTTTTCTGCCCCTGCTTAACAGGGGCATGTAATTACATTTTTTGATGCAATATTTTGCAAGGACGGTTCGTTGCTGCGCTCAACTACAGTATTTGTGAGGGGTTGCAGTGTTGTGGCACCAGCACCAGTGCCTAAGGCCCGATTTTTCAGCCCCTGTTTAACAGGGGCGTGTAATTACAATTTTTGATGCAATACTTTACAGCAGGGCTTGTTTCTGCGCTCCAACTAAAGTATCTGTAAGGGGTTGTAGTGTTGTGGCACCAGCACCAGTGCCTAAGGCCTAATTTTTCAGCTCCTGTTTAACAGGGGCGTGTAATTACAATTTTTGATGCAATACTTTGCAGCAGGGCTTGTTCCTGCACTCCAACTAGAGTGTCTGTCAGGGGTTGCAGTGTTGTGGCACCAGCACCAGTGCCTAAGGCCCAACTTTTCAGTCCCTGTTTAACAGGGGCGTGTAATTACAATTTTTGATGCAATACTTTGCAGCAGGGCTCATTCCTGCGCTTCAACTAGAGTAACTGTGAGGACTTACAGTGTTGTGGCACCAGCACCACCACCACCAAAGGCCCAATTTTTCTGCCCCTATTCAACAGGTGCATGTAATTACAATTCTTGATCTAATATTTCACAGCAGGGCCCGTTCCTGCGCCCCCCAAGAGTAACTGTGAGGACTTACAGTGTTGTGGCACCAGCACCACCACCACCAAAGGCCCAAGTTTTCTGACCCTGTTCAACAGGGGCATGTAATTACAATTCTTGATCTAATATTTCACAGCAGAGCAAGTTCCTGCGCCCACTAAGAGTAACTGTGAGGGCTTACAGTGTTGTGGCAACACCAACACCTAAGGCCGCAATTTCTGCAGAGTATATAGGACAGGCCCCTACTTTCAAACATCCAACTTACAAATGACTCCTACTTGCAAATAGAAGGAGACAACAGGAAGTGAGATAAAATCTACCCCTAGGAAGGGAAATTCTCTCCTGTAAGAGTTAATATTGTTGAAAAACATGTCTCCTCTCCACTGATGCTTTATCACCAATCCTTGTTTCACTAAAAAACCCAAATTGTCAAAAAAAATTTGTCATTGGGACAGAAAATGAGGTGAAATATTCTGAAGAGGTGCACAGACAGCAAAACAAATGTCACAGGGGTGATAACCCTTCCCTATGTTTTCCAAAAAGCTTAAAAATAGATTTTTTGGCTGGAGCTACACTTTAAAAATGTACCAGTTCAAAATTAAAAACAAATTCTACTTAACAACAAGCCTACAGTCCTTGTCTTGTTTGCACCGCCTGTATACTGCTGTTCAGAGTATATAGGGCCTTGGGGCCCCACGCCTTTCCTTTTTTTAATTTGGGTGCGGGGTTCTCCTTAATATCCATACAAGAACCAAAGGGCCTGATAATGGACTGGGGGGTACCCATGCCGTTTGTTCTTACTCATTTTCATCCATATTGCCGGGACCCGACATTACATTAAAGACACAAGCAGTTTTAAAAGACTTTTATTCCTTTAAAAATGTCATTTTGTGCAGGGACTGTTCTAAGCACGGGAAACACGCGCCACTTTACAGGCAAATACAGGGATATTTCACTTTTTTTTCACTTTAAGCAATATTAAACTCACTGCTCCCAAAAAAACGGCCGTTTTTAAAACTTTTTTTTGCATTGATACATGTCCCCTGGGGCAGGACCTGGGTCCCCAAACCCTTTTTAGGACAATACCATGCAAATTAGCCTTTAAATGTAGCACTTTTGATTTCAACCGTTCAAGTCCCATAGACTTCAATGGGTTCTAAAGGTCGCGCAAATTTTCGGTCCGTTCGCAGGTTCTGGTGTGAACCGAGCCGGGGAGTGTTCGGCTCATTCCTACTGTCTACCCTGAAGTTGTAAAGCGCTGTGTAAACTGTTGGTGCTATATAAATCTTGTATAGGCGTGGCCTGACCCACATATGTGGGTGTGTGTGCATAAGCTGCACACCCACACATGTATGTATATGTAATGAGAGACAATTACCTAAACAATGAAATTGATATGTGTGACGGGTCACTATGAAGGCGGGTGTCTTCCACCCAATATATAATGGCTAATTAAGAACTATATGTCAAACGGAAAAGAGGATTGGTGGGACTTTACATGAGGCGTGTCTGTGTATTTAAAAATTAAGATTAAGAGTATATATTCTGTAATGAAGTTTGATAATGGTGTGATGTGATGCAGTGGCCCCGTAAATTAATACAAAACCATCGCACACATCAGACCAGTGCAAGTATGTCGTTTGATTAAGGTAGTCAGAAATTGATGGCGGTTAAGATAACAATAATACATCACCACTGACAATGTTAATACTCATGATAATAATAATAATAATAATAATAATAATAATAATAATCATCATCATAATAATAAAAACATTGATAATAACATTAACTCTAGTATTGTTGTATTTTAATCAAAAACACGTCAATTCATAATTGGATGATAAAAAACTTTGTTGATACAGAAATTAAAAATGAATAATTAAGGAAGAGCATTTATTTATAATCACATAGACATGATCAAATATTAATTATTATTAATAATTGCAGTAAAGGTCCAATCACAGTGGCCCTTTACCATTTGATCAGCTGTGTCCAATCACAGCTGATCACATTGTAAACAGACTTGCCTATTATTGGCAGTTCTTTCCTCCCTCACTGTGTCTGTGGGAGCAAAGGAGACAGCAAAACTGTCAGCACATGGTTTGCACTGATAATCAGAGCACTGATTATTAGTGCCCTGATAATCAGTCCTGCCCATTAGGGATGAGCCAAACATCCCCCTGTTCGGGTTCGCACCAGAACATGCGAACAGGAAAAAAGTTTGTTCGAACACGCGAACACCATTAAAATCTATGGGACACGAACATGAATAATCAAAAGTGCTAATTTTAAAGGCTAATATGCAAGTTATTGTCATAAAAAGTGTTTGGGGACCTGGGTCCTGCCCCAGGGGACATGGATCAATGCAAAAAAAAGTTTTAAAAACGTCCGTTTTTTCAGGAGCAGTGATTTTAATAATGCTTAAAGTCAAAAAATAAAAGTGTAATATCCCTTTAAATTTCGTACCTGGGGGGTGTCTATAGTATGCCTGTAAAGGGGCGCATGTTTCCCGTGTTTAGAACAGTCTGACAGCAAAATTACATTTCGAAGGAAAAAACCCATTTAAAACTACCCGCGGCTTTTGCATTGCCGACAATACACATAGAAGTTCATTGATAAAAACGGCATGGGAATTCCCCACAGGGGAACCCCGAACCAAGATTAAAAAAAAATGACTTGGGAGTCCCCCTAAATTCCATACCAGGCCCTTCAGGTCTGGTATGGATTTTAAGGGGAACCCCGTGCCAAAAAAAAAAAAAAAACGGCGTGGGGTCCCCGTCACACAGCGGGAGCCTCCCTCCATGTCAGCATGGGTGTGGAGCGGCCCGGAGAAGAAAATGAAGAAGAGAAGAAGAGAAGAAAAGAAGAAGAGAAGAGCGGGAGCCTCCCCCCATGCCATGGGTGCGGAGCGGCCCGAGGAGAAGAAGATAGAAGACGTCGCGGAGGAGAAGCTGGACGAGAACGCCAGAGGAAGAACCAGAAGAGCCAGAAGAACCAGAAGAACCAGAAGATGAAGGAAGATAGAAGAAAGAAGAAGTATTTAAATAAAGGAATTGTCAAAAACTGTCTCTTGTCATTTTTAACATTTTTGACAGTTTTTTAGTGAAATGGTAGGAGTAAGTACCCCCTTACCATTTCACACAGGGGGGGGCCGGGATCTGGGGTCCCCTTGTTAAAGGGGGCTTCCAGATTCCGATAAGCCCCCCGCCCGCAGACCCCCACAACCACCGGCCACGGTTGTGGGGATGAGGCCCTTGTCCTCATCAACATGGGGACAAGGTGTTTTGGGGGGCTACCCCAAAGCACCCTCCCAATGTTGAGGACATGTGGCCTGGTATGGTCCAGGAGGGAGGGCGCACTCTCATCCCCCCTCTTTCCCTGCGGCCTGCCAGGTTGCGTGCTCGGATAAGGATCTGGTATGGATTTTTGGGGGGACCCCACGCCGTTTTTTTTTTTTGGCACGGGGTTCCCCTTAAAATCCATACCAGACCTGAAGGGCCTGGTATGGAATTTAGGGGGACTCCCACATCATTTTTTTTTTAAATTTTGGTTCGGGGTTCCCCTGTGGGGAGTTCCCATGCCCTTTTTATCAATGAACTTCTATGTGTATTGTCGGCAATGCAATAGCCGCGGGTAGTTTTAAATGGGGTTTTTCCTTCGAAATGTCATTTTGCTGTCAGACTGTTCTAAACACAGGAAACATGCGCCCCTTTACAGGCATACTATAGACACCCCCCAGCTACGAAATTTAAAGGGATATTACACTTTTAGTGTTTGACTTTAAGCATTATTAAAATCACTGCTCCTGAAAAAACGGCCCTTTTTAAAACTTTTTATTGCATTGATCCATGTCCCCTGGGGCAGGACCCAGGTCCCCAAACACTTTTTATGACAATAACTTGCATATAAGCCTTTAAAATTAGCACTTTTGATTTCTCCCATAGACTTTTAAAGGGTGTTCCGCGGCATTCGAATTTGCCGCGAACACCCCAAATTGTTCACTGTTCGACGAACTTGCGAACAGCCAATGTTCGAGTCGAACATGAGTTCAACTCGAACTCGAAGCTCATCCCTACTGCCCATCAGTGCCACCTATCACTGCCCATCAGTGCAACCGCATCAGTGCCCATTAGTGCCGCCTCATCAGTGCCCATCAATAGAGCCCATCAGTGCACATCAGTGAATAAGAAAAAATACTTATTTTTAGGAAAAAAATTTTTTTTTTTAAATCAAACTTTTTAGACATTTTTGTTTGTTTAGCAAAAATAAAAAAATAGTAACACAGCCTTTCAGTCTGGGCTATGTAATATTGAGGAGTGACTTTAATACAACAGTTACCATCACCATCGCACAAGCAATAACAGCATCAATGTGTTTGCCCTTGTTGGGGAGGACTACAGGAGGCCTCCATTAGTTACTTTTTACTCAATCCAGCTATTGTCCAGTTTTTTCTTCCAGCCTATAGACATACCTGTAGCCTCAGTTTGGTTTACAACTTATTGCATATTGCTGTTATGTGTCATTTTCTAATTTTCTAGTGATATTTACTGCAAGGTATCAGTTAAACAGAACCACAGGCAAGCTATTGTAATGTAGAATTTTGCATTCTCTTAAGGAATGGGGATGTATTAAGGTGCCAGTTGGATCTTTAACGATTCATCCTTGAGTCTGCAGCTATACTACCAGACTAGGGTGATGTCTTTGTAGGTGGTTTTGAGAGACAACATTGTCTTTATTTTAATCTATTTGAGAGGGAGGGTATCATCATGATATTTATGTAATTTTTGATATTTAATAAAGAATAGATTTTTTTCAAATTAAAGCCACGTGTGTCTATTAGGATGCTACTTTATACTCTGGGCCATAGTTATTATGGTTTTTACAGGGTACATCTTTGGATTTATGTTCTACCACTGAAATATACACAGGTTATGATGAGCATTACAATATCATGCATAATAGTAGCGATATGTTGATATTGTCACTATAAGCATATCGTTACAGGTGGTGTAATGCAGGGATGCTCTAGGATGTGATGGATAATGATCAGCAGGCCTGTGATAATGAGCCTTAATGACTAGTACTGTAATGGTTACAGCAGCTATAGACATGACTGTGAAGGGGGAAGGAATGATGAGCAATATTTTGCTGACTGATGCTGTATAAAAAACAATGTTTTTCACACCAATGCTTTCTTTTGGAATGCTTAGATTAAAATGCTGTGATGATAAGGAAATGGTAAACAGCATTGCTATTTTTGGAGGTGCTGTGATATGCAGTCTTGTAATGAGGAACCCTTAGATGAATGGCAATGCAATAAGAAGAGCTGCTGTCTGATGAAGAAAAGCACCAGCAAAATATTATTATTCAATATGTTACACTTAAAGCTGTACCAGTAATCAGACTAAACTATTTCTTACAGGTACATAGTGCTAGCATGCAGTATATGTTTTTTACTATTATAATATACATCATTGTATACCTATTTTTTGCCAGAATCTCACTTATATGTTACAGTTTTGCAAAATGTGATAATTACAGGAGATTCACATTCCAATAATCTGTAATCGCCTATAGAATTATTAGTGAGCTCCAAACGCGAGCTAGCATTTCAACCAAACACTTACACAGACACAATTTTACATTAAGTGCAAATGTTAAAAAAATTTTGCTAATTACAGTTGACACAAACCATGGGAAAATGTGACTTGACTGGCACTTGCAATGTATTTGTAGTTAGCTAAACTTGCATTAGCACTTTAGATGTCAGTCACTATTCTTCATGCTGTGATTCCATAAAAACTATTCCCAAATAATTGTGTCTCTTGTCTTGATTGGATTGATGGTGAAAAGTAAATCTGTCTAACAGTGTAACAGCTTACTAGAAAGTGAAGTAGTTTCATTATGCAATATTGACACTCATTGTGAGCTTTGTTCACACAACAATTGATGTATTTGTGTTGTTTTTTTTTTTTTTACACTAAAGGAGAACGAGTTGTTGACTTCTTTGCAAAGGGAGTTGCAACTAGTAAATTTTCCCCAAAGCTTAACACCTTAAAGGGTAAGTTCACCTTTACAGAAAAACACAGCCCCCCTTCCTCACCCCCCCCCTCGGTCACGCTGACCTGAAGCACGGCGATCACCCGTTCTGACACCTCGTATAGCCGCCTCACCGGACCGGGGCTTAGAAATACCCTCGGCTTAGTCTCCAAAATGTACCTCATCATGGGTGGCGCTGACCAATCATAACCCATGTAGCCCGTCCTGTCACTGTGGGCGAAGAGGAGAGAAAGCCACTGTGATTTCAAATCTCCTGACTGGTAAAGTGGCGATATGATGTGTCAGAATGAACGATTGTCGCTCTCCAGGTTAGCGGGACTGGGTGCGATGAGGACAGGGTCCAGTGTAAGTTGACCTTACAGATTTTCTG
Source organism: Lithobates clamitans (assembly GCA_037952925.1). Lineage (NCBI taxonomy): Eukaryota > Metazoa > Chordata > Amphibia > Anura > Ranidae > Lithobates > Lithobates clamitans. Next base: position 8,633,745 of record JBBGZY010000304.1, read on the forward strand.
TAAAGGTCAACTTACACTTTAACACACGCATAAAGAATCAATCAGCATTTTTGCTTGCACATGATTAGATTATGGTAGTCAGTAGAGCTTTGCCTCATTCGCTAAGCTGGGGATAGTCCCTTGGAAAGTGAACAGTCTATTTGCCTTTAGTAAATCAACCCCATTGAATGTATCTTCATTTCAAACACCAAAACAGACAGAACAGGATCTAGCCTGTTTTATCTGAGGGTGCAGTAAAAATGTCAGGGAGGCATACAGTATAAACAATATGTAAACATTAACAATAGCCATAAGGGTAACCTACCTGGCCTTACGGCTGAAGGCCTCATTCATACAGACATTTAGAGACACAGACAGGTTTTGGTGCAGCCCACCCCAGTACCACACTAGATCCAGACATTATCTTGTCACTTTACCATAAAGCGGTGTTCTGCCTGGGAAAAAAAAAAATAAAAGTCAGCAGCTACAAATACTGTTGCTGCTGACTTTTAGCATATGGACACTTACCTGTCCAGGGAGCCTGCCATGTCGCCACCCCGCCACCATTCGTCGTAAGGGAAACCGGCAGTGAAGCTTTTCAACTTCACAGCCGGTTCCCTACTGCACATGCATTAACTGGCTCGGCAGTGAAGGGAGGAGTAGAGGGGCCAAACTTCCAAGGGATGGCGCTGCGGTGCTGTGTCCCGGAAGTGGGGAAGGGTGTCTTTCAAAAACAGGTACGTATTCCCCCTACCCCCTGAAAGGTGCCAAATGTGGTACCGGAGGGGGGGGGAGAAATCAGATAAGTGGAGGTTCCACTTTTGAGTGGAACTTGGCTTTAAAGGCTAAAGTTGGCCATGAGTCATGAGATTTGATCCTTTTACCTCCAGTTAACCAGTTGCCGACCGCTGCGCGCCGATGTACGTCGGCACAATGGCACGGGCAGGCATAAGGGCTCCTCCGATCGGACCCCCTCCCCCTGGTGCCTGCAGTGGTCAGATTCTTGTCAGGAGCAATCCGAGGTGAGGGGGAGGCCACTGCTTCATGGCCACTCCCTCACGATCGCTCCTGGCGAATGACAGGCTTCCTCGGCTTCTGAACTGTAAACAGAAGCTGAGGAAGTGATGTCATCTCTCCTCATTTCGGTCTTTTCGTTCCGGCGCCGAGGAGAGAAGATATCCAAGTAAGTGCACCAACCACTACACATACAGTAGAACACTCTAGGCACACTTTTCACCCCCATCACCCCCCGATCACCCCTGTACCCCCTGTCACAGTGACACCAATAGCAGTTTTTTTTTTTACTTATAACTGCATTAGTGTCATTTGTTACCATTATAAGTGGTAGGGCAGTTAGTGTTAGGCCTCTTTAGGTCTAGGGTACCCCCCTAACCCCCCTAATAAAGTTTAAACCCTGTGATCACCCCCCGTCACCAGTCTCACTAAGCAATCATTTTTTTGATCGCTGTATTAGTGTCACAGGTGACGCTAGTTAGGGAGGTAAGTATTTAGGTTTGTTGTCAGCGTTTTATAGCGTCAGAGACCCCCATATACTACCTAGTAAAGGTTTTAACCCCCTGATTGCCCCCTAGTTAACCCTTTCACCAGTGATCACCGTATAACTGTTACGGGTGATGCTGGTTAGTTAGTTTATTTTTTATAGTGTCAGGGCACCCTCCGTTTACTTCCTAATAAAGATTTAACCCCCTAATCAACCTGGCAGTGATAAAAGTTAGGTTTTTGGGTCAGATAAGGTCTGCGTCACCCCAGGCAGCGCCAGGTTAGTGCCACTACTGCTAACACCCACGCACGCAGCATACACCTCCCTTAGTGGTATAGTATCTGAACGGATCAATATCTGATCCGATCAGATCTATACTAGCGTCCCCAGCAGTTTAGGGTCCCCAAAAATGCAGTGTTAGCGGGATCAGCCCAGATACCTGCTAGCACCTGCGTCTTGCCCCTCTGCTCAGCCCAGCCCACCCAAGTGCAGTATCAATCGATCACTGTCACTTTCCACACACTAAACACATAACTGCAGCGTTTGCAGAGTCAAGCCTGATCCCTGCGATCGCTAACAGTTTTTTGGTAGCGTTTTGATACAGTCTCTAACAGTCAGAAGCTTTTTTGCCTGTGAGTCTCACTAGTGTACCACTAAATTTAGAGCCCAAAATGGCAAATTGAGGGTACACTAGTGAAAAGGCCTACACGTTTCTGAGCATGACAGATAGTGAAGAGGAAGTCACTCATCTGTCAGATTCAGGCTCAGAATACGAACCTGTAGACAGCAGCGGCTCCATGACAGATAGCTCTGACGACGGAGTTGTGGTCCCTGCCAAGGTCAGGCATACCAGACCCCAATCTTCTTCTTCTGCTGTTGAGGTGCAAGAACCGCAGGTCCCTCGTATGGAGAGAAGTACTAGCGCCGCTATTCCTTCTGGTGAACAGTGCAGTTCAAGCTGGCGAGGTGGCAAACACAAGTAGTGTCCCGCTGCCACCAAGAAGATGAACACAGGCCCGTCGTGCCCATAGTGCCCTTCCTGCTGCATTCGCCAATCATAATTGGGAACCCACCACTTCTGCAGCACCTGTACTTCCCCCATTCACCGGCCAACCCAGCATTCATGTGGAAACAGTTGATTTTACGTGATTTTTATTTGCTGTTTTTCACTGAAGATCTCTCTAGATCTATTGTGGACCAAAGCAATTTGTACGCTGGTCAACACATGTCCACTATTCCCCAGTCCTCCCTTGCCAGAGATTGGAAACCAATTACGGTTTCCAAATTTAAGATCTTTCTGGGCCTTTCCCTCCTCATGGCATAACCAAAAAGAGTGAGTTGTGGTCATATTGGTCCACTGACCCAATTCACCATATGACCGTGTTCTCTTCTTCCATGGCCAGGGCACGATACAAGCGGTTCATTGCCTTCAACAACAATGAACTCTGTCATCCTCGTGGAGACCCTGGATACGATCGGCTCTACAAAATTTGGCCCCTCGTAAACCACTTCAACCAATGTTTTGCAGACTTGTTTACTCCCCATCAAGTTGTCTGCGTTCATGAGTCCCTGATTACGTTTTTTGGCCGCTTGTCATTCAATCAGTACCTTCCCAGCAATCGTGCCAGATACAGGGTCAAGATGTATAAGCTCTGTGACAGGGCCACAGGCTATACATGTAGGTTTATGGTTTACAAGGGAAGAGATAGCCACGTAGAGCTGTCAAACTGCCCTGACTACATAGGAAGCGCTGGCAAGGATGTGTGGGACTTGGTGTCACCCTTATTCGGAAAGGGGTACCACTTATATGTGGACAATTATTACATGAGCTTGCCACTTTTTAGTCACCTTTTTGATCATCAGATTGGAGCATGTGGCACCATCCGACCTAATCGCTAGGGCTTTCCCCAGTGGCTTGTAGATTCCCGTCTTAGGTTAGGGGAGAGAGACTGCTTGCAGTATAATAATCTGCTCGCTATGAAGTGGAGGGATAATAAGAATGTTTTCGTTCTTACCTCCCTTCATGCAGACACGACTGTCCAAATTACTACGGTGACTGGTGTTATGGAGAAACCCCTCTGTGTCCATGAATATAACCAAAATATGGGAGGGGTGGACCTCAGTGACCAGTTGTTGGAGCCATACCTAGTTGCCCGTAAGGCCAGAGGCTGGTATAAAAAGGTGTCTGTATACTTATTTCAATTGGCTTTACTGAATGCTCATGTGCTATACAGAGCTTCAGGAAGGACTGGATCCTTCCTTAAATTGCAGGAAGAGATCGTCAGAGCCCTTCTGTTTCCAGACGGTGCTCCACCTCACCTTCCCCAACCAAATGCAGTAAGCCGGCTGCATGAGAGGCATTTTCCTTATGTCCTCCTGAGTACCCCTACCCAACGAGCCCCCCAAAGAAAATGTTGTGTCTGTAGAAAGTGCGGATATAGGCATGACACCCGCTATTATTGTCCTTCCTGTCCTGACAATCCTGGTCTTTGCATTGGTGAATGTTTTGAGCGCTACCATAGACTAGTTGAGTTTTAGCGTAGGGTACAGCATTACAGAGACTAGGCACACGTTCACAGGGTCTCCCAAGATGCCATCGCATTTTGAGAGACCCAAACCTGGAACCGTTACAGTTACAAAAATTACAGTTATAAAAAAAAATGGAAAAAAATAAATAGATAATAAAAAGTAAAAAAAAAAAAAAAATACAGAAAAAAAAATAAAATAAAAAAAAACGTTTTATTGTTCTCTCTCTCTCTATTCTCTCTCTTTTTTACTGTATTCTATTCTGCAATGTTTTATTGTTATTATGTTTTATCATGTTTGCTTTTCAGGTATGTAATTTTTTTATACTTTACTGTTTATTGTTAACCATTTTTTTTGTTTTCAGGTACGCCATTCAGCTGCAGTGCGGATTTATTTATCTTGACAGCAACAGCGTTTGCTCCCACGATACATAAAGCCGTGACTCCAGCGCTGTCGGAGGTGATTTCACCACCACAGTTAAAAAAAAGAGCATATATGCTGAAGCATGGGGCAGCAGGGGCGAAGGAGCGATTTGCTCCTAACTTTTGGGGCGGATGCCCCCATGCTTTGGCACATATAAATGGTGCATGTATGCCCATCATTAGAAGTGGGTGGATGAAGGGAGGTATTCTAATGGTGGGCATACCCACCGATCAATCTCTTTTTTTCCATCAGCCCACAGGCTGCATGAAAAAAAAGATTACAATATATGCCCAACAAGGACCAGCAACGTACTGGTATGTTGCTGAACTTTGAGTGGTTATACCAGAATGATGCCTGCAGGCTTAGGTATCATCTTGGTATCAATCTTTTCCACCAGTGGCCGGCTTTCATGTAAAAGCAATCCTAGCAGCTAATTAGCCTCTAGACTGCTTTTACAAGCAGTGGGAGAGAATGTCCCCCCCACCGTCTTCCATGGTTTTCTCTGGCTCTCCTGTCCCAACAGGGAACCCGAGAATGCAGCCGGGGATTCAGCCAGCTGACCATAAAGCTGATCAGAGACCAGAATGGCTCCAATCATCTCTGTAGCCTAAGAAACCGGAAGATACGAGTATTTCATGACTTAGATTTCGCCACATGTAAACAGCGCCATTGGGAAATTGGGAAAGCATTTTATCACACCGATCTTGGTATGATCAGTTGCTTTGAGGGCAGAGGAGAGATCTAGGGTCTAATAGAATAATCAAAAAAGAGTACCTGTCACTACCTATTGCTATCATAGGGGATATTTACATTTCCTGAGATAACAATAAAAATGATTTAAAAAAATGAAAGGAACAGTTTAAAAATAAGATAAAAAATCAAAAAAATAATAAAGAAAAAAAAAAAAAGCACCCCTGTCCCCCCCCTGCTCTCGCGCAAAGGCAAATGCAAGCGTCGGTCTGTCGTCAAATGTAAACAGCAATTGCACCATGCATGTGAGGTATCACCATGAAGGTCAGATCGAGGGAAGTAATTTTAGCAGTAGACCTCCTCTGTAAATCTAAAGTGGTAACCTGTAAAGGCTTTTAAAGGCTTTTAAAAATGTATGTAGTTTGTTGCCACTGCATGTTTGTGTGCAATTTTAAAGCATGTCGTGTTTGGTATCCATGTACTCGGCCTAAGATCATCTTTTTTATTTCATCAAACATTTGGGCAATATAGTGTGTTTTAGTGCATTAAAATTAAAAAAAGTGTATTTTTTCTCAAAAAAATGCATTTGAAAAATCGCTGCGCAAATACTGTGTGAAAAAAAAAAGTAAACACCCACCAATCTAATCTGTAGGGCCTTTGCTTTAAAAAAAATATATAATGTTTGGGGGTTCAAAGTAATTTTCTTGCTAAAAAAAATATTTTTTTCATGTAAACAAAAAGTGTCAGAAAGGGCTTTGTCTTCAAGTGGTTAGAAGAGTGGATGATGTGTGACATAAGCTTCTAAATGTTGTGCATAAAATGCCAGGACAGTTCAAACCCCCCCCAAATGACCCCATTGTGGAAAGTAGACACCCCAAGCTATTTGCTGAGAGGCATGTCAAGTCCATGAAATATTTTATATTGTGACACAAGTTGCGGGAAAAAGACATTTTTTTTTTTGCACAAAAGTTGTCACTAATATATTGCTCAAACATGCCATGGGCATATGTGAAATTACACCCCAAAATACATTCTGCTGCTTCTCCTGACTACAGGGATACCACATGTGTGAGACCTTTTTGGAGCCTAGCCGCGTACGGGACCTCGAAAACCAAGCACCACCTTCAGGGTTTCTAATGCCGCGTACACACGAGCGGACTTTCCAGCAGACTTGGTCCGACGGTCTTACCGCCGGCCTTTCCAGGCAGACTACCTGAATGGACGGACTTGCCTACACACGACCGGACTTTACGGCTGGCTAGGTTCGCCCATCTTTTCGATGGACTTTCGCCGGAGTTACGGCGGACTTTCAGAATGAACGGACTTGCCCACACACGGACAAGTCCGTTCATTTTGAACGTGACTCGGGTATGATGGGACTAGAAAAGGAAGTGAATCTCGCCGCTTTTATTGGCGAGATTGACACCTTGCGAGCCCCGTCGCGGGGCAAACCGGGCCCTTAAGTCTGGTAGGGATTTTAAAGGGAACCCCCTACGCCGAAAAAACGGTGTGGGGTCCCCCCCTAGAATCCATACGCAGCTCCATACTCCCGCAACTTGTGGCAAAATATAAAATATTCCATGGACTCAACATGCCTCTTAGCAAATAGCTTAGAAATCCTGAAGACAGTGATTGGTTTTCGGGGGCCCCATATGCGGCTAGGCTCCCAAAAAGTCCCACACATGTGATATCCCCGTACTCAGAAGAAGCAGCAAAATGTATTTTGGGGTTCAATTCTGCATATAACCATGGCATGTGTGAGCAATATATCATTTAGTGACAACTTTTTTAATATATATATATATATTTTTTTTGTCATTATTCAATCACTTGGGACAAAAAAAAAAAAATATTCAATGGGCTCAACATACCTCTCAGCAATTTCCTTGGGGTGTCTACTTTCCAAAATGGGGTCATTTGGGGGGGGGGGGGGGTTGTACTGCCCTGCCATTTTAGCACCTCAAGAAATGAGATAAACTAAGTCATAAACTAAAAGCTGTGTAAATTCCAGAAAATGTACCCTAGTTTGTAGATGCTATAACTTTTGCTTAAACCAATAAATATACGCTTATTGACTTTTTTTTACCAAAGACATGTGGCTGAATACATTTTGGCTTAAATGTATGACTAAAATTGAGTTTATTGGATTTTTTTATAACAAAAAGTTGAAAATTTTGGGTGAAAAAGTTGGCCTAGATGAGCCCAGAAAAGGGCCATGGGACCAATCTCTGCCCGTTGGAAAAAGGAATATCACCTCACCACCTCACCTCCCTCCCCCTGTTCCCTAAATTATGGTCATCTCACTCATATTCCTTTTTCCATTGGGCAGAGATTGGTCCCACTGCCCTTTTCTGGGCTCATCTAGGCCAACTTTTTCTAGTGCAGCGCAGTGTTCGTTCTCCTAGCCTGGCTCTACATTTACTGCAGGTAACTATCTAATGGCTGGCAGTTGAATTTTTTGGCTTTGGACGGTCGTTGACATCCTTTCCTAAGTATACTTTTTTTGTTGTATTCTGTTTTTGATGGTTCTTAATTGTATTTCATGCAGTGACATACCCACTTTGGTCCCTCAACAAACATCCCCTGAGGAAGCCCCAGCGGGCGAAACATGTCGGCATATTAGTGCTGAGTGACCCCCTATTTATTATTGAATCTGATATGTACTGCTGTTTGCACTATTTATGTACAGCCAGCATAATTTTTAAACTTTTTCTATGTCTAATAAAATGTGATATATACTTTTTTACTTTGGTGTATGTCTAATTCTATTTGCCTGGCACCCACAAAATCCCACTAAATTACCCTCCTGTTTACATACCTTTTACTTTGCAAGTCCATCTACTCTTCAGCTATGTAGCTGGCAGTCCTTTTCCTCCCCTAGTCTCTTAGTCACTTAGTCTAGTTTTAAACATATGATATATGCTTCCAAAATAGAGACTGCAGTGGAGCCATAATTGATCCACTGCGTTTGACCAAAAATGTTCTCTTCAGGTTCTGGATACTTTCTGCTGCTTGTCCTGTTAATGGCCTCTTACCCGCATCTGATTTTCACCACTAGCCTTAAATTCTGTGTGGTGTATGACCCTGACTGAGCACTGTTTTCCTGGAATGTCACTTGATTCATGGACATAGAGGCTGATTTACTAAAGGAGTTTAAATTCTTTACACAATCTATAAATAAATTGTGTGAATATTCACGTCTAATATCAAATTATGATTGGGTATTCAAGCTGAACAGACATTTGCTTTTCACTTGGTTAGAAAATAGATTCTCAGCTCCTTTAACCAATCAGCCCAATTATATCTGTCCTTTAGTTCGGTACTTAGTTCTAGTCTCCCAGTCTTCAACTTTAGTTTTTATCATTGAAGAAAACCCAATTACGGTTACCTGCAAGAGCCGCGTTTAAACATTTATAGCGAGACCTACTGATTCTTAGACTCTCAGATGAGCCTATTGAACACCGGGGATAAGTCCAGTTTCCTTCATAGCCATTACTGTATGTTGTGGCACTGGTGTTTTAAAAGGGTATCAGGTAAGTCATCTTACATACACAGTAAGACTGACGACTGGTTATGTCAAAGTACTGTATGTAGTGTTTGTACAATGTGACAATTTATTTTGTGCATTATGGCCAATAGATTTTTCGATGCAAGGTGCCTGGTTGAAGCTTACTTTATACAGCTAGGAAGGGATAGAACTTTAAAGACATTTTAAGGAGATACCTGTTCAGGCATCACTCCAAGGTTCAACTGTTGTAAAAGAAATCATGTACATTTTTCTGGCAAGAAAGGTAGTTGGAGATACTCTTATGGTGTGTACACACGGGCGGACTTTTCGACCGGACTGGTCTGACAAACTTTCCAGCGGACTTTCGATGGACTTTTGACGAACTTCCGATGGACTTTCTAAAGAATGGACTTGCCTACACACGATCACACCAAAGTCTGATGGATTCGTACGTGATGATGTACAATGGACTAAAATAAGGAAGTTGATAGCCAGTAGCCAATAGCTGCCCTAGCGTCGGTTTTTGTCCGTCGGACTAGCATACAGATGAGTGAATCTTTAGTTACGACATAAAGATTTGAAGCCTGTTCCAAATCTAAAGTCCGTCAGATTTGCGACTGGAAAAGTCCGCTGAAGGTCCAGTGAAGCCCACACATGTTCGGATTGTCCGCCGGATTTGGTCCGTTGGCGTCCGTCAGACCAGTTCGGTCGAAAAGTCCGACCGTGTGTACGCCCCATAGCTGTATATCATTCATGCTTGCCCCTGCAGACATTATTTTACCTGTAATATTTCTATGTATGTTTATTTTATGTGGGTAGGTTAAATACCACGGGTCACACAAATCACTATAAATTTTAGACACACATAAACCTGTAGCTGTTCATGTTAAACAGCAAATACAATATGTTAAATTGGCAGAAATGGTGAACAGGGCTGCTGAGATGCCTCAGGATTAGAAAAAGGGCCATAGGGACTGGAATTATGTGAAATGTTGCTTTTTTGTTCACTAATGTTTTCATTTTGTATTGTTTGTTTCAAGCCTCCCTTGGTTGTGATGGTTACATTTATTTCAATTAGTCGTGCCACCGGTGCTTTGTCCTGCTGTTTTTTCTGACGTCTGACAATTTTAATGACTCCTATCCTTTTGCTTTGGTTGGATAGTGCGTTTCTGTTGTTAATATGTCCAGCTTCCCTGTGCTGCAATTTAATTGAACAGCAGCATACTGTATATCTGTCATGGGTTGGTGCGTAAGCTAGTATAGCTTCTTTTTAGCCACTCAGGAGCACACTGTTCCTTCTAACCTTTAGTGTTTCTATTCAATTTTTCATGTATATCTGATTTATAGACCCCTTGGATCTTCTTAATTCTAGCATCCAATTTTGCTATAATATTTATATATTATTTTACTCTATTTTTACCTTGACTGCTTAGTGATACATTAAAGGTTTGTTTGTAAGTTCCTTGAGCCATTCAAACCGATGTGATTTATTTTTGTCTACTGCAAATCTTGTCCCTTTTCATTTGAAGATACATCCCTTTGCATAGTTCATCAATTAGTTCTGTAATATTATGGTTTATCATATTCAGTTTTTTTTTTCACAAGTAATTTAGGCTACACAATCAGGTCATAACCACCCAGATGGGTAGGCATCATTAGTATAATGATATCATGCAGTCTGATCTCAAATCGAGTTGTAGCATGCATGCACACCAGTGATAAGGCATTGGGGATTATAGTATATTGATACTCCAGTCCTGACTGAATAAAGCTTTACATTTTGCTACAGACTGGTAGAGCAATGTATTGTTTTTTGATATTAAATGATATCTTTGGCCACCAATTTCCTACATGTCCTTTTTCATTTTTGGAACTTTGTTTCTCCAACTGAGCATGCTTCAGCAACATAGATATGAGAACATTGCGTGCCTTCTAAAAATTGGAATCATTTTATATTAATTTGGGTTACTTAATCTCCATGACACAAAGGTCCTTTGAATCATGAAAACTCTGTCTCATTAGGCTTACGTTAACTTTTGATTTTGCACATTTAACATAAAAAATGCTGACAATTTTTCAACTTCTTAAAACACCCCCACATAGTCTGTCTTAGCTCTTCTGCATGTGGTTTTATTAGCTTCTGGTAATTTAGGAACAGGTAAACTACTTTCATTTTTGGGAGCCTTCCTGGAAGCAGAAATGATCCATTCTAGAGAACATATCTCAGTCAATGTGTCCTTAAAATATATACAAACTCAAAAACAAGATGTAATATGGTGCAGCAAACCAGTCCTTGTGTATATTAGTCAAGTCTATCTAAATCTGCAAATGCATCTAACACTACTCTCCTCACAATGCTGCTGTCCAAAAGTGTTTCTATTGCTCCTCTAATGGAGTGCAGACACCTTAAAACAGGAAGGGTAATAATGGCCAGATAACCTGGTGTTATTAAATGAAGGAAGCCTAAAAAAAATGTAGCCACCACATTTAAGGATTGGTAAACTGCAATATATACATTTTTGTTTTTGTTTTTTTAATGCAGCTTTAAGTGTGTCTAAGTTAGGGTACTAAATAATTCCAACAGATGTGGGGATAACCACCTAGGAACAGGTTTCCTAGATAGAGAAGAAAGAAACAGTACATAGTCCCCAGGTTAAAAACAAGATAGGGTCTGTAGGTTTGTTCTTAAGTTGAAGTTGTATGTTAGTTGGAACAGGTAAATTTTTTAAATGTAACTCCAGTAAAAAAAAATGTTTTATGTTTTTTGGATAGCATAGAGAAGAGTTAACACCCCTGTAATGTTTGTTTTGCTGTCCGTGCCCCTGTTCAGAAGATTTCCCCTCACTTTCTGTGCCTGTGGCAATTGGATTTTGAAAATTTTGGGTTGTTGTGTAAACAGGGATTGGTGATAAAGCTTCGGTGGAACATGTGGAAATTTATAAAGACACAACAGAATTTACGGCACTCACAACACAATTGAACAAAGATCTTGTTAAAAAAGATAAAGAAGTACAACAAAGAAAAGGAAAGAAACATACTAGAGACATCAAAGATTATAAGACTGACCAGGTATTTAAACAGCAGAGCCAAATAGGAACCACAGATCCCATTTCAAGCTTCTCTACTCCTGAAAGGACGGTGAGAATCGAAAGAACTAATGAGAATTGCACACCATTACACAACACCTATCCAAGTCGGCAACAGGAAGAACATAGACCAAGACCTCCAAATGACCAAACTGAGTACAGATCACAATAGGAAACACCAAGGCCACCCAGAAATTAAGGAGAATATAGACATAATAATGGATATTCACCACGGAATGAAAATAGGAGACCCAATCATTGGGAACACACACCCCAAAACACATGGAGAAAACCACCCCATTGGAAAAATAAGAAGAAACCGAACAATAACTGGCATCAACAGAGCCATGGACTAAGGGAAAGAAGGGGCCCACCACAAGAACAAGGATATTATAGACCTCAGGAAAGAATCCCAATACTCACATATAACTACTATGCTCCCTTGAGGGAAGATCATGGGGAAGGAAGACATGATAAACAGGGGGTACACATTTGCAACTTGGCTCTTTCTCAAAGTGGCGATTTCTATAAGTGGAATGCACTTCTGACTCTGCACTTATCACTCATCATCTGACTGTCTGATCTAAAAATATCATCTTTGTTCTCCCACAGGTATGCTCCTACTGCTGCAACTCCAGCTAGAATCGCATTAGTGAAAACTGTCTCCTATGTCTCTTAACTCTGGTATGCTCCTACTGCTGCAACTCCAGCTAGAATCGCATTAGTGAAAACTGTCTCCTATGTCTCTTAACTCTGGTATGCTCCTACTGCTGCAACTCCAGCTAGAATCACATTAGTGAAAACTGTCTCCTATGTCTCTTAACACTGGTATGCTCCTACTGCTGCAACTCCAGCCATAAACTGAAACACTGCTATCTTTTTTCTTATGTGTCTCTAATAATGCTGGTATGTTATTTTTACTTAACTGTCTGTAGACCTGTCCGCATTACAATGCTTTATTATCTCCCTTGTCTTACCCAAAATTATGGCCCGTTTAACTTTAGTGCCCTCTTGATAGTCTGTTTCTGACTTAAGAATCTTGCCCTGTTACCTAGCCAAGCTTTAAAACCTCTTGATTGCTAATTGAAATCCACCCACACCCTACCCCTATCAGTATATATATAAGCTTCTCTTGATGGAAGCATTTGCAGGGGGTACACATTTGCAACTTGGCTCTTTCTCAAAGTGGCGATTTCTATAAGTGGAATGCACTTCTGACTCTGCACTTCAGCGAATGCACAAAGCGAAGGGACACAAGATAAACACTTTGAAAACCAGCACACAGACATCAGGTGAACTTGTTTACTCCTTTAGCTCTTTTTCCTTGTAACATGCAGTCTCTACCACTGCTTTTGACAAGTCTGTCCTCCATCCTAAAACTATCTCTCCTTCACCCCTCTTCTCCCCCCCACAGCATATATATATCACCCTCACTTCTGTCCTGTCCTTATTACTGCACCCACCAACTCCTGCTAATTCTAAATCCACACAGACTAAAAATCTCCAAGACCCTGGGCCATGTCCCTTCATATAAATCCCACTCCCATATTGCCTCCCTCACCCTCTTGCTTCTCCTAACCTCTGGAGATATATCCCCAAACCCTGGGCCTCCATCATTTACCAGTACTCCATGCACCCATCACCCTGCACCCTCTGGCAGCAGCCGCAATCAACACAATTTAGTTCCCATTTCTATTCTTCCCAAGACCAGACTCCCTTTCTCTTGTGCCCTTTGGAACTCCCGCTCTGTCTGCAACAAACTCACCTCTCTCCATGACCTCTTTATTGCCAACTCATTTAACCTACTCGCCATTACCGAAACCTCGCTCCACGAATCTGACACTGCATCTTCTGCTGCCCTATCCCATGGTGGTCTTCTCTGGACTCACTCCCCCAGATCCAGCGGACTTAAGGGAGGAGGTGTCGGAATCCTTCTAGCCCCACATAGCACCTTTCAGGTACTTCAGCCACCTCCCTCTCTGTCACTCTCCTCTTTCGAAGCACATCGCATTCGTCTTTTCACTCCAATTTCTCTAAGGATAGCTGTGATCTACAGGCCCCCTGGATCAGTATCAACCTTTCTTGAAGACTTCTCTGCCTGGCTACCCTACTTTCTTTATTCTGAAATCCCCACAATCATTCTCGGGGACTTCAACATCCCTATTAATACTAACACTCCTTCCACTTCCAAACTTCTTAGCTTAACATCCTCCTTTGACCTGAAGCAGTGAATACATGCTCCAACTCACTCAGAAGGCAATATCCTTGACCTTGTGTTCTCTCACCTTTGCACTCCATGCAACCTCTCTAACTACCCATTGCCTCTCTCTGATCACCACCTTATTAGTTTCACTCTCTCCCTTTCCTTCACCTCCTCTGCCTCCAACCACCTTAAAGTTACCCGCAGAAACCTACGTCATCTCAACCCTTCTCTTCTCTACTCTGCTATCAACAACCTCCATGACAAAATCTCACCCCTATCCTGCACCAACCTAGCCACTTCTGTGTACAACGCTTCACTTTTAGCCTCACTGAACTCACTGGCCCCCCTCACTACCCACAGAATCAAGCCCAGACCCCTTCAACCTTGGCAAACAGATGATACTAGAAGTCTGAAAAAACGTAGTCGTGCTCTTGAGCGCCTGTGGCGTAAGGCTAAGTCCCAGAGAGATTTCAACCAATATAAATCTGCCCTCCAAAAATACAATTCCAGCCTCCTCCCTGCCAAGCAGACCTATTTTACCACTCTCATTAGCAGCTTATCATCCCGTCCCCGTCAACTCTTCTCCACCTTCAACTCTCTACTTTGTCCTCCACCGCCTCCACCCGCCAACTCACTCACTGCCCAGGAGATCGCCAATCACTTCAAACAGAAGATTGATACTATTCACGCGGAGATCTCTACTGTGCCGACACCCTCCACGCTTTACACTTCATGCCCACAGGCACAATCATTATTTCCCTCTTTCAACCCCATCACTACAGATGAAATTGCTAAACTACTTGCTAATGTCCACCTTACCACCTGCCCTCTGGATCCTGTTCCCTCACAAATGCTACGCTCACCCTCTGGCCCTATGCTACACTCTCTAACCCACATGTTCAATCTCTCCCTCTCTTCTGGCATCTTCCCTAACTCTCTAAAACATGCACTTGTCAGACCCATACTTAAAAAGCACTCCCTGAACCCATCCAACCTTAACAACCTACGCCCCATCTCCTTGCTCCCCTTCTTATCCAAACTCCTCGAACGTCTGGTCTACAACCGACTGAGCGTCCACCTTGCTTATAATGGCCTTCTTGATCCCCTTCAGTCTGGATTTCGTCCTCAACACTCCACAGAAACTGCTCTCCTAAAACTAACAAATGATCTACTAACAGCCAAAACCAATCGACACTATTCTGTACTCCTACTCCTGGACCTCTCTGCTGCCTTTGATACGGTTGACCACCCCGTCCTCCGCAAAAAACTACATGCCTTTGGTCTCAATGACTGTACACTTCGCTGGTTCTCTTCCTACTTATCCAACCGCGCCTTTAGTGTTTCTTATAACTCTACTTCCTCCTCTCCTCTTCCTTTCTCTGTTAGGGTCCCTCAGGGTTCTGTTCTTGGACCTCTACTATTTTCAATCTACACCACCTCCCTGGGTCAACTGATAGCCTCCCATGGCTTCCAATACCACCTCTATGCTGACGACACCCAAATCTATTTCTCTACCCCTCAGCTCACTCCCTCTGTCTCCTCACGTATTACTAATTTACTCTCAGATATATCAGTCTGGATGTCACACCACTTCCTCAAACTCAATCTAGCCAAAACCGAACTTATAATTTTTCCTCCCCCATGTGCCTCTTCCCCTGATCTCTCTGTCAAAATCGATGGCACAACTATAAGCCCATCCCCACATGCCAAAGTTCTAGGTGTAGTCCTAGACTCTGAACTCTCCTTCAAGCAACACATCCAATCACTGTCCAAATCCTGCCGCCTCAACCTCCACAACATCTCCAAAATATGCCCCTTTCTAACCAATGACACAACAAAGCTCTTAATTCACTCGCTGGTCATCTCTCGCCTCAACTACTGCAACTCCCTTCTCATTGGCTTACCTCTACATAGTCTATCACCTCTTCAATCCATTATGAATGCCGCTGCCAGACTCATCCACCTTACCAATCGCTCTGTGTCTTCCACTCCTCTCTGTCAATCCCTTCACTGGCTTCTACTCGGCCAAAGAATTAAATTCAAAATTCTAACAACTACGTACAAAGCCATTCACAATTTTGCCCCCAGCTACATCACTAGCTTAGTCTCTAAATACCAACCTACTCACTCTCTTCGTTCCTATCAAGACCTCCTGCTCTCTAGCTCCCTTGTCACCTCCTCCCATGCTCGCCTCCAGGCCTTTTCCAAAGCCTCTCCAATCCTATGGAATGCCCTACCCCAATCTGTCCGCTTATCTCCTATTTTATTAGCTGCAAACCCTTCTCTTCAAAGAAGCCTATCCTACCGACACCTAACAACTATTTTTTCTTTTTTTCCATCATCCCCCACAGTTATTACCTCTTTGTTTCCACTTGACCCTCCCTTCTAGATTGTAAGCTCTAACGAGCAGGGCCCTCTGATCCCTCCTGTATTGATTTGTATTGTAAGTGTACTGTCTGCCCCCATGTTGTAAAGCGCTGCGCAAACTGTTGGCTCTATATAAATCCTGTATAATAATAATAATAAAAGTAATAAACACACATATAACAGCTACGATCAAGGAAACCACAGACCTGATAGACAACAATACAACAGTCACTATGAACAAGGAAACAATCCATCTTTTTTAGGGAGGGGAATGGAGAACCATTCCCCAAAGAGAAAAGAAGAACAAGGAGAACCGATAAGAAGCATGGAAAGAAAAGAGGATTCAGAGAAGGGAAGAGAAAACTAATGAAAAAGAGAATAATTGGAGAAGGAGTTTTTAACCTAAGTGGGAAAGAACTTACAAAGAAGGAGCTCAAAACACTGGATAAAGGTCTTAAATACGCATCCCAAAAGAAATTTGGATAAATGTCAAACCTATATAGGGGTAAGAAAGTTATATAAGCAAATTAAATATTAAAAAATATATATTAGGAAACCCTATAACAAAAAAAGGACCCCACTCTTTGAAGATGAAATTGCACATAGCACTTTACGGAATAAGTCTATGTTTAACCCTCTAGTAACGGGCAATATGCATATTGAAATTAAAAAAAAAATTAGCAATGGAAGATGTGAAAATTTAGAAAATCAAGAAAAAAGAAGTACCTATATACATTAAGAAAGGCATTAAAACACTGATGAGAAGAAAAGACGTAGTAATAAGACCAGCTGACAAGGGAGGAGGAATTGTGCTACAAAGGAAAGAAGATTAACATACAGCAATGTCAAAATTATTGGAAGACGAGAACATCTATCAAAGATTGAGTGGAAATCCTGTATTTAAGACCAGAAGAGAACTGGAACAAGTAACCCACTTGGGATTGAAACGAGATATCCTTAATAAAAAAGAGGCAAGGTACCTGATCCCAGAAGCTTGCCGTACACCGATCATTTATACAGTACCAAAAATACACAAGAACAAAGAGAACCCACCTCCAAGACCTATAGTAAATGGAATAGACTTGTTAACTTCAAGAATGGGCCAATATGTAGACAGCTTCTTACAACCAGTGGTACAAAAATAGAAGCCACATCGAAAAGATATGAAACATATACTCCAGCTATTGGAGAACATTGAATTAAAAGGAGAAACAGTATTAATGGATACAGCAGATGTATCTTCATTATATACAATAAGTTGACACTACCAAGCATGTGAAGCAGTAAAATTGGCACTGGTACCAAAAACAACCATTTCTGGTACCAACAGACGTATTTTCATCAAAAAACAGGGGTGGCAATGGGAGCCAAATTTTCACCCATCATCGCAAATTTATTTATGGCCCAATGGGAAGAAGAATCAGTTTATAAACATACACCATCAGAGTTACTTCTATACAAAAGATATATTGACAACGTAATTGTGACAGACCTAGCCGGGAGAGAGACTTTTGGAGGGGACTGAATGCTAGCCTCTTGCCGATCGATCGTGGGCCCTGGCATTTGGGGGAACGGTGCTCTTTTCGAGCTGTATGCCTGGGGACCCTTAAGGTGGTATTACTGTGGATTCGGGTCCTGGTCCGCCAGGACACACAGACTCTGGGGACCCTGTGTATGCCATATGGGAAATGGTGACTTGGAGGGTATGTCTTGGATTGCTTAAAATGGGACAGTAATATCTCCCAGAATATATATGTAAAGACTATTATTGGTTTGTTTTCTTCTGAACTCAACATGTTAATTGAGTGAACTGATCACATTAGTCTCCAGGACTGGCTAGGAGATGAACAGTCTACTCCTATTATAAGTGTTGATGACTAGGCTGAGGAGGGGGGAGAACACTGTTTGTATTGTTAATTGTAATTAGCTCCTGCTATTGTGAAACTGTCCTGTGGTTGTACTTATGATAATGTATAATGTACTGTGTGAAGCTCGGTGACCACAAGTCTGGGCAAAAGGTCATGTTAGTAAACTAGCTCATGTTAATTAGGTTAATTAAGTTACAGGTGTATTGTTAGAGTAATATGCGCACCTCCTCTTTTACTGTATAAAAGAGACTGTATTCCTGTCAATAAAGAGAGATTCCTGGCTGAACTTACATACAGCCTGCCTGGTGTTTGTTCTGAGCTACACAACTGGATTAGAACAGCACATAGCTGTAGTTCCAATCCCGGAGCATCGGATGACTGAACCATCAGACGTGCGATCTGCAATCTGATTCTATAGCTGCAGAGGAGTGTCGGGAGAGTGGAACCGAGTGAGCAAGGGGCTCGTTACATTGGTTGGCAGCGGTGGGATTTGTTCTCCAGTTACTGGGACACTCCAAACCAGCCTGCAGGAGAGCCACGCTGAAAGACTTACTTGAGAGCCATGGAGGGAATGGTGGGTTCGTGCTTCCTTGCCGTGAACACATCCAAACCATCACCTGGATCCAAGGTCCAGATAGCAGGAGAGGAGAGGTGCAGATACCAGCCACCATGGAAGAGGAATTCAGAAGGAGGTTGCAAGAGATGCAGATACAGCACAGAGGACCAGTATCAGAGAAGGTCCTGCTAGGATGGTTAGATTCTATCCGCTGCAAACTCTGGAAGGAAGCACTAGCCCGTGAGCAGCAAAACCAGGGAAAAGTTCTCCCCTCCATCCATGTAAGGTACTGGTCACAGTATGAAGTGCGAATGCTGTTATTGGGGGAACAGCCGAACCAGGAGTGGACAGCTGAGTTAAGCAGGCTGATCCGGGCAGAAATGCGGTTGGACGAGAGCTACATAGCCCTCCAGTGGTATGTAGCCCAAGTGTGCCCATGAACAGAGGATGACAGCCCCACAGAAGGCTTTGACTATGATGGCCTGGGATTGTTGTACTGGAGGCTGTCCAGGGACCCTGACTTTGGGAGTGATTGGGAGTGGTGTTTGGAGGAAATAATGGAGCACAGAGAGCGAAGACTGAATGTCTCAGAAGTGCACTGGGCACAGGAAGATTTGGAGTTTCTGGCCATTCTGGAATGGGAGCTTGAGATGGCCTACAGACAGTTGCTAGACTCCGCTCAGCAGCAGGGTGGGGCTCCCTTTGCCTGGGACCAATAGGAAATACCAGTTGACAACTCTGAAATCCTGGCTGAAGAATTGACAATGTGGCAGTGTAACAGTGTGCTTTGCCAACCTGCCCCCACAGCTAGGGAGGCGGAGGTCTTATGGCGGATGCAGCCGAGCGAGCAAGGGGCTTGTTACAGTAATTATAATATGGAAAGGAAGCAAGGAGACATTTGATCTTTCTCAATGGTCTGAATCAGAATGACAGAAACATAAAATTGACATGGGACATCAGCAAGACAAACATTCCTTTCCTTCACCTGGAAAAAATGCAAGTGGATAACAAACTGATCACAAAGACACACTTTAAGAACATCGATCAAAACAGCTACCTACCAATAGAGAGCTGTCATCACAAGAATTGGCTATATAATATTCCCAAAGGGCAAATGATAAGAGTGAAATGTAATTGTACTAACACCAGTGATTATATGGAACAGGCAGCGAAAGTAGGCCAAAAATTCATCAACAAGAGATATGATAGAAAATTAATAGAAGAAACTACTAAGGTATCAGAAATAGAAAGATCAACATTAATTAAGGAAAAAGAAAGAAATAACCAACAGATAAACAAAGTACCCATCATACTTGATTACAATATAAATAAGTAGAAAGTATCATACGACGTCACTGGCATATATTACACGCTGATAAGCACTTGCACATGATATTACCATGGCAACCATAAGAAAGAGCGCTAGTCGAGCCAGTCTTGTGCGGACAGATAACCAGGCAAAAATCTATAAGATAAACCATGTATTGATTTATTGTTACCATAAGATGATTTAAAAAACAGTTAAAATTCTCCTTGCATAAATAGATGACAATCAACTTGCTCACTGCTGTGGTGGTACCCTCTGGTGGCGGCCAGAGATGGACTGGCTTGTTGAAGATTTGCTGAAGTGGTGGAACCCTCATGTACCCCTTACGAAATCCACAAAAAACGGGGAAGGGGGAGGGTGAACCCAACTCATGTAGGGACTAGGTAAGGATGTAGAGCCTCAACAGAATCCTCGATGGTAACCAGCGGTAAACGGCAGCACGGCTAGCCAGCTGTAAATGGAGAAGGGGCAGAGAGACAACCGGAGCAAACTCCAATAGGAACCAGTGAGCGTGGAACTCCCGGGCAAGAAGTCAATAGCTCAGGGAGACCAAATCCAAAATGAGGCTTGGAGCTCAAGATGGTGGATAGCAAGCCAAGGGGAGCAAGGGGAGAATGTGGCTGTTGTCTTGACAACACATTTCGGGGCGTGGCCCTTCCTCAAGTCATGTGAGATGACCAGCCAATGGAGATTAAATAGGAATTGGCTGTGGGGAGATTAGCATTTTTAAAGGAACCATGGCTGGTTACTTCACTACAGCAAAACTTCTATTAGTAAAAAGCTTAATAGAATGAATTCATATTGTAAATACTAGAGAGAAACTGGAAACTAATAACTAAGACATAAATCAATAATGAACAATGAAGAAAACAAATGATATTAAAAGAAATTGATGAATATAATATTAAAATGACTACCATTGAAAAAAGAAGTGGTGGGAGGGGGGATGAGAAAAAGAAAAATGTATGTGTGTGTGTTCAACTAAGTGGTTACATGGGGACAGCATTTGAACCAACAGAAGGTTATTACCTGTGACCAGACAAAATATAAATGTTGTACAAGAAAAATTAACAACCAATAATGCAGGGTCTAGATGATGCTATGGATCTCAAGACCCTCATTTAATCCACTGGAGGACAAAGAGGCCAATTTATAGATCCAGAATGATTCCCGTTTTCACTATAAAGAGAACCTCTCATTGTCAGTTAGGGAACCACTTGGAATACATTCAATGGCTACAACCTTTAGACACTGCTTGTTTTTGGCATGGTGACTTTTAAAGTGGCGGGGGACACTGTGTTCATGGAGGCCCTTCTGTATGAACCGTCAGTGCCCACCCACTCATTTTCGCAGAGTTTGCATTGTCCGGCCCACATAGAGCAGATGGCAAGGGCATATTAATACATATACCACATACTCATTGGAACAGGTGATAAATTGTTTTATATCATATGTATTGCCAGACCTATCAGAAAAAAAGGATTTACCATGTTGGATAAACTGACAGGTCAAACACCCTCTTTTTTTACACTGAAAAATGCCAGTTCTATTATCAAAGGATGTCCATGACTCTCTCCCTTTGGGTATTTTTTAATTTACTGGGGGCTACAATATTCAAGTTCAAGTTCTTTTAAATGTGACCTGTGGAGCTGGAGGTAGAATAGGTGCTAGTTTCGGATCCATATGCAGAATATGCCAGTGTTTTTTTGACAATATTCTGGATGGATCTACATTTGCTGTTATACTCAGTTACAAACCTGATGGTGTTAGCATCTGTTTTTTCATGGATCTTAGGGGGTGGTACGCTATCCAGGACTTTGTCATGAGCCATTTGTATTAATTCCGCTGGATATCCTTTTTGCAGGAACTTATTTTTAAGAGACACACTTTGTAACTCATACTCTTCACGATTGGTACAGTTTCTCCTTAGCCTTTGAAACTGTCCACTCGGAATGTTTTTTTGTCAAGGATTGATGGTGGTAACTAGTATAATGTAGGTATGAGTTGCCACTGGTAGGTTTACAGTAACTTTTTGTGCAAATGGACCTTCATGGTATAAAACCAGGTCCAGAAACACTAAATCAGTAGAATCTAATACATATGTGAAACTGAGATCCAAAGTATTGTCAATACAGTAAGTGTTAAATGACTCAAAAAGCTCAATACTCCCATTCCAGATTATCAGAACATCATCAATATAGCACACGAAGAACACTATGTATCTTGCAAAAGGATTATGTGTCCATATATATCTCTCCTCCCAATAGCCCATGACGATGTTAGCATACGAAGGGGCAAAATTGGCTCCCATAGCTGTTCCGTGTTTCTGGATATAAAATTTGTCCTGAAACACGAAATAATGAGTAGAAAGGTTGAAGCCGTGCTGCCGTTTACCGCTGGTTACCATCGGGGACTCGGCTGAGGCTCTACATCGTCTCCCGGTCCCTACATGAGTTGAGTTCACCCTCCCCATTCCTCGTTTTTGTGGATTTCATAAGGGGTGCATGAGGGTTCCACCACTGCAGCAAATCTTCATCAAGCCAGTCCATCTCTGGCCACTGCCATAAGGTACCACCACAGCAGTGAGCAAGCTGATTGCCATCTGTATATGCAAGGAGAATTTTAACTGTTTGTTAAATCATTTTATGGTAACAATAAATCAATACATGATTTATATTATTGTTTTTTTTTCTGGTTATCTGTCCGCACAAGACTGGCTTGACCAGCGCTCTTTCTTATGGATGTCATTGATTGGATGCATTTCTATCACATCTCTCGTGGTGTGTTCATCCATGTAGCTGCTTATTGGGCACAAGTAGGACACTGAAATTGTTCCCATTGCTACAAATGTCCCAGTTTCCTGGCGCCAGACCTTTTTTTGTTGTTGACATGATATTGCCAGACCATCCAAAATTTGTATATAAAAAGGCCCAGACAATTAAAGATACAATTGTAAAGAGTGTGATAGACCCTCCCAAAAGGTCTTTCACTTTCTTTACAGGAAAAGGATTCTACCCCTGTAAGAAGTGTTATGCATGTACTCATACGAAGCGCCCTAATGAAGGAAGGTCCAACTTTACATCTAATAGCACTGTAATCACATACAACATAAATGAATTTATAGGATGTAACACAGAAAGAGCAGGTTACCTTCTAGAATGCAGCTGTGGGTTACAGTATATACAACATACAAAAAGACCATTGAAAGTAAGAATAAAAGAACATGTATAAAATATACGAAAAGGTTGTGAATAACACAATGTGCCAAGACATTTTGCTAAAGCACACAAAAGAAATCCCACACACTTAAAATTTTGGGGCATAAAACCCTATATAAGACATTGGAGGGGGAGTCATAAGGTCAGAACCCTCAGTCAGCTCGAGTCCAAATGGATATTTCTTATGAATACTCTTACGCCACATGGCCTGAATATAGAATTTGACCTGAACTGCTTCATCAGTGATTTTTAATATATATTTACATAATCCGTAATTTTTAATATTTACATAACATTGAAGAACATAACAATATTGTATATTTTACCTATGTATTACATCCGACCCAGGTTAAATTATAGGAAATTTTAAAATTGGAATACTTTGCTAAACTCCCTTAAGAAACAATATATTAATGCTAGAATATATTGCAAAAGATGTTTAATCTATATGAATTGTACCCTATTTGATATTATAATACCATCATATTCATACCTATTCATTACATCCGACCCAGGACAACCTACATGTACTTTAAAACCCGATTAACTCAATTACATTTCTCAATGCTAGGTCATTTTAATTGTTTAAACATTTTTTTTATGATTTAATCTTGCATCAATTGTTATTAATTATTCACTTGATTTATTGAGATTATTTTAATAGTATTCTATTACAGACATATGAACTTGTTTCTGTTGTATAAGATTGTCACACTCAGATGTCGTTTCAGGTATCCCTGCACTCAAGTATCCAACCGTTACCCACTTTCCGGGGTTATTTATCAAATGTGGTCTCTATTCCTTCCAAGAAAATGGAGGATGGGAGGAAATAGGCTAACATTAGGAAGGCATCCCTAAATACTAGTGGGGATCCATTGGAAAATGGCCACCGGGATATATATATATATATAGAGAGAGAGATATATATCTATAGATAGATATCTCTCTCTCTCTCTCTCTCTCTCTCTCTATATATATATATATATAGAGAGAGAGAGAGAGAGATATATATCTATCTATAGAGATATCTATCTATCTATCTATCTATCTATCTATCTATCTATCTATCTATCTATATATATATATATATATATATATATGTATATATATATATATATATATATATATATATATATATATATATATATATATATATATATATATATATATATATATGTATATATATATATATATATATATATTAATATATGTATGTATATATATATATATATATATATATATATATATATATATATACACAGGGCTTAAAGAAAATGGCCAAAATGTATGACTTCAACACACTATTTAAACAAGCTTCCCTTAGCCTCCATTATTTCCTGATGAAGTCACATGACTGTGACGTAACGAGTAGGGAGCAAGGCATACCGGAAGTGATGCCATTTAGGAACGGGCTCAGTGCTCATGGATTTTGGCTGCTGCCCGATTGTTTTAATGTGAGTGTAATGCATTTTATTATTTGAATAAAATGTACAGATTACGGTACTACGCTACGAGAGCATTTTCCTTTCTCCATATACCCCGATTGAGAGGATACTATAGAGAACCCCTTAGGAGCAACAGAGACCCAGCACATGAGAGAGCAGAGCAGTGGACATCCCCATAGAGGAACCTGAGAGGTCACCACACACAGTCTGTGGAATCACATTCCATGCTGGCTTTTAACATACTTAACCACTTCCCGACCACCGCACACAGATATACTGCGACAGAAGGGCACGTACAGGCAGATTAACATACCTGTACGTTGCCATTTAAGAGGCCGCTTGCGGGTCCGCCGGGAGCTCCGTGAGCGTGGTCGAGGGTCCCGCGGACTCGATGTCCGCGGGGATACCCGCGATCGTCTCACGGTGAGGAAGAACGGGGAAATGCTAATGTAAACAAGCATTTCCTCGTTCTGCCTAATGACACTGACACTGATCACAGCTCCCTTTAATCGGGAGCGGTGATCAGTGTCGTGTGACACACAGCCCCTCCCCCCCACAGTTAGAATCACTCCCTTAGACACACTTAACCCCTACAGCGCCACCTAGTGGTTAACCCCTTCACTGCTAGTCAAATTTACACAGTAATCAATGCATTTTTAATCGCACTGATCGCTGTATAAATGTGAATAGTCCCAAAATAGCACCAAAAGTGTCCAATCTGTCTGCCATAATGTCGCAGTCATGATGAAAATCGCTGATTGCCACCATTACTAGTAAAAAAAATTATTAATAAAAATGCCATAAAACTATCCCTATTTTGTAGACGCTATAACTTTTGCGCAAACCGATCAAAAAACGCTTATTGCAATTTTTGTTTACCAAAAATATGTAGAAGAATACGTATCGGCCTCAACTAAGGAAAACAATTTTTTTTATATATATTTTTTGGGGATATTTATTATAGCAAAAAGTGAAAAATAATGCGTTTTTTTCAAAATTGACGCTATGTTTTGTTTATAGCGCAAAAAATAAAAAACACAGAGGTGATCAATACCACCAAAAGAAAGCTCTATTTGTGGGGAAAAAAGGACGTAAATTTTGCTTGGGAGCCACGTCGCACGACCGCGCAATTGTCAGGTAAAGCGACGCAATGCCGAATCACAAAAAGTGATCTGGTCTTTGGCCAGCTAAATGGTTTGGACTTATGTGGTTAAGGTTAGAGGCTAGAGAGCACGGAGGTGACATGGGAGGCAGGATTTATTGTCACCCATACCATAAACTGTCACAATTAATGGTGAAGGAAAAGAGCACAATCACTTAGAGTATTCGAAGGACTGTTTTTATTAAGGAATGTATTCAAGGAACATCTTTCTACTATTCAGTGTTCAATCGTGAGACATGAGGAATTGTTGGACATTCAAGCACCAGTATTACTGTAACCCCTTCAGATCTGCGCTGTAGCTTTGCCGGGAGGGCGTCAATAGATGTCCTCCCCTTTGCAAGCTGGCCATGTGCCCTTCACCCAAGTCAATGAGACTCGGGTGATCACAGATCGGAGATCGATCCCGACCACTTACCATGTGATCAGCTGTCAGCCAATGACAGCTGATTGGTAATCATTTTTTTTCTTCTCACACTGCCAGCGTGAGGAGAAAAAAAAAAGCCGATCACCGGCTTCTGTTGAAGGGACATAGGTCCTGAAGAGGAAGAGGTGAAGCACTCTAATATGTGCCCACCAGTACCACCTGCCAGTGCCACAAATCAGTGCCCACAGTGCCCATCAATCATTGCCCACCAGTACATACGTGAAAGCAATCAGTGTCACCTATCAATGCCCACGAGTGCCACCTATCAATGCCCATCAGTGGTGCCAATCAGTGCCTCATCAGTGCCACCTAGCAGTGTTGCCTATCAGTGTCACCTACCAGTGCCGATCAGTGCCCATCACTGCCACCCATCAGTGCCCATCACTGCCACCCATCAGTGCCACCTATCAGTGCCACCTATTAGTGCCCTTCAGTGCCACCTATCAATGCTCTTCAGTGCTGCCCATCAGTGCCCACCAATGCCACCTATCAGTGCCCATGAGTGCCGCCTATCAGTGACCATGAGTGCCCATTAGTGTCACCTTATCAGTGCCCATCAATGCAGCCTATCAGTGCCCATCAGTGCAGCCTATCAGTGTAGCTTAATCAGCGTACATCAATGAAGGAGAAAAATTACCTGTTTGCAAAATTTATCAACAAAATATAAAACGGTTTTGTATTTTTTAATTTCAAAATTCATTCTTTTTTAATTTGTTTAACAAAAAATAAAAAATCCAGAGGTGATCAAATACCACCAAAAGAAAGCTCTATTTGTGGGGAAAAAATTATAAAAATTTAATTTGGGTACAGTGTTGTATGACCGCACAATTGTCATTCAAAAGTTTAGGTGTCCAGTAAGCAAGTGGTTAATTATATAAATTTCTATGTTAAATATTTTGATTATTGGGTTTATCTATTATTTCATTTTTATCTGTACCTAGTACAACATATTTAAGCACTGTGATTATCACAAATTTTTACGGTTTATGCACTTAATACACTTTAATTGTATGAATTTCATGGCATTATTATGATAAACTAGGTTTACTAATTATCACATTCATTACATAAATACAGGAACACATTTATTATCCTCAAAAGGACACATGATTGCACTTTATATATAGGAATCACATTTTTTTATACCTACAGCGCCTCACTATTTTTTAAATATTTATTACACTAATAGTTATGGATATGCTATCTAAGTGAAGGCATCAGTCTCGGGTATATTCACTTCACACACATAGTGGTAGCGCGAGAGAAATACACACCACTAAAGCTTCGGTGGAGATGCCTTTTTCCCATGATAACTCTTATGCCACGTACACACGGTCAGACTTTCCGACGTAAAATGTATGATTGGAGCTTGTTGTTGGAAATTCCGACCATGTGTAGGTTCCATTGGACAGTTTCCATTGGAATTTCCATAGCACAAAATTTGAGATCCGGTTCTCAAATTTTCCGACAACAAAATCCGTTTGCGTAAATTCTGTACACAATTGTGTACACAATTCCGAAGAACAAAGTGCAAGGCATGCTCAGAATCAAGCAGAAGAGCAGCACTGGCTATTGAACTTCATTTATCTCGGCTCTTCGTAAGTGTTGTACGTCACCGCGTTCTTGACGTTCGGAATTTCCGACAAGATTTGTGTGGCCGCGTGTATGCAAGACAAGTTTGAGCCAACATCCGTTGGAAAAAATCCATGGATTTTGTTTTCGGAATGTCCGATCGTGTGTACGGGGCATAACAGGAGTGAGTTTCCCCTCCTAGGCGTAGATTTCCTCCCACTTCCTGTTGTCTCCCTCTGTTTGGAAGTATGAGTTGCATGTAAGTCGAATGTTTGTAACTCGGGGACCACCTGTAGTTCCTATTTAGTTTATTTTCTCTTTGATTTTTTTGGCAGATCTCAGTGTTCATTAGAGCAGGGTTTCTCAACTCCAGTCCTCAAGGCGCCCCAACAGGTCATGTTTTCAGGATATCCCTCAGATGAAACGGCTGTGGTAATTACTAAGGCAGTGAAACTGATCAAATCACCTGTGCAAAGTAATGGAAAGCCTGAAA
This sequence comes from Lithobates clamitans, assembly GCA_037952925.1. Classification (NCBI taxonomy): domain Eukaryota; kingdom Metazoa; phylum Chordata; class Amphibia; order Anura; family Ranidae; genus Lithobates; species Lithobates clamitans. The sequence goes on from JBBGZY010000304.1 coordinate 8,662,093, forward strand.
ACAAGACCTGTTGGGGCGCCTTGAGGACTGGAGTTGAGGAACACTGCATTAGAGCAATGTTCAGTATTGAGTATTCTTCTAGGCACTTTTTTAAAATAAAGAGATAATACCAATTATTAGACTTTTATAACCCATTGGAATTATGTTGTGTATGTTTTATATGCACATGTTCAATGTTGAGTGAATAAAAAATCTTTGTGCATCCTCTAGCTTTGTTGTTCCAACTCTGCTTAGTTCTTGAGTTATTGTAGTTGTTTTACATTCTCTAACTATCAGACTGTATGATTCGTGTATATAAGACCCTGTTTAGTAGCATGAAAGTGAGTGCCTGCATCCTTTGTGAAAGAATAAATCAGGTGCAACTTGTATGCCTCTACTGTATAAAGCTCAATTGCTGGCAGCATTAGTTAGTGGGTGGTGTTTTTTTATGTGGGCTCTAGCTTTTGTACACTTTTGCTTTCTTTTCTTCTGTATGCTAGTAAATGCATGTGAAGAGTCCTCTTCATATTTTGTAAAGTATAGAGAAGCTTATTTACAATAAATGAGGGGGTGATGGAGGGAGCTATTAAGTATGTCTGGCCCGCTGGTAATTAAAAAGGACAAAAAGCAGTGTACACTATGCTTTTTGATTTCTCAGTGCGAATTTAGAGAATGCAGCACAGTGAAAGTAAGACCCTGAATAGCAGAAAAATAACAAGCAAATCAAATGTATGCTTATTTTCCCTTGGCTTTGATAAGAAACTATTATCATCCCAGGGGGTAATAATAATGAGGCATAATTTCATGACAACTGACCAAGCTCTTTAGAATTGTATATTTGGCCAGGTTTATATGAAAATGTTGCTTTTGTATGGAGAGCCTTGCACAGCTGCTCTGCTTGCCTCTGCGCTCTGTGCAACACATTGAAAATGACATGATTTAAAGACAGTACACTTGGTAATGGGCTGATACGCAATACATGTCTATGTGGAAAGATTCGATTTTTAGCTCCATAGGGTAGTGCACTTCTTGACTCTAGCAGCAATGTATTTGTTGTAAATCTGCCATTGCATTCTTTTATGCCTCTATTACCATTTGCCTTTTCCTTTTCAATAGCAGACAGACAACTTTTTGTTTTACAAGTATATACATTTGTATAATTCTCAATTTTTTTATAGGGTGTACAGAGAGCTTACTATATTTGATATTAAACCACAGGAAATTCATCATCCCCTGGACTATTTGAGTCAATGCTTATGTTCACACTAATGCATACCTCCCAACTTTTAAACTTCAGAATGAGGGACACTTATTCCAGGAAGAAACTGACAGTGTGCGACATGGATCATGACAAAAGTGGGTGTGGCCAAACTCTTAACAGTGGCAGGGGCTTAATGGGTACAGTGTTTAGGAGAGTGCTAGATACAGAGTGTGGGGTTCTGGAGTGGGTTATATACAGGAAGGTGGGTTCTGGTGTGTGCTATGTACAAAGTGCAGCGCTCTGGAGTATGTTATGCACAGGGTACAGTATTTTGTAGTGCATTATGTACAGAGTGCAGGAGAGTGCTAAGCACAGAGTGTAGGGTTCTGGAGTGAGTTACATACAGAGTACAGGGTTCTGGAGTGTGTTACGTACAGAAAGGTGGGATCTGGAGTAAGTTATGCACAGGGTGCAGGGTTCACTTCGCTAATTTGCTAGGTACACACATATACAAACCACACACATTCAAACCACACACACATACAAATCACACACATACAAACCACACACATAAAAATCACACACATACAAACCACACACATACAAACCTTCTCTTCCCCAAAGATCTACCATCTACCACATGGTTACCTATGTAAAAGTACCTTTCTGTAGTTGACCCTGTCACAGTTTCATTTTCTTTTTCAGTGCACACTCTTCTCATTTTCGGCTCCCACACTCCCCTCACCCAGCAGGAAGAAGATAAGAATTACAGTGCAGCTCACTTCCCTCCTACCCTCCTCCCTCAATCATTCTGCAGTCAGCCAGACCAGCAGGTGTCTCGGCTCTCAGCGAAGAGCAGGTAGGCTGCTATACTGAGGGAGAGATGTTACTTATAACTTTTTAACTGCAGAAGCTGTGCTGTGAGTGCAGGGCTACCACATACAGTAGCTGGAAAAACCCTGGTCAGCAATGCATGGGCTGTTTCCCTATTTGCTGATTTGTTGACAAAGGGGCGGGTATGAGTAGCAGTCCTGCCCATACCCAACATCACGGCTTAAATCTGAAAGCTGCAGCTGCACAGAGCACACCCAGCAGGTTTTCTGGCCAATCCCTGGCTGTGCTTGATGTTACCGTAACACTTGCGCTGAAAGTTACAATATAATCAACTGATGCATTGATGCAGGACAAAGCCATTGTACAGTGGGACAGAGGTATGAATGCAGGAAAGTCCCGCCCAATCCGGGGCTATTGGGAGGTATGCTAATGTAATTTTAATGTACTAATAAAGTTTACATCATAGTGATTACTTCCATTACAACAAACATGGACTCTTCATGCCAATGTTTCTGTAACTCAATCAAGGTAATATTGGTGGATACATATTCTCTGTAAGTCGGCTTTTACACAGCTGGTTACATATAGACACTGGATTCTAGTGACAACATTTATGTGATTCTTGTGGATGGAATGACCAGGGCATACAATTAACAGTGGCTGCTCAGCCTATTTAACCTAATGGCAGGCTGAGAGTGAACACTGCTGTTCACATGTAGCTGCACACAGAGTGGTTAGCTGTGGTTAAAGCGGAGTTCCACCCACTTTTATAAATTGGTCTTAAAGGAAAGACCACCCCTCCACCACTCGTTTTTAGATAACAATTTTTTTTTGTTTTTGTTTTTTTCTTTCATACCTAAATGAAGTAAATAATGTACTTCCGTCCCAGCCTCGCCGCGGCCCAGGGCGTCATATCCTCCTGCTCCCCCGTGGCCTTCTGGGACCTGTGTGTGTCCCAGAAGATGATGGGGCCATTCAGAAAAGGCCACATGACTCGCGAATGCGCAGTAGGAAACCGGCAGTGAAGCTTAAAGGCTCTACTGCTGGTTTTCCTTAGTTAGAATGGCTGCGCCTGCACCCAGTCTGATGGAGGCATCTGCCTTGGGGGGCCAACATCGCGGGCTCCCTGGACCGGTAAGTGTCCTTATTAAAAGTCAGCAGCTACAGTGTTTGTAGTTGCTGAATTTTAGAAAAAATAATTTGTGGCTGGAACACCACTTTAGGCCCAGTTCACACTGATGCGTTGCAAATTTAGTGCGATTTTGACCTGATTGCGTTGCAAATCTTCTTTGTGAATTCATTACGTGTTTGTTGCGAATTTACTGCGATTCTACTGGAATTAGTTGTAATTTTGGGAGGTGACTGCGATTTCATGTATAGCCAATGGAACCCAGTGTTTATGCTGACGTAAAAAAAAATAGCTTTATTTATTTCCTGTTCTCTTCCTGGTTTTTGTAGAGTGTGTGGAGAGTGTGTAGAGAGGAGCGTAAGATAATGTACCATTTATTGTCTTTAGTTATGGCAGCAGTAGTTACTGCTACTGCTGCAGTCATTATAAAAAAGAAGAAAGCCAGGCTGAGGAGGAGGATGATGATGATGCTGTCAACCAGAAGATACTGGGTACACCCTGTAATGCAAATAGGGAGGAAAAAGGACAGTTCAAGATGATCTACAAAGATCTACGTCAACATAATGAAAAATTTTTCAACTACACTCATATGTCAGTTGACAGGTGAACAATTATGTAAAAGTTATACTTTTTCTCCACATTCCTCTATACCTAAAATATAAAAAGAGATTTACGCTAAGTGCATATACAATACGTGAGAAAGTGTTAATATAAAAAACCACTAAAGACCGTGAAAGGAATCCTGCTGCTGAACACTATAACCCCGATATGAGGGCACAGAAAGTAAATATAGAAAGAACAGTGCAGCACTGGATATATATCCCAAATGAGAAATGTGTTGAATCAATATATCAATATAAAAATTTGTAACAACAATGAGTGACAACCAATAAAATTATATCAAACAATATGATTAATCAACCGTGGTAGATTATATAAAAGTGAAAAACAAAAAGTATAAAAAAGAGTGAAGGTAAAAAATTAAAGTCCCAAAAAGCATTGGTGTTCAGATATGAAATCCTGGATCTGTGTTCCACCGCAGGTGCTGCCCACCACCTAGTGAATAGTATTGGAGGCTTACCAGACAGCCTGCGACAGCCCTTGTTCAGGTGGGTCAGAACAGGCTCAATAGAGATGCGCAGACCTCAGAATATGTCCTGCAGGGAGGTCTGTGGATGTTCCTCCAGCCTCCTCGCAGGAGGACTAGCCAGCAACACCAAGGTACTATCCAAAGGATGCTATCCCGAGAGTGTTCCTCATATAGCAATCAAGGTTTTTGTCTCCAGTGGAATCCAGCAGAGGTTATCTGCCACTTTCAGGAGGCCCACAGAAAGTCCACGTCTGGTTTGCAAGTATGGATCATTGAGGCCATCCATAGTTAGTCAGGTTGAAAAAAAAGACACAGGTCCATCTAGTTCAACCTTCCACAGCGGTCCCTCAGGTATGGCGAATGCATTCCAAGCTGGACCAATGTAACTATCCAATAAAATCCATAGCTGGAGTTCTTGTCTGTGAGTCTGTGCTGGAAGACCAGATGTAGTGTCAGTGTTCCTGTTCTAATCTATGCCCACATGAGAGAATTCTCCTGCACAGCAGTGTGTCTTGGACTGCAGAAGCTCCTGCCCTTCTCTATACCTGCCTTACCCTACATCCCCCCCTCCATCCCTCACCCTACATCACTCCCCCCTCCATCCCTAACCTTAACCGTAACCGGTATCCAAACATCCCTCCCACCCCAATATCCCTCATCCAGCTATCCCTCCCCCCACTAAACATCACCCATCTATCCCTCACCCCCACTTTCCCTTACCCCCTCCATCCCTCACCCTCCATAACCTAATACATCCCTCTGCTCTGTATCCAACCTCCCTCCCTCTCCCCACTAATTTTCCCCCCTTTCACCCCACTTCCTTATCTGATACCTCTTCCCTCATCTATGTAATCTTATCTCTTCTCTGTATATATTTAAATTTTAGATTCGACAAATTGCTTTGACTGATCTACAGCAGAATGGAGCATTTGAACACCACTTTCCGAAATAGTGTGGAGCCAGCTGAGCGATTACTTGTCACCTTAAGGTAACATATTTAATAAAAAGCCAGATAGCCAGCAAATGCGTACGCTTTTTTATTTGTCGTGGCAGCTGATCCACTCTTGGCCTCACGTATTTGATGTAGGTGTTGCGTAGACTATGCCACCTCGTCTTCACTTAACTTAGAGCAAAAACCGAAAAAAAGTAAGCACACAATTAATTATCCATCTCCTTCCTTACAGGTACCTGGCTACCGGCAATTCTTTCGCCAGTTTACAATACGAATTCAAGCTGGGCAAATCGACCGTTCTTATGTGCATACAACCTGTGCAGCTATCTGGCTAGTTTTAAAGGACTTGGTGATGAATAAGCCGACTAGGGATGACTGGGCTAAAATTGCCAAAGTTTTTTGGGAGCGGTGCAATTTCCCAAATTGTGTGGGTGCAATAGATGGAAACCACATCAGAATAATCAGCCCAATTCGCAGTGGCTCAAAGTATTTTACCTATAAAAAATATTTTTCATTTGTCCTAATGGCAGTGGCTGATGCCAATTATTTCTTTACCTATGTGGATATAGGATCATATGGAAGTAGCTCTGACTCCAGCATCTTCTCACATTCTTCTTTTGGCAAGATGCTTCGAGAAAACTCACTGAACCTTCCTGATAATCTCCCACTTCCTGGAACAAATCAACCTCTGGAGCCTTATGTCTTTGTTGGGGATGAGGCATTCCCTATTTCTGAGCACCTTCTATGGCCATATGCAAACAGGGGACTGTCCACTGCAAAGAGGGTATTCAATTACAGACTGTCAAGGGCAAGACGTGTAGTGGAGTGTTCTTTTGGCATACTTGCCAATAAGTGGCATTTCCTGCACTCACCTTTCAGCCTTAGTATGGAGCATGCCATTGGTGCAGTGCAAGCAGCATGTGCATTGCACAATTTTGTTTGTGCTCGAGATGGGTACCTATTTGAGGATTCTTTGATCCCTCTCACTTTCTCTGACCCTCTCACTTCCTCAGACCCTCTAACTTCCCTAGACCCTCTAACTTCCTCAGACCCTCTAACTTTCTCTGACCTTCCTACTTCCTCTGACTCTACTACTTCCTGTTTCTATACCCTTTAAGGACATACTGGACATTTTCACTTTTCTTGTCCAAAAAGAAGCACCTAAACCTCCACCTCACTCTCGTACTCTCTGTCTTCCTCCTCCTTTTGTACATGTATCCCACTGCATAATCCACACGGACCTGAAAAGTTGGTATGGACCAAAACAGTTTTACATTACGTAAACAAATGCAATATGGTTAACAACATGAAAGAGTCTGTGCCGTTTAACAGGTAGGCATCTATAAATTAAAAAAAATAGTAACACTCTGTTTCTCAGGCGTTGCTAGCCTCAAAGGTGCAGACGGGGATATCACTCTATCCGGTGGTTCACTCGGGGGCCCATATTGCATAATCGCACCACAGCCCTTTACATTTTGGTCATAGGTGGGATACATGACCATACATTGATAGTCAGTGGGATTGGTTGTCAGTAGGATAAATGCCCTTACATTGGTGGTCAGTGGGATTGCTGCTCAGTAGTATGCATGCCCTTACATATTGGTCAGAGGTGGGATACATGACCTGACATTGGTGGTCAGTGGGATTGGTTGTTAGTGGGATAAATGTCCTTACATTGGTGGTCAGTGGGATTGCTGGTCAGTAGGATGCATGCCCTTACATTTTGGTCAGAGGTGGGATACAAGCCCTGACATTGGTGGTCAGAGGTGGGATGCAAATTCACTAAAAAATACAAAACATAACATAAACAAATCCAATATGGATTAACAACATGAAAGTGGCAGTGCCGTTCAACAGGTAGGCATCTATAAATTCAAATATGTTGTAACACTCTGTTGCTCAGGCGTTGCTTGCCTCAAAGGCACAGGTGGGGATACCACTCTATCCGGTGGTTCACTCGGGGGCCCATATTGTGCATTTTGTTGGAGGTACGATTAAATTAACTTCAAGTGATTGATTTCTATATGGATAAGGACTTGGAATGATTGGTTTAAGCTGTTCCATAGGTCTTGACACAAGTGGATAGTGGTTTGGCATGGATGGCATTTGATTGTAGAGGGGGTTCTAGTTGGAGGGCGCATTAAGGAGGCAATTGTTGAAGGAATGGGATATGGCATTCTTGATCTGGGGGTCTCATATATGCTTGAGTGGTCAGAAAACCTAGAAGGATAAAGGTTTGGTGCAGGGTTTGAGGCAGAAGAAATGGGAGTAATTATTTGAGTACTAGTACTCTCGTGCGTTGGCTCTGAAACATGGCATGGCATGGTGAAGGAATGTATGCAATGTTGCACTGCAATCCTCATGTTGAAGTAATGGTCTGGCAAGACCTCTTTGAGAAGAGAACCAAACTTAGGGCAAACATAGTATGAGGGCATCACTGGACATCGATTTGTTCAGTGATCCCTGACACTATGTGGAGTAATTTATTTGTCTCGTCTGGGTCTTCCACCTGTTCTGCTGCCCTACTGCTTCGCTTCCTGCGTGAGGTAGATGTTTGCCTTTGTCTTCTGTTGGAAGGTGTAGAAATGTCAGTATCCTCATTATCTTGGTCCTGAGTAGATGATTCATGTACCTCGATTGTGTCACCCTCTACCTCCATAGATGATGAATCCTCTATATTTGTGCAAGCAAATGATACTCCCTTATCTACGTCAACAATAGCAGCATGCTCCTCTCCCTCTTCCTCCTCCTCTTCCCAACTTGCTTCTGTGCTGAAATACAAAAGTTGATACTTGAAATTCTAACTAAAGATGATAGCGGTAGAAGTGAAGGTTAGGGGGAGGACAAGCAAATTAGAGAGGGATGGTAGAGAGAAGTATTCTTGTATGTAAACTTACTTCCTTAATTCTAGAACTGGCTTGAGAAAATCTAGGTATCTGGCAAAGGCATAGGGACCCTTTAGGGCTGAACCAGACCCACTTCGTGCTTCACGCTCCAGTTTCTGGTGTCTTTGAAATGTATCCTTGAGGCTACGCCACCTAGTACGTATGAGTTCTTCTGTAATCAAATAAAACATAAACAATTAATTGGTGGTGAGTGGGAACAATGCTCATTACACAGCTGGTCAGTGGGATTTGTGGTCAGTAGGATGCATGCCCTTACATTGGTCATCAGTGGGATACATGCCCCTACCTTGTTGGTCAGTGGGATACATGCCCTTACATTGGTGGTCAGCAGGATGCATGCCCTTACATTGGTGGTCAGTGGGATACATGGCCTTACATTGGTGGTCAGAGGGATTGGTGGTCAGTGGGATGCATACCCTTACATGGGAGGTCAGCGGGATGCATGCCCTTACATTGGTGGTCAGTGGGATATATGCCCTTACATTGGTGGTCAGAGGGATTGGTGGTCAGTGGGATACATGCCCTTACATTGGTGGTCAGCGGGATGCATGCCCTTACATTGGTGTTCAGAGGGATGCATGCCCTTACATTGGTGGTCAGTGGGATACATGGCCTTACATTGGTGGTCAGAGGGATCGGTGGTCAGTGGGATGCATGCCCTTACATGAGTGGTCAGCGGGATGCATGCCCTTACATTGATGGTCAGTGGGATACATGGCCTTACATTGGTGGTCAGAGGGATTGGTGGTCAGTGGAATGCATACCCTTACATGGGTGGTCAGCGAGATGCATGCCCTTACATTGGTGGTCAGTGGTATACATGCCCTTACATTGGTGGTCAGCGGGATGCATGCCCTTACATTGGTGGTCAGTGGCATACATGCCCTTACATTGGTGGCTAGCGGGATGCATGCCCTTACATTGGTGGTCAGTGGGATGCATGCCCTTACATTGGTGTCAGTGGGATACATGGCCTTACATTGGTGGTCAGAGGGATTGGTGGTCAGTGGGATGCATACCCTTACATGGGTGGTCAGCGGGCTGCATGCCCTTACATTGGTGGTCAGTGGGATACATGGCCTTACATTGGTGGTCAGAGGGATTGGTGGTCAGTGGGATGCATGCCCTTACATAGGTGGTCAGAGGGATGCATGCCCTTACATTGGTGGTCAGAGAGATTTGTGGTCAGTGGGATGAATAAATATGTACTTACATTTATGTTTGCGAACTTGTAGTGTGAAGGCTTCCCAGTCTGAATACAAAGTTTTACAAATTTCTTCCCAGCCTCTGCCCTTCTGGGCATTATTTTTATATTTGGGTATACGGTTGTCCCATATATATGGCCTATCAAGGACAAGTCTGATGAGCTCCTCATTGTCGATGCTGTTCCAACGCCTGGGGGCCATCTTACCTGTTTGTATACGGACATGAGACAGGAAACAGGAAGTGAGAGGGCAGTACTGGGAGGAGGAGCTGGAGGTGACAAATTCGCACATATGTGAACCATCAATGCGATTCAAGAACGATTTACATTGATGTCTATAGAGATTAAATTCGCAATGCAACGCAGTAAACTCGCACAAGACCCTTTTTTTTATCACATCGCATTCATAGAGGAATCACAACGCATGTATGTGAACGACCGTCATTGAAAACAATGCCTTTAGGGATGACATGAGAATTTAAAGTGTTTTTGACGCATCGCTTTCGTTATGAACTCGCATCAGTGTGAACCGGGCCTTAAGGACAGATGTCTGAGTCTGGATGCAGCTGATTGTGTCCAGGCTTGGACATTCATTCATGCCACATGAAACCAGCAATGTAAATGTGGCCTTAGACTCTATAACCACAGAGAGTCAAGCTGAGAATCTCTACTTCAGTAAATCAGTTCAGAACACAAACAGCTAAATGTGATTATACTCAGTGAAATCCAGGGTAACTCTAAAAAAAAGTGAGTAGCTGGAGAAATCCATGGCCCAAGGATGAAGCAATGCCGACTAGGGCTAGAGTACTCTGGTAGCAATCAGAGAGGAGCATCCCCCAGTAGCTGGGTCTTTAGAAGTAGCTGCATGCTGTTATGCCGCGTACACACGGTCGGACTTTTCGTCTACAAAAGTCCGACTGACGCCGACGGACCAAAGCCGGCTGACAATCCGGTCATGTATGGGCTTCCCCGGACTTTCAGCGGACTTTTCCAGCCGCAAATCTGACGGACTTTAGATTTGAAACATGCTTCAAATCTTTACGTCGTAACTACGCCGGACCCAGAAATCTGCTCGTCTGTATGCTAGTCCGATGGACAAAAACCCACGCTAGGGCAGCTATTGGCTACTGGCTATGAACTTTTTTATTTCAGTCCGGTGTACGTCATCACGTACGAATCCGTCGGACTTTTGTGTGATCGTATGTAGGCAAGTCCGTTCGTTAGAAAGTCTGCCGCAAGTCCGCCAAAAGTCCGCCAAAAGTCCGTCGAAAGTCTGTTGGATGGGCTGTCGGACTTTTGTAGCCGAAAAGTCCGACCGTGTGTACACGGCATTAGGCTCTGGTCTGGCTGCCTGCACTAAAGCACTGACAGATGAGGGACACATACCTGGCTGCAGACCATTTGTTCAGCTACTGTACCTCTGCCTCAGCAGATGTTGCCTCTGCAACAAAGGAATTTATACTCCCTGGATGTGTCTGGGAACCCAAAGAAAAGGAGTTTAAGGACCTTGAGCCTGCATCTGAGCATGGTGAGTAATTGGGCACTCCAGTACAAACACCTTACACAGTAATGGTCCACTGTTGTGACCATCAGCAAATCTTCTCTGTGATAGTCTATGCTGACAGCGCTAGAGTGCATGCATATAGACATGAAGTGGTCAGAAAGAGGCTACAAGGAATCAGCAGCACTGTGGTGTATTGAAGGATGAAAAAAGAGGGGAAAAGGTATATTATCATTAAAATAGCAATCGTTTTATAATACATGATGCTTTAGCAAACTAAGTGTCATTCATGTAGGGTTTACATGCACTTTTAATAACAGGCTGAAAAGACTTTTGTCTGAGAAACTTGTGGGTTTTGGATTCTTAAATGAGTTTTGATACACTACATTATTAAAAGTATTGGGACGCCTACCTTTACATGCACATGAATTTTAATGGCATCCCAGTCTTAGTCCGTAGGGTTCAATATTGAGTTGGCCCACCCTTTGCAGCTATAACAGCTTCAACTCTTCTGGGAAGGCTGTCCACAAGGTTTAGGAGTGTGTCTATAGGAATGTTTGACCATATTTCCAGAAGCACATTTGTGAGGTCAGGCACTGAATGATGTTGGATAAGAAGGCCTGGCTTGCAGTTTCCGCTCTAATTCATTCCAAATGTGTTCTATCTGGTAGAGGTCAGGACTCAGCAGGCCATTAAAGTTCCTCCACCCCAAACTCGCTCATCCGTGTCTTTATGGACCTTGCTTTTTGCACTGGTGTGCAGTCATGTTGGAACAGGAAGGGCCCACCCCCAAATTGTTCCCACAAAGTTGGGAGCATGATATTGTCCAAAATGTGTTGTTATGCTGACGCGTTAGCCTCCCTGACGGTATAGCCGAGTGTGGCTCGGGGTTAAATTTCAGCAATATTAACGGTAACCCCGAGCCACACTCGGGATTGCATTGCAGGACCCTGGTGCGGTATACTTACCTTGTCCCCAGGATCCTGCGATGTCCCCCTGCGGTGTCTGTGGGCTCTGTCCTCCTCCCGAAGCCTCTCTGTGCCAGGCTCCGTTCCCTGCGAGCGCCGTGACGCATGGGGGGAAGAGCCTGGCGGCAAATTAAAAAAATGTAAAAATCATAACACATACAGTACACTGTAATCTTACAGATTACAGTACTGTATGAAATCATTTCACATCTCTTTTGTCCCCAATGCTTTGTCCAATGCCCTGCATGCAGTTTTATATGAAATATACTGTTCTTTCTGCCTGGAAACTTGAGATTGTCCATAGCAACCAAAAAGTGTCCCTTTACGTCAAAAGGGGTTTTAGACCAGCTAGAAAACAGTGATAGTAGATTAGAACACTTGCAGAATTGAGCGATAGTGAATCGTGGGGAAATGTATTTTATTATTATATTATTATTTTTACTAATTATTTATATTTATTTATTATATTATAATTTATGATTTTGTGTTTAAAACTTCATTCAAACCCAGGAAATCTACTAGACTTGTTTGGACGGATTTAAGTGTGTTATTGCTAAGAATTACAGGCCTACAATATAAAACGCCAAATTTCTATGCAAAATAATGGTACCGTTTTGAGACGCAAAAATCTGAAATAATCATACCGCCGGGGAGGTTAAGAGTTCCCTTCACTGGAACTAACGGGCCAAGCCCAACCCCTGAAAACCCCTGAAAACAATCCCATATCATAATCCCCAAATGATTTGGACCAGTGCACAAAGCAAGGTCCATAAAGACATGGATGAGCGAGTTTGGGGTGGAGAAACTTGACTGGCCTGCACAGAGTTCTGACTTTAACCCAATAGAACACCTTTGGGATGAATTAGAGCGGAGACTGCAAGCCAGGCTTTCTCATCCAACATCAGTGCCTGACATCACAAATGTGCTTCTGGAAGTTTGGTTAAACATTCCCATACACACACTCCTAAACCTTGTGGACATCCTTCCCAGAATAGTTAAATCTGTTATAGCTGCAAATAGTGGGCCAACTCAATATTGAACCCTAGGGACTAAGACTGGGAATACTTTTGAAAATATAGTGTATGTACTCAACAAATAATAAATACAAAATGTGCTCCTAACTGCAATATTATTCACCTCTAATCACTGTTTTTTTACCACCACAATTGACATGCCTGCACTAGCTCCCTGGATGGCATGGCCTTGAAGCAATTATATGGTTTACTTACAGGGGATTACTACTCCTGGTATAATTATGATTAGGTTATTACACAATGTAAAATCTTTCATTACTCATATCTTGGAGCCTTGCATCCCATGGCTAGATTGTCTATGGACTTGTGTATGTGTATGTCTGGTCCACCAGACCAGAACACCTGCTCCTCCTGATGTACCAAATTCTGCTGAAAGAAACCTACTCGAATACTCCTCCCTTTATAACAAAATGGGAACAAGAATTGGGCTTGATGACTGATGCAATGGATTGGGACAAGATACTAGCTCTAGTTTATAAGACATACAAGATACATCCATTGCTGATACTGGTTAGAGGTGTTGAGGGGCCTCTCATCTGGGGTAGTTGTCCCCATATCATCCTCTTCCGGAAGCAGATACAACAGCTGTACAAAACACTAGTGGGAGGAAAATTTTGAAATGTGCCACAAATCAAAGTGTTATATGTATTACTGGGGTTCTATAAACAAATTAAAAAGAGTCTATTGAGGGATTTTCTCACAGCCATACACTCTGTGATTGCCAGATATTGGCGAAACCCGGAACCTCCTTCTCTTGCTGAATGGGCTTGTGAAGTGGGTAAAATTGATCATATGGAATGCATGATCACCTGGGATGACAATAAAATGGAATCCTATAATCTCATGTGGACTGTGTGGTCCTATTTCTGCTACCCTTCAAATTTTGAACCTTTCATCTTCCAAAAAGCTTGATGAGATGACAGCCCTGGAGATTGCTCAAGCTGCAAGCTGTAACAAACTGCACCCCCCCCCCACACACACACACACACATACATACATACACATTAGTATTATCATATTATTTGTTTTTTTATCTCTCTCTTTTACTCTCTTTTTCATTTTTCCTTATGTTAAAAATCTACAATGGTTAGTACCTTTGCTGGTGTGTTCTTGATAGAATGGTGGTTTGTTCACTGATAACTTTAGCCTTATACATGGTGGTATAGCCCCTGCCAAGTGCCTCTTGGTCAAGTCTAGCTACTATGGATACATTTGCTATTGTTATGACCAAGTTTTGGATTAGACAATGCATTCATCTCTCTTGTATATTCTATTATGTACAGTATGTGACCTTGTATTCTTTATTCTTTTGAAGACTGGAAAGACCTGTCTTCTGTTACTGTATAACTTGAATGCTGTCTCTTTATTGCTATATTACTTTATTCATTGTATTCATTTGTAATCCTTGGAAAGAAAAATTTAATAAAAAGAGAGTAAACAATAAAGGGTTGGCACTGGCATTTATCTTTGCCTGTTTTGTCTTTATCATAAGCTTTCTCACGTCAAACTATGGTTGCCCTTTACAACTTATTGATTTTATATTTTACTTATTTATGTATTAGGTTCACACAAGAGGAGTCACTGCTGCTGACAGTTTTATGAGTTTACACAGGATTTACACCCTGCACTTTATTTTTGTTACTCTGCATTTTATTTTTCTAATTTTGCACATTTAGGAGGTTTCATATATTTATATAAGTGTGATTCACCTTAGTTATAATTTCCTCATAAATCAGAACAGTTTTGGGTATTTATGCTTAGAGCAGGTAAAAATACATTTGATACACACAACTGCACAAAAAATACACAACTGCATTAAAGGGATTGTGGTTTTTCAATGCATTCTATGCATTGAGGTGAAAAACCTCTTACAGTGCAGCAGCCCCCCAGGGCCCCCGTTTTACTTACCTGAACCCTCTTTTTCTCACGCGGGGGATGAGCACACCTGCTCTAGCTTGTGTCTCGTGTCCTGATTGGCTAGATTGATAGCAGCGCAGCCATTGGCTCCCGCTGTTGTCAATCAAATGCAATGATGCGGGTGCCGGGGGGCCGGGTTGAGTCCAGCATTCCTGTCTGTGGACGCAAATGTTGGACTCGGGAATGCGCTTAGAAGGTAACCCCCTTGGGAGAGCGCTTCTACAAGGGGGGGTTATCTGATGCGGGGAGAAGCTGTGAGAGCCGTTGGGGGACCCCAGAAGAGGATGTTCAGGGCCACTGTGTGCAAAACGAGCTGCAAAATAGAGGTAAGTATGACATGTTTGTTATTTGAAAAAAAAAAAAAAAAAACGATGACTTACAATCACTTTAAATGGTGGATTTGTATCTTCCTGGAGTTCAGTGTCTGGTGGTACCTTCTACCCTGAAGCGTTTGGACAGGGTGGGGCTAAAGAGGGAATACTGGGAGGGTGTGCAAGCACCAGAACTGCTTATGTCTCTTAAAGTATAATGTGAAAGCAAAGAAAATTTGCAGAGAATTTGCACACTGAAACTACGTATATAGATGTTTCCCCTAGCAGAAGTATTGCCTCAATGCCAGGTGGAAACTGTAGAACTGCCTTAATAAATACTGTGTATAAAAGTAAAATTGTAATAATATTAATAATAATAATAATAATAATAATAATGTTATAATAATAATGAACATGCTATGCAGGGAAAGGTGATCATTTTCTTTAGGTAAGATTCTTGTTGTGTGATGCAATGCATGTGACAATGTGGTAAAGAACTAGAATGGGTTTGGTATTGTGAGGATTGTGCACTACATGCAGTCTTCCAAAATGAAATAAGGATTACAAGGAAGTGATGTGGTGTTTGCTGTAAGGACACTAAAACATCATTGAGAGTTGCCGACTGCGGCAGGGGGCAGTGTGGTGCACGAATCCGCGCATCACACGGCTCCCCCCTTTTTTTTTTGTACAGAGTTTATTTGAGGTGTACAAAATGTACACTTCATTCATGGCAATGTACTGTAGTGTGATGCGCTGTGTTGCTGTACATTACCATGCAATTTGGCACTGTATGCTGCAATAAAATGCAGCACGTAGGCTGCATTGCAGTGTGAATGAGACATATGGGAAACAATTGTTTACTGTGTGTTCTTGCGGTGACATGCATTTTATAATGCAGTGAAATGTCTGTCACCTCAATATGCGTGTATCCACCCTCAAACTTTATAAACCATGGATGCTTATTATTTCCTAAGATTGATGCTGCCTACATTTACAGCAAAACCCACAGGCCACATCCAAGGTTTTGGACCCTATGTTTGTCCATGAGGTCATTTTATTAAAGGCTAATAGCCTGTTTTCTTTGCAAGGGATGTTGCACTGTGCAAGGGAATTTGCCCCAGAGCTTAGTGATTGTGGTGAAATTTCACTTTTCAAAGAATATCCAATCACGTGCATAGAAAAAAAAACAATTTTGCTTGCACATGATTGGATGATGGCAGTTAGTGGAGCTTCACCTCATTCACGAAGTTATGGGGGGGATATTGCCCTTACAAAATGCAACTTCCATTGCAAAGTGAAAAGTCTATTTGCCTTGGTAAATCATCCCCAATGACTTAGTGGGGTTGACATAATACAGAAAAATAAACTGTTAACTTTGCAAATGTAGTTGTACTTTGCAAGGATGTTTAGTGAATGAGGCAAAGCTCTGCTGACTTCCACCATCCAATCACGTGCAAGCAAAAATGCTGCTTCTTTTATAATTCTTTCACATTATGGGCATTCTTTGCAAAGTGAAGCTTTACCAGTTACCACATTCACTAAGATCTGGAGAAAATTCCCTTGCAATGTACAACCTACAGCATGTTTGCCTTTAGTAAATCAAACCCTTTGACATTCATTGTTACGCCATTGGATCTACTGTCATGGTAGTATTCCTGCTTATTACTTGGGTTTGTCATTTTGAAAATATACTTTCATGTCTAATTGTTAATGTTTCCAT
This sequence comes from Lithobates clamitans, assembly GCA_037952925.1. Lineage (NCBI taxonomy): Eukaryota > Metazoa > Chordata > Amphibia > Anura > Ranidae > Lithobates > Lithobates clamitans. The sequence goes on from JBBGZY010000304.1 coordinate 8,678,839, forward strand.
TCACATAACTAGTATTGCTGCAATAACTCTCTGAAAAGCACTCACAATATATTTCTTCTCATTGATATGATTTAACTTTTTGCTTCATATCAGTGTAAATGCATCCTTTCACCAAACTGGGATGCTAATTGTTGCTGATAGATTAATGGATATAATTGGATAACATGTCATATTGTGCACTTCCTCATTACTCTCATCAGCACAGTTCAAATGTTTCCATTTCTAGCTTACTGCTGGGGTGTGGACTGAAGCTTTATGAAGATTACCTCTCTGAGATGTATAGTCATGACTTACAGGAGGTCATATTTAGCAAAATGATTGCTGCTGGTTAAAAGATTAATTAACCCATAAGATGAAAGTTTGTAAACTGAAGGCAAGTGAACAAGAAAGATATGTATTGCAGTTCACGTATCATTTGTACTTGTAATTGGGTCGTTTGAGTCCCTCTCATAATGCAGTGAGGTGCAACGGAGAGGAAAAGAGAAAGAGAAACTATCTAACCAGATTTAAATAGTAGAGCACACATTATTTCAAAAGGCCCACTCTGGCAGAGAGTAGAGTATGTGTGTTATGCATGTCTGAGTCACAGGAGAATGCCCTGTATAGATAGGAGAGAAAGCGCACCTGTTTTTTTGACTCTTAGGATCATCATCCTACAAGGTAGACTACTAGTTCACCAAGCTGTAGTGATCGGTGATGTTGAGCTGTAAATGACTAGATTTCACTGAGAAAAGCCGGACCCTCCTATCACAAACAATGAGAAATAAACAGAAACAAAGTATTTCTCCCTCAGCGCTCATGCAAAAAAAATATAATAAATGGGGGCAGGAGGCGGAGCCTAGCAGAGCAGACATGCATTGTTAGAGCTCCACACCGCTGAGGAGAGAAGAGAAGGACAAAGCGGAGCCTGCAGGCTCAAAAGGTATCCATTTGAACCTTTTTGCCCCAGGGAACAAACTGTGAAAGTTTGGGCAGGAAATATGGTACTGGGAGGAAACCGTGGCAGAAATAAAAATCACCTCACAAAGAGCTCACAGGCACTCACTGCAGCTGAAGCAGCTCCAGTCACCTCACAAGATACAGCATCAGGGAGCTCTCACAGACAGAAAATGTCACAGCAAGACTCTCCATTTGAGTCAGATACAGAACAAATCCTCTCACAAACTTCTCCACAAGCCTCCTCAGTATCCCCAGAAATATTATTACAATTTGAAAAGATGCTTCATAAGGCTTTAAAACAAACCTCAGACCAAATAACAAAAAGCCTAACCAAAGAAATAAGAGAGCTGGGAAACCGCACCGCAGCCTTAGAAAAAAAAATGGATGAAATTGAAATTACAACCCAAGAAAATATAACAGAATTGGAACAATTAAAAAAAGAGAATTTAATACTTCAAATTAAGCTCGAAGATTACGAAAATAGAGCCAGACGTTCAAACTTGTGCATAAGGGGAATACCTGAAACTGTGACAGACCTGCAATCTACTATTACTGCTCTATTACAAGAACTAAAGCCAGATATCCCTATTGAAAGTTTAGAACTGGACAGAGTACACAGAGCCCTCACAGCCAAAAAGAAAGATGGACCCCCACGTGATATAATCACAAAATTTCATTATTACAGAACGAAAGAACAAATACTAATTGCTGCAAGAGAAAAAAAGGAACTTAATTTTCAAGGACACAATTATCAAATTTTTGCTGACCTATCCCAACTTACTATTACTAAAAGACGATCCATGAAACCCCAACTAATGGAACTGCAACGCCACAACATTATGTATCAATGGGGCTTCCCATTTTCAGTCAGATTTAACTACCAAGGTACAATTTACAGAAGCAGATCAGCAGATGAACTACAACAAACCCTTTTAAAATTAAATCTGACAGAACCCACAAGCAGCAACTCTCCCACACGCAGAAGAATGGCGTCATCTTCACCTTCAGGCAGCACCCAGAAAATTTCAGAACAAAATGGGAATCATCATTCTCATAAAAGAGGCCGTTATGCCACATCATCCATGGACCAAGAAGATTCAATGGACTGACATCCTAATTCCTGATATCTCTTCATTTATTATACTAAGAGATGGTTCTCTTTAAAAAACCTATATTTATAACTGAATGTAACTGCATTCTGATAGTCACACACTGTGTGGGATCATGTTACATTCCAGTTATATTTCTTATTACTTCTGATTCATATAGCCTTAGAATATATAAGTGAAATAAGGAAATTCTTGTTCAGTTATATATTATCAGGTAATAACAATAGATTTATTACTTTTTAGGACAAATATGTTCAATAATCCAGAAGTAATGGAAGCTTTTTCTTTCTTTTCCTAAAATAAATATATTATTACCTAACTAGTTCCTATAATTATGTTTTTGTTTATTCTAATCTGAAGCAATACAACCTCAATTTTATGAGTTAACATATCTAAACAGTTGCATATGAATAAAATATGTAATTGTTTACTCTAAAAGGGTTAAAATCCCAAAATAATTCAAACTATCTTCATTAATACCAAAGTTATTAACAGTACCTTTCTAACTGAATTATTTAGCCTAGGGCAAGACTAACCATATACAACCACCCTGGAATAAATAATTTCAACAAAAACTATATTCTGCACTCCAATTAATGAAACATCATTTTGATGTCTTTTGACATAGCACTTGCTCTCCTGTAAGCGGAAGATCCGTGTACCCCCATTAGCCCTCCTCATTCTCCCAATCATATTATGTGGGAGTGTGATGAAGGCACTTATTCCCCTGAGAGAGATATTTACTCTCTTTCACGGGTAAATTGTGATTACTTGCAAAAAATAATTTATACAATGTATCATCTAATCTCATATGTTTTTTGTTTACTCTTTACTCCAGAATTCACTGGTTTCTTTTCTATCTATTCATCTCTTCAGTCCACACAGGTTGATCTGCGCAGTCAGCTCTGCATAACAAAAAGTAAGTCAAAACTATTTGATCTATTGCCATGGCACCACTGAATATACTTTCCCTGAATGTTCAGGGAATAAATGTCCCTCAAAAAAGGACCAAAGCCTTCCGTACTTTCCATAACAAGAAGGCTCACATAGTATGCCTCCAAGAAACACACTTCACCAAAGATTCTACTCCAAAATATATTTCTCCTTTTTATCAACAAATTTACACGGCTTCTGCCTGTACCAAGCAAAGGGGAACTCTAATTGCATTTCACCGATCCACACCATTCACCTTATCATCAGAAATTAAAGACCCAGAAGGTAGATACCTGATACTCATGGGTTATATAATGGATACAGCAATCACGGTGGTTTCCTACTACGCTCCTAACAAACAACCTACACCATTCCTCATACATATATTACAAGTGATTAATACACACAAAATAGGAACAGTGATAATGTGTGGGGATTCAAACCAGGTCCTCCTCCCATTTCTAGATAAATCACCTTTTACACCATCCAAAATAACCTCTAGATTACCTTTTTCTAAACTTCTTTCCAAATACAATCTGGTAGATTCATGGAGAGAAAGTAACCCAATGAAAAAGAAATTCACTTATTTCTCACACCCTCATCAAACCTTCACCAGAATAGATCATATTTTTCTAACAATAGGAATGATACCAGAAATTATTGCATCAGATATAATTCCGATTCCGTGGTCTGACCATAATGCAGTATACACTACTATAGCCTCAGCCATACCAAAAGCGCATGACCCAACGTGGTACTTACCGGACATAATGCTCAAACACCCACTACATCAGATGGCCATTGAACAAGCTTTAAAGGAATACATATCAATTAATAATACAACAGACATCTCCCCAATAACACTGTGGGAAGCTCATAAGCCTGTCTTGCGTAGTACAATACAAAGACAAATGGCACTATTTAAACGGGAACGCAAAAATCTAGCAAAAAAACTAGAACTCAATTTTAATGCAGCCTACATATCATTTCAAGATAATCCATCTCAGAGTACAAAATCTCATCTGGAAAAATCTAGATTGGAATACAATCTATTTCTCACTGAGTCAGTTGATAAATCCCTCAAACGCTCCAAACACAATTTCTACATGAATACAAACAAACCAGGTACATATTTGGCTCGGGCATTAAATTCAACTAACAAATCTTTCAAACCAATACGTTTGAAATTATCAAAAAATGTTTACACTTGTAATCCAGTTAAAATAGTCCATAAATTTCACTCACATCTCGCAACTTTATACAAGACAAACAACGAATTTAATCCTACAGAAGCTGAATCCTTCTTCTCAAAAATAAACTTACCTGAGTTATCTCAGAATCAAAAAAGCAGTTTGGATGAGCCTATAACTATAGATGAAGTTGCTAATGCCATAAAAGATCTAAAACTTAACAAAAGACCAGGCCCAGACGGCTACTCAGCTTTATACTATAAAACATTCTCAGAAATACTCTCTCCCATTCTCACTGAAACTTTTAACAAACTTCTAGATGGACATTCTTTTCGGCAAGAAACACTAATGGCAATTGTTTGTATGATCCCAAAACCCCTTTCTGATGATACTTCCTGTGTGAATTATCGGCCTATCTCTCTGTTAAACCTCGATATTAAATTATTAGCAAAAATAATAGCAAAACGCCTCAATAGCATTATAGGAAAATTAATACATAGAGATCAAGTAGGCTTCATGCCAAATAGACAGGCAGGCGATAATATACGCAGGGCAGTGTTATTGGCACATATTGCTAAAAAATGGAAAATCCCTTTATGTTTTCTATCTCTCGATATTAAGAGGGCATTTGACACAGTATCTTGGCAATATATGCAATATTCATTACAAAAATGGGGTTTTGGACCCCACTTTTTAACATGGATCAAAGCATTATATAATAAACCCAAAGCCTATATAAAATATGCTGGATACAAATCTGAAGCCTTTAATACCGAAAGAGGTACCCGACAGGGTTGCCCATTATCTCCCTTATTATTTGCCCTTATACTCGAACCCATGGCCCAATACATCAGAACAAACCAAACTATAACTGGCATTGAAGTAGGAGGTATTACACACAAATTATGTATATTTTCAGACGATATATTACTTTTTCTATCATCACCACAGGTCTCTGGTCCTAACTTAATACCAGCTCTTGATGGATTTGTAGCCCTATCCGGCCTTATGATTAATCCTAAGAAATGCCTAGTGCTTAATATTTCACTCACAAACATGGAATTGATCCCGGCTAAGGCTGCACTCCCATTCACATGGGCAGAAAAATCAATCCCATATCTTGGAATTCATTTAACAGCATCTCATTCTGACTTATTCTCAACCAATTATCCTCCTGTATTAAGACAGATCACAAATCTAATAAAACAATGGTCGCAACTTCCTTTATCCTGGATAGGGAAAATTAATGCAATCAAAATGACTATTCTACCCAAATTGCTTTATCTATTCAGAGTCCTCCCTATTCCAATTCCTTCCTATTTTTTGAGAATAGTACAAAAAAGAGCAACTTCGTTTATATGGGGCTCTTCTAAACCACGTATACCTATACACACACTACATCTTCCCAAAAATAAAGGAGGCCTGGGATACCCTAATTTTACTAACTACTACAGAGCAGCACATTTGGCCAGTCTGTCCAAATACCATGCAAAACAGGAAATCCCACTATGGGTATTTATAGAGGCTTCAGAAAATGACCCTCTATTAATATCAAATTTATTATGGCTTGATCCTAAAGACCGCTTTAAAATTCATAATCCCATAACTGAACACTTCTTATCTCTCTGGGATAAACTAAAAACCAAATATCAGTTACAATCTCCACACAATCCTCTCCTTTCTTTTATCAGAAATCCAGCCTTTTATCCGGCATGGATCTACCCAAATTCTTTTAAAGCTTGGACAACATCAGGCATTCAGACACTAAATGACTTCATAGCATCTAAATCATTCCTTTCATTCCCATCGCTTAGAGAAAAATATGATCTACCAAACTCTGAGATATTTAGATATCTCCAAATCAAAAATTTCTATACACCATTCCTAAAGGGGGATACACCATTATCCCAATTATCCATTTTTGAATCAATATGTACAAAAGATCCATTTGCTAAAGGTACAATTTCATCACTTTATAATCAATTATATGGAGTAGCAAATCTTAATAGACCCTCTTACGTTCAGAGGTGGGAGGAGGACCTGGGACGAACTTTAGAAGACACGGACTGGTCTAACATATGGCTCACATCTAAGTCATCTTCACCCAACATCTTAGCACTGGAGACAAATTATAAAGTCCTAACTCGCTGGTACCTTGTACCCGCTAGAGTGGCAAAATATTCACCTAATACCTCAGCTCTTTGTTTTCGAGGATGCCCAGAAATAGGCACATATTTACACATATGGTGGACGTGCCCAGTAATCCAAACCTTCTGGAAGGAAGTTTTCGTGATTGCATCTAAAATATTTAAAAAGATAATACAACCAGATCCATATTTAACTTTACTTAATCTAAAACCGTAATGGTTAACACTCTCTCAATTCAAACTTATGATCCAACTAATAACGGCTGCAAAACAAACTGTGGCCAAGGCATGGAAATCTCCTACATTGGTACTAGCAGAAACAATTCACAGAATGAATAATACAATGTCCCATGCTAAGATGGTAGCCATCGATCAAAATCAAATTCCAAAATTTGAAAAACTTTGGCACCCTTGGATAAAACAACAGTTCCTGTCAAATTTCAATGACTCTGTCCTGTTGCCATGGTAACAGATTAAATGACTTACAGAGACACCCATTCTAAGGCTTCAAAGAGAACTAAAAAGAATAATAAACTGACGAACGGGACAACCTTGTGGACCATACCTCTACCTTTCAACCCTTTTTCTTCTTTCTCTTTCCTTTTCTCCACCTTACGATTAAAGCTCATTATCAGAATTTATGTGACCTATATACACTCTACTTGTAAACAATATGTATAGTAGGTATAAATCATTTAAATACCTACAAAAGTAACTAAGGAAATGATATATATCTTTAATTTAGGTTTACGTGAACCCAATGTTTAATATTTGAAATTTCATGATATTTACCTATATAAACCCTACTGTAAAACAATGAGCTTACTTTATAGATCCTTGTAAACTTACTTTATGTATCTTTATAACATTGTATACTCAATAAACTTCTTTTGACAAGAAAAAATATAATACATAAAAATATATATAGCTGCTACTATAAAAATGTAAACTATATCAAAAAATATGTTAAAAAAACAAAGTCTTTAAAACATTAGCAGCGCTTAAGAAGTTCATATGTTAATAAAATATAAATAAAGATGAAAAGTTCCACTTGTGTACAGCAGGGTGTGGGGTGGTAGCTGATCCGTTTATAAAGAATGTTGAACACCAACTCTCTGCTGATCAAAATCCCAGATAAATCCTTCACCACATTGCTTTTATGGGAATCCCCTATAGGTAATTCACTTACCAGATGGTGATGGGTTAACAGCGTGCCTTTCACTGGTTTAATATCGACGGACTTAGTTCACTCAAATAGGACTGGATCCATGAATGGATCCATGAATGGATATTTGGATAGCTGTCAGCGCACTCTGCATACTTCCATCTAAATTAAGCTCGTAACGAGCGAAGAAATAGAAGTGCCCATAGTGTAATCCAGTAAATTAAAATACTTTTATTTAAAAAACAAAGTGATCCCATATAGATGTACACTTACAATGTATTAAAATAATATAAGCATGTTTCATAGATCATTGAGTCCAGATATACCTTATTACCTCTGAGAGCGTTATTCCCGGGTAAGGTATCACAGAAGATCAACGGCGTGGGTAGCTGTATGGTCATGCCCTGACGCGCGTTTCCTCAATGCTTTCCTGCTGTACACAATAAATTTAGAAAATTGTGTGTTAGAAAGGTTAAAAGTTTGCCTCTGTTCCAGCTTGGCTGACGTTGTGTGTGCTTCCGTGCTGACTGGTGGGTGTCGCTGTTACCATTAGTCAGTGTTGGAAGGGCAATGTGTCGAAGTGTATAGATGCTCCTCTGTCTCGGAGACAAGCTTGGTGGAGGTGGTCCTCCGAGTTGCATTCTGGGAAGGGGGTATTTATGGGACAGACGACATGTTCTAAGTTCGTTTTGCAGCCACCTGCTGGCCCTCCTGGCCAACAGGTATGCGTTAAGGAGCTACCTCGTGGTCCTCCGATCGGGAGGCCCACGATGCACCGGTGCAGGGATGGGTCCAGAGGCTTGTCTGGGGCCTACCACTGCGGCCGAGGAATGGTCCTGAGCAGTTGGTCCTATGTGATGAAGCTGGACAGCCGAGGAGATCCCAGGGGAGGACCCGTCTTGGAGAGATCACGCAGCGTGCTGGTCTATAGAGGGGCCTGGTGACTCGGTTGCAGGACGTATCCAAAAGAAGTATTTATACAGCATAGTGTCGCTGGTTCGGCTTCAAGGTTCAGGCACTGTGACTGACTGTTCACTGCAGAAGATCTGATACATCCTGTGGCAGAGGATCGTGCAGATTCACCCCCCCAAATAAGTCTGTGGCAGAGACTTTAGATTCGTGCTGCGTACTGGCTGCTAGACCGGTGAGAGAGGCCTATCCAGACGAGCAAAGAGTGTATCCCATGAGGGGAATACATTCCACATAATTATCTGAATTCTACCGGGACATTGCACCAACTAGAAATAAAACATTACTGAATCTACTGATTACCAACAATACAGACCTGATCACAGATGTGGAAATACGGGGCAATTTAGGTAACAGCGATCACAGGTCAATTAGTTTCAGTATAAATCACACAAATAGGAAACATGAAGGGAACACAAAGACACTGAATTTCAAAAGAGCCAACTTCCCTAAACTACAAACCTTGCTAAAAGGCATAAATTGGGATAAAATATTAGGAACAAAGAATACGGAGGAGAGATGGGTTTGCTTTAAGAGCATATTAAATAAGGGCATTAGCCAATGTATGCCATTGGGTAATAAATTTAAGAGAGCAAACAAAAATCCTGGATGGCTTAACTCCAATGTAAAAATGCATATAAAAGCAAAGGAGAAGGCCTTCAAAAAATACAAGGTTGAGGGATCATCCTCAGCATTCAGACTTTATAAAGAATGCAATAAGAAATGTAAGGGTGCAATTAGGACGGCTAAGATAGAACATGAAAGACACATAGCGGAGGGGAGCAAAAAAAATCCCAAGAAATTCTTTAAGTATGTAAACAGTAAAAAAGGGAGGACTGACCATATTGGCCCCATAAAGAATGAGGAAGGACATCTGGTTACAAAGGATGGGGAGATGGCAAAGGTATTGAATTTATTCTTCTCCTCAGTCTTCACGAGTGAATCGGGGGGCTTCAGTAACCAAAACTGCAGTGTTTATCCTCATGACACAACACAGGAAGCACCTCCATGGTTAACAGAGGACGGAATTAAAATTAGACTTGAGAAACTTAACATTAATAAATCACCGGGACCAGATGGCTTGCATCCGAGGGTACTTAGGGAACTCAGTCAGGTGATTGCCAGACCGTTGTTCCTAATTTTTACAGACAGTCTATTGACTGGAATGGTACCAGCTGATTGGAGAAAAGCCATTGTAGCACCAATATTTAAAAAGGGCCCAAAAAACATCCCTGGGAATTACAGACCAGTTAGCCTAACATCAATAGTATGTAAACTCTTGGAGGGGATGATAAGGGACTATATACAAGATTTTAGTAATAAGAATGATATCATTAGCAGTAATCAGCATAGATTCATGAAGAATCGTTCTTGCCAAACCAATCTATTAACCTTCTATGAGGAGGTGAGTTGCCATCTAGATAAAGGAAGGCCTGTAGATGTGGTGTATCTGGATTTTGCAAAAGCATTTGACACAGTTCCCCATAAACGTTTACTGTACAAACTAAGGTCTGTTGGCATGGACCATAGGGTGAGTACATGGATTGAAAACTGGCTACAAGGGCGTGTTCAGAGGGTGGTGATAAATGGGGAGTACTCAGAATGGTCAGGGGTGGGTAGTGGGGTTCCCCAGGGTTCTGTGCTGGGACCAATCCTATTTAATTTGTTTATAAACGACCTGGAGGATGGGATAAACAGTTCAACCTCTGTATTTGCAGAAGATACTAAGCTAAGCAGGGCAATAACTTCTCTGCAGGATGTGGAAACCTTGCAAAAAGACCTGAACAAATTAATGGGGTGGGCGACTACATGGCAAATGAGGTTCAATGTAGAAAAATGTAAAATAATGCATTTGGGTGGCAAAAATATGAATGCAATCTATACACTGGGGGGGAACCTCTGGGGGAATCTAGGATAGAAAAGGACCTGGGGGTCCTAGTAGATGATAGGCTCAGCAATGGCATGCAATGCCAAGCTTTTGCTAATAAAGCAAACAGAATATTGGCATGCATTAAAAGGGGGATCAACTCCAGAGATAAAACGATAATTCTCCCGCTCTGCAAGACTCTGGTCCGGCCGCACCTGGAGTATGCTGTCCAGTTCTGGGCACCAGTCCTCAGGAGGGATGTACTGGAAATGGAGCGAGTACAAAGAAGGGCAACAAAGCTAATAAAGGGTCTGGAGGAACTTATTTATGAGGAAAGGTTGCGAGCGCTGAACTTATTCTCTCTGGAGAGGAGACGCTTGAGAGGGGATATGATTTCAATTTACAAATACTGTACTGGTGACCCCACAATAGGGATAAAACTTTTTCGCAGAAGAGAGTTTAATAAGACTCGTGGCCACTCATTACAACTAGAAGAAAAGAGGTTTAACCTTAAACTACGTAGAGGGTTCTTTACTGTAAGAGCGGCAAGGATGTGGAATTCCCTTCCACAGGCGGTGGTCTCAGCGGGGAGCATTGATAGCTTCAAGAAACTATTAGATAATCACCTGAATGACCGCAACATACAGGGATTTGTAATGTAATACTGACACATAATCACACACATAGGTTGGACTTGATGGACTTGTGTCTTTTTTCAACCTCACCTACTATGTAACTATGTACTATGTAACTATGTATTTGTCGCTAAGATCTTATAAGAAGATATTTGAATTTCTCCTGAAGGTTTCCTTTTCCGTCTCTTTCCTGCTACTTCCTAAAGTTTGACTGTTCAATAAAGCATTGAAAACGTACTCCAGTGTTGGTGCGTGTGTCATCCAGCAGTAAACTCAACGGAACCCCTAGACCCGGTGCCGGTGAAACAGAGGGAAGCAAAGTGAAGGTAACAGACCCGCTTAAACCAGCAGCTCCACCATGAGTTAGTGCTACGCAGTCAACCTGTATATTCTTTGGAAAATAAGCCCAAATATTTTGAAACATCCAAGTTGGTATGGCAGCCATACAGCCTGCATGCATATGTTATTCTATCCTATGCATGCAGGTTATTTGATGAGTCAGCACAAGTTGTGGTACCTGTGCTTTTACATTCACGGTGGTGTAGTAAAGTGTCAATCGTATTGTTAATAAAATAAGCACAAAGGGCCATTACTTACCTTCAGTGTGATGTATCCCTTGTACTTCTGCCATCTAGTTCAGTAGCAAACTTTCTTCTCCTGCCCCACCCTTCACTGCTGTAATCCTCCAGTGTGGTGGGAGTTAATAAAACTGAGGAGCTGTCCCAAGCTCTTATCAAGAGGGCCCAACTATACCTGCCCTTTCCACCCATTTCCTCCATTAATAGAAGCCATACTACAGCTTATATGAATGCACCATGATCTATGTAGAGAGGGGGCAGACCTTTCAATCATCCGCCAGTCCTCCATTCCTAGACCGAGTTTCATTCATAGAAGCTGGACTGCCCTTTCCACACCTGCCCTTTCCAACCAGCGCACCATTAATAGAAGCTGTGGGTGACAGGGACTGTATTTTTTTTTTCCACTGCAGCAGATGGGGTAGAGAAATTTGCCGGCTACAGTCTACAGCTGGTAGTGTGCTGCTGGCAGATGTGCTGCTAGGACCTGGGACACCCTGTGTTATACCATCATCCCTGTCAGTGGAGGCTGCTGAAAGGTAATGACTCGGTATTGCAGTGGCAGACTGAAGTGGGTAAGGAGGAGGGACAGATTTGTGCCCCTTTGTGTGGCTTTTAGGTGCAATTACCAACACGCTGAGTGGTTGGACATTAAATGCCTTGTTAGGCTACACGCCACTGGTGTGAACTGGAGCCATTGCAATACATGGAAAACACTGTGCATGCATTTTTAGTGCTGAAAAAAAAGTGCACGGAACTGCATCTGGTGTGAACTAGCACTAACATAGATGTGAAAGGATTTCCACCCAATCCAAGTTTTTTGGCTAGATAAGATGACAATTTTTTATCTTTATCACAGTATACATACCCTTGCTAATTAGTCATAAAGTGAAAGATCTTTTGGACAGGTTTGAAAGCCTTATCCAACTGCTATGCAGACAATACTAGGAAGTACCCCTACACCCTTTCTTCTGTGCTCCATCAACACAAACATTTTCCATAGGGACAGCCATACAGACTGGATTAGGCAGAATAAAGCCATAGGCAAGGCATTTGGTCTTTTCATGCCTTTTACAGACATTGATGAGAACTACACTAAGCCACCCCATTTGTAATGTAACCGAGCATACATGCTTATGTGACAGTAGTAGGATCACAAAAATACAGTAGATATTGCCACGCTACTCAATAGATTGACTCTTTAACTGCTGCAAGCCACTGAAGGGTTACTTCATAACCACAAAAAAGATAAATAAACAATAAATAGTGCTGCGCTGTTATGTATAATAGCTAGCTAGTAAATAATCAATTAATCTGAATAATATTACACTATTAGTGCGGACTAAAATCCATACATAATTAAATACAAAAGTGACTGTGTGCTAAGTAATTCATCATAGTGGAAAATACAATAAAGTGCTAAATGCAAAATAAATGGGGGGAAAATAAGGGGGGAATTCCAGATGGTGTAGTACCTTTTTAAAATATTTTATTGTTTAAAAGCTTCAGGTACTCACATTTCACAATAGCAATACAATTCAATTTACCACGAGCAGCGAGCTCGCCGACGTCACTTCCGGTGCCTGAGTATACCGACGTGTATCGTCACAGGCATGTGACTTCATCAGGGTATCTGTGATCTGTTGTTGAAACCATAGGTGGCCAAGCAACTACCATTTAAAGAAAGTTAGCAAAGATGGATCCCATATTTTTCCTGGTTCAAATTTCGTTTAAGATGAAGTATTTTAATACAAAATTGGTTATACTTTCCTGCTCTTTCCAAGGGTATTATACAGAAAGCACCTTGTTCCGCCCTTCTGGCAGCACCCTGCTTCTGCTATCAACTTCCCTCTGCTTCAGGTGGTGCCTCCTTAGCAAGGTCGATACTAAGAAGGCACCCGTGCATGCACGTTACCAAGCCCGGCTGTGTGCATCGATAGACACACACAGCACCTGTAAGCCATGCCCCCCTCCTAACAGGAAATTGACTAACAGCAGCAAGATCCTATGGGTCCACTGCCCTCAGTTTCTTCTGTGAAAGCAGGAAGTGAAGGGAGTGGTGCTCAAGCTGGAGACAGCACTGGAGCGGTGACATGGAGCCAGGTAAGTGTTAATTAACAGAGGTTGTTAAGACAGATAGTGGTGTATTTTTTTACCTAATGCAGATTAGGCATTATTAAAGGTAATTCATTTTTTTTAAATAAAAAACATGCACAGAGCAGCCCCAAACCTCCTCCTCCTCCTCTTCTGTGTCTACCTCCCTAGTAAGCACTTACTTGCTATCAAGCTAGGCTCTGTGTGTCCAAAGGCACACACGCCATGGCTCAGCCCTGCCCCCTGCTCTCTCCTCGCAGGATTTGATTGATGCAGCGGGAGACAATGGCTCCTACTGCTACCTCTGTGCCTGTGAGGGGAGAGAGAGAGAAAGCACAGATGCTGCCCTTGGTCATGGGGCTAGATTGAAAGCAGAGCCAGGTACTGTAAGTATTTAAGGGGGTTGTAGGGAGCTGAGTACTTAATGTTTTTTTTTTACTTTAATGCATAGAATGGATTTAGGTAAAAAAAACATAAGCCTTTAGGCTCCATTCACACTAGCGCGTTTTTTGATGCATTTTGCATTTTGCACAAAGAGCAGGTAACAGATGGTCCCTGAGAAAAACAAAATTGAAGAATATCAACAAGGAAAATAAATAAAGATAAATATATAATAGCAAAAACTCACAACACATTCTGAAGTAGAAGCAGCTAGTCTACGTCATCTCTTTGTATTTGGAGTGGAGTATGTACATATTACAAACAGGGTTTCTGATCACAGGTGTCATTCATATTTTTCCCTATCATTTTAATCATTACGACTAGGAAAAGAGTTTCAAGGCAATATATTTTCTTTACAGATATAGGGATTTTCTTCGTATTCCTTACAGTGTCCATGGATGACCACATTTTTTAAATTTAGAATGCAGAAAATTAAAGATTTGATTACCTGAATAATATTATACACTGGTAAGATTGGGAACTGGTTGCAAGTATTTTCCAAAAATGTTTCAACACTGACTTATTGTTGCTTCATTAAAAAAATTCAAAGAATAAAAATATAGGTGGCCCAAAATCAAGACTAAAGTTTAAACAAATGGCAACCACCCCAACCTATAACTGGCCTTTGCAGCCAGGAGCACATGGAAGGGCACGTAAAAAAAAACATCAAAGAAAAATTCCCAGCTCACTTACCAACTTGCCTGCAACAAACCGAATTGTCCTGTCTAAAAGTTCATTTATGCTCATACATTAGTAGAGAAGAACAATCCCCAGTGGCAATGGATACAGTAACATTTGTGTACAAGATGACATGATGACACCCAATCTCTTTTATGACGTATGAATTTGTTCTGCTTCTGGGGAATATGTTTTATGTCCTTTTAAGTTCTTGTACCATGGAAAATTCTGTGTACTAATGCACAGCTATGCAAGATTTTAAATGATGTGATATGCAATGTTCTGCTACTATTCTGCTCCACCAATATTTTAACTGATTCTCCCCTGATCTGGTTTAATTTGTCAGTATCTGCAGTGGCTGGATTCATGTTTTTTTACCTGACGTATTTTCAGTTCAAATCAATGGAGACTCATCAAAAACATGACAATGAATGAATGTTGTAACAGGCATTAAAATGAGCTTTGAAGCATATATGTGTGTCATATAATGTGTGTCAGAACATAGAATTCTCATCACATGTGCAAATGTGCACATTAATGGGTGTTAATGAGCATATTGTGGGATGACATGTATTATGTTGTACATTGATGTGCAAAGTAAGGTGAATGCCTACAATGTGCACATAAATGCACAGCAACAACCACTGAAGCAAATCAACCTGCATTGAAATGCATTTCCATTCATGTCAATTAAATAAATGGGAGAAAATGGAAAGCTAAGAATTCAGGTTCGTATTGAAACCTCCAAAAGTCTATTTATGCTGTACTTGTAAGGAAGATAGCATAAAAGGTACCTCTTACCTCATACTTGCTTCTCCTGCTGTACACTGCATCACTGAATACTGCCCTACAGAATGTGTGCCATAGAAAACCATGTTAAATGGACTGTAGTGCAAATCTGCAAAATGCAAAAAGCACTAAAAATGCATAGGTGTGAACCAAGCCTTAGAACCATTTTAAGGTAAAAAAAAAAACTTATAGATTTTAGAACCACTTAAAAATGTATAATACATAAATCTAGAAATATGTCTACAGTGTATTAACCAACAGTATTAAACCAGCTTACAGTGTTTTACTCAACTCAAGAAAATATAGTTAGAATCCTATTTTTCCAGTTACCTTTATGGAAACCGGAATAAATGGCAACGAAGGACAATGTTTATGGTTTACACTCAAGGAAAGAGTGAAAATACATTATGGTGTTGTGCACATTCTCTTCACACAAAGAGCAGGTAACAGATGGTCCCTGAGAAAAACAAAATTGAAGAATATCAACACGGAAAATAAATAAAGATAAATATATAATAGCAAAAACTCACAACACATTCTGAAGTAGAAGCAGCTAGTCTACGTCATCTCTTTGTATTTGGAGTGGAGTATGTACATATTACAAACAGGGTTTCTGATCACAGGTGTCATTCATATTTTTCCCTATCATTTTAATCATTACGACTAGAAAAAGAGTTTCAAGGCAATATATTTTCTTTACAGATATAGGGATTTTCTTCGTATTCCTTACAGTGTCCATGGATGACCACATTTTTTAAATTTAGAATGCAGAAAATTAAAGATGTGATTACCTGAATAATATTATACACTGGTAAGATTGTGAACTGGTTGCAAGTATTTTCCAAAAATGTTTCAACACTGACTTATTGTTGCTTCATTTAAAAAATTCAAAGAATAAAAATATAGGTGGCCCAAAATCAAGACTAAAGTTTAAACAAATGGCAACCACCCCAACCTATAACTGGCCTTTGCAGCCAGGAGCACATGGAAGGGCACGTAAAAAAAAACATCAAAGAAAAATTCCCAGCTCACTTACCAACTTGCCTGCAACAAACCGAATTGTCCTGTCTAAAAGTTCACGTTAAAACCAGGGGTTTAGTTTGCACACATTTGCAAATATATGTGTAAGCTGCAGGGCCACTTTCACAGCACCCTAGTGTACTGCAGTCCTACCTCTATACATTTCGAGAGCCTCCAAATTTGGATCACATATAATAATGGATAGATTAAGGGCAGGTATGCCTGAAGGGAACCTATCCCTACTTAAAGGTATATGAACCCACTGGACACCCAGCAATAGCACAATGGCAGGGAAGGTACCCAATGCATCCTCTCACCAATTCTTTAAGGCCGCGTACACACAAGTGGACTTTTCGGCAACAAAAGTCCGATGGCCATTTTGGCAGACTTTCGTCAGGCTTTTGACGGACTTCCGACAGACTTTTGAACGAACGGACTTCCTACACCCGATCACACCAAAGTCCGACGGATTCATACGTGATGACGTACGACTAAAATAAGGAAGTTGATAGCCAGTAGCCAATAGCTGCCCTAGCGTGGGTTTTCGCCCGTCAGACTAGCATACAGACGAGTGGATTTTTCGACCGGACTCGAGTCCATCGGAAGGATTTGAAGCATGTTTCAAATCTAAAGTCCGTCAGATTTTCGACTGGAAAAGTCCACTGAAGGTCCGGTGAAGCCCACACACGATCGGATTGTCTGCCAGACTCGGTCCGTCGGACCAGTCCGGTTGAAAAGTCCGCTCGTGTGTACGCTGCATAAGAGTACCAACAAATGGCAGCCATCCCAACCTATAACTGACCTTTGCAGCAAGGAGCACATGGAAGGGCAACGCATGTCAAAAACCAACCACTTACCAACCAGCCTGCATCAAACTGAATTGTCCTATCTAACTGTTCACGTTAAAACCAGGGGTTTAATTTGAACACATCCGTCTCTCTAGCTCCCTTGTTACCTCCTCCCATGCTCGCCTTCAGGACTTCTCCAGAGCCTCTCCCATCCTCTGGAATTCCCTGCCCCAGTATGTCTGATCAGCCCCTACCCTGTCCACCTTTAGGAGATCCCTGAAAACTCATTTATTCAGCGAAGCCTATCCCACACCCACATAACTGTCCCTGAGCCACCCCCATAAAATCATTCTTTGCAGCTATTACCTTTTGTACCACCACCCCCTCCCTTTAGAATGTAAGCTCTACGAGCAGGGCCCTCCTGTACCTTTTGTATTGAACTGTACTGTAATTGTGTTGTCCCCCTTATACATTGTAAAGCGCTGCGTAAACTGTTGGCGCCATATAAATCTCGTATAATAATAATAATAACACATTTGAAAATATATGCGTAAGCTGCAGGGCCACTTCACAGCACCCCATTGTACTGCAGTCTGAATTCTATAAATTTTGAGAGCCTCCAAAGTTGTCCTTCCATGTGCTCCCTGCTGCAAAGGCCAGTTATAGGTTGGGGTGGTTGCCATTTGTTTGTACTATTGGTGGATTGGTGAGGGGACCCACTGGATACCTTTGCTGCCATTGTGCTATTACTGGGTGTCCAGAATGTTCCTACCTTTAAGGAGAAGTGGGCTCCCTCCAGGCATACCTGCCCTTAATCTATCCATTAATATATATGTGCTCCTACTATGGAGCCTCTCAAAATTTATGGAGTTAGGACTGCAGTACACTAGGGTGCCATGAAGTGGCCCTGCAACTTATTCTTAAACGTGTGCAAACTAAACTCCTGGTTTTAATGTGAACTGTTAGACAAGACAATATGGCTTGTTGCAAGCTGGTTGGTAAGTGAGCTGGGAATTTTTCTTTGTTGTTTTTTGTCAAGACTAAAGTTATCTTTAACTAATTTTGAATATTAGCCAATAGTCATGTGAAACATCAACAGCAAGAACTTTTGGATCATGCTAAAGATGACATGAAAAAAATAAGCGCAGTTTGATCATTTCTAAAGTATTCATCCAAAACCGTCAATATCCAATCACCTCAAAGTGAGTGATTAGTGTTTAAAGTGGAATCATAACTTTTCAGCATGGTGACCTTTGAACTTTTAGAGTTGTATTGCAAAATGATTCTCATAGTGGGCCATAAACAATATGTGCAAATCAAACAAACTGCAAGGCAAGGACCTCACAGTGCAGCTCTTAGAAATGTTCTTGTTTTATAAATCACAGAATGAGAAGCAGGATGACATGGTATCTCAGCAACAACTTGACAACAGATGTAAAATGCTTCCTTGGAGAATAGAATGCACATCATTTGTCTACAGCATAGGTGTTTAACATTCGAAGCCACTCCTAACACAAATTAATTTTCTCATACACAAGCAGTATGTTATATTTGGATCGTGTATTTCTTGATATAGCTTCTCATATGCATTTTCTTAATTTATGCTCATACATTAGTAGAGAAGAACAATCCCCAGTGGCAATGGATACAGTAACATTTGTGTACAAGATGACATGATGACACCCAATCTCTTTTATGACGTATGGATTTGTTCTGCTGCTGGGGAATATGTTTTATGTCCTTTTAAGTTCTTGTACCATGGAAAATTCTGTGTAGTAATGCACAGCTATGCAAGATTTTAAATGATGTGATATGCAATGTTCTGCTACTATTCTGCTCCACCAGTATTTTAACTGATTCTCCCCTGATCTGGTTTAATTTGTCAGTATCTGCAGTGGCTGGATTCATGTTTTTTTACCTGACGTATTTTCAGTTCAAATCAATGGAGACTCATCAAAAACATGACAATGAATGAATGTTGTAACAGGCATTAATATGAGCTTTGAAGCATATATGTGTGTCATATAATGTGTGTCAGAACATAGAATGCTCATCACATGTGCAAAGGTGCACATTAATGGGTGTTAATGAGCATATTGTGGGTTGACATGTATTATGTTGTACATTGATGTGCAAAGTAAGGTGCATGCCTACAATGTGCACATAAATGCACAGCAACAACCACTGAAGCAAATCAACCTGCATTGAAATGCATTTCCATTCATGTCAATTAAAGCGGAGTTCCACCCTAAAGTGGAACTTCCGCTCATCGGATTCCTCCCCCCCTCCGGTGTCACAATTGGCACCTTTCAGGGGGGAGGGGGGTGCAGATACCTGTATAATACAGGTATCTGCACCCACTTCCGGGTACAGCTAGCCGCAGCTAGCCGCAGACTCCCCGCCCACCCCCGTTGTGTTGTGGGAAATACACAGTTCCCACAACACAACGGGGACCAGTGAAGACGCGCAGCGCGACTCGCGCATGCGCAGTAGGGAACCGGGCAGTGAAGCGGCAACGCTTCGCTTCCTGATTCCCTCAGTGTGAATGGCGGCGGCAGCACCCGAGGATCGAGGGACGGCTCGGTCTCGGGTGCCAACATCGCTGGACCCCGGGACAGGTAAGTGTCCTTATTTTAAAAGTCAGCAGCTGCAGTATTTGCAGCTGCTGACATCTAATTTTTTTTTTTTTGGTAAAACACCACTTTAAATATATGGGAGAAAAATGGAAATGGAAAGCTAAGAATTCAGGTTCGCATTGAAACCTCCAAAAGTCTATTTATGCTGTACTTGTAAGGAAGATAGCATAAAAGGTACCTCTTACCTCATACTTGCTTCTCCTGCTGTACACTGCATCACTGAATACTGCCCTGGTCCCATCCATGTCACTAAAGGGCACATTAGTGATCAGCAGGTCAGCAATAGGCAAGAGAGGTATATGCTTTCTTAGTTACAGAATAAGGCTTATTTATAAAATGTAGGCTTTTACATGTGGGCATTGCTAGGTGTGGCCATTTGTGAAAAATAAGATGTGTTCCCTATAATAAAACTCTTATGCCCCGTACACACGGTCGGACATTGATCGGACATTCCGACAACAAAATCCTAGGATTTTTTTTGACGGATGTTGGCTCAAATTTGTGTTGCGTACACACGGTCACACAAAGTTGTCGGAATCTCCGATCGCCAAGAACACAGTGACGTACACCACATACGACGAGACTAGAAAAGGCCAGTTCAGAACCAAGCATGGCACCCTTTGGGGTCCTTTTGCTAATCTCGTGTTAGTAAAAGTTTGGTGAGAGACGATTCGCGCTTTTTCAGACTCGTGGTTTTCAAATCGTTTTCTGCTGTTCAGTTTGTGCTTGTGGGTTTGTATTTGCTCTTCAGTGTGTGCAAGCAAGCTATGCGTGACTTTGTCATTGTGTTCTTGTTTGTTCGTTACTGTTTTTCAGGTCGCTCTTCACAGGCCTTGCTGTTCTTCAGTGCATTCTGTTACTTCGTTCTGAGCAGCCAACCATTTTCTAGCCATGTTGCGTATACGTACTCCTCGTAGAGTTCGTGCTGTGCGGGGGCTTGGTGTTGGGGTCCTTACTTTGACACAAGTCCAGTCCATGAACAGGGTGGGGAGGAGTTCATGGACCAAGAATTGGTTGCTCCAGCGTGACCAGTTCTGTCATATGCCTTTGCTCCGTGAGAATAATCCTGATGATTTCAGGAACTTTCTTCGGATGACGGACCCCGTTTTTCACAGTTTGTTGGCTTTGCTGACCCCTTATATTAGCAGGCAGGATACCTGCATGAGGCAAGCCAACACTCCGGAGCAGAAGCTCGTCACCACCCTGCGGTACTTGGTGATGGGGAGAAGCCTGCAGGACTTAAAGTTCTCGACAGGCATCTCCCCCCAGGCTCTGGGGATCATTATCCCAGAGACCTGTTCTGCCATCATTCAGGTCCTGCAGAAGGAGTATATTAAGGTAAGATTTTTATCCTTTAATATCACATTTTATTGTATTTAATGTTTTCTAATATATTTTATTTCTTTCCTCATTCCCTAATTACCATGATTGGAATATGCTGTGAATGTCCCCTTTGTCCTCATGCATGCTGGATTTTTATGTAATTATTTTGTTGTCCTTCATACATATTTGCCTTCACTTACCTTCCCAGCATGGTTTCCTGGTCCTATATTCACATCATGTAGTCACTTAACAATGTATTTTATCAGCTCCATATTAGTGCTTTACCCCAAACACCCCCTAAAATGTTTAGAAATGTGATTGGTGCTTAAAATTCAGGCAGAGTGCCATAGGCTTTTTTTGGGGGTCCCCAAATCATTTGTAACCCTCCCTCCCCCCAACTACTAAGTCAGCTGATACCAATTCTCTATCTATCCTCAATCATCTATCTGGTGACTTTGCCAAACCCATACACACTATACCCATCTCTTTAGTGGTCAGATTTATGGATGAATTCCCCAAAGCATGTAGTGCAAGGGCCTGCCTGTATATTTTCAAATGGTACTGTTTCAAGTTTTTTTATACTATTATTATCTTGATAGGTAATAGCAGAATGTAAGCAGCGGGCTGCCAATAGTGTAACTAAGGAGGGGCTGTTCAAAGTAATACCCATTATTTAGGCATTCATCTCTCAATGAAGTGGAGAGGGTTACCTGTCCCAGAGTTCCCCCCCTATAATGTTAGAAATGGCCCATGAGAGAGGGGGAGGGGGAATCTGATAGTTGGACCTTATACTTTGGTTTCTAAAAATTGCCTCTAATAAATGTTATCTTGATGTTGGCCAACAATATTTGTGTCTAATCTGCTTTCCCTGTTTATGTGCACAAAGACTAATTTTTTTGGTTTTGACTCCACAGTTTCCTTCCACGCCACAGAAATGGCAGACTGTGGCCTCACACTTTGCCCAGCGGTGGGACTTTCCTAACTGCGGAGGGGCAATTGATGGGAAACACGTCCACATAGTCCCACCATCCAACTCGGGATCGTACTATTATAATTATAAGGGGTTCAATAGTATTGTGATGTTGGCGGTGGCGTCGGCTACTTATGAATTTCTGTATGTGGACATGGGGAAGAATGGCCGGATGCCCGATGGTGGAGTCATCGCCCAGACCGAGTTCTACAGGCGTCTCCAGAATGGCAGCTTGGACTTGCCATCTCCAGAAGACAATGTGGAAGGACTCCCATTTGTCTTCGTTGCAGATGAAGCTTTTGCACTGGGGGACCATCTTATGCGGCCATTCCCTATGAGGACCCTCACCCCAGACCAGAGGGTTTTTAATTACCGGCTGGCCAGAGCCAGAAGAGTGGTGGAGAACACTTTTGGAATCATGGCCAGCCGGTTCTGCCTATTTCTTACACCCATACATATGGCGGAGTACAAACTGAATCACATCATCCTGGCGTGCTGTGTCCTACACAACTTTTTACGGCAACATTCTGCCAACTATGCTGGCTCAGTTGGGTCTGAGGCCGGAATTCAACATGAATCAACCCTGACGGCGCTTGAAAGTGGCCGTCCTGGCCTGCCCACCCTGAGTGCCCGTGATGTCCGGCTAAGATACCTTGAATTCTTTGTGGGTAGGGGGGCTATCAATATGCCAGACAATGTGTAAAACCTTTAGAAAAAAATAACTCAAATCTTTGGTGATATTTTTACTGCTTGTGTTTTTTGTAGCTGACCCTGACAGAAATATGGTGAATCCTGAAAATGGCATGATTGTGTAACATTACAAAGCACTGTTGAGTGTTATTTACTAAAGGCAAAGGCACTTTGCACTACAAGTGCACTTGAAACTGCAGTAAAACTGCACTTGTAGTGCAAAGTGTATTTTCCCTTGGGAAATAACCCCCATTGTCACAGAAAACAGCAATTAGAGCACCACAAAATTGTTGGAGCGTTGAGATAATAATCCACACATTCTTGATTAAGAATCTTTTTAATACCAGCACAATCACATGTGCATTTCCAAAAGGTTTTTAAAACAAACCAACATGTTTGTTGTTTAACAATGTTTGGGGTCACATTAGAAAAAGTAGAAACGTCCATTTAAGATAAAACAGGCATGTGTAAAACCAACAAGAAATACACAATTTTATAACTTACAAAGTTCACATTTGGTAGAACTTGAAGGCAATATCAGAAATGAGTATTTAAAAACTGTGTTTGATATTGCGTTCAGATGGGGTGAAGTCACCCCAGGAAAAGCCAAATTTGGAAGATGCACACAAATTTACGAATGTCAACATGTGCTACCTGCCATCACGGGGGATCAAGGGACGTGTTTTGGGGGTGCAACCCCTTCCTCACAGCTACTTTATTATTGAGGAAGGGGTTGCACCCCCAAAACGCATCCATTGATCTCCCGTGATGGCAGATAGCACATGTTGACACACTATGTGCCTCTTCCAAATTTGGCTTTGCTACAAATTGACATAAAAAATACAAATGATCGCTTGGTAAACTTTATATCATCCCTATACTTGAACCCAAAAGCGAAGGTCCGAGTAAATGGACTCCTGTCAAAGGCCTTCCAAATAAAAAACGGCACACGTCAGGGTTGCCCCCTTTCCCCCATCCTGTTTGTTCTCACACTTGAGCCCTTCCTACGTAGAACACGAGATAACCCAGACATCCATGGCCTTACTATAGCGGAAAAAAATTATAAGCTCGCCGCATTTGCGGATGATATCCTCCTATTCCTATCCAACCCCCTTGTTACTATACCTAATCTCCTAAAAGACTTCAAACTATTCCAATACTTAACCCACTTTAACCACTTCAGCCCCGGAAGGTTTTACCCCCTTCCTGACCAGAGCACTTTTTACAATTCGGCACTGCGTCGCTTTAACTGCTAATTGCGCGGTCATGCAATGCTGTACCCAAACGAAATTTGCGTCCTTTTCTTCCCACAAATAGAGCTTTCTTTTGATGGTATTTGATCACCTCTGCCGTTTTTATTTTTTGCGCTATACACGGAAAAAGACCGAAAATTTTGAAAAAAAATGATATTTTCTACTTTTTGTTCTAAAAAAATCCAATAAACTCAATTTTAGTCATACATTTAGGCCAAAATGTATTCGGCCACATGTCTTTGGTAAAAAAAATGTCAATAAGTGTATATTTATTGGTTTGCGCAAAAGTTATAGCGTCTACAAACTAGGGTACATTTTCTGGAATTTACACAGCCTTTAATTTATGACTGCCTATGTCGTTTCTTGAGGTGCTAAAATGGCAGGGCAGTACAAAACCCCCACAAATGACCCCATTTTGGAAAGTAGACACCCCAAGGAATTTGCTGAGAGGCATGTTGAGCCCATTGAATATTCATTTTTTTTGTCCCAAGTGATTGAATAATGACAAAAAAAAAAAAAAATTACAAAAAGTTGTCACTAAATGATATATTGCTCACACAGGCCATGGGCATATGTGGAATTGCACCCCAAAATACATTTAGCTGCTTCTCCTGAGTACGGGGATACCACATGTGTGGGACTTTTTGCTATTTGCTGAGAGGCATGGTGAGTATTTTGCAGCTCTCATTTGTTTTTGAAAATAAAGAAAGACAAGAAAAAAATTTTTTTTTTTCTTTTTTCAATTTTCAAAACTTTGTGACAAAAAGTGAGGTCTGCAAAATACTCACTATACCTCTCATCAAATAGCTTGGGGTGTCTACTTTCCAAAATGGGGTCATTTGGGGGGGTTTTGTGCCACCTGGGCATTCCATGGCCTCCGAAACTGTGATAGGCAGTGAAGAGTGAAATCAAAAATTTACGGCCTTAGAAAGCCTGAAGGCGGTGCTTGGTTTTCGGGGTCCCGTACGCGGCTAGGCTCCCAAAAAGTCTCACACATGTGGTATCCCCGTACTCAGGAGAAGCAACAGAATGTATTTTGGGGTGTAATTTCACATATTCCCATGGCATGTTTGAGCAATATATCATTTAGTGACAACTTTGCGCAAAAAAAAATAAAAAAAATAAAAAATTGTCTCTTTCCCGCAACTTGTGTCACAATATAAATTATTCCATGGACTCAACATGACTCTCAGCAAATAGCTTGGGGTGTCTACTTTCCAAAATGGGGTCATTTGGGGGGGTTTTGAACTGTCCTGGCATTTTATGCACAACATCTAGAAGCTTATGTCACACATCACCCATTCTTCTAACCACTTGAAGACAAAGCCCTTTCTGACACTTATTGTTTACATAAAAAAATAATTTTTTTTGCAAGAAAATTACTTTGAACCCCCAAACATTATATATTTTTTTTAAAGCAAATGCCCTACAGATTAAAATGGTGGGTGTTTCATTTTTTTTTTTTCACACAGTATTTGCGCAGCGATTTTTCAAACGCATTTTTTGGGGAAAAAACACACTTTTTTACATTTTAATGCACTAAAACACACTATATTGCCCAAATGTTTGATGAAATAAAAAAGATGATCTTAGGCCGAGTACATGGATACCAAACATGACATGCTTTAAAATTGTGCACAAACGTGCAGTGGCGACAAACTAAATACATTTTTAAAAGCCTTTAAAAGCCTTTACAGGTTACCACTTTAGATTTACAGAGGAGGTCTACTGCTAAAATTACTTCCCTCGATCTGACCTTCATGGTGATACCTCACATGCATGGTGCAATTGCTGTTTACATTTGACGACAGACCGACGCTTTTTTTTTTTTTTTTTTTTTCTTTATTATTATTATTTTTTTATCTTATTTTTAAACTGTTCCTTTCATTTTTTTTTTTAAATCATTTTTATTGTTATCTCAGGGAATGTAAATATCCCCTATCATAGCAATAGGTAGTGACAGGTACTCTTTTTTGCAAAAATTGGGGTCTATTAGACCCTAGATCTCTCCTCTGCCCTCAAAGCATCTGACCACACCAAGATCGGTGTGATAAAATGCTTTCCCAATTTCCCAATGGCGCTGTTTACATCCGGCGAAATCTAAGTCATAAAATGCTCGTAGCTTCCGGTTTCTTAGGCCATAGAGATGTTTGGAGCCACTCTGGTCTCTGATCAGCTCTATGGTCAGCTGGCTGAATCACCGGCTGCATTCTCAGGTTCCCTGTTGAGACAGGAGAGCCAGAGAAAAACACGGAAGACGTTGGGGGGGGGGGCATTCCCTCCCACTGCTTGTAAAAGCAGTCTAGAGGCTAATTACCCGCTAGGATTGCTTTTACATGAAAGCTGACCGCTGGCTGAAAAGAATGATACCAAGATGATACCTAAACCTGCAGGCATCATTCTGGTATAACCACTCAAAGTCGTGAATGGCGTACCTGAAGACAAAAAAATGGTTAACAATAAAGCACAGTAAACGGTAAGGTATAAAAAATTGCATACCTGAAAAGCAAACATGATAAAACATAATAACAATAAAACATTGCAGAATAGAATACAGTAAAAAAGAGCAGAACAATAGAGAGAGAGAATAGAGAGAGAGAAAGAACAATAAAACGACAACTATTTTTTTCTTATTTTATATTTTTGTATGTTTTTTTTGTTTTTTTTTTACACTTTTTTTTGTAACTAACTTTTATAACTGTAACCGGTTCCAGGTTCGGGTCTCTCAAAATGCGATGGCATCTTGGGAGACCCTGTGAAAGTGTGCCTAGTCTGTGCAATGCTGTACCCTATGCTAATAGTCAACTAGTGCATGGTAGCGTTCAAAACATTCACCAATGCAAAGACCAGGATTGTCAGGACAGGAGGGACAATAATAGCGGGTGTCACGCCTATATACGCGATTGCTGCAGACACAACATCTTTTTTGGGGGGTTCGTTGGGTAGGGGTACTCGGGAGGACATAAAGAAAATGCCTCTCATGCAGCTGACTGCATTTGGTTGGGGATGTGAATGGGGGAAGTACGGGCGCTGCAGAAGCGGTGGGTTCCCAATTAGGATTGGCGAATGCAGCAGGAAGGGCACTATGGGCACGACGAGCCTGTGTTTGTCTTTTTGGTGGCAGCGGGACACTACTTGTGCTTGCCACCTCACCAGCTTGAACTGCACTTATGGGACTCGCCACGTCACCAAGTGTTACTGCAGTGCTGGTTTGACTACGACCGGGGTGTACTAGGCCGCTGGCGCTTGCCAGTTCACCAAAACACTACCAAAAAAACTGTTAGCGATCGCAGGGATCAGGCCTGACTCTGCGAACGCTGCAGTTATGCGTTTAGTGTTTTGTAAGTGACAGTGATCGATCGATACTGCACTTGGGTGGGCTGGGCTGGGTCGGGCGGAGGGGCAAAACGCAGGTGCTAGCAGGTATCTGGGCTGATCACGCTAACACTGCGTTTGTGGGAACCCTAAACTGCTGGGGACGCTAGTATAGATCTGATCGGATCAGATATTGATCCGATCAGATACTATACCACTAAGGGAGGCGTATGCTGCGTGCGTGGGTGTTAGCGGTACTGGCGCTAACCTGACGCTGCCTGGGGCTGGTGCTTGCCAGTTCACCAAAACGCTACCAAAAAAACTGTTAGCGATCGCAGGGATCAGGCCTGACTCTGCGAACGCTGCAGTTATGCGGTTAGTGTTTTGTAAGTGACAGTGATCGATCGATACTGCACTTGGGTGGGCTGGGCCGGGCGGACGGGAAAAACGCAGGTGCTAGCAGGTATCTGGGCTGATCCCACTAACACTGCGTTTTTGGGAACCCTAAACTGCTGGGGACGCTAGTATAGATCTGATCGGATCAGATATTGATGCGATCAGATACTATACCACTAAGGGAGGTGTACGGTGCGTGCGTGGGTGTTAGCGGTACTGGCGCTAATCTGACGCTGCCTGGGGCTGGTGCTTGCCAGTTCACCAAAACGCTACCAAAAAAACTGTTAGCGATCGCAGGGATCAGGCCTGACTATGCGAACGCTGCAGTTATGCGTTTAGTGTTTTGTAAGTGACAGTGATCGATCGATACTGCACTTGGGTGGGCTGGGCCGGGCGGACGGGAAAAACGCAGGTGCTAGCAGGTATCTGGGCTGATCCCACTAACACTGCGTTTTTGGGAACCCTAAACTGCTGGGGACGCTAGTATAGATCTGATTGGATCAGATATTGATCCATACAGATACTATACCACTAAGGGAGGCGTATGCTGCGTGCGTGGGTGTTAGCGGTACTGGCGCTAATCTGACGCTGCCTGGGGCGACGCATATCACCGCCGGGCGATCAGGGGGCTAAACCTTTATTCGGTAATAAACGGCGGGTGCTCTGACACTATAAAAAATAAACAAACTAACCAGCGTCACCCGTAACGGTTATACGGTGATCAGTGGTGAAAGGGTTAACTAGGGGGCAAGCAAGGGGTTAAAACATTTATTAGATAGTATATGGGGGTCCCCAACGCTATAAAACGCTGACGGCGAACCTAAATATTTACGTCCCTAACTAGCGTCACCAGCGACACTAATACAGCGATCAGAAAAATGATCGCTTAGCAACACTGGTGACGGGGGGTGATCAAGGGGTTAAAACTTTATTAGGGGGGTTAGGGGGGTATCCTAGACCTAAAGGGGGCCTAACACTCACTACCCTAACACACTAACTGTCACAAACTGACACTATGCAGTAATCAGAAAAAAAAAAAAAAAAAAACCTGCTTGGTGTCAGTTTGTGACAGGGGGGGTGATCGGGGGGCGATCGGGGGGGGGATCGGGGGGGGGATCGGGGTGTAATGTGTGCCTGGCATGTTCTACTGTGTGTGTTTGTGTTGTGCACTCACAGTTCAGTCTTCTCTCCTCGGCCCGGAACGGAAAATACCGAGCCGAGGAGAGATGACATAATTTCCTCTGCCTCTGTGTACAATACAGAGGCAGGGAAATGATCCCATTGGCTGGGAGCGATCGCGAGGGGGGGGCCACAAATGGATGGCCTCCCCCTCACCACCGATCGCCGGGGGACATTTGCCGACCGCTGCAGGCACCGGGGGGGGTCCGATCGGACCCCCCACCCGCGGGCAGGCAGGGACGTACAGGTAAGCCCTTTTGCCTGCCCGTGCCGCTCTGTCGACGTACATCGTCGTGCGGCGGTCGGCAAGTGGTTAAAATCAACGCTCTCAACATAACCCTAACAAAACAACAGATGTCACAATGCAAGCAAAACTTTCCATTTATCTGGAAATCAGATGCACTGATATATTTGGGAATTCAACAGCCTGCTAGCTTACCAGACCTCTTTCTTAAAAATTTCCTTCCTTTGCTCAGAACTATCACAGATGACCTAAAGAAATGGAACAAATCAAATTTTTCTTGGTTCGGAAGGACGGCCATATTCAAGATGAATATTCTACCGCGTATACTCTACCTTCTTCAAACGATCCCCATTAAACTTCCAACAACGTTCCTGCGATCGATTTCCAAAATTATTAGAACTTTCATTTGGAACCATAAACACCCCAGAATTAGATACAGCCAATTAATAAAACCGAAAGACAAAGGGGTAATAGGCCTACCTGACATACAACATTACTATTGGACATGTCACTTACAACGGATTGTCGACTGGCATACGAACCAAAAGACAAAAGATTGGGTAACATTAGAAAACTCTTTCTCCCATCACCCCATTACTGGGACACCGTGGATCAAACACACCCTTATACCAAAAACCTTCATGGATCACCCAACGATAGGCCCCACGTTGGAATGCTTTGCGCAGTCCAACCGCACATTCAAGTTTACCAACACTCCAGGCCTCCTCACACCAATCTTGTTCAATCCACAATTTGCCCCTGGAATGGAACGCCATCCATTATCCAACACACAACCTGACATAGGCATACGTATACATCATGTCATTCATGAAGGCAAATTACTGACTCGGGAACAAATAGAGACGACCTGGACCACGCACAAATTAAGCATAATGCACTACTGGCAACTCAGGCATTTTGTAGACAACATAAAAAGTAAGACAGACCTATCCGAAACCCCTACCGAATTTGAAAAAATATGCCTTAGCAACACACCACAACGCCACACTATCTCCCTGATACATAACATGTTCTGGAATAACACCAAGACGGAGGAGGGAATAGCCTGTAAAGCCTGGAACAAGGATCTAAACATAACAATTTCAGGTAATGCTTGGGACACAATATACCGAACAACACACAAAGGCTCTATAAATGTCTCTACCCAAGAGGCAAATTACAAAATAATATCACGTTGGTATCGCACCCCTTCCATCTTACACAGGATTAATATATCCCAATCAAACAAGTGCTGGAGATGCCAGAATGAAGTAGGTGACCTCCTACACATTTGGTGGACCTGCCCTAGAATCCAAGTTTTCTGGACTCAAGTCCATAAACTAATCGAAAAAATTACTACATATAAGCTAGACTACTCACCTGCACTATTCCTTCTGCACCTTCAGCAACCAGATGTTACATCATATTTTAGATCATTAGCTATGATGCTAGTAAATGCAGCAAAAATGTGCATACCACCGCTATAGGGCACTCCCAAAATCCCCTCTATATCAGACTGGTTTATAAGAATAAATAGAATCGCAGAAATGGAAGAACTTATTGCAATATCCCGAAACATACCACATAAGTTCACCACGCTCTGGGCCTGCTGGATCTACTTTAAAACAACTACAGAATACCTGCAAAAGATGCATATCTAAACACATGACCCTTTAATTACGAGAGCCACTAAACCATAAATCTATTCCAAAAACAATTCGACATGCTCAAACCGGCCAATATCCTGGAGACGGCTACGGTACGCCAAAACCTCACAGAAGAGAACCCAATTGATTCTCCCTACAAAATCACATACACACAAAGATAAACTAATAGTTACCAATTAAAACCAAAACATTTTCCCAATGTCTTCTGACAACAACACAAACCCATTACCCCCCCAACTCCTGTTACCCATTGTCATTTTCCCATCCCCCCCCCCCCTCTCAATTAACCCACAAACCAGGCTAAAAGTACAGAGTGTGCTGGACACACACATGCACATATGAACCAACATGTACACATGAGAACTAAAACGAACTAAAACTCCCTAACTTACCTATATCACAATCGATGCGTACTCACCAACAATTTGGTATCACAAAAAGTCAAACCATCATTGTTAACACTCCTCCCGTTATAAGCTCTTAGTCTGTGAAACATAATCCCTCCCCTCCCAACAAATATCAGATTAATATTCTATACACTCAACTCCTTCACATTATGTCATCAACAGTGTCAATTTAATCCTGGTTTAGATTATTAGTTTGCTTTTGGACTATTCTTTATGTACTGGTTATATACTACTGTAATGGTATTATACTTTCCCACTATTGGTGTATCTGTATGTCTGTAATGTTTCCTTACAGTTAATAAAATCTTTGGAAAAAAAAAAAAAAATACAAATAAATTTGGCACCACAAAAACCCAAGGCATTTGAGGGGTTT
This sequence comes from Lithobates clamitans, assembly GCA_037952925.1. NCBI lineage: Eukaryota > Metazoa > Chordata > Amphibia > Anura > Ranidae > Lithobates > Lithobates clamitans. Next base: position 8,710,631 of record JBBGZY010000304.1, read on the forward strand.
TAAACTCTCCCTAAAACATCAATGATGTTCTTCATTTTTTGCTGAACATCATTGATGCTTTTCACAATGTTTTCCAAGTCCCTATTGCACCCCATGATCTCCCCGATCAGGATCTGGGCACTTTCACCGGTGAAAGGATCTAGATCCACAACATCACGATCCCCTAAAAAGATAGAATAAAAAAAACCACCATGTATTATAAATATGGCGGCATCCATCTCTTAACTGAGCCTGTGGTCGCAGACACTCACCTGTTGTGGTGACTAGTTCCACCACATCTCCTTCCTCCTCCTGCTCTGCTGGCCTTAGGTTGATTTCCCCTTCTTCCAGAGGTGGGGGGTCTCTGGTCACCTCGGATGAGGGGTGTCCTCCGAGTCTTTTCTCCCCTATGTAAAAAAAAATAGGTATACTTAGCACACAGATATTTGATGGCAGAAATAGGAATATGAAACATTGTTTGGAAGTGGGGTACAATTGTCTATTTTGGCAGAGTTCCAAGATGTGGCATTTTTCTTGTCCTTTGTCAAGCTTGAATACTTTTACCTGTTTTGTACAAGCTTCACAGATGGAGACACCCCTATAGTATACACTGGAGCACCTGTGTGGGCCCCCTAATAAAAAGGGTGTTCTTGTGTCCCACACTAGTGCTACAGCGTCCAGATGTATAAACTGCTGCTGAGTGTCCTCTACTTACACAGAATGTAGTTGGCATTTCATTATAGTAACAAACCCATCTACACAACCCAATCTTTTCACACAAGTAGGCCCTAAAAAATGCTGGCAAATGCATATGGCCAAACGAACTATGTTTGATACGAACGACTAATGTGCCCATGAACATGAAAGTTGCCTTTTGAAACTGGATAACAGTTAATAAAAGCACATGGAGCAGCACGAACGTAATAAACATAAAGAATAGGAACACAGCACAACTACTTACTTTTTTGCAGCACTCTCCGGATCTTTCGGTACTGCTCATGCTTTCTTAATTTGAGGTCCGACCACCACTTCCTGAGCTAATCTTTCGATCGTCGTACCCCGAAATTCCGGTGCAGACTCTTGACCACCTTCGCCATGATCTTGGCCTTTCTGACATTGGGGTTGGGGTAAGGTCCATACTTCCCGTCATAGTCGGCCTTCTTCAGGATGTCAACCATCTCCAACATCTCCCCAAAGGACATATTTGGTGCCTTAAATCGTCTCTTCCGGGATCGGGACGTTTCAGGCTCCGGCCTTTCCTCCTCCTCCTCCTCGTTGCTATAATTAGCATGTACCTGCTCTGACTCCGCCATGTGCTCTTCCCCACTGCGCAGAACGAAAAGGGGCGGGGAATAGACTAGAAAGAACGTCAGGGGTGGGCGGAGTTAGACCCATGCGCAGTGTGTATAAAGCATAACACGCGTGCATAGTACGTACGATCTGTGAGCGGAGGAAGGAGTATCAGAGGCGCCGATCGTGAAAACGAAGGTAAGATCTAAACTTGGGCCTATACTGCTTCTAAATTGAGGCCTATATTGTAACTATATTAGGAGAGTTTAGCCTGACATTAGGGTTTGTCTTGTGTTGTGTCTTGCAGAGAAAATGGATGGCTTCAATGACCATAATTTCCTCCCCATGTTCATAGACAAATACAGGGAGCCGCCCTGTCTGTGGCAGGTGAGACATCCACATTACAATAATAAACAAAAGAGGCAGGCAGCCCTGGAGAAACTGCTGGAGTTGGTGACGCCGGTGGTCCCCACAGCAGCCATCCCCTATTTAAAAACCAAAATTGGTGGCCTGAGGAGCACTTATCTAAGGGAGCGCAAGAAGGTCACAGATTCCCAGAGATCCGGAGCTGCAGCAGATGATGTTTATGTCCCCAGGCTGTGGTACTATGAGAGACTTCGTTTTCTGTCAGACCACACTGGAGTCAGGGAATCCCTCTCAACCTTTCCTTCCACTCTTCCTTCCACACCAGCTGGGGCTTCCGATGTCCAACCTGGGACTTCCAGCCAGGAAGAAGTGAAGGAGCCCAGATGGAGTCAGGTATAGCATTGTTCTACAGATTTCTGGTCAATAAATAAATGAAGTTTACTAGATTTTATTATTGATTACTAATTGTTGATTTAATAAAGTGTTTTACATATCAATAGACAGTAGTGGGCACCCAAAATTTGGCCAAGAATGAAAAATGCTGGGCTCAGAAGGATAGTCTGTTATATTTGTTAACATTCAATTTGCAACAATCATGAGATGAAAATTGTGTGTGATTGAGGAAGTAAAAACGAAAACTATGTCCCTTTTTCATACACAGGAAGACCTCAGCCAGGAGGAGGCTGTGTAATGTGCCACACAGGAGCAGGCTGTGGAATGTGGCAGCCAGGAGGAGGCGGGGCTAAGTGGCAGCCAGGAGGAGGCGGGGCTAAGTGGCAGCCAGGAGAAGCCTGGGACCAGTCGCAGCCTGACAGAATCACAGGGTCCGCCCCTCCGCCTTCCATACAAAAGACCCAGGAAGGGGACTCACATGCAGGATTCAGCGCTCAGGCTCATTCAGGTGGCTTCTGCGTCCCTCAGAGCCTTACCCACTTCTGAAGAGGCCTTTGCCTGCATGGCTGCCACCAAACTGAAGGCCATGCAGGAGGGTCAATGCCTCATGTGTGAGAAACTTCTTTATAAAGTCCTAACTAAGGGGGAGAGTGGCAAAATCACAGCCAATACCGACGTGATTGAGTTGGAACATCCTCCTCCTCCTGCCACAACTCCACCACCAGAGCCACAGTGTGGAAGGAAGCATGGAAGGAAGACCAGAGAGTGATGACCCTGGGTTCAGTCTGGTCTGGCCAAAGATGCAGTCTCTTGTATGACCACAGTCTGGGGACACAGGTGTCACCTGCTGCTTTCCGTATCTCTGGGACTTCTGGACCAGACTGCACTCCCTTATATATGGACTCCTCAGGCCACCAATTTTGCAGTAAAATAATTGATTTCTGCCCTGGGGGCCAAAGGCTTCACCAATTTTTGCTGTTTCTCCAGCATTGCCTCCCTCTTTGTTTGGTTCTGAGCCCTTAATAAAGCAACTTTTGTTTCAATTATACTCGCCTATATGTGTTTTCCTTCAAAAAGGACAGTTTGTTTGTGAGTAGGCAGGTACATTTCAAAAATACAATGTGAAATTAACAAGAGACACCAACACCAAACAATCTCCTTGAGATTAAATAATACAAGATAGCAATGGTGTTGTGGTAACTTGACACACAAAACACACACAAAAATATTATGGAGTAAAACACAAAAAACAAAACAAAAACATCAGTCTTGGAAAAAAAACACACAAAAAAAAAATGCCTTGACCAAAAAAAAAAAATAAATATTTAAAAACCAACCAAAAAAATGTGGTCAGATGTGACAAATCATAATATATTGAGGGAATCACGATAAATAATAAAGAAAGAAGTTTGTGAGAAGTCTGTGTGAATATGAGCAGCAAAACTATTTCATTCTTCTCACATTATAAAGAAGAAGAGAGTGCGCTGTATTAAACAATTTTTAACATTGCAGGGTGACGAAAGTGCTGTATCCATTCCGAATGCTAATTTTACCAGACCGAGCTGTTCCGCCTCGGAATTTCTTCTGAGCATGCGTGGCACTTTGTGCGGCGGAACTGGCCACACACGGTCGGAATTGACGTGATCGGATTTTGTTGTCGGAAAATTTTATAGCCTGCTCTCAAACTTTGTGTGTCGGAAAATCCGATGGAAAATATCCGATGGAGCCCACACGCGGTCGGAATGTCCGACAACACGCTCCGATCGGACATTTTCCATCGGAAAATCTGACCGTGTGTACGGGGCATAAGAAATGAAAAGTGTATTAATTGCTCCACAATGAAGGTAATTTAGATACTAAAAGGCCCATGTAAAAAAAAAAAAAATATGTGGGAAAGATTAAGCGACAGCTTATTTTTGTTAATTCATTTGATGTGTGGATAAGGTGACTTGACAAGTGGCCATGCCCGAAACGCATTGTCATAACGACAGCTTTCATCTTTACACTCCAGCCACACTTGCATGCCATCCCCTTCGCAGACCTCTCCTTAGCCATGGCGTTTCCGAGTGTATGACGTCACACCTGGGTCACCTGTTCCTGGATACAGGCTGCTTGTCTATCTTGGCTGTTCTCTTCAGCGAAAGAAGGTTTCACTGGACTGAGCCATCCTTACATCCTTAGGATTTCTACAGTGAGGTACAGTTATTCCCCCTACTGGGACCCCCACTCTATCTGGACACCACCACCCACTGTGGGCACAACTGTCCATACCACCACAGCACAGCCAAGGCCCAGTGGCTGAGCCAGCACCATACAGGAGGATTTTCAGACAGTGACTTCCAAGCGCTTCCTAGTGGTTTTCTGGATTAGGACTGTTTTGGCATCACTCCTGACACCTACCTCTCACACAGCGGCTGGATGTATCTCAGCACATCATGATTAATTTGCTTGAAGGAAGACCTGAGATGTGTCTAGCACCAAACATTTGTTATTGTGGTCAAAAATAAAGAGGAAGACAGTGCCCTAGCCCAGCATTTTGCTAAGGAACATGGGGCCAAGTTAGGGGACTGAGAGTCAAGGGGATTTATGTTCTTGACATGCCTCCTAGAAGTGAAGAGTTTAATATAGTCCTCCTACAAGAAGAAAAGATGTGGATATATAAATTGGGTACCCTCTCTCCAAAAGGACCAAAGTTAGAACTTAATTTGCAGGTTTTCTTGCATGGGTAATGGCCAATTGGCAAAGTGGCCAAGTGGCTGGTCTCTTAAGATGAGGGAACTTAGTATCCTCCCTTTTCCCTTTGTAATTCTCCACACTGATATCCTCTCAAAAACATCAGGGTTTTTGTTTGATGTAGATTTTTAAGTGGTCCATTAAAAATGATTAAAAATGATGTCCTGTGGACAAAACATGTAGGATGAAGCCTTGATTGTTTTGTCACTTTTGCTTTATCCCTTCCGGCTAATACATTGCACACACTGGACCAGGTAGTGTATGGGGCTTTGTTCTCTCTTTAATTAAACTGGGATAATTGTTATTTTATATGAATAGGTAAAATAAATGGGATTATGCTATCGGCCTTTTTCTGTCTTTACTGAGTGAATGCTGTTCTGGATTACTGACCTGGGCTGGAGGGATATCATAGAGGAAAAAATGTGGCTGCTGGTAGATTTGACACTGAAAGCATGTGCAGACCTTCTTATTAGGTTAAAGGGGGCTATAATTTCTGGTGAGTGCGTTTTGTGGTGGTGGAGGAAAGAGGGAGATGGTGTATTGGAGCATGTTTACAGTTCTACGAGAGGAGCACAGCTGCATGTAAAGTTTTGGATCACTTGGTTTGTGAAAGATACATGAAAGAACAGTGTTTGAATTAGGACATTAATTAGGACAGTATCTGGAGGAGGTGTATTATAGTTCCAGCAGATTTGTGAGCTGTTGAATCGTAATATTTTATTACTTACCTCTGTGATCAAGCCCCAGTGGGTTGGGCAAAACACATCAGCGGGCATGGCTGGAGCAGCACCAGCTAAGGCTCTAAAACTGTGACTTTATGGGGACGGTTTGAGCAGCGTCTTTTCCTCGGTTCACTCACACTTCTGAATTGGTGCATTTTGGACACTGGCTCCCCTGTTCTGAATTCTGAAGCCTGGGAGATGCTGAAGCCTGCAGCTTGGAGCGGTGCTACAAGCCTTTCGTGACCACAATTTTGTCACTTATAATTGATTTTCACCCGTGAATGTTTTGATATTTCCTGTCTTATGTGATACTTGATATATGAGCATCTGTATTAACCAGTTTTTTAGCGCTAGCATTTTTTATATGGCAACTGCAGGAACCGGCCGAGATTTGAACCATGCATGGGCAGGCTGAATGTATGTTGGGCAATAGATTAACTTGGGTACAACCAGTCTGCCCGATTTTGCATATGATTATTGATAGCGGCTGGTATAGCCACTAGCAATAATCACTGTCTTCTCCCTACCAGGAGACACTCCCCTCTGGGTGATCAATTTACATTGCAGGGATTTTAACAAACTTTGTTGCAGATTCCAACCTTTTGTTATTCTAAAGAAATAGCTGTTTGTTTGTCTGTGTCCATGTGCCATCCCTTTAAATTTCCCATTGGGAGTATTTCACCAAAAATGAAATTTTTGTGGCAGGGGATATCCAATATCTGACTTGTATGTTTGTATAGACTTCCTAGAAAATCAATAAGCCAATCCCACAAGCAGGAAATGACATTTTCGGGGACGTTCTGTACACGATCTGTGTACAGACTGCCTCCAGGTTGCCATATTGCATTGTATTTCACAGAGAATGATAGTACTGCAGATTTAAAAGGAAAGGTCATTTTGAATAACATTCAATTATAATATGACACGTGTAGCAATTGCATATGCTATGTTATTTTTTTTTTATTTGCTAGTTTTGTTTTTTACAAAAGTGAAGTTACTCTTTAAAATCCTTAGAGAGTTCTTTGCCATGAGGTGCCATGTTGAACTTCCAGTGACCAGTATTAGAGCAATAACACCAAATTTAACACACCTGCTCCCCATTCACACCTGAGAGCTTGTAACACTAATGATTCACATGACACAAGGGATGGAAAATGGCTAATTGGACCCAATTTGGACATTTTCACTTAGGGGTGTACTCACTTTTGTTGCTAGCGGTTTAGAAATTAATGGCTGTGTGTTGAGTTATTTTGAGGGGACAGCAAATGTACACTGTTATACAAGCTGTGCACCCACTACTTTACATTGTAGCAAAGTGTAATTTATTCAGTGTTGTCACATGAAAAGATATAATAAAATATTTACAAAAATGTGAGGGGTGTACTCACTTTTGTGAGATACTGTATATATTGTACATACAGTATATATAAGTATATATTGTTTTATTAGTCACATTAACACACAATTCTCCCCTTTTTATCATGTATCTACAATGCTGGTCATGCAGGCAAATGACTTACCAGGAATGACAGCTATGGAGATATCTCCCCATTCTTCATACTGCTAGCGCCTAGTCTTATTTTCCTGATGGACTAGAGCAACATATGAATGGTCAACATGTTTCCCAAAAAAATGGACTTTTGGCACTAAGCCAAGATTTTATGAAGCTGGAAAATCCCCATGGTCAACATGATTCCCAAAATAATGGACCTTTGGCACTGAGCCAAGATTTCATGAAGCTGGAAAATCCCCATATGATAATGTAATAACAAGCACCTGTGATATTAAAACTACAGCTAGGGACATATGTAGCACTAAACAACTAGATTTTCTTATGAACATTGCATTGGGTGTTTAAATTGATCAGGCCATTCGTTGCCACCAATGCCTTTATTAGTACAGCTAGTATATGTAATTTGTGTCTCTCTGCTATGATAAGGCACTCTTGTGATGTAATGTATCAGTTTCTATTCTAGTTTTTTTTTCTTGGATACTAATCCTCAGCCAGTCTGCCAATGCCTCTGCTCCTAATGTGCAAAAAGGACACCCACTGCTTGATGTGTGAGGCTGATAGTTTTCCAGCTACTTTTCATAAATGTGATTATGCAATTCCCTATTTGCAGATCTTCTCTCTGTCAGATAACTAACAACAGTCTTCCCACCCAGGCTAAGTGCCAGCGTAGCCAAAAAAGTACTAGACAGATATGAATTCTAGTTCCTGTATGTGTGGAGTTACAGTATTCAGGTCTGAAACAACCATTTAGAAGTCTTCTCTGCTTTTCTGCTTCCCTGGAAAATATTAAAGCCTGCAAGCGAATCTACAACAAATTTTATGTACAAACAACTTTATTAATATAAAAAGGCAATAAAAATTGTATATGTACATTTGAACGCGAACAATACATATTTTATTGTGCCCTTTGTAAGCTTAGCTTGACACTTAACTTTTTTATCCAAACTCTACATTTTTTTCTTAACTGAATGTGTGACACTCAAGTCAAGTATAAAGGGAACATGGTACTGAAAAAAGAATTTTAAAGTTTACCTTTTGCATCATGTTATATCTTAGACCAGCTTTATATTGTGTAACATGTAACAAAATGTAAATGTCTCCCATACCAGCCTCAAAAGCACCCCCCTAAGACAGTGGGCGCCCCCCCCCACACACACACACATACACACACAGCTGCTGTCACATTTACAATCAGCATGGCTGTATGGGGTTCCACTTGCACAGCTTTTTCATTCCTTCACAGATATCAGTGAATGAATGAACTACAAGTCCCCTCTGCCACCACAGACTTGTTCTCAGTGGTGATAATCAGTGCACTTGCAATCCTTTGACACTTTCTCCAGCACTCTAATGTCCTGTACACACGGTCGGACTTTCCGATGGAAAATGTGAGATTGGAGCTTGTTGTCGGAAATTCCGACCGTGTGTGGGCACCATCGGACTTTTTCCATCGGATTTTCCGACACACAAAGTTTGAAAGCAGGCTATAAAATTTTCCGACAACAAAATCCGATCGCGTCAATTCCGACCATGTGTGGACAATTCCGACGCACAAAGTGCCACGCATGCTCAGAATAAATTCTGAGACGAAACTGCTCGGTCTGGTAAAATTAGCGTTCGGAATGGATATGGCACTTTTGTCAGGCTGCAATGTTTTAAATTGTTTAATGCAGCGCACACACTTCTTCTTTATAATGCTAGAAGAATGAAGTAGTTTTGATGCCCATATTCACACAGAGTTCTCACAAACTTCTTTCTTTATTATTTATCGTGATTTCATCAATATAACATTTTTATTTGTCACATCTACCTAAAAAATAATATTTTTTTGATGTTTTTAGATTAAATATTTTTTGGGGGGATTTTTTTAAAGCCTGATCTCGTGTTTTATTTTTCTTTATTTTTTTTAACTCCAGAATAGTTTTGGGTGTGTTTTGTGTGTCAAGTTACCACAACACGATTATTAACTTGTATTATTTAATCTCAAAGAGATTGTTTGGTGTTGGTGTCTCTTGTTAATTTCACATTGTAGTTTTGAAATGTACCTGCCTCCTTACAAACAAACTGTCCTTTTTGAAGGAAAACACACATAGGTGAGTACAATAAATCAAACAAAAAATTTATTAAGGGGTCATAACCAAAGAAAGAGGGAGGCAACGCTGAAGAAACAGCAGAAATTGGCGAAGCCTTTGGCCCCCAGGGCATACATCAACTATTTTAATGCAAAATTGGTTGCCTGAGGAGTCCATATATAAGGAAGTACAATCTGGTCCAGAAGTCCAAGAGATCATGAACAGCAGCAGAATATATACATGTCCCCAGGCTGTGGTCATACAAGAGCCTGCATCTTTTGTCAGACCAGACTGAACCCAGGTCATCACTCTCTTGTCTTTCTTCCACGCTTCCTTCCATGCTGTGTCTGTGGTGGTAGATTTGTGGCAGGAGGAGGAGGAGAATGGTCCAACTCACACAGGTGGGTATTGGGTGTGATTTCGAACTTCACCCCCTTAGTTAATGTTTTATAAATTATTTCCTCACACATGAGGTGTTGGCCCTCTTGCATGTCCAGCAGTTTGGTGGCAGCCATGAAGGCAAAGGCCTCTTCACGAATGGGGGTGGCTCTGAGGGACGCAGAAGCCTCCTGAATCAGCCTGAGTGCTGAATCCTCCACGTCACTCCCCTTCCTGGGTCTATTGTTTGGAAGGTGGAGGGGAGGAACCTGTGATTCGGTCAGGCTCCTACTGGGCCTGGCCACCTCCTGGCTGCCACTTAGCCCCGTCTCCTCCTGGCTGCCACTAACCCCCGCCTCCTCCTGGCTTCCACATTCCACAGCCTCCTCCTGTGTGCCACATTCCACAGCCTCCTCCTGGCTGAGGTCTTCCTGTGTATGAAAAAGGGACATAGTTTTAGTTTTTTCTTCATCAATCACACACAATTTTCATCTCACGACTGTTGCAAATTGAATGTTAACAAATATAACAGACTATCATTCTGAGAACAGCATTTTTCATTCTTGTCCCAATTATTTTTGCCCACTACCGTCTATTGATATGTAAAACACGTTATTAAATCAGCAATTAGTGATCAATAATAACATCTAGTAAACACCATTTATTTATTGACCAGAAATCTGTAGAACAATGCTATACCTGGCTCAAACTGGGCTCCTCCACTTCTTCCTGGCTGGAAGTCCCAGGTTGGACATCGGAAGCCTCAGCTGGGGTGGAAGATAGGGTGGAAGGAAGAGTGGAAGGAAGGGTTGAGAGGGATTCCCTGACTTCAGTCTGGTCTGACAGAAATCGCAGTCTTTCATAGTACCACAGCCTGGGGACATAAACGTCATCTACTGCAGCTCTGGATCTCTGGGAATCCTGGACCTTCTTGCGCTCCCTAAGATAAGTGCTCCTCAGGCCACCAATTTCGGCTTTTAAATAGGGGATGGTTGCTGTGGGGACCACTGGCTTCACCAACTCCAGCAGTTTCTCCAGCGCTGCCTGCCTCTTTTGTTTATGATCATATTGCGGGTGTTTCACCTGCCACAGACAGGGCAGCTCCCTGTACTTGTCTATGAACAGGGGGAGGAAATTGTGGTCATCGAAGCAGTCCATTTTATCTGCAATACACAAGACAAACCCTAATGTCAGGCTAAAGTCTCCTAATCGTGTCCCAATAAAGGCCTCAATCTCTAAGCAGTATAGGCCAAGTTTAAATGTTACCTTCGTTATCAGGATCAGCGCTTCTGATACTCCTTCCTCCGCACGCGTGTTACGCTTTATATACACTGCGCATACGTGAAACTCCGCCCGCCCCTGACGTTCTTTTTAGCTTATTCCCCGCCCCTTCTCATTCGGCGCAGTGGGGAAAAGCACATGGCGGAGACAGAGCAAGTGCGTGCTAATTACACCAACGAGGAGGAGGAAAGCCCGGAGCCAGAAACGTCATGATCCCAGAGGAGGCGATTTAAGGCATCAAATATGTCCTTTGTGGAGATGGTGGAGATGGTCGACATACTGAAGAGGGCCGACTATGACGGGAAGTATGGACCTTACCCCAACCCCAATGTCAGAAAGGCCAAGATCATGGTGAAAGTTGTGAAGAGTCTGCACCGTAATTTTGCGGTACGGCGATGCAAGGATCAACTCAGGAAATGGTGGTCGGACCTCAAATTAAGGGAGCATGATCAGTATAGAAGGATCAGGAGAGTGCTACAAAAAAGTAAGTAGTTGTCCTGTGTTCCTATTCTTTATTTTTATTACATTCATGCTGCTCCATGTGCTTTTCTTTACTGTTGTACAGTTTAAAATGGCAACTTTCATGTTAATGGACGCATTATTCGTTCGTAGGAAACATTGTTCGTTCGGCCAATAAAACACCATGTTTTGTCCAGATGCATATCAATACATTTTTTCTGGCCTACTTCTCTTAAAATAATTTTGGTGTCTAGATGGGTTTGTAACTAGACTGAAATGCAAACTAGATTCTGTGTAAGGAGAGGACACTCAGCAGCTGTTTACACATCTGGACACTGGAGCACTAGTGTGGAACACAAGAACACCCTTTTATTAGGGGGCCCATACAGGTGCTCCAGTGTATACTATAGGGGTGTCTCCATCTGTGAAGCTTGTACAAAACAGGTAAGTATTCAAGCTTGACAAAGTAAAGAAATATTTCTTCATCTTGGAACTCTGCCAAAATAGACAATTGTACCCCACTTCCAAGCAATGTTTCATATTCCTATTTCTGTCATAAAATATCTGTGTGCTAAGTATACTTATTTTTTTTTACATAGGGGAGAAAAGACTCGGAGGACACCACTCCTCAAAGGAGACCACGGACCCCCCACCTCAGGAAGAAGGGGAAATCCCACAAACACAACAGGAGGAGGAGGAGGGAGACATGGTGGAAATTGTCACCACAACAGGTGAGTGTCTGCAACCACAGGCTCAGGTAAGAGATGAATGACGGCATATTTATAATACATGGTGTGTTTTTGTTTCTATATTTTTAAGTGATCCAGATGTTGTGGATGAAGGTCATTTCATCAGTGAAAGTGCCCAGATCCTGATCGGGGAGATCATGGGGTGTAATAGGGACTTGGAAAACATCAAGCAAAACATCAATGATGTTCAAAACAAAATGAAGAACATCATTGATGTTTTAGGGAGAGTTTAAAACCCCTTGAAATCCCTTACTTATTTCTGCTTTTTTTTCCTGAAAATTTTTTGCACATTTTTTGACATATTCTCGAAAAGCCAAATTTTGAAGATGCACACAGTGTGTCAACATGTGCTATGTATCATCACAGGAGATCAATGTATGCATTTTGGGGGTGCAACCCCTTCCTCAATAATAAAGTAGCTGAGAGGAAGGGATTGCACCTACAAAACACATCCATTGATCCCCCATGATGTCAGCTAGCACATGTTGACATTTGGCAATTTGTGTGCATCTTCAAAATTTGGCTTTTCCAGGGGTGACATCACTCCATCTGCTGAACGCAATATTAAACACAGTTTATAAATACTCATGTCTGATATTGCCTTCAATTTCTGCAAAAGTTGAACTTTGTAAGTTCCAGATTTGTGTATTTCTTGTTGGTTGTAAACATGCCTGTTTTACCTTAAAAGGAAATTTCTACTTTTAATGTGACCTAAAAAATTGTTATACAACAAACATGTTGGTTTGTTTTAAAAAACTTTTATAAATGCACAAGTGATTGTGCTTTGATTACAAAGACTGAGAATCAACAATGTGTGGCTTCTTCTTTCAATGCTCAAAGGCATTTTTTGTTGTAAAATTGGTGTTTTCAGTGGCAATGGGGGTTATTTACTAAAGGCAAATCCACTTTGCACTACAAGTGCAGTTTCTGTGCAGTCTCAAGTACACTTGTAGTTCAAAGTGTCTTTGCCTTTAGTAAATAACACCCAACAGTGCTTTATAATTTTACACAATCACACCATTTTCACGACTCCCCAAACTTCAGTCAGGGTCAGCTAAAAGAAAGACAAGCAGTAAATCTAAGCACATATTTGTTCAGTTTAAACATTTTTTTTATTTAAAAAATGTCTCAGACATTGTCTGGCATATTGATGGCCCCCCTACCTGCAAAGTATTCCATGTATCTTATACGGACCTCGCAGGCACTCTGGGGGGGCAAGCCAGGACGGCCAGCTTCAAGTGCCATCAGGGTTGGTTCATTGAGATTAATTCCGGCTTCAGGCCCAACTGAGCCAGCATAGTTCACAGAATTTCTCCTTAAAAAGTTGTGGAGAACACAGCAAGCCAGGATGATGTGATTGAGTTTATATTCCACCATGTGTATCGGTGTAAGAAATAGGCGGAACCGGCTGGCCATTATTCCAAACGTGTTCTCCACCACTCTTCTGGCTCTGGCCAGCCGGTAATTAAAAACCCTCTGGTCCAGGGTGAGGGTCCTCATAGAGAGTGGCCGCATAAGATGGTCCCCAAGTGCAAACGCTTCATCCGCAATGAAGACGAATGGGAGTCCTTCCGCATTGTCTTCTGGAGGTGGCAAGTCCAAGTTGCCGTTCTGGAGATGCCTGTAGAACTCTGTGTGGGCGATGACTCCACCATCTGACATCCGGCCATTCTTCCCAACGTCCACATACAGGAACTCGTAAGTAGCCGACACCACTGCCAACATCACAATACTGTCACGACTAATACTTACCGAGGCCAAGATGCCGAGAGCGGCTCGCCCTTACGACCACGCACACCCAGACCCCCGAAGTTGATACAGGGAGCTGGGGGCACGCGGAGGCATGGGCTTCCGGTAAGCAGTAGATCCGTAGGTGGGAACTGAGGCACTGGGAGTCCGTATATCAGGCAAAAGGTCAGAACCGGGTATCAGGCAGGAGCAAGTCTGTTAAGCAGGCAAAAGGTCAGAACCGGGTATCAGGCAGGAGCAAGTCCGTTAAGCAGGCAAAAGGTCAGAACCGGGTATCAGGCAGGAGCAAGTCCGTTTAACAGGCAGGGGTCAGAACCGGGTATCAGGCAGGAGCAAGTCCGTTTAACAGGCAGAGGTCAGATGGGTATAAGGCAATCAGGCAGAGGCAAGTCCGTTATAAGCAGGCAGAGGTCAGATGGGTATCAGGCAATCAGGCAGAGTCAAGTCCATTCTAGGCAGGCAGAGGTCAGATAGGTATTAAGCAATCAGCGGTATAGGTGTTTAACAAGCCAGGGGTTCGGTACACAGAGCAGCAGACAGGTTTACATAGGAACACTAAGGCACAGGGAACAGGAGGAGCTGACGACGAACCAGCAACCCGACTGGGTGCTGGTGTCGTCAGAAATAGTCTCCCCCCGGCGAGCGCGTCAGCGTGACGCGCTACCGGGTACCCGCACGGGCGACGGCGCGCACACGGGGACCGCCGTGCACCCACACGTGCCGCACCATCAGGCCGCGGATGGGTGTGCGGCGAAGTGCCAGTCCACTGCGCATGCGCCCCAGAGCCCGGCGAGCAGAGACGCTCTCAGTCTCCTGAAAAATACTATTGAACCCCTTGTAGTTGTAATAGTATGACCCCGAGTTGGGTGGTGGGACGATGTGGACGTGTTTACCATCAATTGCCCCTCCGCAGTTAGGAAAGTCCCACCGCTGGGCAAAGTAGGATGCCACAGTCTGCCATTCCTGTGGGATTGGAAGGAAACTGCGGAGTCAAACAAAAAAAATAAATTAATCATTTTGCACATAAACATGGAAAACAGATTAGACACAAACTTTCTTGGCCAACATCAGTATAACATTTATTTTAGGGAGTATTTAAAGACAAAGGTCCACCTATCAGATTCCTCCCCCCTCTCATGGGCCATTTTATACATTTTATGGGGGAGAGATGTTTTGGACAGGTAACCCTCTCCACTTCATTGAGAGATGAATGCTTCAATAATGTGTATTACTTTGGCCAGCCCCTCCTTACTTACACTATTGGCAGCCCACTGGACAGGTAAGAAGTGTCATAATACAAAGATATAAATACACACTGTACACATTTTAGCACATTTTTACATTCTGCTATTACCTATCAAGATAATAATAGGATACAAAAACTTTAAACAGTACCATTTGAAAGTATTCAGGCAGGCCCTTGCACTACATGCTTTGGGAAATTCATCCATAAATATGACCACAAAAGAGGTGGGTATATAGTGTGTATGGGTTTGGCAAAGTCAGCAGATAGAGGATTGGCATCAGCTGAGTTAGCAGTTGGGGGGAGGGTTCCAAATGATTTGGGGACCCCAAAAAAAAGCCTCTGGCACTCTGCCAGAATTTCATGCACAAATTACATTTTTACACATTTTAGGGGTTGTTTAGGGTAAAGCAATACTATGGAGCTGACAAAATACATTGTTAAGTGACTACACAAGGTCAATATAGGCCCAGGAGAGCATGCTGGGGAGGTAAGTGAAGGCAAATATGTATGAAGGACAAAAAAAATTACATAAAAATCCAGCATGCATGAGGACAAAGGGGACATTCACAGCATATTACAGTCATGGTAATTAGGGAATGAGGAAAGAAATACAATATATTAACAAACATTAAATACAAAAAATGTGATGTTAACCACTTGCCGACCGCCTAACGCATATGTACTGCGGCAGAATGGCACGGGCAGGCAGAATCACGTACCCGTACGTGATCTGCCTCCCGCGGGTGGGGGGTCCGATCGGACCCCCCCGGTGCCATAGGCAGTCGGCTCTCGTTCGCGGGCGATGAGAGGTGAGGGGGAGGCCATCCATTGTTGGCCACCCCCTCCCGATCGCTCCCGGCGAATGAAAACGCTTCCTTTCCCTCTGTAATGTAAACAGAGGGAAAGGAAGTGCATTGGTGTCAGTTTGTGTCAGTTACAAGTGTTAGGGCAGTTAGGTTAGCCCCCTTTAGGTCTAGGGTACCCCCCTTTAGGTCCAGCCTAACCCCCCCTAATAAAAGTTAACCCCTTGATTACCCCCCATCGCCAGTGTCGCTAAGCGATCGTTTTTTGTGATCGCTGTATTAGTGACACAGGTGACGCTAGTTAGGGAGGTAAGTATATAGGTTCGCTGTCAGTGTTTTATAGCGACAGGGACCCCCATATACTACCTGCTAAAGGTTTTAACCCCTTGATTGCCCCCTAGTTAACCCTTTCACCAGCGATCACCGTATAAGTGTTACGGGTGACGCTGGTTAGCTAGTTTGTTTTTTGTAGTTTATTATAGTTTATTACAGTTTATTATAGTTTATTATAGTTTTAGGGCACCCGCCGTTTATTACCTTATAAAGGTTTAACCCCCTAATTGCCCGGCGGTGATAAAAGTTAAGTTTTTAGGATATGATAAGGTCTGCGTCGCCCCAGGCAGCGTCAGGTTAGCGCCAGTACCGCTAAAACCCACGCACGCAGCATACACCTCCCTTAGTGCTATAGTATCTGAACGGATCGATATCTGATCCGATCAGATCTATACTCCCCAGCAGTTTAGGGTTCCCTGAAACACAGTGTTAGCGGGATCAGCCCAGATACCTGCTAGCACCTGCGTTTTGCCCCCCGGCCCAGCCCAGCCCACCCAAGTGCAGTATCGATCGATAACTGACACTTACAAAACACTAAGCACACATAACTGCAGCGTTCGCAGAGTCAGGCCTGATCCCTGCGATCGCTAACAGTTTTTTGGTAGCGTTTTGAATCAGTCGCTAACAGACAGGAGCTTTTTTGCCTGTGAGTCTCACTAGTGTACCCCTAAATTTAGAGCCCAAAATGGCAAATCGAAGTACACTAGTGAAGAGGCCTACACGTTTCTGAGCATGACCGATAGTGAAGAGGAAGTCACTCATCTGTCAAGTTCAGGCTCAGAATACGAACCTGTAGAGGACAGCGGCTCCATGACAGATAGCTCTGACGACGGAATTGTGGTCCCTGCTAGGGTCAGGCGTACCAGACCCCGAACTTCTTCTGTCCTTGAAGTGCAAGAACCGCAGGGCTCTCGTATGGAGCAGAGAAGTACTAGTGCCGCTACTCCTTCTGGTGAACTGGCAAGCACCAGCGGCTTAGTACACCCTGGTCGTACATCCAGCACTGCAGTATCACGTGGTGACGTGGCGAGTCCCATAAGTGCAGTTCAAGCTGGCGAGGTGGCAAGCACAAGTAGTGTCCCGCTGCCACCAAGAAGAAGATGAACACAGGCCCGTCGTGCCCATAGTGCCCTTCCTGCTGCATTCGCCAATCTGAATTGGGAACCCACCACTTCTGCAGCACCCGTACTTCCCCCTTTCACTGGCCAACCCGGAATTCAGGTGGAAACAGTTGACTTTACGCCACTGGATTTTTATTCGCTGTTTTTCACCGAAGATCTCTATAGATCTATTGTGGACCAAAGCAATTTGTACGCTGGTCAACACATCGCCACTATTCCCCAGTCCTCCCTTGCCTGAGATTGGAGACCAATTACGGTCTCCGAATTTAAGATCTTTCTGGGCCTTTCCCTCCTCATGGGCATAACCAAAAAGAGTGAGTTGCGGTCATATTGGTCCACTGACCCAATTCACCATATGCCCGTGTTCTCTGCCTCCATGACCAGGGCACGATACGAGCAGATTTTGCGGTTCATGCACTTCAACGACAATGAACTCTCTCGTCCTCGTGGAGACCCTGGATACGATCGGCTCTACAAAATTCGGCCCCTCGTAAACCACTTCAACCAGTGTTTTGCAGACTTGTTTACTCCCCATCAAGTTGTCTGCGTTGATGAGTCCCTGATTAAATTTTCTGGCCGCTTGTCATTCAAACAATACCTTCCCAGCAAGCATGCCAGATACGGGGTCAAGATGTATAAGCTCTGTGACAGGGCCACAGGCTACACATGTAGATTTATGGTTTACGAGGGAAAAGATAGCCACGTAGAGCCGATAAACTGCCCTGACTACATAGGAAGCTCTGGCAAGATAGTGTGGGACTTGGTGTCACCCTTATTCGGAAAGGGGTACCACTTGTATGTGGACAATTATTATACGAGCGTGCCACTTTTTAGTCACTTGTTTGATCATCAGATTGGAGCATGTGGCACCGTGCGACCTAATCGCCGGGGCTTTCCCCAGCGGCTTGTAGAGTCCCGTCTTAGGCTGGGGGAGAGAGCCTGCTTGAAGTATAATAATTTGCTCGCTATGAAGTGGAGGGACAATAAGAATGTTTTCGTTCTTACCTCCCTTCATGCAGACACGACGACCCAAATTACTACGGCGACTGGTGTTGTGGAGAAACCCCTCTGTGTCCACGAATACAACCTTAATATGGGAGGGGTGGACCTCAACGACCAGTTGTTGGCGCCGTACCTAGTTGCCCGTAAGGCCAGACGCTGGTACAAAAAGGTGTTTATTTATTTCAATTGGCTTTGCTGAATGCTCATGTGCTATACAGAGCTTCAGGACGGACTGGATCCTTCCTTAAATTCCAGGAAGAGATCGTCAGAGCCCTTCTGTTTCCAGATGGTGCTCCACCTCACCTTCCCAATCCAAATACAGTAAGCCGGCTGCATGGGTGGCATTTTCCTTATGTCCTCCAGAGTACCCCTACCCAACGAGCCCCCCAAAAAAGATGTCGTGTCTGCAGCAAGCGCGGATTTAGGCGTGACACCCAGTATTGTTGTCCCTCCTGTCCTGACAATCCTGGTCTATGCATTGGTGAATGTTTTGAACGCTACCATACACTAATGGAGTATTAGCGTAGGGTTCAGCACTGCACAGACTAGGCACACTAACACAGGGTCTCCCAAGATGCCATCGCATTTTGAGAGACCCAAACCTGGTACAGTTACAGTTAAAAGTTAAAGTTACTAAAAAAAGTGTTAAAAAAAAAAATTTAAAAAAAATAAAAATAGAAAAAAAATATAAAATAAAAAAACCAAAAATAGTTGTCGTTTTATTGTTCTTCCTCTCTATTCTTTCTCTATTGTTCTGCTCTTTTTTTATTGTATTCTATACTGCAATGTTTTATTGTTATGTTTTTATCATGTTTGCTTTATAGGTATGCAATTTTTTTATACTTTGTTTTTTTATTGTTTACCACTTTTTTGTTTTCAGGTACGCCATTCAGCTGCAGAGCAGATTTATTTATCTTGACAGCAACAGCGTTTGCTCCCACGATATATAAAGCCGTGACTCCAGCGCTGTCGGAGGTGATTTCACCACCACAGTTACATACTTCAGCATATATGCCGAAGCGTGGGGGCAGCAGTGGGTGGAGGAGCAATTTGCTCCTGCCTTTTGCGGGAGGATGCCCCCATGCTTAGGCATATATATATTTTAGGTAAGCACAGGTTGCGTTAAATGTTTTATTTTTTACTATGTTTTTTTTTGTATTTGCTTTGCAGGTATGGTAAGTATTACTGTTATACTGTAATGTTACTTTGTTTTTTTGTTAACCATCATTTGCTTAGCAGGTACGCCATTCAGTTGCAGCGCGGATTTATTTATCTTGACAGCAACAGCGTTTGCTCCCAAGATATATAAAGCCGTGTCTCCAGCGCTGTCGGAGGTGATTTCACCACCACAGTTACATACTTCAGCATATATGCCGAAGCGTGGGGGCAGCAGTGGGTGGAGGAGCAATTTGCTCCTGCCTTTTGCGGGAGGATGCCCCCATGCTTCGGCATATATAAATGGTGCATGTATGCCCATCATTAGAAGTGGGTGGATGAAGGGAGGTATTCTAATGGTGGGCAATATCTTTTTTTCGTTCAGCCCACAGGCTGCATGAAAAAAAAGTTTACAATACAAGGACCAGCAACATACTGGTATGTTGCTGGACTTTGAGTGGTTATACCAGAAAGATGCCTGCAGGTTTAGGTATCATCTTGGTATCATTCTTTTCAGCCAGCGGTCGGCTTTCATGTAAAAGCAATTCTAGCAGCTAATTAGGCTCTAGACTGCTTTTACAAGCAGTGGGAGTGATTCCCCCCCCCACCGTCTTCCATGTTTTTCTCTGGCTCTCCTGTCCCAACAGGGAACCTGAGAATGCAGCCGGTGATTCGGCCAGCTGACCATAGAGCTGATCAGAGACCAGAATGGCTCCAATCATCTCTACGGCCTAAGAAACCGGAAGCTACAAGCATTTCATGACTTAGATTTCGCCGGATGTAAACAGCGCCATTGGGAAATTGGGAAAGCATTTTATCACACCGATCTTGGTGTGGTCAGATGCTTTGAGGACAGAGGAGAGATCTAGGGTCTAATAGACCCCAATTTTTTCAAAAAAGAGTACCTGTCACTACCTATTGCTATCATAGGGGATATTTACATTCCCTGAGATAACAATAAAAATGATAAAAAAAATAAATAAAAATGAAAGGAATAGTTTAAAAATAAGATAAAATATCAAAAAATTAATAAAAAAAAAAAAAAAAAGCACCCCTGTCCCCCCCTGCTCTCGCGCAAAGGCGAACGCAAGCGTCGGTCTGGCGTCAAATGTAAACAGCAATTGCTCCATGCATGTGAGGTATCACCGCGAAGGTCAGATCGAGGGCAGTAATTTTAGCAGTAGACCTCCTCTGTAAATCTAAAGTGGTAACCTGTAAAGGCTTTTAAAGGCTTTAAAAAATGTATTTAGTTTGTCGCCACTGCACGTTTGTGCGCAATTTTAAAGCATGTCATGTTTTGTATCCATGTACTCGGCCTAAGATCATCTTTTTTATTTCATCAAACATTTGGGCAATATAGTGTGTTTTAGTGCATTAAAATTTTAAAAAGTGTGTTTTTTCCCCAAAAAATGCGTTTGAAAAATCGCTGCGCAAATACTGTGTGAAAAAAAAAAATGAAACACCCACCATTTTAATCTGTAGGGCATTTGCTTTAAAAAAAAATATATAATGTTTGGAGGTTCAAAGTAATTTTCTTGCAAAAAAAAATATTTTTTTCATGTAAACAAAAAGTGTCAGAAAGGGCTTTGTCTTCAAGTGGTTAGAAGAGTGGGTGATGTGTGACATAAGCTTCTAAATGTTGTGCATAAAATGCCAGGACAGTTCAAAACCCCCCCAAATGACCCTATTTTGGAAAGTAGACACCCAAAGCTATTTGCTGAGAGGCATGTCGAGTCCATGGAATATTTTATATTGTGACACAAGTTGCGGGAAAAAGACAATTTTTTTTTTTTTTTTGCACAAAGTTGTCACTAAATGATATATTGCTCAAACATGCCATGGGAATATGTGAAATTACACCACAAAATGCATTCTGTTGCTTCTCCTGAGTACGGGGATACCACATGTGTGAGGCTTTTTGGGAGCCTAGCCGCGTACGGGACCCCGAAAACCAAGCACCGCCTTCAGGCTTTCTAAGGGCGTAAATTTTTGATTTCACTCCTCACTGCCTATCACAGTTTCGGAGGCCATGGAATGCCCAGATGGCACAACCCCCCCCAAATGACCCCATTTTGGAAAATAGACACCCAAAGCTATTTGCTGAGAGGTATAGTGAGTATTTTGCAGACCTCACTTTTTGTCACAAACTTTTGAAAATTGAAAAAAGAAAAAAAAAATATGTTTTTCTTGTCTTTCTTCATTTTCAAAAACAAATGAGAGCTGCAAAATACTCACCATGCCTCTCAGCAAATAGCTTGGGGTGTCTACTTTCCAAAATGGGGTCATTTTGGGGGGGGGGTTGTGCTATCTTGGCATTTTATGGCCTTCAAAACTGTGATGGGTAGTGAGGAGTGAAATCAAAAATTAACGCTCTTAGAAATCCTGAAGGCGGTGATTGGATTTTGGGGCCCCGTATGAAGCTAGGCTCCCAAAAAGTGCCACTCATGTGGTATCCCCGTACTCAGGAGAAGCAGCAGAATGTATTTTGGGGTGTAATTCCACATATGCCCATGGCATGTTTGAGCAATATATCATTTAGTGACAACTTTGTGCAAAAAAAAAAAAATTGTCACTTTCCCGCAACTTGTGTCAAAATATACAATATTCCATGGACTCAACATGCCTCTCAGCAAATAGCTTGGAGCGTCTACTTTCCAAAATGGGGTCATTTGGGGGGATTTTGTGCCATCTGGGCATTTTATGGCCTTCAAAAATGTGATAGGTAGTGAGGAGTGAAATCACAACTTTACGCCCTTAGAAATCCTGTAGGCGGTGCTGGGTTTTCGGGCCCCATACGCGGCTAGGCTCCCAAAAAGTCCCACACACGTGGTATCCCCGTCCTCAGGAGAATCAGCAGAATGTATTTTGGGGTGCAATTCCACATATGCCCATGGCCTGTGTGAGCAATATATCATTTAGTGACAACTTTGTGCAAAAAAAAAAAAATTGTCACTTTCCCGCAACTTGTGTCAAAAAATAAAATATTCCATGGACTCAACATGCCTCTCAGCAAATAGCTTGGGGTGTCTACTTTCCAAAATGGGGTCATTTGGGGGGGTTTTGTGCCATCTTGGCATTTTATGGCCTTCAAAACTGTGATAGGTAGTGAGGAGTGAAATCAAAAATTTATGCCCTTAGAAATCCTGAAGGCGGTGCTTGGTTTTCCGGGCCCCGTACGCGGCTAGGCTCCCAAAAAGTCCCACACATGTGGTATCCCCGTACTCAGGAGAAGCAGCAGAATGTATTTTGGGGTGTAATTCCACATATGCCCATGGCATGTTTGAGCAATATATCATTTTGTGACAACTTTGTGCAAAAAAAAAAAAAAAAAATTGTCACTTTCCCGCAACTTGTGTCAAAATATAAAATATTCCATGGACTCAACATGCCTCTCAGCAAATAGCTTGGGGTGTCTACTTTCCAAAATGGGGTCATTTGGGGGGGTTTTGTGCCATCTTGGCATTTTATGGCCTTCAAAACTGTGATAGGTAGTAAGGAGTGAAATCAAAAATTTATGCCCTTTGAAATCCTGAAGGCGGTGCTTGGTTTTCGGGGCCCCGTACGCGGCTAGGCTCCCAAAAAGTCCCACACATGTGGTATCCCCGTACTCAGGAGAAGCAGCTAAATGTATTTTGGGGTGCGATTCCACATATGCCCATGGCCCGTGTGAGCAATATATCATTTAGTGACAACTTTTTGTTATTTTTTTTTTGTTGTCATTATTCAATCACTTGGGACAAAAAAAAAAATATTCAATGGGTTCAACATGCCTCTCAGCAATTTCCTTGGGGTGTCTACTTTCCAAAATGGGGTCATTTGGGGGGTTTTGTACTGCCCTGCCATTTTAGCACCTCATGAAATGACATAGGCAGTCATAAAATAAAAGCTGTGTAAATTCCAGAAAATGTACCCTAGTTTGTAGACGCTATAACTTTTGCGCAAACCAATAAATATACGCTTATTGACATTTTTTTTACCAAAGACATGTGGCCAAATACATTTTGGCCTAAATGTATGACTAAAATTGAGTTTATTGGATTTTTTTTATAACACAAATTAGAAAATATCATTTTTTTTCAAAATTTTCGGTCTTTTTCTGTTTATAGCGCAAAAAATAAAAACGGCAGAGGTGATCAAATACCATCAAAAGAAAGCTCTATTTGTGGGAAGAAAAGGACGCAAATTTCGCTTGGGTACAGCATTGCATGACCGCGCAATTAGCAGTTAAAGCGACGCAGTGCCAAATTGTAAAAAGTGCTCTGGTCAGGAAGGGGGTAAAACCTTCCGGGGCTGAAGTGGTTAAAGGATAAAAATCTTACCTTAATATACTCCTTCTGCAGGACCCGGATGATGGCAGAACAGGTCTCCGGGATAATGATCCCCAGAGTCTTGGGGGAGATGCCTGTCGAGAACGTAAGGTCCTGCAGGTTTCTCCCCGTCGCCAAGTACCGCAGGGTGGCGACTAGCCTCTGCTCCAGAGTGATGTCTTGCCTCATGCAGGTATCCTGCCTGCTGATATAAGGGGTCAGCAAAGCCAACAAACGGTGAAATACGGGGTCCGTCATCTGGAGAAAGTTTTTGAAATCATCAGGATTATTCTCACGGATCTCACAGAGCAAAGGCATGTGACAGAACTGGTCACGCTGGAGCAACCAATTCTTGGTCCATGAACTCCTCCTTGCCCTGTTCATGGAGTGGGCTTGTGTCAAAGTAAGGACCCCAACACCAAGCCCCCGCACAGCACGAAATTTACGATTAGTACGTACATGCAACATGGCTAGAAAACGGTCAGCTGCTCGGAACGAAGTAACAGAACGCACTGAAGAACAGCAAGGCCTGTGAAGAGCGACCTGAAAATCAGTAACGAACAAACAAGAACACATTGACAAAGTCAATGGTAACTCGCTGCACGCACTGAAGACCAGATACAAACCCACAAGCACAAACTGAACACCAGAAATACGATCTAAAAACCACGAGTCTGAAAAAGCACGAATCGTCTCTCACCAAACTTTTACTAACGCGAGATTAGCAAAAGGAGCCCAAAGGGTGTACGCTTGGTACTGAACTTCCCTTTTATAGTCTCGTCGTACGTGGTGTACATCACCGCGTTCTTGGCATTCGGAAATTCCGACAACTTTGTGCGACCGTGTGTATGCAAAACAAGTTTGAGCCAACATCCGTTGGAAAAAATCCATGGATTTTGTTGTCGGAATGTCCAATCAATGTCCGACCGTGTGTACGGGGCATAAGGCTACTTTCACACTGAGGCGCTTTACAGGCGCTACAGCGCTAAAAATAGTGCCTGTGTAGCACCTGTAAAGAGCCTCTCCTGTATCTCCAGTGTGAAAGCCCGAGTGCTTTCACACTGGAGCAGTGAGCTTGCAGGACGGTCAAAGCCTGCAAGCCGAATCTTTGCAGCGCTGTAGGAGCATTGTATTCACCGCTCCTAAAGTGCTCCTACCCATTGAAATAAATGGGGCAGCGCCGCCAACCTGCCGGCAAAGCGCCACTGCAGCGGCACTTTGCCAGTGGTTTGAATCCTTTTTTGGCCGCTAGCGGGGGGTTAAAACTGTCCCGCTAACGGCCGAATAGCGCCGCTAAAACAACGATAAAGCGGAGCTAAATATAGCGCCGCTTTACCGCCAATGCCCACAACGCCCCAGTCTGAAAGTTGCCTTTCTGACAGGGCAGTGAGCTGGAGGAAGGGTTTGCAGGAGCCTGACATTGCACCATGATCAACTGTAAAAAAAACAACTAATAAGAGCACAATTTTTTCCTGCAAAACATGTGCATTTGTATATTTTTTTGAGTTTTTAACAAAGTTTATTCAAACTCAAATTGTTACAAGCATGGCCAAAGGCCAAAAAAGTAACCAGTACAGAGTGTATAACACAAATACAACAATGAGTCAAAACAAGAAGACAAAACCATGTGAGAAATTAATGCTAAAGCGTAAAGAGAACCAATAAGCTTCAAAAAGAACCATTCAGACTCTATTTTGAGGGGTTGAGTGAAGGTAAAAAAAAGGTAACGAACCGGAGGATTCCGTTCTGGGCCCTCCCCAGTCCTACCCGCGCACCCCAAATGGGATCTTGCTGTGCGACTGGGTGAACTCCCAAAAATCTCAGTGAGTAGGCAGAGCCACTTCCCTGACCAAACTATCAAACCCCCGTGGCAGTGAAATACCAAAGGTGAGTCCGTTACTGACAAGAATAAAGTGACCAGGGTAGTTTGATGCTACCCATATAGGGGAGTGATTCCCTATTCTCACATGGATCAATTTATTTGACTGGGAGCTCATTCTGGAGTCAACTAAAAGCTGAGCCTGAGAGAGGAGGAAGAAGAGAGAAAAGGAGAGAGGGAGGGAGGGGGGAGGGAGTGGGCCTGAAGAGGTAGAGTGGGAGTAAGAGGAATGAGGATATCAGAAACCTTCGCAGAGGGAAAAGGAAGGTGGGTTTTTATATGATTTAAAAGGGATTGCCAGGGCCTCTACGTATTTAGGGGAGTAGCGAGATTCCTATATACTTGGCCCAGGGCTCCCAAGTGAGTCTGAATTTTTCTGAGGTATCCAGGATCGCGTTCGAGATTTTCTCCTGTGACATTATCCAGGAAATCTTCTGTTTGGTCTAGCGGAAGGATACCAAGGGGGATTTCCATGAGTGGGCTAATGTGATCTTGGCAGCCAGAAGGATGAAGTGGATTAGAGAGCGGGTCAATTTAAGTACATTTGAGATTCGATTATTAAAAAGTGCTATAGTGGGGTCCTGTTTTACAGAGAATCCAGTGGACTGGATGACGTTGAAGATTCTGTTCCAGTACCCTCTGATTTTGGGACATTCCCAAAGTGTGTGGAGTAGGGAGCCTACATGGTCACAACCTCTAAAACAGTTAGAAGAGGACTGAGGGTAGAATTTGGTGAGATGGGTTGGGACCAGGTACCAATGGGAGATGACTTTGAGGTCCGCCTCCAAGAGAGATATTATGAATTCCCCTGTATGAGTGGGCAAAATTTGTGTGCCAAGTATCCAGGTCCCATTCAAATTGAAGGTCTCGCTCCCACTTCAACATATAGTTCGCTTTCCCCTGGGGATCAGCTAGCTCTGAATAGATAAGGGAGATTCCCCCCTAACGCCCGTGGCTGAAGAGCACCAAAGTTCATAATGAGTTGCAGATAGCGGGGTGTCAGAACTTTTCCACACCCTGCGTAGAAAGTGTAATAGCTGGTTATAGCGGAATGTTTCCGAGGATGGCTAGTACAATTTGGAAATGCAGTATTTGATTGAAATGGGGCCATTGTTGTTAAAGTATTGTCCTATTTTCTAAAGGCCCTTGTTGAACCACCACCCAAAAGCCTTGATATTTAGACCTGGAAGGAATTGGGGGTTGTGGAAAATGTGTGCCAGAGGGTGCCATGCCGCGGTCAGGGAATGTCTTTTATGAAGAGTGTCACATAGGGCCATTGAATGAGACAGTGTTGGGGAAAGGATTTGGGGTCTATCTTTTTGTGGTCTCCAGACTAGGAAATCTAAAGTATGATTGGGAGTTGCCTGTCTTTCAATGTCCACCCACTCTGGTTTGGGGCCTTTAGAGTAAATGACTGAGAACTGGCAGAGTTGGGCAGCTTAATAGTACCACCATAAGTTAGGGAGTCCCAGGCCCCCTTTTTTCCTTGGTCTATACAGTACCTTCTTAGAGAGACAGTGGTGTCCCTTGCCCCCCCATATGAACCGTATAATTGCTGACTAAAGTTTGTCTAGGAGACGCTTTTTAATGGGTATAGGAAGTGACTGGAAGAGGTAAAGGAGCTTGGGTAGCAGTGTCATCTTGACTGAATTTACTATCCCCAGCCAGGACATTTTATAAAGGGACCATTGTGAGAGGTCTTCCGATGGTCTCTTAAGCCTAGGGGGGTAGTTGTGGAGGTGCGGGAGCTCAATTTTAGGGGTAAGAAATACGCCTAAATAGGGGAGAGAGTAGGTGCTCCAGGAGAAGGGAAAGTGATTTTTAAGTCTATCTACTAGGTCTTGGGAAGTTGATATGTTGAGTGCCATTGATTTAGACATGTTGACGTGAAGGCCCGAAATTGAGCCAACTGTTTTGAGAAGTTGGAGTATGTTGGGAGTAAATATGAGAGGTGAGGTGATGAACAAAAGAACATCATCAGCAAAAAGGGCACATTTGTGGGTCAGTTGACCACATTTTACTCCATGAATATCCAGCTGTTGTCTGATGGCTGGAGCTAACGTTTCTATCACGATAGCGAAGAGGATGGGGGAGAGGGGGCAGCCTTGTCTGGTGCCCTTCAGGATTGGGATTTGGTCGGAGAGGTGACCTTGCAGTTTAATTCTGGCTTTTGGGGAGGAGTAAAGGGAGGCCAGGGTTCTGAAGAATTCCGGGGCAAAGCCCCATTTTTGTAGAATGGTAAAGTGGTTTGGCCAGGTGACCGTGTCAAAGGCCTTTTGAAGATCTATAGACAGAACATTTCCTGGTTGGGGAGGACCTCCATCCCATGAGGATTGCATAAGGGAGATTAAATCTACTGCTCTCATGATCTGGTCCGGCCCCTGTCTTCCACCTGATCCTTATGGATGTAAGCATCTATAAAAGAGGCCATTCTATTTGCTAGAATTTTGGTCATAATCTTAAATCATTATTGATTAAAGAGATTGGCCTATAGTTACCTACCTCGCAGGGATCTTTGCCTCGTTTTGGAATAACCAAAATATATGCTAGGTTGGCCGTCGGCTGTCAGTACTAGGATAACTTTAGGACCCAGCACAACTCACCTGACACAGCCTTTTCCTGGGAAACAACAGTGATTGACCAGCTCACCTTTAAAACACCTGTATCAGTATACATATAGTGCTCGTGTTAGCATTTTCCTTGTGTTTGATCCAGCTGATATCTGCTCTGTGAATTTTATGTATGACCCGGCTCGTTTGACCCTGTTTGCTTGCTTCTGATTCGGTACCGTTTGGACTCTGATCTTCCTGTGTATGACTCAGCTTGCCTAGACTATGCTTTGCCTGATTCTACTGTAGTACCTTTATCTGCAGCGGTGAACTACAAGCACCAGACAACATCTATCCTCATCTGCAGTGGTGAACTACAAAGTCCAGCAAACATCTACCTTCATCTACAGCGGTGAACTACAAGTCCCAGCTGACCTGCTCTGCTCAGACCTGCTCATGGTATGTGCTCTTGTTCTTTGAACTCTTTGCATAATCAGAACACCTGAACTGTTACCTGTTATATGGTCCTAGCCTGACATTAACACGAGCCATACATAATAAGGTAAACCTATCATGGATCCTGAGCAGTCTCAGTTGTTTGCACAAGAACTTTGCCGCTTATCCCATCAAGTTCAGGAAATGGCCACAGAGCTCACCAAGGTGCAATCTCCTTCTACTACCACCGCTACAAAAACTCCATCTGAACCAAAAATTCCTTTGCCTGACCGGTTTTCTGGTGACTGTAAAGAGTTTTGCAACTTTAAAAACAGCTGCAAATTATATTTCAAGTTAAGGCCATCCTCGTCTGGCCCCGAAACTCAGAGGGTTCAAATCATTATCTCTCTACTACTGGGTGACCCCCAGGCTTGGGCCTTTAACCTGGAACCAAACCATCCAGCCTTGCTAACAGTAGATGCCTTCTTTGAAGCCCTAGGGTTGACATATGATGATCCAGATTGTGCTGCTACTGCAGAATCAACCCTGCATAACTTAAAGCAAGGAACTACCACAGCTGAAATGTATTGCTCAGAGCTTCGCAGGTGGGCCCCGGAATCTGGCTGGAATGATGCAGCTCTCCGCAGCCAGTTTAGAATTGGCCTTTCAGATGCAATTAGGGATGCTCTGGTCAACTCCTACCCAGCCTCACTTGTGGAGGCTATGAGTCTAACCATTAGAAGCGGAGACGAGAACAAACTACAGCTGTGGCAAACTATATACCTCCCTTGCCGTCTGACTATTCCATCTCCAGTGCCAAATCTGAGGAAGAACCTATGCAGTTAGGCTCCACCCGGTTATTTGCCCAGGAACACACGCGCCGGCATAACATAGGACTCTGCTTATATTGTGGCCTCAAGGGTCATATGCTCAGTTCGTGCCCTACACGTCCAGGAAACTCCAGGACCTAGGTAATTGCAGGGAGGTTACCTTAGGTCTGCTCTCATCTTCCCAGGGGGACAATCGTATTCTTTTACCCGCTGTCATTCACTTTGGGACAGGGGCTCATGAACTGCTGGCCTTGGTAGATTCTGGAGCCGCTGAGAATTTTATTGATAAGACTCTGATTACCTCTTTGTCCCTGGAAACTCATGCTCAAGATTGCCCAGTCCGCCTGATTTCCGTGGATAATTGGCCTCTCTCACAAGATCTAGTGCTCCAATCCACCAACCCTTTCCAGTTACAATTGGGGGCTTTGCATTGGGAGAAGATTTCACGTCTTGTCATTGACTCTCCATCCACTCCTTTGATCCTAGGCCTTCCTTGGCGTCAGAAGCACAATCCTGTAATTGACTGGCGAACAGGAAATATTCTGGCTTGGTCCAATCAGTGTAAAAAGAACTGCATCCAGCACCCTGTTCGACTTGCTACCTGTCAAGTGGGAATGGAACAGATTCCACTTTGTTATAAGGACTTTCAGGATGTGTTTTCTAAAGGGATTGCTGACACTTTACCTCCTCATCGCAGTTATGATTGTCTCATTGACCTCTTGCCTGACACTACACCTCCTCGAGGGAGAGTCTTTCCACTGTCTGAGCCAGAGAATCTTGCCTTGCAAGGTAAACCTAAGCTAAGGGTTTCATCCATCCGTCCACTTCTCCCACAGGAGCAGGATGCTTCTTTGTCCCGAAGATGGATGGGGGACTGAGACTTTGTGTTGATTACAGAGGTCTAAATAAAATAACTGTTCCCAATTGGTATCCTCTTCCTCTCATCACAGAATTGTTCAGGGAGCCAATCTCCAAACTGGACTTAAGGGGAGCCTATAATCTGGTGCACATCCATGCAAGCGACAAGTGGAAGACAACGTTTAACACCAGGGATGGTCATTATGAATGTCTTGTCATGCCTTTCGGTCTCAGAAATGCACCAGCTGTCTTTCAGAACTTTATGAATGATATTTTCCGTGACATGTTGGGTTGCTTCATGCTTGTATATTTAGACGATATTTTGATATATTCTCCCAATCTTGAAACACATCAGAAGCATGTCTGCTCGGTATTGGCCCGATTAAAGACTCACTCCTTTTTTGTAAAGCCTGAAAAATGTTCATTCCATGTTAAACAAGTACCTTTCCTAGGCTACCTAATTTCTGACACAGGCCTCACCTTGGATCCAGCCAAGATTCAAGCCATTTTAGACTGGGCACCACCTTCAGACCTGAAGGCAGTTCAGCGCTTCCTGGGCTTTGCAAATTTCTATCGAAAATTCATTAAGAACATTGCCACCATTGCACATCCCATCACCTCTCTCACCAGGAAGACTCTGACTATGTTTAAATGGACTACTGAAGCCCAGGCAGCCTTCACTCAGTTAAAGAAAGACTTTACCTCTGCACCAATCCTACACCATCCTGTTCCTGAGCTACCTTTTATTGTGGAGGTAGATGCATCTGAAGTAGGGGTGGGGGCGCTTTTGTCACAAAAGGATCCTGTAAATGCTGCCATCTACCCCTGTGCCTTCTTGTCTCGTAAATATTCCCCAGCAGAGTGCAATTATGATATAGGCAACAGAGAACTTCTAGCCATAAAGCTTGCTTTGGAGGAATGGAGACATTGGCTGGAAGGAGCTCGCTATCCATTCATAGTTCTGACTGACCACAAAAACCTTGAATACATCCATTCTGCTAAAAGACAGAACTCGCGTCAAGCCAGGTGGCCATTGTTTTTCTCCAGATTTGACTTCACAATTTCATCTTTACCTGGGCCAAAAAACATTAAGGCTGACGCCTTGTCTCGCGACTTTTTATCAGAGTCTCCTCCTCTGCTTCCTCCACAACCCATTATCTCTGAGGATAGGATTTTGGCTTTCACCCAAACTGACATCTCTGAGGCCTTGTTACCTGCACAGGCTGAAGCCCCTACCTCCACTCTCTCTGGTATGCTTTTTGTGCCCCTGGCTCTTTGTTTGCAGGTATTGCAGCAGGTACATGCATCAAAACCTGCAGCACATCCGGGGTTTAGACAAACTTTTGAGATTATCTCTCGCAACCACTGGTGGCCATCGATTAAGCAGGATGTGTTAGCCTTCATCCAGGCCTGTGAAGTTTGTGCCAGAAGCAAGAGCAGTACCCCTAAGCCGCCCTATCTCCTACGTCCTCTACCAATATCAATAATATATAGATAATGTCTATTTATCTATAGACTTTATCACTGACTTGCTTCAGTCCCATTGATGTTCCACGATCTGGGTGGTGGTAGAAAGGTTCAGTAAAATGGCCCACTTTGTTCCGCTTCCGAAACTTCCATCTGCTAAAGAACTGGCATCTTTATTCATTAAACATGTTTTCAGGCTCCATGGGGCACCAATTAACATTGTCTCAGACCGTGGCTCTCAGTTTATAGCCCAGTTTTGGAAGGTCCTTTGCTCTCAGCTGGGGATTAAGTTATCATATTCTTCAGCATATCATCCTAAGACAAACGGCCAAACAGAAAGGACTAATCAGACTCTAGAGAAGATGGTACGTTGTCTGATGGCCAATGATGAGGTGGAGTGGGTCAACGTCCTGCCATGGGCAGAGTTTGCATTTAATAATTGTGCCGGCACATCTACAGGGACCTCTCCTTTCTTCTGTGTTTACGGGTTGCATCCTCGTGTGTGCTCCTTTGATCTTCCACCCTCTGATGTTCCATATGCCAACACCACAATTGAAAATTTCTCCAAAATCTGGTCCGATATTAATTGTGCTATTTCTCGCTCTGTGCAGGCTTTTAAGAAAATGGCTGACAAGAGGCGCTCAAAGGCACCAGGA
Organism: Lithobates clamitans; assembly: GCA_037952925.1. NCBI lineage: Eukaryota > Metazoa > Chordata > Amphibia > Anura > Ranidae > Lithobates > Lithobates clamitans. Next base: position 8,742,956 of record JBBGZY010000304.1, read on the forward strand.
TATAAAGTTGGTGACAAAGTGTGGCTATCATCTAGGAATCTGTCCATGCATATTCCATCTAAAAAACTTGGCCGAAAATTCATTGGGCCCTATAAAATTTCGGAGATTGTTAATCCTGTATCTTATAGATTAAAACTCCCTCCATCCATGCGCATCCCAAATGTCTTTCATGTTTCATTGTTGAAACCTGTTCATTCCAGCCTCCAAGTAAATGAACCAGAACCTGTGGATGTATTGGACAGTCAGGAATATGAAGTGGCATTTATTCTTGATTCCAGACGAGTGTGCAATTCCTTACAATATCTCATTCATTGGAAAAGTTTCGGCCCAGAGGATCGATCTTGGGTCCCAGCTTGTGATCTTCATGCTGACCGAATTAGGAAAAAGTTCCATCTTCATTATCCAAGTAAGCCTGGGGGTGTAGGAGCAACCCCTCAAGAAAGGGGGGGTACTATCAGTCCTAGGATCCCTTTAGGACCCAGCACAACTCACCTGACACAGCCTTTGCCTGGGAAACAACAGTGATTGGCCAGCTCACCTTTAAAACTCCTGTATCAGCATTCAATCAGTGCTTGTGTTAGAGTTTACCTTGTGTTTGATCCAGCTGATATCTGCTCTGTGTATTTAGTGTTTGACCCTGTTTGCTTGCTTCTGATTCGGTACTGTTTGGACTCTGATCTTCCTGTGTATGACCCAGCTTGCCTAGACTACACTTTGCCTGATTCTACTGTAGTACCTTCATCTGCAGCGGTGAACTACAAGCACCAGTTAACATCTATCCTCATCTGCAGTGGAGAACTACAAGGTCCAGCAAACATCTACCTTCATCTACAGCGGTGAACTACAAGTCCCAGCTAAACTGCTCTGCTCAGACCTGCTCATGGTATGTGCTCTTGTTCTTTGAACTCTTCGCAAAATCAGAACACCTGAACTGTTTCCTGGTATATGCTCCTAGCCTGACACGGCTCTAGGGGGGTTCCCTCACATAGGGAGTTATAGAGACAGACCAGGCGAGGAGAGAGGACCTCAGAGAATGTTTTATAATAATGAGCAGAGAAACCGTCAGGACCTGGGGAAGAGTCTGATTTGAGATTCTTAATGACGTTTCGGACTTCCTCCATCTGGAAGGGCGATTCCATAATAGAGCGATGGGAGTTTGAAAGTTTGGGGATGGTAATGTCCTCCAAGAAAGAGTTAATGGATTCGGGATTGTTCGGGCTGGGTGCAGAGTAGAGTTTGGAGTAAAAGGCCTGAAAGCTTTCTAGGATTTTTTGAGGGTTCTGGGTTAAGGTTCCTGTCAGGGATTTGATCTTGGGGAGAGGGAAGGTTTTTATTTTGGGAGAGAGTTTTGCTGCTAAGTGTGGGCCAATTTTATCTGCCTGCAAATAGAGCCTGCTGCTCAACCAGCTCAGGTGCTTATCGGTGTTGGACATCAGAGCTAAATTTAGTGCCACCCGGGCAGATTCTAGCTTGGCTAGGGTTTTAGAAGTGGGATTAGTCTTGTGGGATTTGCTAAGAGATTTAAACTCTTTTTCAAGTTTCTCCATACCAGTTTGGATGCAAGTTGGATCATTTTTCCCCTTAAAACAGCTTTGTGAGCCCCCCCATAGGGAGCTTGGGATCGTGTCTCCAGTGTTGTTAAGGAGAAAAAATTCCCAAATGTCTTTTTCTAATGGGGCGTACACACGGTCGGACTTTTTGGCTACAAAAGTCCGACAGCCTGTCCGACAGACTTTCGACAGACGTTTGATGGACTTTTGGCGGACATTAAACGGACTTTCTAACGACCGGACATACCTACACACTATCACACCAAAGTCCGACGGATTTGTACGTGATGACGTACACCGGACTAAAATAAGGAAGTTGATAGCCAGTAGCCAATAGCTGTCCTAGCGTCGGTTTTTGTCCGTCGGACTGGCATACAGACGAACAGATTTCTGGGTCCGGCGGAGTTACGACGTAAAGATTTGAAGCAAGTTCCAAATCTAAAGTCCGTCAGATTTGCGACTGGAAAAGTCTGCTGAAAGTTCGTGGAAGCCCACACATGATCGGATTGTCCGCCGGATTTGGTCCGTTGGCGTCCGTCGGACTTTTGTAGCCGAAAAGTCCGACCGTGTGTATGCCCCATAACATTGTGCAGTGTACTGGGTTGGATAAGAGGGATTTACTTTGGCACCACTGGGGGGGCCCAGGAGGCAACAGGGAGCTAGTGGTACGTAGGATCACCAAAGACTGATCTGACCAAAGTACTTTGTGTATAGAAGCGTGAGTTGCTGTGTGAATCTCAGAGTTGGGGATAAAGATGTGGTCAATTCTAGCGTATGTTCTGTGCGGTGCAAAATAGTGAGTGAAGTCTTTGGCTGTGGGATTTAGTTCCCTCCAGGAGTCAATTAGGCCCATATCGTGCAGAAGATGGGCTATACTGAGGCTCTGTTTAGGTGGTTTTTTGAGTTGGGGTCTGTCTTGCAAAGATTTGTCTAGCATATGGTCAAATGTGATTTTGGAGTCGCCCCCTAAAATTGTCCTGCTTTCCAAATGTGGAAAAAGGGTGGATAACATGGAGGCAAAGAAGTATGCCTGGCCCTGGTTAGGAGCATAGTAGGAGATGATGGAGTACATCACCCCCTCGATAAGCCCCTTGATGAGAATATATCTGCCATCAGTGTCTTTGACCATATGCGTGTGGACGAATGGAATTCTTTTAGCAAGGAGTATTGCCAGCCCCCTTTTTTTGGAGTCTGCATTAGCCAGATAAAAAGTGGGGACGCTACGGTGGAGGAAGGAGGGGGTATAGTTGGCGGGAAAATGGGTCTCCTGAAGTAAGACTTCAAGGCTTCTGGCATGGTAACTTTAAAATGCCTTCCGACATTTGGAGGGTGAGTTAAGCCCCTGTGTATTGTGTGAGTATCTTTAAAGAAAAATGGTGGTGATTCGATTCAGCCATGGGCGTCAGGGCTTGAGGGCAAGAATGTATGAGGGGAGCTTACCTCTGCCTTGGGAGAGCGGGTATCATCTTTGGAGGAGTTGGTCACCTGTTGAGGCCCTGGGGGAGGATCGAAGGGTGTTCTCTGCGAAGGTTCCTGGAGAATGAAGAAGAGGTAGGTGGGGGATTGGGGAGGAGAAAAGGGAGAAGTAGAAAGAGAGACAGAAGAGGATGGAACAGAGAGTGTGAAATGCAAAGAAATTAGTGCAAAAAATGAGTACAAGACAATAATATGCATAGTCTGGTAATATAGTTACAGGACTGGCGAACCGAGTCCTAGTCAGTAATGGGGTTTGACTACAATGTCCCTAGGGAGGCCATCTTGATGAGGGAGCTGTAAGGCTCTGTGTGCCCTGTCAAGTTTGAGTGTATGTCCCTGGATGTCCGGTATCAGTTCCTTAATGAAGAGTTTGACAGTGCTAGGTATGTCCGTGACTGATTCAGGGATCCCCCTTATACAGAAATTATATTTCCTGCTTCTGTTTTATAAGTCATCTCATTTTGCTAGCGCAGATTCCAGTTGGCCTTGTAATGGTTGGATGCAGGCGGTGTCTTGGTTGATGCGAGCAGCCATGTTGTTGACTACCTGTTCAATTGCCTCCATGCGATCTCCCAAGCTCTGTAAATCAGCTTTGATGGTGGCTGTGATCTGCATGGCATTTTGAGCCAGGCCTGCGGCCAGCATTTCAGAGAAGCTCTGTAGTAATTGCTGCATGTCAGGGGCCTGGATGGACTGCATGGGGGTTTATTTCTGGGAGCCTGCCAGGCCTAGGGGGGAGTGCAGCATGGGGGGGGGGGGATCCCCTAAGATCTTGTTAAATAGGGACTCAGTGGAGGCTGGGGAGATCCCTTGGGGTAAGCAGGTACTCACGGGTGTTGCCAGCAATGGGTTCTGCTGCTGGTATGTGGATGGAGGGCCCGCAATGGAGTCCAGGTCCTCCATGCCTCCTCGTTTGGGCGCCACGGGCGCCATCTTGGAAGAAGCAGGGGCCGCTAGATTTAAGTCCAGGCTCACCTCACTCTTTTGTGGGCCGTTCGGCATGCTGGTCGGTGCCTTGGTCTATCGGGAGGCGAGGGGGTCGTTTTTGGGATGGTCCCGCTCAATCTATTCCCTCAGGGGGCTGAAAGGGGCCGGAGCGGTGCGAAGCTCTTGGTTAGAGTGTCTTCCCGGGAGTCCCACGCATGCGCACCTCTGTATATTTTTTTCAAAGATAAACCTAGCTTTAAAAGAGAAGTAAAAGATTTTTTTTCCCCCAATCATACTTACCGAGGTGGGTGCAACATTGGTCCGATGCTGCTTTTGTCCCCCAATGCCTATACACTAAGAACCGAGCAATCGAACACCGCCAATCACTCGGTTTTCAGAGCATCAGAGCTCCGTGAGCAGAGAGCTTTGGCTGGACTTTTCCTTTAAGGAGGAACTTTTATACCCTTATGATAAAAATTAAACGAATGGCTTCTTTAAAAGTCTTTAGCAATGCCAATTTACAAACAGATGCTTATAGATAACTGCATGATTTTACTCCTTGCAAATCTTATTCTTCTTTTCCTCCTCATGCCTCTCACAGTGGCCATATTTACTAAGAGCAGATGAATCCATTGCCCTTTACTTCCGGGAACTCTGCCTGGAACACTGGGTCTGCCTCCTGGGACAGGTGACTCGAATTTCAAAAGGTGCAGCTATAAGGCCAAGGCTACATCACCAGTGCCTCAAGAAACCACAACATGGAAAATAATACTTTTAAATAAAAACAAAAAAGTTTGTTACTATACAAACGACAAGCCATCTTTGCGAAATTGCTGCTGAGAGACTGAGAAGCTAGCTCTGCTCTGCGTTCCAACCATGCATCTACAGACAAGACTCTTCGCGTCCTCATTTAAAGTCCATTACTTGGTGGAATTCATTAGCCAAAAGGACCCAATTACTAGATAATTATAGACACAATAAAATAGAACTGTCAATAAACAGGGGAGTTAAGGGTGCAAATCTGAGATGTGGGATTTTATTTACAGTGTTGCTATGTCAGTCAACCATACTAATGTTTACTTAAGAGTTTAAGGTGGTGTTTAACCCATTGCAATACCAAAGGAATAAGACTCTTCACCAACACACTTTAGTGTAGTAATGATCTTGCACTTTTATTCACATGAAATAAAGGATATCACAGGTTTATGTTTTGGGACCAATATGTTTTAAGAAAGGATTACTGCATGGTCTTGAAAAACTGGCCTGTGCTATTTCATGCAAATAATGGGGCAAGATTATCGCTATACTAACTTGTATTGGTTAAGAGGTGAAGAGTTAGATTTCTTTTTGATTGTATGATAGCACCATCCAACAGTTCTCTCCAGCACTCTGCACAAACTGTGGGTAAAGTCTAGGTATGATCTTTATTACATAGCTACATTGGTCCAGTTAGGACCAATGTAAGAATCCATATGTCATACTTGAGCGATCACTGCGTAGTCACCGATACTACAATAATCACTACTGTCTTTTGGGTCCTGCACTGCACCACAGGGGATCACTCCCTTGGCACCACTGCTTTCACTAAACTCCTTGTTTTTAAAAAAAAAATACAAGACATTCTCTGGCTGGCAAAGTAGAGAGGTGGGGTAGTAGTGGCACAATCTGCACCTCATCCAGTCAGAGAATTCCTCATATTAATTGAACACAATACAAGGTGTTCTGTGAATGGTGGTTGTGCCAAGCGATCAACCCCTTTTGGTTACTATACAGAAGAGCATCTGCTTGGCACAGGATCCAGAAGATAGGTGCTATCACTATATTAGCTGTGACTACTACAGCAATTTGCAGCTTTCACAGTGATTGTTCAGGTATGAGATATGCATACTTACTTTGGTCCAGCCAGGCTTCACCAATGTAACTATGCAATGAAAATCATACCCTGAGTTCAGCTTTAAGATATGCAACAGATATGATAAAATCCAAGCATTAAAATTCTAGCCATCAACTACGTGTGTGCTGCATTAAAGCATAAAGTGAGATGAAGTAGTGCTGTAAACCTTTATTCCCTTCAAACATCCATTTATATGAACAAGAGCCTCCTTTTTTTTTAAAGCTCACATGTGTGGAATAGTTAAAGTGAACGCTTGTTCACATCACTTTATCTCATGGAGTGGTTAGTAAATCAGACCCTCAAACAGCAACAAATGTAGCTAAAATTCTGGATGTGTATCACAAACCTGTTTTGTGCTGCAGTGGAAATAAAAATTGAAAAATAGAGTCTATTGTCAAATATTTATTGTTCATGATTTAAAACCCAGAAAGGTACTGTCATAGCCACAGATTCAATCAGAATGTGGCTGATTTAATAAAAGAGTAAAAGCTGCTCAGCTAGCAAAGAAGAATAACATTTGTAAGGAGTAAAATCATGCAGTTATCTATAAGCATCTGTTTGTAAATTGCCATTGCTAAACACTTCTAAAGAAGCCATTAGTTAATTTTTTATCATAAGGGTATAAAAGTTCCTCCTTAAAGGAGAAGTCCAGCCAAAGCTCTCTGCTCACGGAGTTCTGAAAACCGAGTGATCGGCGGTGATCAAATGTTCAATATGCAGAGTCAATTTAATTAAAAAAGAGAACCTGCTTCACATATGGTGGGAATGCCCCCGAATTAGGATTTATTGGAACAAGTTTTTTTCCATGATGCGCAAAATAACAGGCATTGAACTCGAACAACAACCCTCTATCGCCCTGCTAAATGATGTTCCAGGTGACATGCCACGCCATATGAAATGTCTGGTTTATTTTATGCTGCTGGCAGCTAAGATCACCATTGCCAGAGCAACTCTCTTAAGTAAGCCAACCCAATGTGTATACAGCGGATCTCTTCTGACATCAACAGATGTATTTTATAACCTTCTTTGAATCCTTGGGGTTGTGATCCTATGCGTCATGTTAATTTTGCTATTACCTGCAATCTATTACGTGATCTTGCTGACCTGTATATTGGCTTGTTTGATTTGTATTACCACTTGCTCCTCAAATTAATAAAATCTGTTTGAATGATAAAAAAGTGAACCTTTGTTCACTTTGAATTCCAAATGTGAGGAAAATTCAACAAGTATGGTTTTTGCTTGCTAAGTGAACATCCCTTACTGCTTTAGTAAATCAACTTTTTTGCCTGTTGGACACACATTACTTTATTCTTATCTCACAAACAAACCAGAATGCTGATAAAGAAGTATTGGGTACATTTTGTTTGCAAGTAATTAATTGACAGGAATTACAGGTACAACGTACAGTATGAGTAAACTATATAAGTTCTTATTAGTTGGTCTTGCAACTGTGTCAAGGGACATTCTCCTGACGATGTTGTTTTATGGTTTGAGTTTAAAGACATTCAAACATCTCTATTTTGACAGCATAATATGGTGACTGTCAGAGCCAAATTTAGAGTTTGTCATCATAAATATGTTTAAGTACCTCTGGCTGGCACCAAGAATTCACTCCAGTCTCAAGTATTTATGATTGTAAATTTCACCTTATGAGTCATTTTAAGCCTGTTTCAGGAAGCTCCCACGCAGTGTTAAAGGTGTATTATTTAATCATATACCGCTTGGAAACTAAATTTTTGTATATCTGATGTCGACTGTAAAATGGAATGCCATTCACTCCTTCTTTTATTAAAGCTAGATAAGGCAAGTTTGTGCTAAACCTAAAAAACAAAAGTTGATATACTGTATGTAATCAATTTTACAGTCTGAATTGTCTATTATCAATTATCTCTTATCTGTGTAATACATGGTTCTAGAAAAGGCATATTCATTAAAATATTGCAAGCAGAACATATATAATATAAATAACTTATAGCAACACATCAGATATTGGCCTTCATTGATTTGAGTACACTAATAATGCTAATCTGATGAAAACTAATATCTTTTTGCTGCTGTGACTCACCAAATATAATTGATTTGGGCAGCTTACTAGGAAAGAGGCCCTTAGTTTAAATTGTATGTGAATATGTAGTATATATGGAGTTGATGAATAAGTCCTGAATAAAGAAAGATGTCTGTGTTGTTCACATTAACTGATCAGATGAATTATTTTAGTTTAGAGTCTGTGCTGCAAAAAATTTAGGTAGACATCTGGGATCTGGTTGTAGGTAGCACAGACACTTTAGCACTTGGGTTTTGTTCACTTATAGGTGATTAGGAATGGTGGGCAGAATTGCCATGATTCTACCTGCAGTTTTAAATTAGCACAATGTGCGTTTGAGTGCCATTCATCCCGAATGGCACCCCAAAGACAGCGCAATTTGTACTGTGATTTTTGCATGGCAAAATGCACAAGAATCACTGCAAAATGTGCGTGTAAAATCTTGCTGACTCAAGGCCAAATTTTGGTCCCAGAACTTATTTGGCACAGCAAACACCTATAGAACACCCCTTTCAAATAAATGTGCTGCTCTCTCTGTGTGTGACGCATGTTTCTGTGTGTGAATCATGCTTTTTAAATCGCGAGTGGAAAACAATTCCTATTGACATGCTAATATGAAAAAGCAACTTGGCTGTAATACTCAAAGGCAGCTCTAGGCTTTATGAGGCCTTATGCTGCGTACACACAATCAGATTTTCCGACGGGAAATGTTGGATTTGAGCTTGTTGGCTGAAAGTCCTACCGTGTGTATGCTCCATTGAACATTTGTTGTCGGACTTTCCGCCAACAAATGTTGGCTAGCAGGTTCTCAAATTTTCCACCAACAAAATTTTGTTGTCGGACTTTCCGATTGTGTGTACACAAGTCCATCGCACAAAATTCCACGCATGCTCAGAATCAAGTATGAGCCGGAAGTGCTCGGTCTTGTAAAACTAGCATTCGTAATGGAGATATCACATTAGTGCACGGCAAATTATGAAATCTCTCAATGCAACGCATTCTCTTCTTCTTTATAATACAAAAAAAGGGGGAGTTGAGACTTTAGATGAAGCAATTGAATAGTGGAGGTGAGTTGATATAAAGTATTTTTAATAACATTGATCTCAAGACATTAAACCATTGTTCATTTCATATATATACACATACACATAAAGCATGCACAGAGGCTGAGCATAATGAGTAAGAAACGTACATGCATAACAACACGTGATCGAAATAGTAGATGTATAAATTAATGAATAAAAAAAGGGGGCATGCATGTGCCAAAAGCAACATGCCCTGATGCTGGCACAGGTGCCCACATGGTGTCTGCACATCTGTCAAATAATATAAAGACATCATAGAGTATAATAGTAATGGATGAATGAATGTCAGTGCATATGGGGTGTAACTGTGGAATCAAGTAAAGCTCTACGCGTTTCATGGGTTTTCCCACTCGTCAGGAGCGGATGCGGCAAACATTCCTATGGAATATATATAGAAAGATGTGAAAAAACTGTACTCATGAGAAAAAATTCTCAAAATTGTTTTTATGAGTATGGATGGTTAACACCACTCACCAACCTGGACAGCAACTACAGCGTGGGGTAGCCGGCCGAGAACCCAACCCCCCCACGGGAGCTGAGGCGGCATAATACAGGGATGCAACATAAGATTGTATGAAAGCATGCAAGAAATAAATGAAATCTCCATGTGACAAAAAATTGTGGTCAAAAAAGGAAAAACCGCGCTATAAAATGATATAAACAATAGTCCAATTGTGAAGTCTCAAAAAAATGAATGAATTAAAAGGTCCCAGTTACAGTCCAGACAAAGAGGATAAGTATGTGATATGAAATTCTTCCAAGGGAAACAATGATGGCGGACACAATTAGTAGAACACACCAATATATAATGCGCTTACCAGAAGTAAGCCGTAAAAGGGCGAATGGCTTAAACCCAGCCTGGGCCTTTGAATATACACTCCAGATGAAACAGGAAGGGCGCCCTCGTCCCGTAGATCCACAAATTATGGTCCGAAAAAAATATAACAAAAATATATAGCGTAATATTGTTTACATAAACACCACGCCAAACCAAAAAAGAAGTGACACTCAATTGACCTTAAATCATGTGTAATCATATAAAATCCTATGCTGAATAGCTAGGACAATGTGGTGAGTATCATGCAAGCATGCAAAAATAGAATCAAAGAATCAAATTATAAGTGGGTAAAAGATGCAACGACTCCCAAAATCTGCTTACCAGATATAATTGGACAGTTGACGTGTATAAATCACCCCAAAATTATGTGAAAGATTGTGAGGAAAAAAACTCCCACCAGGTGCTGAAAAAACTAATAGTACGAGCTGCTTACCAGAAGACAGACCCTCATATGCAGATATAGTGAGATCAGGAACCAAACACCAAAGGAGCAGACATTAAACGGACCTTAGGGAATGTCCCCTTACCAGACAAGTAAAGCAGAAAGGCAGATGTATTGTGGTCTCAGCCAGACTCCCGAGCGGAAAGGTGTAACCACGTCTTGCCCTCTCAGTCCGGACTCAGAAGCACATCTCTCCTCCATGTGTTCACCTTTAGACCTCTCTAAAGGTGAACACATGGAGGAGAGATGTGCTGCTGAGTCCGGACTGAGAGGGCAAGACGTGGTTACACCGTTCCGCTCGGGAGTCTGGCTGAGACCGCAATACATCTGCCTTTCTGCTTTACTTGTCTGGTAAGGGGACATTCCCTAAGGTCCGTTTAATGTCTGCTCCTTTGGTGTTTGGTTCCTGATCTCACTATATCTGCATATGAGGGTCTGTCTTCTGGTAAGCAGCCTGTACTATTAGTTTTTTCAGCACCTGGTGGGAGTTTTTTTCCTCACAATCTTTCATATAATTTTGGGGTGATTTATACACGTCAACTGTCCAATTATATCTGGTAAGCAGATTTTGGGAGTCGTTGCATCTTTTACCCACTTATAATTTGATTCTTTGTTTCTATTTTTGCATGCTTGCATGATACTCACCACATTGTCCTAGCTATTCAGCGTAGGATTTTATATGATTACACATGATTTAAGGTCAATTGAGTGTCACTTCTTTTTTGGTTTGGCGTGGTGTTTATGTAAACAATATTACGCTATATATTTTTGTTATATTTTTTTCGGACCATAATTTGTGGATCTACGGGACGAGGGTGCCCTTCCTGTTTCATCTGGAGTGTATATTCAAAGGCCCAGGCTGGGTTTAAGCCATTCGCCCTTTTACGGCTTACTTCTGGTAAGCGCATTATATATTGGTGTGTTCTACTAATTGTGTCCGCCATCATTGTTTCCCTTGGAAGAATTTCATATCACATACTTATCCTCTTTGTCTGGACTGTAACTGGGACCTTTTAATTCATTCATTTTTTTGAGACTTCACAATTGGACTATTGTTTATATCATTTTATAGTGCGGTTTTTCCTTTTTTGATCTATTTTGGTGGGCCACACTTATGACCGCAGCTTGTTTTTCTTCTTTTTTTCTTTTCCAAGCGCAGTTTTTTTTCTTTATTTTGAAAAAATTGTGATATACTTCGTGAAGCAGGAGTATCTAGGAACAAAATATTAAATATGTGTATAGTTATAACAATAATATGTTCTGAGTAGTGGTAGTAATTATTATAAGTGAACCCAGTGTAACTCCACAAGGGATGATGATGAAGTAAAGATAGTGCCCAAGGGTGTGGAAGTATCTCAAAGTGATCAACAGGTACGTAAGTCTGTAAAAGTGTGAAAAAAACTAAAAGAATGAGTAAATAGCAAGTAGCAAATAGCAAGCGGAAAAAAACCCAAAATGTTTGACTCAGAAAGTGAGCCACAAAAATAGTCTAAACCAAAAAAGGAGGGCCTTACCCTAATGCTGCATCAAAGCACCACCAGCAGTTGTGGTGTGCAGTAACCCCAGAGGGAGACTGGTCAAGTGAATAGCTCACTGCAATGGGGAATATAAATATATGTCGCCAACACCACGTTAGTGAACCAATGGGGGAGAAGGAACCGCACCGGAACTGAGTGAACACTCAGTAACCGGCGCGGAAGCTTCCCCATGTGGGGACACAGGGTGTTATGGCTGGACGTCGGCGCAATGACATCATGGCTGATGTCATGCGCACGGTGTAACTGCTATCACACAAGCAGCATGACAGACATGGAGCATATGCGCGAAGGGGCACCCATCCGGTCCTCCCGAACACCACATAATTATGCCGCCTCAGCTCCGGTGGGGGGGTTGTGTTCTCGGCCGACCCTGTGCCGGCTACCCCACGCTGCAGTTGCTGTCCAGGTTGGTGAGTGTCCAGGTTGGTGAGTGTTGTTGGTTAACCATCCATACTCATAAAAAACAATTTTGAGAATTTTTTCTCATGAGTACAGTTTTTTCACATCTTTCTATATATATTCCATAGGAATGTTTGCCACATCCGCTCCTGACGAGTGGGAAAACCCATGAAACGCGTAGAGATTTACTTGATGCCGCAGTTACACCCCATATGGACTGACATTCATTCATCCATTACTATTATACTCTATGATGTCCTTATATTATTTGACAGATGCGCAGACACCATGTGGGTGCATGTGCCAGCATCAGGGCATGTTGCTTTTGGCACGTGCATGCCCCCTTTTTTTATTCATTAATTTATACATCTACTATTTCGATTATGTGTTGTTATGCATGTACTTTTCTTACTTAATATGCTCAGCCTCTGTGCACACTTTATGTGTATGTGTATATATAGGAAATGAACAATGGTTTAATGTCTTGAGATCAATGTTATTAAAAATACTTTATATCAACTCACCTCCACTATTCAATTGCTTCATCTAAAGTCCCAACTCCCCCTTTTTTTGTATTCATTACCGGGATGGAGGCACCTTGGGGTGCTTCATATAAAGTCCCAACTCCCCCTTATTGTACTTCTTCTTTATAATGCTATAATAATGAAGTTGCTTTGCTGCTGATATTCACAGAGTTCTGACAAACATATTTTTTATTCTTTATAGTGAGCTCCAGAATAATATTTTTTAAAAAAAAATTTTCTAGTGATCTCCATAATTTTTTTATTTATTATTTATTTTTTTCTCATGATCTCCAGAATAATCTTTTTTTTTTCTTTTTTTTCTAGTGATCTCCATAATTTTTTTATTTATTATTTATTTTTTTCTCTTGATCTTCAGCATAATCTTTTTTTTTCTTTTTTTTTTCTAGTGATCTCCATATTTTTTTTCTCATGATCTCCAGAATAATCTTTTTCTTTTTTTTCTAGTGATCTCCATAATATTTTTTTGTTTGTTTTTTGTGTCAAGTTACCACAACACCATTATTATCTTGTACTTTTTAACCTCATAGGTACAACTATGTTGGTGTCCCTTGTTAATTTGACATTGTATTTTTGAAATGTACCTGCCTACTCACAAACACACTGTCCTTTTTGAAGTAAAACACAGCCAAAAATTTGTCAAAACCAATATTTGAAATTTAAGAGGGAGCACAAGGTCATAACAAAATAAAGAGGAAGGCAACGCTGGAGAAACAGTTGGAATTGGTGAAGCCTTTGTACCCCAGGGCAGATATCAATTATTTGACAGGCCAAATTGGTAACCTGAGGAGTCCATTTAATAGGGAGCACAATATGGTCCAGGACTTTGAGAGATCAGGAGCAGCAGCAGATGACATATAAGTCCCGAGGCTATGGTCTTACAACAGCCTGCGTTTTTTGCCAGACCACACCAAAACCAGGCCATCACTCTCAACACTTCCTTCCACGCTCCCTTCTATGCTACTGTGGTGGGTGGGGGGGCTGTGGTGTTGGTGGTGTTGCTGGAGGTGGTGGAGGAGTATGGTCCAACTCACACAGGTGTGTTTGAGGTGTGAGTTCGCCTCTCGTTCCCTTGTTTAGGGCCTTCAGAAAAATTTCTTCACATATCGTGCGTTGGGCCTCCTCCATGTGTTCTAGTTTGCTGGCAGTGACACATCCAAATGTCTTGTGGACACCAGGGGTCATGGTAATTGCCGCAGTAGCCTGTTTTAGGAAAGCAGCCGCTGACTCCTCCAGGTTCCTTGCCTTCCTGGTCCTTTTGGTTGGAGGGTGGAGGGGAGGAACCTGGGAGTCCGTCAGGCTGCTTGCCATGGCCTCCTCCTGGCTGAGACATTCCTGTGTATGAAAATGGTACATAGTTTTAGGTTTTTGGTCATCAATCGCACACAATTTTGAGCTCATGAATGTTAAAAATTGAATGTTAACAAATAGAAAAGACTATCATTTTGACCCAAGCATTTTTCATTCTTGTCCCAATCATTTTTGGCTACTACTGTCTATTTATATGTAAACCACTTTGTTAAATCAGACATTAGTGATCAATAACATCTAGTTAACACCATTAAATTTTTGACAAGAAATATGTTCAACAATGCTATACCTGGGTCAAGCTGGGCTCCTCCACATCTTCTTCCTGGGTGAAAGGCCCAGGTTGGACTTCGGGAGCCTCAGCTGATGTGGAAGGAAGTGTTGATAGTGATGGCCTGGTTCCTGGCTGGTCGGACAAAAAACGCAGGCTGTCGTAATACCACAGCCTGGGGGCATATATGTCATATGCTGCTGCTCCAGATCTTAGGGAATCCTGGACCTTCTTGCACTCCCTATTATATGTGCTCCTCAGGCTACCAATTTTGGCCTTCAAATAGGTGATATCTGCTGTGGGATACACAGGCTTCACCAATTCTAACAGTTTATCCAGCGCTGCCTTCCTCTTTTGTTTGTTCAAATAGTCCCTGCATTGGACTTGCCAGAGACATGGCAGCTCCCTGTACTTGTCTATGAAGCTGGGCAGGAAGTCAGGGGCTGTGAATTTATCCACCATTTTATCTGCAAGACACAACACAAGACAAACCCTAATGTTAGGCTAAACTCTCCTAATCTTGTCCTCACTCTATAAGCAGTATAGGCCACTAACCACTGGTGCCCAAAATTACAATTGCACCCTTGTTTGAATGATCAGCGCTAACGATCCTCCATCATCCACTCACAGATCGTACGTATGTCGCCCGTGTGTTATGCTTTATATACACTACGCATGCGTGAAACTTCGCCCCTGTCCTTCTTTCTAGTGTATTCCTCGCCTCTTCTCTTTCGGGGCAGTGGGGGAGCACATGGCACAGACACAGCAGGTGGGTGCTGTTATCAGCAACGACGAGGAAAGCACGGGGCAAGGCAGTTTCTGATCCAGGAGGAGATATAAAGCCTCAAGTTGTCCTTTGAAGAGATGGTGGGGATGGTGGACATCTTGAAGAGGACAGACTATGATGGAAAGCATGGACCATACAGAAACCCAAATGTGAGAAAGGCCAAGATCATGGCTAAAGTTGTGAGAAGACTGCACAGAACTTTTGGGGTATGACGATCCAAGGAGCAATTGAGGAAACGCTGGTCAGACCTGAAAATGAGGAAGCATGACCAGAATCAAAGATCAGGAAAGTGCTGCAAAAAAGTAAGTATTTGTCCTGTGTTCCTATTATTATTATTACTTTTGTGCTAGTCCATGTGCTTTTCTTTACTATTGTACAGTTCAAAATGCCAAGTTTGAGGTTTGTGGGCACAGGTATCATTCGTAATAAACATCGTTCATTCGACCACTAATACAACGTTTTTGGGAGGTGCAGGTTAACTACATTTGTTCCTGCCAATTTTGATTAAAATAAGTTTATTACATTGTTGTCTAGATGTGTTTGCAACTATAATGAAATGACAACTTGATTCAGTGTAAGGAGAGGACACTCAGCAGCTGTTTACACATCTGGATGCAGGAGCACTAGTGTGGGACACCATAACAACCTTTATATGGTGTCCCACGCAGGTGCTCCAGTGGATACTAGGGGTCTCTCCATGTGTGAAACTTGCACAAAACAGGTAAGTATTCCAGCTTTTGAAAAGGAAAAAATTGTGTCTTAAGCATGGAACTCTGCCAAAACAGACAATTGGACGACACTTCCAAGCAATGTTTCATATTACTATTTCTAGCCTAAAATATCTGTCTGCTAAGCATACCTTTTTTGTATTCACATAGGGGAGAAAAGAATTGGGACATCTGAGAACACCAGTAACCCCACACCTACTGAAGAAAGGGAACTCAGCACACAACCTGAGGATGTGGATGCAGAACCTGAGGATGTGGATGCAGAGGTTCAGGAAGTGCTGGGTGAAGTGGTCGAAATGGTGTCGACAACAGGTCAGTGTCTGAGACCACAGCTTCAGGTAATAGATGGATGCCTGCATATTTATAATACATGGTGTGTTTTTTTATTTTTAGGTGATGTGGATGTTGTGGAAGAAGAAACTCACTTCAGCAGTGCAAGTGCACAAGTACTCATCATTGAGATCATGGTGTGTAATCTTGATTTAGAAAAGATGAAGCAAAATATCCATGATGTTCAAAAAAGACTGAGAAACATCATTGATATTTTAGGCAAAATCTAAACCAAAAAAAATTTTAAGTCGTCGTTTTTGTTGTACATGTTTTAAAAGTTTTAAATGAATTGCAAAGCCAAATTTTGAAGATGCACACAGTGTTTTGTGGGTGCAACCCCTTACTCCAAACTAAAGAAGGTGAGAGGAAGGGGTTGCACCCCTGAAACATGTCCATTGATCCCCCATAATGGGATCTAGCACATATTGACACACTGTGGATTATTTAAAAAAAGAAAAACCACTTTGTAGTGCAATGCAAGTGCACTTGAATGTGCACTTGTAGGGCAAAGTGGATTGTCCTTTCTGAAATAAGGCCCAGTGTGTCAACATGTGCTAGCTTCCATCATGGGGGATCAATGGATGTGTTTCGGGGGTGCAATCACTTCCTCTCACCTACTTTAGTTTGGAGGAAGGGGTTGCACCCACAAAACACGTACATTGATATTCCATGAAACACACTGTATGTTTTGTGGCTTTAGCAAAATATATGTAGGGAAAATACACATATTTTAGGCATGGGATCATGAGGGAAATCCAAATGTTGAGTCCCAATTTGAGTGCATCTTCAAAATTTGGCTTTTACAGGAGTGAGATCACCCCATCTGATGAAGGCAAAATCATCACAGTTTTGACATACTAATGTCTCATATGGCCTTCACTTTAGCAAAGTTGAACTTTGTAAGTTCCTGAGTTGGGGATGTGTATGTTATATTTTTAAACATGCCTGTTTAGCCCCAAAAAAAGGCAAATTTATGTCAAACATACATGTTATACACCAAGATGTTGGTTTGTTCAAAAAACATTTATAACACACATGCTTGAAGTAAAATGTTTTATACTAAACAATGTGTGGCTTCATCTTTCAATGCTCAATACCAGTTTATTTTTTAAGTTGATGTAGTTACAGTGACAATGGGGGTTATTTACTAAAGGCAAATCCACTTTGCACTACAAGAGCACTTTCAAAGTAGATTTGCCCTTAGTAAATAACCCCCTCTGTGCTGTAAAATTTGCCAAAATCAGGCTATTTTAGGGACTACAAGCAATTAATTCATGGAGTTGAAAAGGATGATTATTTTTATCATTAATGCATTACATACATTAACAACAAAAACATTGTGTGTGTGTAGCTGACCCATAGCACAACATAATAGTTAGCTGAAGAAGAGATTATCACTTCATGTATCAAATAAGTTACATTCGCACTATTGAAGAAAATGGCCAAAAATAAAAGGCCATTGGAGAATCTAGGAGACAGATAAGAAACACAAACAGTAATTCAAATGAAATATGAGTTTAGTTTAAAAAAAAAAGATATATTTTACACAGCTTCCAGATTTTCTGGTAATTCAATTGCCCCCCTAGCCACGAAGTACTCAACATAGTTTTTACGTACTTTGAGGGGGCTTTGAGGGGGCAAGCCAGGATGGCCACTTTCAAGCGCTGTCATTGTTTGGTCAGGTGAAAAGTCGGCCTCAGTCGTAACTGAGGCCAGATAGTTGGCTGCATTCTTCCTCAGGAAATTGTGAAAAATGCAGCAGCTCAAGATGATGTGATTTAGTTTGTATTCGGCCATGTTGATGCCGTAAGGAAAAGCCGGAACCAGCTGGCCATTATGCCAAAGGCATTCTCGACCACTCTTCTGGCACGGGCCAGCCGGTAATTAAAAACCCTCTGCTCCGGGGTCATGGTCCTCATGGGGGACGGGCTCATCAGATTTTCCCCCCACGCAAAGGACTCATCCGCCACAAAAACAAACTTGAGGCCCGCAACGTTATCCTCTGGAGGTGGTAACCCCAAGATGCCATTCTGGAGACGCCGGTAAAGTTCCGTCTGAGCAATCACTCCTCCATCAGACATATGGCCATTCTTCCCTACGTCCGGATATAGGAACTCATAATTCACCATCACCATCACCAACATCACAATACTACTGTACCCCTTATAAGTAGTAGGACCTGGAGTTGGGTGGTGGGACAATGCGGACGTGCTTCCCATCGATCGCACTACTGCAATTTGGAAAGTCCCACTGCTGGTGGAATTGGGAGGCCACAGTCTGCCATTCCTGTGGGTTGGAAGGAAACTGTGGAGTCAAACAAGAAAAAAATAATTAGTACTTTTGCACATAACATTGCCAACATAAGTATAACATTTATTAAAATGAGTATTTAAGGACAAAAGTATAAGGTCCACTTATCAGATTCCTCACCCCCTCTGATGGCCCATTGTATGTAAATTGTATGTAAATGTATAACATTTTAGGGTGGGGGGAGATGTTTTGGACAGGTAACCCTTTCCACTTAATTGAGAGCTGAATGCATCAATAATGTGTGTTAATTTGGCCAGCCCCTCCTTACTTACACTATTGGCAGCCCACTGGACAGGTAAGAAGTGTCATAATCCAAAAATATGAATACACACTGTACAAATTGAAGCACATTTTTTCATTCTGCAACTACTTTTCAAGATAACATGAGAACAAAACTTTAAACAGTACCATTTGAATGTATTCAGGCAGGCACTTGCACTACATGCTTTGGTTAATTCAACCATAAATATGAACACAAAAGAGGTAGGTATAGTGTGTGTGGGTTTGGCAAAGTCAGCAGATAGAGTATTGGTATCGGTTGACTTAGCGGTTGGGGGGTTACAAATGTTTCCCCCCCCCAAAAAAAAAGCCTCTTGCACTCTGCCTGAATTTAAGAACAACAAAAACATTTGGACACATTTTAGGGGGTGTTCAGGGTAAGCACTACAATGAAGCTGACAAAATACATTGTTAAGAGACTAGGCTAGGTGTGTATGGGCCCAGGATAGCATGCTGGGGAGGTTAGTGAAGGCAAATATGCATGAAGGACAAAAAAGGAGCAGTAAAAGCTTACAAGATGAATGATGACAAAGATGACATTCACAGCATATTACAATCATGGTAATTATGGAATGATGACATAAATACACTACATTAGCATACATTAAATGCATAGAATGTGATGTTAAAGGATAAAACTTACCTTAATGTAGTCCTTCTGCAGGACCTGAATGATGGCAGAACAGGTCTCTGGAATAATGATTCCCAGAGCCTGGGGGGAGATCCCAGTCGTGAACTTCAGGTCCTGGAAACGACTTCTCCCCGTTGCCAAGTACCGCAAGGTGGCGACGAGCCTTTGCTCGGAAAGTGATGGCTTACCGCATGCAGGTGTCCTGCTTCGTAATATAAGGGGTCAGCAAATCCAAGAGACAGTGAAAGACGGGGTCCGTCATCCAGAGATAATTCCTGAAATCATCAGGATTATTCTCCTGGAGCTCCCGCAACAAAGGCATATGACAGAATTGGTTACGACTAAGCAACCAATTCTTGGTCCAAGAACTCCTCCTCCCCTGTTCATGGACTGGACTTGGGTCAAAGCAATAACTCCAATACCAAGCCAAACAACAGCACGAACTCTATGAAGAGTACGTAACCGCAAGATGGCTAATAAACAAACGGCTACTCAGAACAAACTGACAGAATGCACTGAAAATCAGAAACGACCGGACAAAAACGCACTGAAAATCAGAAGCAAACTATAAATAGAACGCAATGAAAGACAGAAACGAACTGACAAGCACACACACTAAAGAACAGATACGAACCGACAAACACAACCTGAAAAGCAGAAACGAACTTAAATACACAAGGCTGAAAAGCAGGAATCGTCTCTCACCAAACTTCTGCTAACACGAGATAAACACGAGATTAGCAGAAGGAGCCCAAAGGGTGGCGCACTGGCTATTGAACTTTCTTTTTATTGGCTCGTCGTACGTCTTGTACGTCACCACGTTCGTAAATGTTGGCCAACATTTGTGTGACCTTGTGTATGTAAGATAAGTTGGAGCCAACAACCTTCGAACAAAAATCCACGGTTTTGTTGATGGAAAGTCCGATCGTGTGTACGAGGCATAAGGCAAATCTTAAACATGAGGCCCCACTCACGCCCATAATGGGAAAAATAATTCAAGCGATAATATACTGTGTGTGTGTGTGTGTATATATATATTACACGCACAGAACTATACAGAAAATGTGTGCAGCCGCTACTAGCAATGTGTTAAAGTTATAACAGTCAAAAACCATATTTCTCCATTTACATGAAGGTCAGGTTAATATATACCAGCACAGAGTTCTCCCTTACATCAGAGTCTGCAGGATTACCCCTTACAGTGCAAGGGGAACTTTGATGTAAAGGGGAGTGCTGCCGATCATGATGTAAGGGGGAATGCTGAAGATTTTGATGTAAAGGGGAACTCTGATGTAAGAGGGGGCTCTGGTGACCAGAGATTGCCTTATATCAGATTGCACAGCATTCCCCTTTACATCAGGGTCTGCAAAGTTCCAACTTGCATTTAAAATGGGAACTGTAATGTGGGGGGGGGGGGGGCTCTGGTCAGAGATGGCCAGAGACTGTGTGGCCTTGATACAAGAGATGGTCAGAGATTGTGTGACCACGATACAAAAGAGATGGTCAGAGAATGTACGGCCATGATACAAGAGATGGTCAGAGACTGTGTGACCATGATACAAAAGAGATGGTCAGAGAATATGTGGCCATGATACAAGAGATGGTCAGAGACTGTGTGGACATGATACAAGA
Organism: Lithobates clamitans; assembly: GCA_037952925.1. NCBI lineage: Eukaryota > Metazoa > Chordata > Amphibia > Anura > Ranidae > Lithobates > Lithobates clamitans. Next base: position 8,763,967 of record JBBGZY010000304.1, read on the forward strand.
GATGGTCAGAGACTGTGTGACCATGATACAAGAGATGGTCAGAGACTGTGTGGACACAATACAATAGATGGTCAGAGACTGTGTGACCATGATACAAAAGAGAAGGTCAGAGACTGTGCGGACATGATACAAGAGATGGTCAGACACTGTGCGGACATGAAACAAGAGATGGTCAGAGACTGTGCGGACATTATACAAGAGATGGTCAGACACTGTGCGGACATGATACAAGGGATGGTCAGAAACTGTGTGGACATGACAACTCTTGCCATGCAAAACAGTGCGGGCTTTGGGAGAAGGCTAGGACATTGTTAGAGCCTGACATTGGCTGCAGCTGAGATGTTCTCAGTGTGGGAGGGTTCAGCTGGCTGAAACCTCCATGGCTTTACCCCATTGTGTGCCAGCCTCCTCACTCTCCCCACCTGGGGACAACCAGGGCCATCTTTAATATTGACTGGACCCTTGGCAAACATTTTCCTGGCTCCCCCACCCCTAGCAATTTCCATCTCCACCCAACATCCCAAAATACAAACACACACACATACACTTATCTAAAAAAAACTTTAATAATGTAAAAATATCAATCTGGTTCACACTTACAGATTGAGCCAGGTTCACTGATTGGTTACTAGAGGTTACTGTACAATATTACCACTCAATGATTGGTTACTAGAGATTACTGCAAATCCTTACCTCTCACTGGATGGCAGGGCAGTATTGTGGTGTGTGATGAAACTGTTGGGGTACACTTGGTTGGATGACTGGATGGCAGCATTGGGATGAGGCCGAGATCATATCTCCCCTATAATAATAGGGGTGGGGTGGTAGGATGCGGGGTAGAGAGGGATGATGGTGATGTTGATGACAATGGGTGGGGTGGTAGGAAGCTGGCAGTGGGGTACAGGGGCAGTGGAGATATAGATGATGATGGGGTAGGGTGGTTGGATGCTAGTGGTGGGGTACAGGGGGATGATGGGGATGTTGATGACAGGGGTTAGGTTGGTAGGATGTCAGAGGTGGGGTATGGGGATGATGATAGTATGTGGGGTGGTAGGAACCTGGCAGTGGGTTACAGGGGGGTGAAGATGATGGGGTGGGGTGGTAGGAAGCTGGCAGTTGGGTACAGGGGGGGGAAGATGACACAGAGTGGGGTGGTTGGATGCTGGCAGTGGAGTACAGGGGGGTGGAGATGACATGGGTGGGGTGGTAGGAAGCTGGCAGAGTGGTACAGAGAGGTTGAAGAGGACAGGGGTGGGGTGGTAGGAAGCTGGCAGAGGTGAACAGGGGGATGAAGATGACAGGGGCCGGGTGGTAGTAAGCTGGCAGTGGAGTACAGGGGGATGAAGATGACAGGGTGGGGTGGTAGTAAGCTGGCAGTGGGGTACAGGGGGGGGTGAAGATGAAGGGGTGGGGTGGTAGGAAGCTGGCAGTGGAATACAGGGGGATGAAGATGACAGGGGTGGGGTGATCGGAAGCTGGCAGAGGGGTACAGGGGGATGAAGATGACAGGGGTGGGGTGGTAGGAAGCTGGCAAAGGTGTACAGGGGGGATGAAGATCACATAGGATGGGGTGGTAGGAAGCTGGCAGAGGAGTACAGGGGGGATGAAGATGACAGGGGTGGGGTGGTAGGAAGCCGGTAGAGGGGTACATGGGGATGAAGATGACAGGGGGCGGGGTGGTAGGAAGCTGGCAGGGGGGAACGGGGGGGTGAAGATGACAGGGGTGGGGTGGTAGGAAGCTGGCAGAGGGCTACAGGGGGGTGAAGATGATGGGGTGGGGTGGTAGGAAGCTGGCAGTGGAGTACAGGGGATGAAGATGACAGGGGTGGGGTGGTAGGTAGCTGGCAGGGGGGGTCCGGGGGGGTGAAGATGACAGGGGTGGGGTGGTAGGAAGCTTGCAGAGGGGTACAGGGGGGTGAAGATGATGGGGTGGGGTGGTAGGAAGCTGGCAGTGGAGTACAGGGAGTATGAAGATGGCAGGGGTAGGGTGGTAGGAAGCTAGCAGAGGGGAACAGAGGAATGAAGATGATACAGGGTGGGGTGGTAAGAAGCTGGCAGAGGGGAACAGGGGGGTAAAGGTGACAGGGGTGGGGTGGTAGGAAGCTGCTGGCAGAGGGGTACCAGGGGATGAAGATGACAGGGGTAGGGTGGTAGGAAGCTGGCAGAGGGGTACAGGGGAGATGAAGATGACAGGGGTGGGGTGGCAGGAAGCTGGCAGAGGGATACAGAGGGGATGAAGATGACAGGTGTGGGGTAGTAGGAAGCTGACAGAGGGATGCAGGGGGGATGATGATGACAGTAGGTAAGGTTGTGGGATGCCAGGCACAGGGAGATGATTAGGATAATAATGACAGGAGGTCAGTAGGTGGCCTCATATGCTGGATGGCATACATATCATCAGGGCTGTGTGTGTGTGTGGGGGGGGGCGGCTGGCAGAATTGATTTTTGGGGCGCCCTCAGTCAGGGGGTGAAGTCACGGGATGCTGTCATGCTGTACCTTGAGGCTCTGGCAGACAGGCTCCCCGGTGATCGCCAGGTGCCAGCTCTTGCAAGTCCTCTTCTGCAGACGGTCCATCCTGGAGAGCAACACGGCCACTGCAGGTATTATCCGAGCTCCCAGCTCTGCACATGGCAGGAGATCAGAGCAGAGCCTGGCAGAAAGGCAGGAGCTGGGGGGGTGTACACGGAGCCATCCACTGACCCTGGGAGCTCGGATAGTGCAGTGCTGAAGTAGTCAGTTTGCTACTGGCAGGGGAAAACTAGCTGTGGGCATAAAAACGCAGGCCATGGGGACACCGACCAGGGGACATTCCCACCCACGTTAGGCAAATTAGGCAGCCGGCGAAGCCCCTGGAAGTTTGAGGCCTTAAGCGACCGCCTAATTTGCCTAATTAGAGAGCTGCCTCTGGTAATACTCACCTTCATTTTCAAAGCTGTGCCTTGCAGACTCACCTCTCTGTATCCAAGCACTGGTCCTATTCTGATTCAAATAATATCCAGCTTAATCGAACTCTTTTCCTGTGAGCCCAGAGCCTCAAGGACCCACTTCCTGGGCTCACAGGAGCTAGGTCATTACTTTTTTTTTATCAATAAAGGTTTTTATTGAGCATAAGGAGGTTACAGTATAAACCACACAGTATTGGTACATTTATCAAAAACTGCACATCAGTATACAGAGTCAAACTTATATGAAAATTAACATCAATTAAGAATGCTGATACGTTAACATCTTGTTTGCTGTGTAAATTTAAGATTATCAGTCTAAACCAGAGCAATTCACTACTGTTTCCAACATCTGTGGGGGGGTAGCATTTTGTATGTAAATGGGACAGAGGGCAGAGAGGGAAGGGAGGGAGACAGGGAGAAGAAACTCCCGGAGGAAGAAGGGGAGGGGGAAGGAAGGAGAGGGGGATTGAAGAGAAAAGGGGGAAAAAAATAAAGGAAAAAAGAGCCCTCGCCAAGGAGGGTCACCAGCAAAGGTTAGTTAGAATATTAGAAGACCACAGACTGTAGAGTGAGAACAGATCTGATTTTGATTGGATCCAACAGGTCCAGAAGAACCGCTCAACCAGTTGTAAGTCTTTCAAATGCATCAGAATATTTGAACTGCAGCCAAGGGGACCATGTTTTGTGGAATTTATCTGAGGATTCATTGGCTATGGCAAGAGTTTCTTCCAACGCAAAGATGTGATTGACTGTATGGGTCCATTCTTTAATTGAGGGGGTTGTTGAAAGTTTCCAATACCTAGGGATCAGGGATTTTGCAGAAATTAGGAGATATTTTGTCAGAGATCTTTTTTATCTTCCTAGGGGAAAAATGGATATATGCAGAAGGCAGCAGGCTGGGGTGAGCTTGATTTTGGTCTCAGTGATATGGAGGATCAAATCGCAGATTTTCTTCCAAAATGTGGTTTTCTAAGCACAGTTCCACCAAGCATGCAGCATGTCTCCCTTAGCTTCTCCACATCTCCAAGTCCAAAGCCGTCGGATACCATTTTTTCACTTTTACAGTTGTGGCATACCATTGTGAAAGAAGTTTATATGAATTTTCTTGTAGTCTCGTGCTGATTGAGCATTTGTGTGCTAAGATACACGCATTCTGCCACTGGGAATCAGTGAAGTGCGTTTGTAATGCGGTTTCCCACTGGCATCTGAACCTGGCCGAGTCTGTAGCGCCATGCTGCTGGAGACATGCATACATGGAACAATAATAATGTTTTTGCTATTTGCAATATTATATGATAACTCATGACGCTGTATGTTTTTGACTTTTGCAATATGAAAAACATAAAAAAAGAAAGAATTTTAAAAAAAAGGAGACAGGCATACATAAATGAGGTTGTCCTCTCAATGGGGTCACGATTTGAGCATATTGATTCAAATGAAGTGAGTTCCCTAGTCACCTCCTTTTTCCTTATAGAAGAAAGCAAGTAGTGACAGGTTTGTCTGTAGTTCCAAAAGGAAAATGCAGTAGGTGAGAAGCTATCCAGCGATTTCTCATGTGGAAGAATCTGACCTGACTTTACAAAATGTGATGCTATGAGAGGCGAATTTCCTTCCAAAGAGAAAGCTTTTGAGTCGTTAAGCAAAGGGGTTAAGGGCCCAGGTGAGGTGGCAATCTGGTAAAGTGAGGCGGTTTTATGGAAAATCTTGAAAGTGGCTCCAATAGTCAGATGATGTGTAAGTGCTGGGGGCATTTGGCCCAAGGAATCCATGGAGCAAATTTTAATGGAGTTATTGAGAAACTCTCTTCAAGAGACACCCAATCCTTGTTTGCGGCATGGCAATACCAATAAATAATTCTAGATGTGTAGCGTAGTAGTATAGCTTGAAGTTTGGGAACCCTAATCCACATGTGGATTTTGGCTTCATGAGTAAGCGTAAATTTATGCGTGGCTTTTTATGGGCCCATAGAAACTTCCATAGTATAAATTGTAACTGTTTAAAAAAACTGGCTGGTATATTGATAGGCAGGGTATGAAAAAGGTAGAGTAGTCTTGGAAGTATAACCATTTTGGTGATAGTGGCTCTACCAAACAAGGAAAAGAATTTGAGGGACCACTTAGATAAGTTTACTTCAATCTGTTGTAGCATAGGTCTAAAGTTCTGTGAGAAAATGTTGCTGAGCAGGGGAGTGAGCCCTATCACTAAGTATTTAAGCGCTCCTGATACCCATTTGAAGGGGTTATTCTGTTGGGCCTGAGTCAATGATTGTGTGGGGAGGGTGAGGTTCATGGCTTCCGATTTAGTGTAGTTGATCTTGAGGTGAGAAATATATCCATAGATAGGGAAAGCATGCAGCAGGTTGGGGATAGAGGTATGTGGATGGGTTAAGAAAAATAATAAATCGTCCACATAAGCTGCGACTTTATACATGTCGGATCCTGACTTGAAACCAGTAATTTAGGGGGTTTTATTAACTGAGCGAATAATTGGTTCCAAGGATAGTATAAATAGCAAGGGTGAAAGTGGGCATCCTTGTCTAGTGCCATTCTTAATAAAAACTGGCTCAGACAGGGTGCCATTGATTTTCAGTTGCGCTGTCTTGTTCTGATATAGGGAAGAAATCCAGGAAAGCATGCAAGGTTTCAGGCCTATATAGGAACAGGTAGCCAGGAGACAATCCCAAGACACCCTGTCGAAGGCTTTCTCCATGTCAGTAGACAGGAGAAAGCCCTCGAGGCCAGAGTTATGACAATGGTGAATCAAATTAAGGGCTTTTGTCACATTATCCCTGGACTCCCTCCCTGGCATAAACCCAACTTGTTCTGGTCTAATCAATTGGGGTAGGAAGGTGCGCAACCTATTAGCCACTATTTTGGTTAGTAGTTGCAAGTCTAGGTTGAGTAAGGAGATGGGCCTGTAGCTAGAGCAATCTGTTGGATCCTTACCCAGTTTGGGAAGTATTGTGACATGTGCCATCAGAAACGTGTTTGGTATTTGGCGGGGTTCCATCAGGAAATTTAGCGTGCGTAGAAGTGGGGCATCTAAGATGTTGATGAATGTCTTGTAATAGTGGGCCAAGAAGCTGTCTCGGTCAGATCTCTTTCCAGAATTGAGATTTTTAATCACAGCTGTCAATTCTTCCGAGGATATCGGGCTCTCTAGAGACTATGCGTCCTCTGAGGAAAGAATGTGCATACCGCTTTGTATTAGGTAGTCTTGAATAATTCGCTCTCTATCCCCTTGAAGGTCAGCGGGATTGTGTGGATCGGGAATGTTATAAAGTTTGGTATAGAATTGTACGAAACTAGCAGCTACTTTGTCCGTGTGGTTATTTAATGACCCCTCTGTTGTTTTAATCGCCAGGATGTTATTAGCTAGGAAAGCCTCTTTCAGTGCTCTGGCCAAGAACTTTCCCTCTTTGTCTTTGTCTTTGTGTTCATAGTAAATTTTCTTTTTTAGGAAAAGGGCGCGTTTGCTTTCTGAAGGTCCTGTCAAGACTCCAAGAGTTCTTTTGCCTTTAGTGAATCTAATGACAGTTTGTGCTGGGCCTCAAGTTGTGCTATCTTGGAGGATAATTTCCCAATCAGTTTTTCTGCTTCCCTTTTGCGATGTGCCCCCAATCTAATGATTTCCCCTCGCATTACGCATTTGTGTGCTTCCCAGATTGTTAAAAGTGAGAGGTCCTCTGTAGAGTTGTCTCTGAAGTAGTTGTGCAGAGCATCAGTTAATTTCGGGAGTGATTCAATATCAGTCAGTAAGGAGGGATTCAACCTCCACATGCAAGGTTTAGGGCACAAGTCGAGACGCTCAATAGTGAGCGAGATTGGCGCGTGGTCAGAAAAAGTTTGCATGTCTATGTGGGCCTCTTGCAGATCTGGGAGGTCTCTTTGCGAGATGAAAACATAATCAATATGTGTGTATTTATTATGGGGTGCTGAATAATAAGTGAAATCTCTACCCGTCAGGTGCACCGTGCGCCAAGAGTCTATCAGGGTTATGGAATGAAGAAGTGTTTTAATGTGTTTTAAAGTATGGTATACAAATCCCCTGGTTTTGGGTGAAATTCCAACAGTACCTCAGTGGACCACTAGGTCATGAGCTGGCAAGGGTTGTTCATATGTAGATGCTGTCCAGTCCATATCTTATCCTGGAGGAAGGGGAACCAAGTACGTGAGGACAACATGTATACAAGTAGCACCCAAACAGTTTGGCTGTGAAGTAATCCTAGTCCTTCGTGTTATACGGGGTGGGGGGGGACATGCACTCATAATCCATGCAAGCCTGGAATGGAGGGCCTTAAGGTTGCGGAGGGTCCCCTCCTTAAACGGGTGTGTGTAATAGTGGGGGCAAAAGTGTACAGCTGTTGGTCTCAGGTGATGTAACTTAGAGTACTCTCGGGGGTCTTCGAGCTGCGTTCAGCTCACTGGTCAAATGAAGAGCATAGGCAGGGATGAAAGTCACCCAAGTGGTCTTGTATTCAAACATCAGGTTAACTAATCTCGGTGAGAGTGAACCAAGTCCCTCAGAGAAAGGTATGAACTGAATGTGGAACTTCTTGAGAGAAAATCTGGACAGTGTTATAACCAAACATGGTACTGTGTCCACCAAAACCGTAACCACCAGGAGAGTAAATAACTCCTAGGAAAAGCAGGACCTATCAAGAGGAGCTGAGTTAGTCCTTCAGGTCTGGTCACGGTATTTGGATTGCTTGGAAGAGTATGGTGAATGTCCCATATTGGGGTTCAGTTGTTTGCCATACTTGCCTTTCTTTGGTGGAGGCTTGGTTGAAGATGAGTGTGGCGTGCTGACCAGGCTACGGTCTGGCGGAGGGATTGTGGACTCTGCGTACCAGTCAGGTAGGTTGGTATGTGGAATGTGTAGGTTTGAACAAAAATCAAGGAGTTCATCTGACATCAGCAGGATGAATTGTTTCCCGTTCAGTGTGGCCTGTAGAGCGAAGGGAAAGCGCCATTTGTAGACAACCCCATTCTCTCTGAGCACCTCCAGCAGGGGGGCGCATCGCCCTCCTATTTTGTAGGGTGATAGGGGATAGATCTTGGAATAGAGCGAGCACACTATCATTGAAGAGAATTTGATCGCTCTTCCGAGCCTGATTCAGGATGTCTTCCTTTAATGGAAAGTTCTGGAGACAGCAAATAATGTCTCTGGGTGGTGCATTGTCCGAAGGTTTCATTCTCAGGGCCCTGTGTGCTCGTACAAACTCAATAGGAGTGCCTGTTGGCTTTTCCAGGATGTTATTAAAGATTGATTGCAGGGCAGAAGAGATTTGGTCAGGATTGATCGTTTCAGGGACTCCCCTCACTCTGATATTGTTTCTTCTGCCTCTGTTATCGAGCTCTTCTAAATGTCTATTGATTTCAATTAGATGTGCTGAGTGGGAAGCTGTGGTGGCTTCTAGTCTGTGTAATGCTCTATCCCTCCTGCCCTCAGCTCTTTCCATAGTGGCCATTTTTTCAGTCAGTGAAAGAAGGTCAGCCTTTAGGTCAATTACAGCCGAGAAAAAGGTGTTCTTAATGTCTGTGGCTATTGATGTCATATAACCCAGGGTAAGGGGATGGTTGGGGTTTCCTGACCCGCTTACCAGATCCTCAGCAGCAGACTGGGAGCCATCACTAAGCTCTTCCTCCTCGCCTCGTGTCGGCGCCATCTTGATCGGTGTGCCGTGGCCTGAGCGTGTCCGGCGCGATCACGTCCCTGTGTTGTGTCTCACTAATCTGCTCATTATCATGCGGAAGAGGTGCCAGAGAAAGGCTATAGGGCCACGGGTCTCTGGGAGCTCTATGTTCAGGCAGCCATCTCCTTCACGCGCCAAGCCATGCCCCCGCTAGGTCATTACTTAGCAACACTCTCTTTAGGACCTGTCCACTGCTGGAGGAAGAGAACTCATGATATCACATGAACGAATAAATAAAAAGATACCTGGGAAAAAGCCAAGCCATGTGTACAGATTTATTTTCTTAAAATAAGGTCGTGACGTGTGCTACAGAAGGGGGTTGAACTTTAAATAACAAAAATCCGTAGCAATATTTTTTGCAAACTTGGATGCAGTAAACTAGAAAACATTTTTTTTTTTTTTACTATATGCTTTATATCATCATTGACTTTTACACCGCCTTATTAAATATGCTGAATTATTTATCTACGTATCTGAAATAAGAAACATTTATATTTTTGAATCAGTAGATACTGGCACTGGTAAGAATTAGATTCTGGGGCAGAGGATCCAGACCAAGAAATATGAAATCAAGTAGTTACATTTAGATAATAGAAAGTTAGGGTTACAGGAGGGCATTACATTAAGGGTTAGTGTAAAGAGGAGGGTAGGGCACCATTTTACCATCAAGACCTCTACACATAAAACTAATAGTGATGGTTCTCCCAGTGTTTAAGCAAAGATGTTGCTTCATTTTATATTTCATTTTCACCATGTTTTCTAAATGAGGCCCACAGTTAAACTGAATCTGTTGCATCCAACCAAATTTCATAACTAAAACAGATTAAAGGCATACAGCTTAAGGTGCCTGCAGGTATAATGATGTATAATGACTGTATTTACTGCATGCCATAGAAAGCTAAAATAATTTACACTGGGTATTAAAGGATCACATGTCTTAAAAGCAAATAAATATATACAATTCCATCTTAAACTGAACAGCATATTTACTGTATACTAATATTAAATATATTTCTGGAATCTATTAGTAGGAATCTACCGATTAAGTGGCCTTGGCACAATGCATTTGCTTACTGACCCCGTAGACTCCGGCCAAAATTTTCCCACAAGACAAGACTTCAAGGACTGTATTGTTATGGTGTGCCAGTAGCCTATAATGCAAGGAGTTTTCAGTTCCACACATCTTAAAACTTAACTACAGTCTCCCCACTGTCAGAAAAACAACCACCTCCAATATGTGAATGGAGGAGTCAAGTCAGTTTTTCATGTAACCTGCCGGTTGAACAAAAAAAAATTAATCATCGGTGGGCTGCCTTAAAAAGCAGAAAAGAATGGTTGCAGTCTGCAGAATTCTTCCCTCGTGCCCTAATCTACTTTCTTTCTTAGAACTTTTACTTACTTGGTATCATTATTAAATCAGCATAATATAGCCTTTACTTACTGTTGGTACCAAGTAGCAGCTTTAGGAAGCAAATTGTGGAGTTAGTTTTTGAATTTCTATGTGTGAGCCACATAAATTCTATGCACCTAAATTCTAAAATAGAACTTTTAGTTATTTTTTTTTTTCGTTCAACAGCTGGCTAATTTAAAAAAAACGCACAGATCCTTGCATTAACTCAAATGATGTGAATGCAGGGATTTCCCCTTGCCACACTATTGTGTTCTGCCAGTGGAGACTCCCCCCTTTTCCCCTCCAGAATGCACAGATCAGCACTGCAGCCAATGGCTGCAAGTGCTGATTTAATGCAGATTTTCCATGAGGACCGTTTGACAGAAGGTGAGCGTTAGACCGGCTTCTGTTGAACAGTGGTACAGATGTGCTGAAAGTTGGCAGGTTCTTACTAAACTGGTTGACTTTCAGTACGTGTATACCCAGCTTTGGATACTTTATTCTAGAAAATTCTAATTTTAACAACAGAGATTAGATGGGCATCTACTATCTTTATGTGGTGAAATGGTATGCACAGTAAAATATATTGGTAAATATGTATATACAGGTGACTGTATTCATATGTGTTTGCGATAAAGTAATAAATCCTGATACATATCTTGTGCTGTGGATATCATTACATGCAAAAATACTGCTACTCAGAAACTCCTTAAAACACAAGATATTCTTTGGAAAGGTTCAACCTTAATGACTGATGATGTGACCAAAGAAGAAGAAAAAAAGACTATGACTCTTTAGCACTTACTACATATGATTATAGCTTGTGGTCCTGCAGGGATCAGCTTAATGTTTCTGAAAATCAATAACTATACTCCAGGAAAAAAGAATTAATCTCCAAACAGATTAAATAAAGTCCTTGGAAATCAATGATTCATTTACAGCTGCAGAGGAATCAACCACAAACAGATTAAATAGGAGTTTGTCCGATTACTAATTAATTTCTTAGGAAATGTGCAAATCTATAAGAATTTGAATCTGTGTTATGTTTGTGATTTACATTTGGACCACAAGATCATCTAAATGTTTTTGGGATTTTTTTAACAGTGCTGGGAGCTATTTTACTTAAACCTGTTAAATTATTATCAACACGTGTGCAATATAAAAGATCTCTTAATTGGCACTGAAGCAAAAATTTCGTGATCTAAAACACATCATTGGAGAGCGGAGAATGTTAGAAGTGGAACTTTAGTCATAGCGGCTGCCCATGGCCTATAGATAGTAGTCAAAAGTAGAAAAGCCAGACTTAATGGATGATGTAGAAAAGGATCAGGAGGCAGCATGTATGAATAGTTGAGAAGAGAGATAGAAAGACAGAATGAATCTTGCATAGCCAGTGGTGTGGAAGACAATGATTAACATAACTAAAATAAAGGCTCCCTATTTGTCAACACACTCAACAGTATAACATTCCCATTCCTCAGACTGAAAGCTCTTTACCTGTGTCATTAACCACTTCAATACTGGGAACTTTTACCCCCTTCCTGCCCAGGCCAATTTTCAGCTTTCAGCACTGTCACACTTTGAATGACAATTGCGCGATCGTGCAACACTGTATCCAAATGAAATGTTTAGCAATTTAATCTCCACTGGGTTTTTTATTTTTTGTTACAAAAAATTAAAAAAGACCGATTTTTGATTTTTAAAGTATTTTTTCTCCTTTACTGATGTGCGCTGATGAGGCAGCACTGATGGGCACTAATAGGCTGCACTGATGGGCATTTATAAGGTAGCACTAAAGGGCACTGATGAGGAGGCACTAATATGCCACACTGGTGGACATTCATAGGCAGCACTGATAGGTGGCACTGATAGGTGGCATGGATAGGCAGCACTGATGGGCACTAATTGGTGGCACTGATGGGCTGAGGGGTGACACTGATGAGCAGGCACTGATGGGCACTGAAAGGCAGCACTGACTGGCATCACATATGGGTACAGATTGCCATCACTGATGGGCACAAATCGGCATCCCTGATGTGCACAGATTGGTGTCACTGATGGGCACAGATTGGCATCACAGATGTTTTCTGATGGCATCACTGCTGGGCACTGCTGGGGCTGCACTGATAATGAGGGCATTGATGATCAATGCCCTCATTACCTTTACAGGTCTCACCTGAGAGGAGATACCACTGATCGGCTCTCCTCTCCTCACACTCTGTCAGTGTGAGGCGAGGAGAGATGATTAGCGGCACTTATGTGTTTACATGTGATCGGCTGTGATTGGACACAGACCATCACATGGGTAAAGAGCCACGTCTTCAGCCCATTACCGTGATTGGGGACACGACGCGCCCATGATCACCGTGCTGCCGATCGACTTCTGTACAACCATCCTGTAAGGTTTTAGTCACTTGAGTGCTGCAGGCTTTAGACTGCCAACTGTATCAGTGTATTCTGATGGCTGGGAAGTCTCCTTGCTGTCAGAATACACTAGCTCAGTGGGGAGGATTCCTCATGAATGTGTGGATGGATCAATCAGTTCAATTTTTTTCATTCAACCAGCTGGTTGAACAAAAAAAAATGACTAATGTATGGACAGCCTTAAGAAAGCCTGCTAATAACTGTTGTAAAATTGCTATTCCATAAAACCTCTAGCAGAGCCTTAATATCTCTTGTATATTTTTTTTAGCAGAGCAGTTAAGGGACATTTTAGTAATTTTATTTATATCTGCCAGACCCAAAATGTACATTTAATTCATAAATTCTAATAGGAAAGGATACCAAGGTGTTGTTTCATTAAAGGCAAATAGACTGTTCACTTTGCAAGGTAAGTTGCACTATGCAAGGAAATAATCCCCAGAGTTTAGTGAATGACATGAGGCTTTGTTGACTTCCATCATCCAGTCATGTGCAAGCAAAAATCCTGTTTTTCTCTTTATCTTGCATGGAATTTTGTATTTTTTGCAAAGTGAAACTTCATCACAATCACTGAGCTCTGGGTAAACTATCCTTGCAACAAAGCGAACAGTCTATTTGTCTTTAGTGAATCAAATTCCAAGTGTCTATTATAATGTATAAGAAAATACTGATCACTTAGATATCACATATATCCTATATATTATGATGTGCAGAAAGCTGATAGGATACTTCACTCCCTTTGAGGAAGTCCTACATAAAAGCCATATCATGTCTAATGTCTATCAAAATGTGATTTAATGCAGTACAATAATATAATGGTTTTTGGACTGTAGAATATGGTCACCTGGAAATATTGTTACAGTATGGAAAATTGTGATGAGGGGATTGTCCATTAAACTATTTTGGGTCTCAGAGGCCAGAAAAGATGGCTACAAAGTGACGGGGTACACTCTGCTCATGTCAGCCCTTCTTTATGAACTGTCGGTACTCCCCTATCCGTTTTCGCAGGGTTTGCATCGTATGGCCTACATACAACAAATTGCAAGGGCATATTAGTGCACACATGACATATTCAGTAGAGCAAGTGATATATTGCTTTATACCATATAAATTGCTAGCCCTATCTAAGAAAGAGGATTGGCCATGTTGAATGAACTGGCAGGTCAAACATCCTCTTTTCTTGCATTGAAATATACCAGATCTATTATCAAAGTAGGACCTTATGTGCATAACTCTCTCTCCCCGAGGATTTTTTAATTTACTTAGGGCAACGATGTTCTTAAGGGTAGGAGTTCTTTTAAAGGTGACCTGTGGAGCTGAAGGTAAGATGGGTCAGAATTTTGGGTCCATATGTAAAATGTGCCAATGTTTTTTGATAATACCTTTTATGGATCCTGATGTTATTAGCATCTGATTTCTCACAAATCTTGGAGGGTGGTAGGGCTTCTAAGAATTTTTCTTGGGCATTCTAAATTAGTTCTACTTGGTATCCCTTTTGTAAAAACGTATTTTTTAGGGACACGCTTTGCGACTCATACTCTCCTCGATCACTACAGTTCCTTCTTAGCCTTTGGAACTGTCCACTAGGAATGTTTTTTATCCAAGAGGGGTGGTGACAGCTAGTGTAATGTAGTTACGAGTTGCTACTCATTGGTTTTCAATAGATTTTGGTGCAAATGGATCCATTCTTTTCACATGTGTGAAACTGAGCCCCAATGTGTTGTTGTTACAATGAGTAACAATATTACTCAAATAATGCAATGCTCCCATTCCAGATGATCAGAATGTCAACGATTTAGCGCCCAAAGAACACTATATATCTGGCAAAAGGATTGAGTGTCCAGACAAACCTCTCTTCCCAGTAGCCCATAACAATATTGGCATATGAGGGAGCGAAATTCACGCCCATGGCTGTTCCATGTCTCTGGATATAAAATTTGTCCTGGAACACAAAATAATTGTGCTCCAAGCAAAACTTAGTGACATCAATTAAAAATTTAGCTTGCCTATAGTTCATGTTGGAATCCTTAGAAAGAAAGTGTTGAACTGCCTCTAGGTCTACTTGGTGTGGGATTGAAGTGTAAAAGAAGACCACATCCAGTGAAGCCCACAGATAGTCAGTCTCCCATTTATATTTCTGAGTCTCAATAACATGACCCGAGTCCTTAATATACTATGGTAACATGGAGACTATGGGCTGTAGAAAAAAAATCTGGGTACTGGGAGAGACCAGAGGTGAAACTGTCAGTGCTGGCTATGATGGGTCTGCCTGGAGGGAGTATGGTGGATTTGTGGATCTTAGGCAATTGGTAAAAGTATGGAGCACTGCATGTGAAGGGCAGGAGAAACTGTTTCTTCCTCTTACATAACACACCATCCACCGCAGCCTCCTCTATCAAAGACTTCAACTCCACTTGAAACTCGGGCAGTGGGTCATCCTTTAGTGTGTCATATGTCTTTTTATCAGAAAGTAAACCAGTGGCGGCACCAGGTGGGTGCTTGGGTGTGCTGAAGCTCACCCAAAAAATATTAAAGCACCCTCATAGCACCCCCAAAATTTCCACAGAGGTATTACAGTACCATCATGGGATTTAAAAAAAAAATTTGGTACCTGCTGTGAAACCTATCTGCAAGAGGCTACGGAGTCTTTTGTATAGTGGAGGGATACAGCCGAATAAGCTGCTAATGATCAGTTAGACTCTGCAGGGGCTGAGTGGTCAGGAGCCTGCATCAGTGGTGGCTTGATCCAGTGCTGGGTGGTGACACGTGCTATCTCCTGTATTTGCCACCAAAAATGAATGGGATGGAAGCAGCCAAGAGAGCCCAGCCCTGTGCAGTGCCCCAGGAACCTGCAGGAAGCAGGTATTCTAAGGAGAGAGAGGAGGAGGGAGGGAGCAGAATGAGCTGTTGCACTCAGTGCATTGCAGTCTGCAGAGCTGACTGAGCCTGCCAGTCTCAGAGGACAAGAGGGGTGTGTGTGTCACATGGTGTGCTCCGAGGAGGAAGGCTTAGGAGGAGCGCGGCTGATCACTGCTGCAGGCATCCTTCTGTTTTTAATGTAGCTGCCAAGCCTGGAAGGGAGGGGGAGGGCTTTCCAGTCCTCTGATCTATAGCGGCATGCTGCATTATACAGGCACTGACTGAGGGGCATGCCTGATCTGGACTGAGCAGTGAAATCCTCTGATATCAGCCCTCTTATTGGGCACATGTACTGCAATCATTAGAATGCCAAACAGAACAGGAGTGCCTGTGTATGCTACTTACAGTGCACAAATGATGATCAGGTGTCCCCATAACAGTGCTCCATTGGCACTCTAAAGGGGCCACTGTTCTGCTCTGGGCACTCTAAAGAGGGAACTCTCCTGCTGTGGACACTGTGTATGGGGTCACTGTCCTGCCGTGGGCACTCTCTAATGGGTCACCGTGTAATGGGTCACTATTGTGCTGTGGGAACTGTGTAATGGGGTCACCGTTGTGCTCTGGGCACTGTGTAATGGGGTCACCGTTGGGCTGTGGGCACTGTGTATGGGGTCACCCATCCTGCTGTGGGCACTATGTATGGGGGTCACCATCCTGCTGTGGGCACTGTGTAAGGGGCCACTCTCCTGCTCTGGGCACTCTAAGGGGCCACTGTTCTGCTCTGGGCACTCTAATGAGGGAACTCTCCTGCTGTGGGCACTGTGTATTGGGTCACCATCTGGCTGTGCACTGTGTATCAGGGTCCCCGTTGTTCTGTGGGCACTGTGTATGGGGTCACAGTTGTGCTGTGAGCACTGTGTATGGAGTCACCGTCGTGCTGTGGGCACTGTGTATTGGGTCACCGTCATGCTGTGGGCACTGTGTATGGGGTCACCGTTGTACTGGGGACACTGTGTACAGGGTCACCGTTGTGCTGTGGGCACTGTGTGTGGGGTCACCGTCGTGCTGTGGGCAATGTGTATGGGGTCACCATCATGCTGTGAGCACTGTGTATGGGGTCACCATTGTGCTGCGGGCACTGTGTATGGGGTCACCATCCTGCTGTGGGCACTGTGTATGGAGTCACCCTCCTGCTGTGGGCACTGTGTATGGGGTCACCCTCCTGCTGTGGGCACTGTGTATGGGGTCACCATCGTGCTGTGGGCACTGTGTATGGGGTCACCATCCTGCTGTGGGCACTGTGTATGGGGTCACCATCGTGCTGTGGGCACTGTGTATGGGGTCACCGTCCTGCTGTGGGCACTGTGTATGGGGTCACCGTCCTGCTGTGGGCACTGTGTATGGGTCGGCTTCGTGCTGTGGGCACTGTGTATGGGGTCAGCATCATGCTGTGGGCATTATGTATGGGGTCAGCGTCATGCTGTGGGCACTGTATGGAGTCAGCGTTGTGCTGTGGGCACTGTGTATGGGGTCACCGTTGTGCTGTGGGCACTGTGTATGGGGTCACCCTCCTGCTGTGGGCACTGTGTATGGGGTCACCATTGTGCTGTGGGCACTGTGTATGGGGTCACCATCCTGCTGTGGGCACTGTGTATGGGGTCACCTTCCTGCTGTGGGCACTGTGTATGGGGTCACCATTGTGCTGTGGGCACTGTGTATGGGGTCACCATCCTGCTGTGGGCACTGTGTATGGGGTCACCTTCCTGCTGTGGGCACTGTGTATGGGGTCACAGTCCTGCTGTGGGCACTGTGTATGGGGTCACCTTTCTGCTGTGGGCACTGTGTATGGGGTCACCATCCTGCTGTGGGCACTGTGTATGGAGTCACCTTTCTGCTGTGGGCACTGTATATGGGGTCACCCTCCTGCTGTGGGCACTGTGTATGGGGTCACCATCGTGCTGTGGGCACTGTGTATGGGGTCACCATCCTGCTGTGGGCACTGTGTATGGGGTCACCATCGTGCTGTGGGCACTGTGTATGGGGTCACCGTCCTGCTTAAGGCACTGTGTATGGGGTCACCGTCCTGCTGTGGGCACTGTGTATGGGGTCACTGTCCTGCTGTGGGCACTGTGCATGGGGTCACCGTCGTGCTGTGGGCACTGTGTATGGGTCAGTGTCATGCTGTGGGCACTGTGTATGGGGTCAGCGTCATGCTGTGGGCACTGTGTATGGGGTCAGCGTTGTGCTGTGGGCATTGTGTATGGGGTCAGTGTCGTGCTGTGGGCACTGTATGGGGTCAGCGTCGTGCTGTGGGCACTGTGTACGGGGTCAGCATCGTGCTGTGGGCACTGTGTATGGGGTCACCGTTGTGCTGTGAGCACTGTGTATGGGGTCACCGTTGTGCCATGGGCACTGTGTATGGGGTCACCGTTGTGCTGTGGGCACTGTGTGTGGGGTCACCGTTGTGCTGTGGGCACTGCGTGTGGGGTCACCGTTGTGCTGTGGGCACTGTGTATGGGGTCACCGTTGTGCTGTGGGCACTGTGTATGTGGTCACCGTCGTGCTGTGGGCACTGTGTATGGAGTCACCATCATGCTGTGAGCACTGTGTATGGGGTCACCGTCGTGCTGTGGGCACTGTGTATGGGGTCACGTCATGCTTTGGGCACTGTGTATGGGGTCACTGTTGTGCTGTGTGCACTGTGTATTGGATTACTGTAGTGCTGTGGGCACTGTGTACGGGGTCACCGTTGTGCTGTGGGCACTGGTAAGGGGCCACACTTCTGCTCTGGGCACTCTAAAGGGGCCACTCTCCTGCTCTTGGCGCTCTAAAGGGGCCACTCTCCTGCTCTGGGCGCTATAAAGGGCACTCTCTCTAAGGTGGAACTCTCCTGCTCTGGGCGCTCTAAAGGGGCCACTCTCCTGCTCTTGGCGCTCTAAAGGGGCCACTCTCCTGCTCTGGGCGCTATAAAGGGCACTCTCTCTAAGGTGGAACTCTCCTGCTCTGGGCACTCTAAAGGGGCCACTGTTCTGCTCTGGGCAATCTAAAGAGGGAACTCTCCTGCTGTGGGCACTGTGTATGGGGTCACTTTCCTGCCGTGGGCACTCTGTGATGGGTCACCGTGTAATGGGTCACCATTGTGCTGTGGGAACTGTGTAATGGGGTCACCGTTGTGCTCTGGGCACTGTGTAATGGGGTCACCGTTGGGCTGTGGGCACTGTGTATGGGGTCACCCATCCTGCTGTGGGAACTGTGTAAGTGGCCACTCTCCTGCTCTGGGCACTCTAAGGGGCCACTGTTCTGCTCTGGGCACTCTAATGAGGGAACTCTCCTGCTGTGGGCACTGTGTATTGGGTCACCATCTGGCTGTGGGCACTGTGTAATAGAACACTATTGTGCTGTGGGCACTGTGTATCGGGGTCACCGTTGTTCTGTGGGCACTGTGTATGGGGTCACCGTCATGCTGTGGGCACTGTGTATGGAGTCACCGTCCTGCTGTGGGCAATGTGTATGGGGTCACCATCATGTTGTGAGCACTGTGTATGGGGTCACCATTGTGCTGTGGGCACTGGGTAAGGGGCCACTCTCTTGCTCTGGGCGCTCTAAAGGGGCACTGCTCTGGGCGCTCTAAAGGGGCCGCTCTCCTGCTCTGGGCGCTCTAAAGGGGCCACTCTCCTGCTCTGGGCGCTATAAAGGGCACTCTCTATAAGGGGGAATTCTCCTGCTCTGGGCGCTCTAAAGGGGCCACTGTTCTTCTCTGGGCACTCTAGAGAGGGAACTCTCCTGCTGTGGGCACTGTGTATGGGGTCACTGTCCTGCCGTGGGCACTGTGTAATGGGTCACCGTTGTGCTGTGGGCACTGTGTAATGGGTCACCGTTGTGCTGTGGGAACTGTGTAATGGGGTCATCGTTCTGCTGTGGGTGCTGTGTAATGGGGTCACCGTTGTGCTGCGAGCACTGTGTATGGGGTCACCCGTCCTGCTGTGGGCACTATGTATGGGGGTCACCATCCTGCTGTGGGTACTGTGTAAGGGGCCGCTCTCCTGCTCTGGGCACTCTCTCTAAGGGACCACTCTAAAAAGGGAACTCTCCTGCTGTGGGCACTGTATATGGGGTCGCTGTCCTGGTGTGGGCACTGTATATGGGGTCGCTGTCCTGGTGTGGGCACTGTATATGGGGTCTCTGTCCTGGTGTGGGCACTGTATATGGGGTCACTGTCCTGGTGTGGGCACTGTATATGTGGTCGCTGTCTTGCTGTGGGCACTGTATATGGGGGTCACTGTCCTGCTGTGTGCACTGTATATGGGGGTCACTGTCCTGCTGCAACACTGTATATGGGGTCACTCTCCTGCTCTGGGCCCTCTAAAGGGGGCACTCTCCTGCTCTGGGCCCTCTAAAGGGGGCACTCTCTTTCTCTGGGCCCTCTAAAGGGGGCACTCTCTTTCTCTGGGCCCTCTAAAGGGGGCACTCTCTTGCTCTGGGCCCTCTAAAGGGGGCACTCTCTCTATGAGGTCACTGTCCCTCTCTTTGCACTCTAAGGGGTCACTCCTAATCTGGGCACTCTAAGGGGTCACTCCTGCTCTGCACTGTATGCTGTGTACTGTCCCTCACTGTTATGCTGTGCTGGGTGTTCTGGCTGGCCCTAACATGTACTAGGGGTTATCATTGCTGGCCCTTATACATGCAGGGGGTTTATCATCGCTGGTTCCATTTAAGCTTGTTTTACTCCAACAATCAATTCTGTGTGCCCAAAGGCCGTATTTTGTCTATACCATGGGAGAGACCATGAAAAAACACCCACTTTTTGACCACGCCCACAAGAGGGCTACACGTGCCGCACTAGCACTACCACTTATACTTTCAGCATCCACACAGCACACCCAAAAAAAATTGTCTGGAGCCATCCCTGTAGTAAACGGTAGGCCTCTCTTTCAAAATCTGTTAGATCCTGAATGACCAAACTACCCCCCTTGTCAGCTTATTTGATAACTAGCAGATTGTTATTTTTTAGGGTACTCAGAGCTGTACGTTCAGCACTAGACAAGTTAGATGGATCTGGGGATCTGGTGTCACACAATTTTAAGAGATCTCTATAGGTCTCCTGATAGTAGGTCTCAACATATGGGCCTTTAAAAGTTGATTTTGGTTTGAACCCTGTGTGGGTCACATCAGGAATACCATAGTTTTCACACAAAATGCAGATAGCACTTATGACCGCTACTGGTCAAAAGCTACCAAGCAATAAAATTGATTATCAACTATTTTATCAAACTATATTAATCAGCACAGTGTAGCAGTTCAGTTGTACTGTATTAACCAAGCCAAAATGCTGTGCATATTACCTAAAAGATGTTGTTACATTGTACTGCTCACCCTCGTGGCTCCAGCAGAATGGCTGCTGGAGATGCCGACTTTATGTGTCTCCCACCTGGCTACCATCTGATGTCACCGGCTGGGTGCGGATGCCTATGTGCAGTCGCACATGCGCCCAGGTCCAGATCGGTTAACTGACTATGCAACCCAGGATGCTGTGTGGGTCCGCACAGAGTGGATGCTGCCAACAAGCTGAACGCGTGCCACCACTAGCGGGAGGATGCCTGCGCCTGTACTGGCATATTGTCCACACTGAATGGCCCACAGTGGTGTCCCTGCATGCAGCCTCTCATAGCTGGTCCTACAGAGAGGAGAACCAGCATGGGGTGATCTGGCTACAGTCACCCTGAGCATAGCCACAAAGAGGACAGCACACAAGGTGCAAGAGCTAAAAGGTAAAAAAAGCACCGACACACGCCTGAAAAACCATGGGGGACATCCTCCCACAGTTCCTCCGCCTCACGATCACATTCTCCCCGCGATTTAAGTGGCAGAATGACCCAAACCATTGTTGAAATGTTCCGGTCACAGGCGGCCAATATGGCACCCACACAAAGCAGGAAGCCACCTAGAAGCCGGATACCAGCGGGAATATCCCTCTCACACTCTCCTCCTAATGAAATCATCCTGACACCACACCAACACCCCAGTCTAAACGACCTCCGCTCAGTTGTGGTGGACATTAAAAAAATCCTGCGATCACGAACCTCTGCATTGACATCCAGACATCCAGACGGGTCTAGGAGGTAGAAAGAGTAACGGCATTACAATCCAACATGATCTGCAGGGCCCAACAAACCATTGACACACACTCCCTGCAACTTCCTGATCTTAACAGGCATATGGAAGATCTTGACAACCGTGGCAGACCCCACAATCTGAGACTGAGAGGCCTCCCAGAAACTGTTTCTGTGGATCAACTACAAACAACAGTAGTAGGCCTCTTTAACAACCTTTTGGAAAGACCCCCCACCTCCCCAATAGGGATGGAGAGAATACATTGTGCCCTCCAGATATCACATAACGGCACAGAGCTGCGCCTGTTCCAGGATCTCTCCAATATCACGCTCCAGCCCATTCTGGATGTCCTTCGCATGAAAGGGATTACTTACAGGTGGAAGTTCCCCTTCTGCCTGTCAACAACATCTCAGGGTTGTACTGCTCTCCTCAGGGTGCCTGAAGACCCTCGTCACTTTTGTGACACACTGGATATTCCATTCCACAACCCAGAGGTGAACCTATGAAGACCCAGGAAATCCACTACCGGAGACGATGACGCCTTCAGAAGTTCTCACCAACCCACTGCCGATGCCTATTGGGGACCGAGCCCCATGAAAGCACCTCAAACCCACAGAGCTTGCTGTGATCGTTAACCAAACGCAGTGGTGACCTCATGGTCCAGTTAAGTTTTGCTCACTTTGTTAAACCTGTTACCCCTTTATTCTGCTTATGCACGTTGAACTCTAGATACAATTGCCTCAATTCTAATTGTCTACCCGGACTCACTATCCCCAAATAGTATGAAGCACATCCTCTACTATTAATCCTACCATAAGAGTTTAACCCTCCTAACTGGAATGGACATCTTCTGGCCACACCTACTGCTGCAGTGGTACTCACCTCTCACTACCAGGCCCGTACTACCAACTGAACTGCCTATCATACCGGGCGGAAACGATCTTCCTGGCCATATCAACTACCATTTAGGAGATTTGGACACCCTCTTCACACAAGACACTTAAGGTCTCTGTACGATGACATATACCTCTTAATACTATACCCTACTCCTCCCCCCTCCCTTTTCTTTTTCTTCTTCTTTCTACTTTTTTTTCTCTTCTCTTACTTTGAGTTTATGTCACTATCACTCTATCCTTCCTTTTTTGACTATACTATTGAGTAATGTAATGGTTGTGTTATCAAACTTCCCACCTGAGTGGGCTGGGCTCGGAGGGTGACCCGCCAGTACTTAGCTCTCTAATCGGAAACGTTACTGCCATAAGAAACATTCATTTGATGATCCAAGCAGACACGTGACACCTTAACCACTACGATGGAAACGTAATATACACTCGGGCTAATATGCTCACAGCCACTGCTCTCAATCTAGCCCTGTGAGACACCAAACGTTTCTTAAATTCATGAATATATTGCCAAATCCCACTCCCCAGTGGGGGCGGATGTTTCAAGTAAAGAAATACAACTCCAGCTATTACATAAGCTTCACACGGGCCACCGCCTAACAGGTGTGTCCTCCAATGCCCTCTATCTAGATAGTGCCATCTCAGTAGTATAAACATATCCTCCTCTACTAAATATATAATCAGACAGGGATAGACAACCTTAACCTTAGACCAGAGAACTTTCTGACTTACAGAATCCAGCCCAAAGTTATGTACTGAGAATATAGGACCTATAGCCACTTTATGGACCCAAGAATGCCGTGGGAGACTTACCCGAATCTTGATCCAGCGAAACTCCTTAAACCGACCCCCACACAACTCCTGGGTTTAATTCATTGGATTGCACACACGGAATCAGACAAAATACCTACACAGATAATATAATGTAAACCCTCCCCTACTTATGCCTTAGGCGAACAAGTAAAAATACCTCATTGTCTCCCCCTAGTGAACTCCCTAGAAGGCAGCCTTACCAAACGGATATTCCATTAACAACATGGATAGAACTACGCAGATAAGGTAATGTAGACGACACAAAGCCGCATATGGGACTCACGCATCATAGTCAGCAGCTACGTTTTGGGCTTCAAAGCTTAAAGACTTTTATTTTGCTAGGTCTATCCCCCCCTATAAAACCTGGCTAATAAGCCCAACCCAATCCTCCATAGACATCAAAGATTCGCCTCTGCCCTCTCCCCTATTATCACAAATCTACGCTTCTAGGCCCAGGAAAGGACATCTGGGAGTTGCCCTCACACAGATTACCCTATAATGTTATCTTTAGGCAATAGGTTGATCTTTTATAACCGCTTCAGCCCCGGAAGATTTTACCCCCTTCCTGACCAAAGCGTTTTTTGCGATTCGGCACTGCGTCGCTTTAACTGACAATTGCGCAGTCGTGCAACGTGGCTCCCAAACAAAATTGACGTCCTTTTTTCCCCACAAACAGAGCTTTCTTTTGGTGGTATTTGATCATCTCTGTGATTTTTATTTTTTGCGCTATAAACAAAATAAGAGCGACAATTTTGAAAAAACGCATTATTTTTTACATTTTGGTATAATAAATATCCCCCAAAAATATATATAAAAAACTTTTTTTTTTTCCTCAGTTTAGGCCGATCGTATTCTTCTACATATTTTTGGAAAAAAAAAATTGCAATAAGATTTACAGAGCGCCCGGCCGACTCGCACACGCAATGGCACGGCGGGGAATTCAAATGGACGTACAGGTACGCCCATTTGCCCAGCCGTGCCATTCTGCCGACGTACATCAGCGTGCACTGGTCGGGAACCGGATATAAATGCTCCAATGGATTATTGGTTTACCCATTTATTGAACTATGGTCATGATTAATGCATTTTCTTTCTCCTGGTTAACCTGTCTAAATGTTATTACAGTTTGTTAATTAGATGTTCTATTTGATGTTTACTAGCCTTAAATGCAAATTATACTTTGTAAGGATGTAGGCTTACTACATAAGCTTGCTCATCATCTCACCCACCTCACCTACCAACCGCCTGTCCTGACACGCACTCTCTCTGAGAACCATGCCACTCACTCTTCCCCCTGAAATGGAATTCAGCACTCCAGCTGACACTTTGCTTGGCCAAGCATCCCTGGTTTTACATATGCTACCTCCTTATTTACAAATCACTAACTACTCTGTATGAAGGGTTGCACCCCACTGATTAAGTAAACCTCTCTCCACCGTTTCTAGTCTCGTCCACCCACAGTGGAAACTAATAATACCCCCGTGACCTATCGTTTGTTAACACGCACCATACCATTGAACACTTCTGGCTACACAGCAGACCAGGTGTTTAATGCTTTCAGACTAGCAGGCACACTCCACTGCATCTGCAACACAACCCTTTAAACTAATTTCACACAAGGTACACCTACTACCCCCCCTGCCCCATTGACAAATCTCCTGAAGCTCCTACCCTAACCTATCTAAACCTCCTTCCCCCTACCAACTGCTGACCCTTTAACCCCTACTCCCTTTCCTCCGACGACAACAACACCTGACCCCACTACAGCACAAACTGCCTACATTCAGTAGTGAGAGAAGTAATATTCTCACAATGGCATCCACATATCCCAAAAACGCCTTACCCTCTATTAAAATAGTTTCCTTAAATGCTGAGGCCTCAACATCCTGGAAAAACACTCCCAATTACTTCCCTCAATGCTCAAAAACAAGGCTGATATTATCTTCTTACAAGAAACACACTTTAAAACAGAATCCACTCCAAAACTCTCTAATGTCTGATACACAACCTCCCTACATGCAACCAACCAAACCTCCAAATCCAAAGGGGTGTCCATCATATTTGCGAAACACTACCCCTTTCAAATTTCAGATACTTGCATAGATCAGGAAGGTCGCTACATTTTTGCCTTCATGGAAAACCACCACCTTGGCGAATATCTATGTACCAAATTTCAAACAAATCCTGTTATTTTGATCGACACTACGACTACTTTCAACTTTTCAGGAAGGTATCCTAATCCTAGGTGGAGACTTTAATGTTCCCCCAACCCCTTACATGACACCAGTACCTTGTCGATGCCATACAAAGCATTATGCACTATCAAAACTCAACTTCAGGACCTGTTGCTACACAACTGTTGGTGCACGCTATACCCCCATAACCGCTACTCTAGACTTATCTATATCTTCATCTCGCAAAGAGATCTGACGATGCTCACCTCAGCTATCATAGACCCCATGTTCTTGTCAGACCATCACCCTATATCCATGTCCATAACATTTCCAGACATCCCAACGTGATCCTCGATATGGCGCCTAGACCCAAAATTAACAAAAGAATACTCCAATATTTCAGAGAAAATGTTTAATCAGATATATCACTGATGCTGAGATGGGAAGCAAACAAATGCACCAAACAAAGTTATTTAATCGCAATTTCCGTGAAACGCAAAAGAGAAAGACAGTCCTACATTAAAAAGCTAACGACTCGTATCCACATGTTGGAACGGGCACATAAATCTACACAAGCAGCATCCTTATTACATGAACTTGTCCAAGCCAGAGCAGAACTATTGGAGAAACTAGATAAAAAGACTAAGTGAAACTATATTCTAACCTAAATTTTTTTTTACGAATATGGAAATAAATCCGGAAAACTCTTAGCTAATGCCCTTAGAACCAAGAAAGCATCTACAACTATTCACTCTCTACACGACTCAACAGGGCGTAAAATAGTGACCAACGATGGAATAGTGAACAAATTTGTTACATACACCACACATATATAACCAAAAACCCGCAAACACACAACCAGAAGATTCCAAACGTACACAAATAATCAAAGAATTTCTTGCAAAACATAGCCCCAAACGACTATCTGAACAGGAAGCAAGAGACCTAGAACACCTTATCTCCTCTGAAGAGGTTGACACAGCTCTTAAACAGTTGAAAACGGGAAACCTTTAATGAAACACGCCAACGACATTCTTTTATTCCTCACGGATCCACACATTATAATACCTAACATACTCAAAGATTACTCATACACATCAGGCAATGCTTCTTGTGAAAAGCAAACCCAGAACTTGTGTGTGTTTTTTATAGGGCAGGGCAGCTGTAACTAACAAGTCCAATCTCATCTCATTGATTGAACTCCAGTTGGCTGACACCTTACTCCAATTATAGAACAGAAAAACCGCGCTAAAAATGTTAAACAATAGTGAAATAAAAAGTCCAAATAAAGTCCAAAATAAATAATCATAGACTCCTCAATGTGATAATGTTGAAAGAAGATGATTCACTTGAGATACAACTGTGTGGTGAAATGCTTACCAGAACGTAAGACTAATTCAGACAGGTGGCTTAAACCCAGCCAGGGCCTTTAGAGAGCGATTCCAATATGAGAAGATCAGTCGCACTTGTGCATCATATCAAGTCCCCATAGGGTTTATCCAGAAAAATATATGCAAAAAACATAGCGTGATACTGACATAGTAATAGGCAATAAACCAAAAAAAGAAGGAAAAATGCAACCTCCCAAAAACAAAATCATGAATATCATACAGACATCCTGTGTGCACAGCATACACAGGAATGTGAATTTGGTGACATGCAGCATGCAATGAGTAGTGCCCTTGGATATAAAAGCAAAACACCAAGTATATCTGCTTACCAGAGATCAGAGATAGGTGAGCATATAACTATCACCAAACATCAGAAAACGCACCAAGTGCACAGACATATGAAGCAGCTTACCAGATGGCAAACTAGTGTACGCACACTCAGCTGAAAAGCTTAATATCTCAGCGTGACCCAGGATTAACTTATGCAAACCTGTAGGGGTTCCTGCTTACCGGAAGGTCAATTGAAAAAAACCCAAACAGAAATCCTGGTGGAGTGCCGCGATCCCGTCCTGGCAGGCTCGTCACGGGCTCGATGTGCATAAGATTCAAAAAAGGAACAGCCAATAGCGTAATACCGTTGGAACTCCGATTTATTAAAAAGAATAACACTTACAATAAAAGCAACGAATACAGCAATGCCGGCCGGCACTCAAAACAGCTCCCGTCCACAGCAGGGCGACGTGGTGACGTCAGCATGTCCCTCCCAGACGCATTTCGTCACAGGTTGACGTTCTCAATGGGGAACGGGCAGCGCGCTGAGCCACCACAATATATGCACACACCAAGCCTCACTCTGGGACCCAACAGGTGAAACACAGAGCGCCATCTTTGGTGTGGGCATAAACAAAAGGTTACGGGAATAAAAGCAAAACAGCGGTGAAACCGCCAGCCGGTTCACATCCCTTCATAAAGTATATCTGGTACATAAGGACTAAAAGTACTTGGCATTACAAATGTATGATAATAATAACTGATATTCTGAACACCCTCTTTATAAGAAGGTCTGACCTTAGTAGCCAGATATAGATATCCAGGCAACAGTGTCCCTGATGACTGGATATTACATCAATTAGAACCCTGGACATTGTCCATAGGGGAACAAACGGCATGAATTCACTAATTACAAAGCATAATAACACATGGCCACATTAAGCTACCATAATGAAAATATATAAACCATAAAATAAATAAAATTATCAGTGCTATTAAGCATACACCTTTTAAATAAGAAAACAGAATAAGAGACATAAATTTATATTTTAAGCCCCATAAGATGCGGGTTATATTCCTAGTCACATACTTATAGCATGTTCAACCTCCTTTGATAGAGAAGGTGATTCAAAAAAACAAATAAATATATATAAAGACATGAACAAGGAGAAACCAGGTGTATATCCTAAGGATTACAACCTATAGATTGTCTACTAAAAATATTATTAGGAGGCCTCACCCAAGACTCGATGAGAACCATGGTAATATACTACCCATATGATATGTCTATATAAAATGTAATTATAGAGTGTAATTACAAGGACCAATCCTAACCATATCAAGGGCCCAACTCAGAGTATATCTCAACCCAAATAACATCCATAAAGGGAGATTAAAATAAGAAAAATTGATTCCATGTCCGAAAATAGGTATGTCAGTTCCACTTAAAAAATGCCACACAAAAAAAAACTCAATAATCAGGAATTATCAATGAACGCATTGACATCCACATCTATGTTCAAACCGTGGGGCGTGTAGCTTTTGATCCTATGGATCCAAGACATTTTGGATTTGGAAATCTCTCTTACCATGGAGCTACCCCGCCAGTGGGGTTTATAATGGTCAATCCCTAAAAATAGGGTGTTGGAAGGGTCTCTATTATGTACCAACCGGTAATGTTTCGAAACCGAATGGTTTTTAAAGCCTGTTAGGATATTAGTAATATGCTCGTTGAGCCTTACTTGGAGTGGGCATTTGGTCCGCCCCACATATTGCAAGCCACAAGGGCATTGCAATAGGTAAACCACTCCAAAGGTGGAACAGGTAATAAATGGGGTAATGTGATGTATTCGACCCGTCTTGGTGGAAACAAAGGATTGGGTCCTCCTATTCACACACGAGTTATAGGAGCAAACCCGACATTTATTACATCTATAGAAACCGGTTAGTTGATCAAAGAAAGTGGTTCTATTCTGAGGAGGGTCCAAAACCCCCGGGGCTAACCTGTTCTTAAATGAAGGGGCCCCTTTAAAAACAATTTTAGGTTTGGGTGGTAAAGCTTCCTTCAAAACACGGTCATTGGTAACTATATGCCAGTGTTTGGAAACTAGTTGTTTTATTTCCTTATGCTGGAGCGAATAGGTAGTGATAAAGGGAACCCCTATAGTGTTAACAGAAGTACCCGTTTGGGGTCTGTCTCTCAACAAGAGCTCCCTATCCATCTCTTGTATATCTTTCAACACAGGTAACAAGTCCCCACTGGTATATCCTTTTTCGAGGAACCTCTCAGTGAGAACGTTACTTTGCGATAGAAATTTCTCAGGGTTCGAGCAGTTCCTGCGTACTCTCATATATTGACTTTTGGGGATTCCATTAAGCCAGGGTCTATAGTGACAGCTTTCTAATGGAATGTAGGAGTTCCTGTCACTCTCCTTAAAAAAGGTAGATGGAGATAGAATTCCCCCCTCCATAGACACAGTGAGATCCAAGAAGTGGATCTGAGTCTGACTTATCTCAAAATTCAAATGGATTCCGTGGTTGTTGGTATTGAGGAAAGACATGAACTGTTGAAGTTCCAGGCCATCTCCATCCCATAGGAGGAGGATGTCATCTATATACCTTGCCCACAGGACAAGATGGGGATTCCGGTGGGCATAGATGACATCCTCCTCCCACTTGGCCATGAATAAATTGGCCAGGCTGGGGGCATACTTTGTCCCCATAGCCACGCCACGACTCTGGCGGTAAAATTGATTTGAAAACCAAAAATAATTGTGGGAGGCCGCAAAGACCAACAGCTCCATAATAAAATAAATCTGGTCTACAGGAAGGCCTGAGTCTCTCATTAGAGCTCCCTCTACTGCTTGTAGACCCATGTCATGGGGAATTATGGTGTATAAGGAAGTGACATCGGCGCTCACCAACCACATACCAGGTCTAATAGCAATACCAGAGAGAAGATTCAGCACATGGCGGGTGTCTTTGATGTATGAAGGCATCTTTTGAACCAGGGGCCGAAGGAAAAAATCAATGTATCTGTCCACCCGGGATGTGATAGAATCAATGCCACTCACAATGGGGCGTCCCGGGGGGCAGATAGGGTCCTTGTGAACCTTAGGTAGATAATAAATAATTGGGGTTCTGGGGGCCCTGGGAACTAAATATAGACTTTCCTTGTCCCCCAGAATACCCAATGAGGTACCCTTAGAAATGATCTTACGTAACTCCTTAAGGTAGCCATTTTTTGGATCAGAGGGGAGGGGGGTGTAGGTCTCTGTGTCACTAAGGATCCTGGCCATTTCAGCCAAGTAATCCTTCCGATCGAGCACCACTATCCCTCCCCCCTTATTAGCAGGGCGGATAACCAGATCCTTATTTTTACATAAAGAATCCAACCCATCTTGTATGGCTTTAGAATTTTTTGCATTTTTTACCTCTAGCTCTTAACGATCCCTTAACATAACATCTCTAAACACTTTCAATGTGGGAGCAAGTGTCCCAGGGGGATTGAAGAGAGATGCATTCGCCAACCCTGAATGTACGTATTTATCGATTGGTTGGGAGTTCCTTACAATAGGATTCCCTATCATATATCTCTTTATATTCAGTTTGCGAACAAACTTGTGGACATCCATATATGTTTGAAATCGATTTAGGCTTGTGGGAGGGGCAAACTTGAGACCTTTGTCCAAAACCAACTTTTCGGACTGCGTGAGCTCTACGGTACTCAAGTTGAAAATACCCTGCCCTATTAAATTCTGGCTTTTTTTTGCTCGCATGCGCCTCCCCCCTCTAGTTCCTCGCTTCTTTCTACCGGCCTTTTTAGTCCCTGGCCTGGCTTGGAAAAACCCCAAGTCCCTGCTCCTCTAGGATGTTATTTGGGTTGAGATATACTCTGAGTTGGGCCCTTGATATGGTTAGGATTGGTCCTTGTAATTACACTCTATAATTACATTTTATATAGACATATCATATGGGTAGTATATTACCATGGTTCTCATCGAGTCTTGGGTGAGGCCTCCTAATAATATTTTTAGTAGACAGTCTATAGGTTGTAATCCTTAGGATATACACCTGGTTTCTCCTTGTTCATGTCTTTATATATATTTATTTGTTTTTTTGAATCACCTTCTCTATCAAAGGAGGTTGAACATGCTATAAGTATGTGACTAGGAATATAACCCGCATCTTATGGGGCTTAAAATATAAATTTATGTCTCTTATTCTGTTTTCTTATTTAAAAGGTGTATGCTTAATAGCACTGATAATTTTATTTATTTTATGGTTTATATATTTTCATTATGGTAGCTTAATGTGGCCATGTGTTATTATGCTTTGTAATTAGTGAATTCATGCCGTTTGTTCCCCTATGGACAATGTCCAGGGTTCTAATTGATGTAATATCCAGTCATCAGGGACACTGTTGCCTGGATATCTATATCTGGCTACTAAGGTCAGACCTTCTTATAAAGAGGGCGTTCAGAATATCAGTTCTTATTATCATACATTTGTAATGCCAAGTACTTTTAGTCCTTATGTACCAGATATACTTTATGAAGGGATGTGAACCGGCTGGCTTTTATTCCCGTAACCTGTTGTTTATGCCCACACCAAAGATGGCGCTCTGTGTTTCACCTGTTGGGTCCCAGAGCGAGGCTTGGTGTGTGCATATATTGTGGTGGCTCAGCGCGCTGCCCGTTCCCCATTGAGAACGTCAAACTGTGACGAAATGCGTCTGGGAGGGACGTGCTGACGTCACCACGTCGCCCTGCTGTGGACGGGAGCTGTTTTGAGTGCCGGCCAGCATTGCTGTATTCGTTGCTTTTATTGTAAGTGTTATTCTTTTTAATAAATCGGAGTTCCAATGGTATTACGCTATTGGCTGTTCCTTTTTTGAATCTTATGCACATCGAGCCCGTGACGAGCCTGCCAGGACGGGATCGCGGCACTCCACCAGGATTTCTGTTTGGGTTTTTTTTCAATTGACCTTCCGGTAAGCAGGAACCCCTACAGGTTTGCATAAGTTAATCCTGGGTCAGGCTGAGATATTAAGCTTTTCAGCTGAGTGTGCGTACACTAGTTTGCCATCTAGTAAGCTGCTTCATATGTCTGTGCACTTGGTGCGTTTTCTGATGTTTGGTGATAGTTATATGCTCACCTATCTCTGATCTCTGGTAAGCAGATATACTTGGTGTTTTGCTTTTATATCCAAGGGCACTACTCATTGCATGCTGCATGTCACCAAATTCACATTCCTGTGTATGCTGTGCACACAGGATGTCTGTATGATATTCATGATTTTGTTTTTGGGAGGTTGCATTTTTCCTTCTTTTTTTGGTTTATTGCCTATTACTATGTCAGTATCACGCTATGTTTTTTGCATATATTTTTCTGGATAAACCCTATGGGGACTTGATTTGATGCACGAGTGCGACTGATCTTCTCATATTGGAATCGCTCTCTAAAGGCCCTGGCTGGGTTTAAGCCACCTGTCTGAATTAGTCTTACGTTCTGGTAAGCATTTCACCACACAGTTGTATCTCAAGTGAATCATCTTCTTTCAACATTATCACATTGAGGAGTCTATGATTATTTATTTTGGACTTTATTTGGACTTTTTTATTTCACTATTGTTTAACATTTTTAGCGCGGTTTTTCTGTTCTATATTTGTTTTGGTGTGCCCCACTTATAGCCGCAGCTATATAGAAATATTTTACATTACATAATTTTTCACTATTTTTTCCTTAACAAAAGTTATTTTTTCTTACTTACATTTCAATTTACTTCAAATTTTTTTCAAAATCTTTTTTCATTGTTTTTTATTGTAATCCAAGCGCAATTTTATTTGTTTTTCTTGCTTACTCCAATTAGCTCTTGGAGATCTCATTAGTCTAGGAGTTCACATACTTTTTCCACCTGCACTGTGAATGTTTACATGGTGTGTTCAATAAAAACATGGTAACATTTAATTCTTTGTGTGTTATTAGTTTAAGCAGAATGTGACTGTCTATTGTTGTGACTTAAATGAAGATTAGATCACATTTTATGACCTATTGGTGCAGAAATCCATATCATTCCAAAAGGGTTCACATACTTTTTATTGCAACTGTATCCCTAGATAATGACACCATCACTCAATGTCAATCGAACTTCCCCTTCAAATGGAGTCAAGACTCGATCACCTGCCTAGGAATTTATTTACCCGCACAACTGTCCAACCTCTATGCTAAAAACTACATCCCGGTCCTCCAACACATTCAAAAAGATTTGAAATCATGGTCCACCGGGCTCTTCTCATGGTTGTATGGGGTAAAGCAAAACCAAGATTAAGCTTTGAAAGATTAACCTTACCAAAATTAAAAGGAGGCATAGGCTTTCCAGATATAGCCAAATACTACTGGGCTTGCCAGCTAGCAAGAATTATAGATTGGAACGTTCATTCTACCACCAAAGCCTGGGTAAACAATGAACATTCGTTCTCTATCATACCTCTACGCCAACTACCTTGGACCGCATCTACTCATATATCACCAGATTGCAAACAGCATCCTCTAATTGGCAATACTCTACAAATATTCCATAAGGCATGTCACAAATTCAAAATATCCTCCACCCTGGGCTAACTTACACCCATCTGTAACAACCCAGACTTCCCGCCAGGCCTTGCAGACTCCTTCCTATCAAGGGTTTGGCCTCAAACCACCATGAGAGCTGAACAATTTTTTCAAAGAAATTCCTTTATAACGCAAGCCAATCTAACTACACAATCACCAGACCACCCCTTTCCATACTGGTCTTACTTCCAACTTAGACATTTCCTAAACAACCCTCTTACATGAGATGCACACGCTAGACAATATACTCTCTTCAAAATACTATGCACGAGAATAGAACCGCAGAGATACATAATTTCAGACATAAACCAGGAACTCACCCCGGGACATTAAATTAGGTGAATGCAGTTAGCCAACAATTAACAGAATAAATGCAGTCTGAAAATGTATTAAAATAGTCATGCAAACATAAACATGAATCATAGCCAAGCTACTGAAATGATACATACAGTAGAAAATGTCATTACACGTATCAAGGTATAAAATGTAAATTGCAGAGTACACAGGCAGAAAAAGTATCCCAACACGTTTCACAAGACCATGCTCGCTTCATCAGGGGTAGATGCGTGTGCAATATATCTGTAGGGGGGTATAATGAACTAAATAAGTATCAACACAGACATGGTATTGTGACTATTAGTTAAGAGGGTCCAAAAACGCATGGCCCTGTACTCATCCAAGGCTGGATCAGACTACCAATTGCTTGAAACCCAGAGGCAGCAGTAATGAGCATCCGGCTTGGGAGCTGAGGAGGCAGAGGAAAAACCAACCCAACAGAGCACAAATGGGGGGGCAGACATGGCCGGGTTGGGGAAATGTGTCACCAAAGATCTCACCTTATCCATTAATAATGTCAACTGAAACATAATTGCATATGTATCAATAGATGCTGCCATACCAGCATAGAAGTAAAGTAGTATACAGTATGATAAAAGTATGTATATGCATGAACCAAACTGGTTCAATAATGGTATGAGCTGAGATTCTAAGGGACAATAGAGAAAAAAATAAAGAAATAAATAAAATAAAGAAATAAAGAAAAAACAAAAACAGTGTGATAAAATGTGTGTTCCGTATAGCATGTATCCAAGTTTATTATATATGTCAGCTAAGATAAGAATATATGTATGTCAGTTTGTACTATACCAACAGAGTAACCATGAAGTATACAATGTAATGCAAAAAACATATATACATAGATGAACCAATGTTGTTCAAAGCTAGATGGACTTGGAAACTCGGAGACAGTGAAATGAATGAGATGAATGTGTAATGGTGTGTGCATGAATGAACCATGAGAATTAGCATAATATTGTATGAGACAATGTATATGGCAGACCATGCTAAAGTTAAGTGCTCAAATGTGAAGGGAGTGAATGGATGATTAGCATCCATCAAGGAGTGTGGACTCACCTTGAATGAAGTGAAACTGCTTCATGTGAGTGAAACAGGAAACAGGAAGTGACAAACAGATCCCAGCCATGACTGGCCCTCAATTTATATCCCCAGAGGGCCCAGTGAGCTCCGCCTCCAACACCATGTGTGTGCGACAAGGCACACGAATGTGAATGATGCTCGCCACCAAATGGGGACACGCCTGCGCAGACGTCCCCAAGTCACACATGCTGACATTCCACACAATAGCGAGCTGACGGCACTACCATGGACGTCGCACGGTAAGCTTGGTCGCATGGTGCCGATGTGTAGGTGGCCCTACCCGTCCAGACAGGGCAGGGAAGACAGCAGGAGGTATGAGAACCTCCCTTGTACACATCGCAGCTCCCAAGACGGACGATAACCAACGCCACCAGCAGGAAACAGCACCAAGAGCCTAGATCAGTCTATGGGAGATGTGGTACCTGAGTGTTGGATGCAGTAGCTGAAAGGGCTACAGAATAAAATAATTATGTCTAATGAATGATTGGCTAATGGTGGCAGCAGACCAGGTTTGGGCTAAATGGGTGTCTTCCACCCGGGTTTAATAGACAAAAAGGAAAAGGTCTGGTGTCACCCGCAATTTAATACATTTTTTATTTTAATACATTTTGAGACTGCGTTTACTCTGTCAATTGTTGGCTAACCACATTCACCTCATTTTAAATCCTTGGGCGATTTCCTGTTTTTTGTTGCATATATTGGGTTGGAGGTGGTTTGCGGTTGACACCTGACCTTTTCCTTTTTGTCTAATTTCGGACATGTACTCCCTTCTGTTCTCAGATGAAAGTCCCAAATCCAACATAGCGAGTCAACGCTGGGAAAGGTATTTCTCTATTGACCTTTCAGGAGAGGAATGGGAAAATATATATTCTTACATACACAAGGGCTCGACCAATGTTTCTGCACAAGAAAATGGATTAAAGATATTCTCCAGATGGTACAAAACACCTCTCGGATTACATAAAATCCCCCCTACCGTACCCCCTAACTGTTGGAGATGCGCAGATGAAGACGGTTTACTGCTACACATATTGTGGTCTTGCTCCCAAATCCAGCCCGTTTGGACGGAAGTCCACCATCTCACTACTGTAATAACTACATATCCATTAGACTTTTCCCCAGCACAAATGCTTCTGCATCACTAAACCATTCCCAAAAATCAGTACCACAGATCCCTAACTCTACTCCCAATCAACGCAGCAAAAATGTGTTTTCCAGCACAATGGAAAGCAACCAATCCCCCAACCATTACGGACTGGTTCAAATGCATAAAAAAAGTGGCAGACATGGAAGAACTGATTTACCAAGCCAGAGACAAACCTAATAAGTTTCAGAAAACTTGGACATGTTGGCACTACTTTCAAACAACAACTGAATTCATCCAATTATTATCCCGGTAAAACTTGGCTGCAACAAAATGTCAGGTCGGAGGAAAAAACCGCCCCTACATTCCACTTTCCTCACATTTCCCTGGATATTCTTACCCCAACACACATACCCACCAATGTAGAGAATGACACTTATGGCCTTCCAAGGGCGACAACACTCCCCCTACAACCCCTCTCCCTACATTCCTACCGACTCCAAAATCCCTAAAAGTAAGTCCCATACACCCCAAGCTAGAGTTCCCCCTGTACTCCCCCCCATACTCACAACACCCATAGCAGACCTTCCCTATGGCAAGGACAGATATTCCGGTCCATTGAATAGGCCCACTTGAACCACCATACTCAACAGGGATTGCTAGTGGTCCACCTCTGGGCCTGTCCCTGCAGAGCTGCAGAAATCCCTGCTCCAGTGTGGTTCCTGTCCCCTAAACACACCAGCTGAAGCACTGCATGGCGCCTTTTAGCCTGACTCGGCGAATAGTCCTTTGAATGCTTAGGGGGTACCTGATGTTCATAGGACAATTCTGCAGAGGAGGGCATGGAGGTGCCAGAGGAGGAGGAGTATCGGGTAGAGCTCACAGGTCTGGCATCATCACCACCAGCTGTATAGAGATGTGAGGGCACAACAAGCTGCAGCTTGTTGTGCCCTATATTTTGTTCACAGCATACTGGGTTATGCTGCTTGCAACTCGAAAGGATGCAGGACAGGGCTCGGTGCTGCAGCTTGTTGTGCCCTCACATCTCTATACAGCTGGTGGTGATGATGCCAGACCTGTGAGCTCTACCCGATACTCCTCCTCCTCTGGCACCTCCATGCCCTCCTCTGCAGAATTGTCCTATGAAAATCAGGTACCCCCTAAGCCTTCAAAGGACTTTTCCCAGAGTCAGGCTAAAAGGCACCATGCAGTGCTTCAGCTGGTGTGTTTAGGGGACAGGAACCACACTGGAGCAGGGATTTCTGCAGCTCTGCAGGGACAGGCCCAGATGTGGTTCACACCATGCCAGCTGGAGCCAGGAATGGTGGTGTACGATAATAGCTCAAACCTCCTGTCTGCCCTTAGACAGGGAAAGTTGACACATGTGCCATGCCTGGCACATGTCCTCAATTTGGTGGTGCAGCATTTCCTAAGTACGTACCCAGGATTGCAAGATGTACTAAAGCAGGCCAGTAGAGTCTGTAGCCATTTCAGGCGGTCGTACACAGCCAGTGCACGGGTGGCTGAAAATCAGCGGGAATTCCACCTGCCCATAAACCACCTGATATGTGACATGCATACAAGGTGAAACTCAATTTTGGGAATGCTGCAGCAGCTATACATGCAGCAGAGGGCCATCAATGAGTACCTGTGCCAGTACGGCACAACGACAGGCTTAGGCCGCCTCGGCTTTTTTTCCCCACGCCAATGTCCGATCATTAAGGATGCATGCACTGTTTTGTCACCATTTGAGAAGGCCACAAGGATGGTGAGCAGTGACAGTACATGCATCAGTGACACAATCCCTGTTGTGTTCCTGCTGGAGCAGACTCTGTGTGGCATTATGGACAGGTCACTGGAGGCAGAGCATCAGGAGGAAGAGGAGGACTTCCTTTCCTCTCAAGGCCCACTTTATCCAGACACCATCATTCCTATGCCACAGAACACACAGTAGGAGAGAGGGGAGGAGGATGAGGAGGAGGATTCTGGCACTTTCATAGGCTTCGAAGAAGAGGAAGACATGCATCAATCTATAAGCGATGGCTTTCCAACCCCAGGACCCTTGGGAGTAATAAGTGGCTGGGAGGAGAAAGTTCCAGATGCTGTCATCCTGAGTGACCCCGAGGACTCTGCTTCTCAAGCCTCGGCAAATTTGAGGCGCATGGGCAACCTCATGTTTCAAAGCCTGCAAAAGGACCCAAGAATACATGGCATAAAGGAGAAGGATGATCACTGGTTGGCAACCCTCCTTGACCACGTTAAAGAGGATTTTATTGAATGTTTTTCCTGACTCCAGTAGGTTACAGTGTTGTGGAAAACATAGTTTTGAGTCTTCTGTTGGTCAAGAGAGGAGCGTTGGAGAAGGCGTCTG
Organism: Lithobates clamitans; assembly: GCA_037952925.1. Lineage (NCBI taxonomy): Eukaryota > Metazoa > Chordata > Amphibia > Anura > Ranidae > Lithobates > Lithobates clamitans. Next base: position 8,802,446 of record JBBGZY010000304.1, read on the forward strand.
CCTAAGTGAGGCATTTTGGAATTTTTTTAGTCCTCACCGCCCAGGGCTGTCAGCTTCCACATCCCATCGGCAGCATCTAGTGGACGATTACCTCGGGGCCAAAACAGAGATGGAGAGCTTTCCATCTGACGATCCACTGACTTACTGGGTCATGAGACTAGACCACTGGCCAGAACTTGCCCAGTATGCTATTGAGTTGTTGGGCTGCCCTGCATCCAGCATGCTTTCAGAATGGGCATTCAGTGCTGCAGGAGGTTTTGTTTCTGATCATAGAATGCGTCTGTCCACAGACTCCGTGTACCGTTTGACTTTTATCAAAATGAATCAGTCCTGGAATACCAGCTATGAAGCCCCTGATGCCGATGTCACTGATTAAGTCTTTTTGGGATGTGGAATCTCTGCAAGTGTACAGTAATTTCAGGTAAAATTGCATTTCTTTATATGGTAAATGCCATTAAAATTACATACTTGAATGGGGGTATATATGCAGCTATGCATGCTCAAATAAATGGTGTGGTTAGTCCTTATGTATAGCCACATATATACCCCCATTCAGGTATGTAATTTTATTGGCATTTACCATATAAAGAAATTCAATTTTACCTGAAATTACTGTACACTTGTCACTCTTAAGGGATGGCACTCAAGTTTACCTGACAACGTCTCTTTCTTTTTCAACTAGTCCAATATTGGGTGTATTTTGTGCCTCTGGAACGGGCTCCTATGCCCTCCGGGGTAGGTCACCCTTTTTTTCCAAGCCCCCGACTACCTGACACCCTTTGGTAAGACATACGGATGATGGAGGGGGGGTTTGCAACAGATGCCCTATATATACATGTAATGTTATCAATGAGTCTATCCACAAAATGTATGTAGTGAGTAATTTGTATACTTTTCTATTTTCATAGCTATATGACAATCAATTCTTTACACTGTCTAAATATAGAAAGCTCCTGAATAAGCGGCTAATGTAAACCCGCAAAACATGTTGAGCAACCAATATACAGATGGTATCTATGTTTAAATTATCCTGATAAGATGCAACTTTTGAAGACTTTTCTGATTGTCATGGTCTGCTTTTTTATTCTGTGAATATGTACTTTATATATATTTTTTGTAATAAAAATCACTAATAATTTTACTCTTGACTGCTTAATATCAGTTGATATACGGTATCATTACAGTCCGAACATAACCTCTTCTCCTCTATTTATATTCTGATGGGACGAAGGTATCATAAATAAATATCTTTACTTTCTTTGGCACTTCTCTACAATTAGTTTATTGTATTATTTATTTACTTTATTTTAGATGATTCTTTAAGTTTTATGTATATTCCAATGACTTATAACAGTAAGGAAGGTGGTGCATTTTACCCCTTAAAAATCCATTTGCTTATCTTTAAATTGATACTAAAAATGTGTTTAGTAAATTAGTAAAATATTTTAAAAACGTGTCTCCTGGCATATTCTTTTTTTTTCAAAAAAGGATTTTATTGAAAGCAAAAATATAATACAGTGCAGTGAATCATTGTGAAATTACATGTAAAATATAGTGTACAATGCTTCATGGAGCATACAATTACAATGTTGAGCATTAAAAGAACAAAGTATACATACACTATATTACCAAAAGTATTGAGACACCTACATTTACACGCACACGAACTTTAATGACATGCCAGTCTTAGTTCGTAGGGTTCAATATTGAGTTAGCCCACCCTTTGCAGCTATACCAGCTTCAACTCTTCTGGGAAGGCTGTCGACAAGTTTTAGGAGTGTGTCTATGGGAATGTTTGACCATTCTTCCAGAAGTGCATTTATGAGGTCAGGCACTGATGTGTATGAGTAGGCCTGGTTCGCAGTCTCCAGGACTGAGGTGCAGGCCAGTCAAGTTCCTCCATCCCAAACTCACTCATCCATTTCTTTATGGACCTTGCTTTGTGCACTTTTCCAAATCCTTTGGTGGAGGGGGCATTATGGTGTGGGGATTTTTTCATGGATTGGGCTTCGCCCCTTAGTTCCAGTGAAGAGAACGCTTATGGTGTCAGCATATCAAGACATTTTGGACAATATCATTCTCCCAACTTTGTGGAAACAGTTTGGGGATGGCCCCTTCCTGTTCCAACATGACTGTGCACCAGTGCACAAAGCAAGGTCCATAAAGACATCTAGAGGGGTAAGTGAGAAAGAGCATTCCAAAGCAACTCAACCTTTTATGTCTGCATGGCAAATCCAATCTACAGTTCTGGCAATATAAATGGAGTGATAATATTGTTTAAAGTTTGGGAGGCCCAATAGAATTTTTTATGATTTTGTCATGTAACTTATATGTGTTTTTTTTTAATGTGCCCAAAGACTTAACCACTTCAGCACCAGAAGGTTTCGCTCCCTTCCTAACCAGGCCATATTTTTTGCAATACGGCACTGCGTTGCTTTGACTGACAACTGCGCGGTCGTGCAACACTGTACCCAAATAAAATTGATGTCTTTTTTTTCCCCACAAATAGAGCTTTCTTTTGGTGGTATTTGATGACCTCGGTGATTTTTATTTTTTGCACTATAAACAAAAAAATAACTGACAATTTTGAAAAAAAAACAATATTTTTTACTTTCTGCTATAAAACATATCCAATAAAAAAATTTAAAAAAATCAAATTTCTTCATAAATTTAGGCAAATATGTATTCTGCTACATATTTTTAGTAAAAAAAAATCCCAATAAGCCTATATTGATTGGTTTGCACAAAAGCTATGGCATCTACAAACTATGAGATTGATTTAGGAACTTTTATTTTTTAAAATAATTTTTACTGGTTGTGGCGGTGATCAGCGGTTTTTAGAGGGACTGCAACATTGCAGTGGACAAATCTGAAACTAATTGACACTTTTTGCAGATCAGTGACACCAATACAGTGATCAGTGCTAAAAAAATGCACTATAACTCTATAAACGACACTGGCAGGGAAGGGATTCACATCAGGGGCAATCAAGGGCTTAAGTATGCTCCTAGGGAGTGCTTTCTAAATGTGGGGGGGGGGGGAGTGGATACACTGGACGAAGAGAGAGATTCGTTTTTCAGCTTAGGTAAAACACAAGATTTCTCTTTTACTTCCTGACAGAACAGCGGTCTGCCTTGTGTAACCATGGTGTTGCAGCTAATAACAAACAATCCGCCAAATCACCCCACTGCCAGACTTCATACATCACTTCCAAAGACAATGAAAAGTTTTTTGTGAGTTTTGTTTTTGTTGTTTTATGGGGGGGGTACAACTTGGATAGGGATTAGGAATATGGGATGCCCATAGGATAAGTCTTTGCCATCATATTTAAGGATTTTAGTACACTATGAGTAAAGTTAGACCCAGAAGATTTAATGTGCATATAGAGTTTAGTATTAATCTCCTCCTGCATCTCCATGCAGACTGTTGCTCCTCCTGCGGCTCAACCTCCGCAGACTACTGTCTCTAAGAGTTCTCCATCCATCACCATGTGTTAGATAGAGACATCACTTTGTACCATGTCAAAGTAGTAGAGGCCCACTCTGAATAAGCCTCTCTATTGGTTCTGGTTGCCTGCAGAACCTCTTCCCGGAGGCCTAGTGGGTTAAAAGCATATCTTCAAGGAAATATGGACTACTGTTCCCAGCCAGCCCAACTTGGAAATCATGTTCCTGCAGGCCACATCGACTTGAAAAAGATCCCCACAGTCTCTTTTCTGATACAGGACTCCCCATCATCCACCATGTGTTGGATGAAGACTCCACTAACGACCGCGTGAAAGCAGAGTTCCCTCACAAACTCCTTGGCACCTCCAGCCCGCCACTGTGGTAACACTCACCGACCTTCCAACAGCCCTGAGTCTTTGATGAGGAACTTTGACTGGACCATGCGTACTGACAGCTTCACCTGCTCCTCTGCTCCAGGAGTTTCCTGCCATCCGACCGTGTAGTGGCAGAGACATTGCCAATGACCATGTAGAGGCAATGTTTCCTCACAGGTCTCCCCGTGCCTTCTCCTGCGATCGGTGCACCCCCAGATGGGGATGGCCTCCTGCTGCTTTCTAACATGCTATTCCTCACTTCACTCAGCCGACTTCTCCCCTCAGTGGCATATCACCTCAGCTTATATATGAGGCCCGCCCCCCACCAATACTGATTGGGGATTGGTCAGGGCTCACACACAAGCTGCCTGCCACTCCAGTTCCAGGCCCAGCCCCTCTTCCAGAATCTTCACCCTGAAAGCAGGGGAGGCGCCTCAGAACTGAAGTGCATGTGATCACACCCACTGCTACTCTGACCACTCCCAGCCCCCAGCCCCCAGATCAAAACAGACAGGCTTAGCTTGCAGCATAGGTCTGCCTAAATTTGCCTGTGCTGGAAAATCATAGTAAAATAACCCTTGCTAGCACCTACCTATTGGTAGAGAGTGCTACACTTGTTTACATAGGCAGACCGCTATTCTGGCTTCCCACGGAATGGTGGTGGACGCGCGCCCCTTAGATTGCCTGCACAAAATCATGTACAGGTACATGATTTTGCGCAGCCGGCCATCCTACCACAGTATATATGCTGTGGGCAGTCCAGAAGCAGGTAGAGAACGAAGATGGAATAACTATGGGGAGTGCATGCATGGTATAAAGTAAACATGGTAAAATCATAATTTTAGTAATGGATGCTCTGCCAAATCAGTAGAAATTTTTTGCTGTCCCTTAAGGTCACGTTCCATGGCAGATAACAGAGGAGGGAAATTACATTCAAATAGATTACTAGGGTTATAAGTGATCCAGACTCACAAATATTTTTAGGGCCTTAGGTTCCCACTTGAAAGGGCAAGATTGTTGTTAGTTCATTACTGGTGGGGGATATATTCAAGATTTGTGATAGTTTATGTTAGACACATTGTGGGTACCTGAGTATTGGGAGTACTTGAGTATTGGGAGTGCCTGAGTATTGTGTGTACTTGTGTATTGAGTGTACCCGTGTATTGTGAGTACCTGGGTAGTGTGAGTGCACATGGTCTGCGAGTGCGCGTGGTTCCGCGAGTGAGCGTGGGTCTGCGAGTGCACGTGGTCTGCGAGTGCACGTGGGTCTGTGAGTGCAAGTGGGTCTGCGGGTGCACTTGGGTCTGCGAGTGCATGCGGGTCTGCGAGTGCACACGGGTCTGCGAGTGCACGTTGTCTGCAAGTATCCGTGTATTGTCTTGTTGATTACCTGTGTAGTGTATTGTTGCATATTAGTGTCAGGTAATTTGGACAGGGTATAATCTCCAATCCTCATTAAATTGGTAGGTACGATGCCCAGCGGGTGTGGAGATGCGATTCAGTGTACATCTTGTGGCATGTATGTGTTCCTTGATTATCTGATCAAGGGAGAATACTGCTGTGCAAAATGTAAGCACATTGTGTCCCTGGAAGCCCAGGTTCTGAATCTAGGGAAGCAACTGTCAGCACTGAGAAGACTCTCCATACTAAAGGAGAGCCGGGAACATACGGCAGGTGGCAGCAGGGGCCAGCATAGAGGCGGGTGGAGACAAAGAGGTAGGCACCAGAAAGGAGTAGATGGGTGACAGTCAGGAAGGATAGAGGGGGAAGTGCCAGGGAGGCTGATTCAGGGCTGGAGCATCCCAATAAGTACGCTCCATTAAGTGACATTGGTGAAACCAGTCAGGGACCAGCACTGCTGGAGCTGAGGGACTCTCCTAGCTGCCAGGGGAAGAACTCCTCCAGTGAGAGTGGGGGGGAAGCGAAGGGAAAGGATAGACAGATTCTGGTGGTAGGGGACTCAATTCTTATAAGGACAGAGAGGGCAATTTGTGACAAAGACCTGAAGGGCCAAACTGTATGGTGTCTACTGGGAGCTCGGGTTCAGCACATCACGGATCTGGTGGACAGATTATTGGGAGGGCCTGGGGAAGACCCGGCTGTCAAAGCCAGAGGCAGAAGGACTGTCCTTAAGAACGATTTAAGGGACTTGGGAGCTAAATTGAAGAAAGTGACCTCCAAGGTAGTATTTTTAGGAATACTATCGGTCCCTCTCGTGCAACACCATTAAGGCTTAGGGAGATTAGGGAAGTAAACAAGTGACTGAAGATCTGGTGTAGTAAGGAGGGGTTTGGGTTCCTAGAGGACTGGGCCAACTTCTCAGTCGGTCACCAGTACTATAGAAGGAACAGGCTGCACCTAAATAAGGAGGGTGCAGATCTGTTGGGAGTAAAGATGGCCAAAAAATTAGAGGGGTTTTTAAACTAGGCGACAGGGGGGCAGGGTCCAGAGGAAGAGATACTGTAGTCAGTGCAGAACATATTCCAGAGGGTACTATTGGGGGCATTATTGGTAGGTTGACTAAAGCACATAAACCCAAGGTAAGTATAGTAACAAGTCCTAGTTGCAATCTCGGAACACCCAATAAGAGAGTGTTATGCAACCAACCGGTCTAAACTACGTGGCATGTTCACCAATGCCAGGAGCCTGGCGGACAAGATGTGTGAACTTGAGATACTGTTGTATGAGGAGGAGTTGGATTTTGTGGGAATTTCAGAGACCTGGTTCAACAGCTCTCATGATTGGCTGGCAACCATTCAAGGGTATTGCCTTTATTGCAGGGATAGTGAGGGTAAAAAAGGGGGAGGGGTATGTCTATATGTCAAGAATAATGTACAAGTGAATGTGAGAGATGACATCACTAAGGGAGCTAGGGAGGAGATGGAATCCTTATGGGTAGAGCTCCAAAGGCAAATAACAACAAAAAGTGCAACGCTAAAAGTATCTAACATGTGATAATAAACAAATAAATCTAAAATAAACACCCTTGCAGATGTGAAAAATTGTGTACATCAAATTATAGTCAAAGGTCCTGTGTGAAATATGAAACAGCAAATAAAAAAGTCCATATGAAAAGTGTTAGAGGGATATCTCTTTAAATTGGAAGGTGGCAGTGGACATCAGGAGACATATGGATATTCAGTAAAAATGAGAGGGTACCCTTACCGGATCCGTAGGACGCACATACTGTATAGCAGTGCGTAAGAAAGGCATGGGGAAATTCTCCTGTGGTATCCAAACCAGGTGATGTCTTGTAGGCCGCGAGCCCCAATGGATGATGGTAGACACAAGCGGGAGTTGAACGTCTGTCCCTCCAAATCCCGGTTTCCAAGGTTGGATGATCCGGAGGTGATGGTTTAGCGTGCAAAAAAAAAAGGCAGGCTCCACATAGTGTTGATCCAAAAAATGGGATTTTATTAAAGTAAAACACCATACACAGATAAAAAGTGATCACTTTGAATTAAAATAGCAATGTGGGAAGCTGAGAATGCTAGCCCTATGCGCTTCGAATAAACAGTCTTCAACAGGGGCATGGATCAGCCTCCCCACATTGCTCTTATTTATAGACTGTACAAAAATTAAAATTGGGCGGATCCGCCCCCAACATGTCGGAACTGGAAGCGGAACAAAGTCATACATGGTTAAAAAATAGAAGAAATCCACAATCCTAACATCCCAAAATCTGGGAGGATAAAAGTTATTATGGCAAAACTACCTAGAATTCAAGAAAATAGGAGTAAAATAGCGCTGTATACATATAGATACAGGTGACGATTTACATCGTGTGGATGACTAGTATTCCGGCTTGTGTTCCAAGCCTCATTTGAATGAGAAGAGCCAGCAGAACGGGATGACGCGTCATCCCTAATCAGCCTAAACCCACAGAGGCTTGCGTTCCAAGCCTCACGTGCGTAGAGAGTCCGGCCAGGATACAACGTCAGCTCAGCCTGCCATCTAGTGATTGGTCTTTCACTTAGAAGCGAGTGACTAAACCCCGCCCACCAGCATCCCACGCCGACACTATGGGCACAGCGTGAAACACTAGGGGCTGATGAAATAAAACTTAACCACTTGACAACTGGGCACGTGTAGAGAGAGGCAACGTCCGCAGTTGCCATGATCAGGTTACCAGAATAAGAAACCTTGGAAAGTAGATTGATCACGTCCTTAGTGTCCTTTAAATAGGATGGCATTTTGACAACTGATGGTTGAAGGAAGTAATCAATGTACTTCCCAATTTTAGAGGTAACAGAATCGATACCACTAATTATTGGTCGACCGGGAGGGTGCAGAGGGTCCTTATGCACTTTGGGCAGGTAGTACATAACAGGTATACGCGGGGCCAGTGGGACTAAAAATGATCTCTCCTTTTTATTTAAAATGTAGGAATCATATCCTTTAGAAACCAAACCTTGTAATTCCTTTTTATATTTATGCGTAGGGTTACTGGGAAGTTCAACGTATGTTTCCTGATCGCCAAGAATGTGGTACATTTCCTGGACGTAATCCGATTTGTTTAATAGAACTATGCCACCGCCCTTGTCAGCAGGGCGAATGACTATATTTTTATTGTCACATAGAGTGGTAAGACCTGCTGTAGGTAAAGGGTTATGGAATTTCCGTTTTAGGGGGACATTAGTGAGGTCTTTCAACACAAGTTCCTTAAACAAATTGATAGCTGGTGGAAGTTGTGTGGGAGGACTAAAGAGGGAGGGGTTGGATAAACCTGAATGAACTGTACCAGATGTTGACCCCGATATTTTAGAATAGCGGTATAAATACTGCTTATCTATGTTCTTTATAATATATATTGCATAAAGCTTATGTATATTTATTTGTGAACCGGAAGTGATGTCAGTTGGTCATTTCCTGGGCTGTGACACTCCCAGTGGGGGTCATTTCTAGTTTAAATTGCGGTGGAATAGGGGGGTCCACACCCCAGATGAAGGCTGGTGAGCCGAAACATGTCGGGTGGACCCTCTATGATCACCGCGTTTGATATTATCTAAGCTGTTTATATCCTCATACCATGTGAGTGTTCTTTTTTTATTGCCTTGAATAAATGCATGCTTTTTAAACGATATCATGCCATGTGAGTCTTCCTTCTCTCATGGTTTCAATTGAAAACATCTGGTTGACCTGCTGATACGTCTGGACGGGTGAAGCTGTTGGCAGATCCCCCTTCTTCCCCATTTGAAGCTGTGGATACCTGATGTCCTATCCTGCCAGCCTCGGTGGCTAAACAAGCTTTTTTGACTTGTAAGACGTATGTCTGTTCAAGTCCCCTGCTTCCGGTAAGCCTCTTCAGATGCTATGGTGATGGTTTTGATACACACTTAGACGTCACAATCGATTTGGGGTTTTTACCGTCCTTACCCACCAGTGATACTCCGTTGTTGTCTTCATCAGCTAATCCTCAGAGACTGTTGGTGGTGGTTTTTGATTTTTATCAGGAACACATTTTTTATAATATACATGGACTTTATTCACAGTTGATTAATTTTTATATATACATTTATACTTTGGTTTCATTTTCACCTCTCACTGGTGTATTGCTATTATGTATTACATGTCACTTTGCAATATTTATTAATTTTTTCATTGAGTCACTTTCTACTGAATTCTTTGAAGTATTTTCTGTTTTGGTTTATTTTCTGGCCATTGTAAGATGGCTCCTGTTTAAAATTTCCTATTTTGACACTTAGCGCTACACTATTTTTATACTTGTTGATTTTCTACTTCTTTGTCTTAGAGGCGTGTTAGCCGCTTATTGTGTAATTATTTTTTCAACATCATCGGAGCAGCGCTGTACTCATTTCTTATCTACCTCTAAAATTTGTACAGTACCTAAAGCCAGTGCCCGGGTTCAAACAAACCTCCATGGCAGCTATAAAAGTGATAAACTAAAAATAAAAATGAATAAAATGAATCCAGAACAAACCCCAAAAGAATATCGGAAACTATGAGGTTGAGAACCACTATTTACACCCCCTGTATAAAAAATAAAAAATTCTAAAAAATTGCCTATAAGAACACCAATGGAGGTGTGCCGCAGCCCGAGAGTACAAGGAGAGGCGCCACTCACGGCGGATCTGCCCAATTTTAATTTTTGTACAGTCTACAAATAAGAGCAATGTGGGGAGGCTGATCCATGCCCCTGTTGAAGACTGTTTAGTGGAAATGCGTAGGGATAGCATTCTCAGCTTCCCACATTGCTATTTTAATTCAAAGTCATCACTTTTTATCTGTGTATGGTGTTTTACTTCAATAAAATCCCATTTTTTTTTATCTACACCATGTGGAGCCCCCCTTTTTCTTTTTCATGCTAAACCATCACCTCCGGATCATCCAACCTTGGAAACCGGGATTTTGAGGGACAGTCGTTCAACTCCTGCTTGTGTCTACCATCATCCATCGGGGCTCGCGGCCTACAAGACATCACTTGGTTTGGATACAACGGGAGAATTTCCCCATGCCTTTCTGATGCTCTGCCATACGGTATGTGCGTCCTAAGGATCCAGTAAGGGTACCCTCTCATTTTTACTGAATTTGAAGAGATATCCCTCTAACACTTTTCATGTGGACTTTTTTATTTGCTGTTTCATATTTCACACAGGACATTTGCTTATAATTTGATTTACACAATTTTCCACATCTGCAAGGGTGTTTATTTTAGATTTATTTGTTTATTATCACATGTTAGATACTTTTAGCGCTGCACTTTTTGTTGTTATTTGTTATTGGACTTGGTTTGTTTGTGTGCTAGCTGCTTTTGTTTTCTGTTTTTGGGTTTAGCGCAACATTTTCACTTTCTACACTTACTCTTTGACCCACTATGTGCTGCAGCTACCCTGTTTCACATCTTTTGATCATGAATGTTTTTGAATACAGAACCACTAGGTCCCTTAACACTGATGGGGTTTTTGTTTTAAACAATAATGACACTGAAATGGGCTTATTATTTCTTAGACTCAAGAATGTAATGACTACGGAATTACATCTCCAGTGGGACATTGCATTTCTTGAGCAGTATATTAAAGAGAAGATGGTCCCGAGAGGTTTACGGTGGGATGTGTACCCTCAACAGGGTGACACAGATCTTGAACCCTGGTTCCATTATTTTAATGAGGCAGGTATTAAGTTGATTGGTTTTCTAGTTGAGAGGAAACAGATTAGACTGGCCGCATTAGATTTGGAAATCAGGACAAACTTTTACCGTCCAATGGGTCATCTGAATACATCTCTCATTCCACCAATTTAAGAACCTTTCTGGAAAAAGAGGAGAGGGAGCAGCGCAATAAGAAACAAAAAAAGTACAACTGTGACGTTACAGATTATAAAAATAGCAACCCATTGGTTGAGAACCTGGAGTTGATTCCTCAGAACCCTGATAGGAGACTGACCTATGACCCTCCTCCTCCCCCCCCAGAATGGGAAGATTGGCTGAACATGGGACTAGTGGTCCTGTCCCTAAAACTGCACCCCAAAATCAGTGTCCTCCTAGGGGGTCCAGTCAGGGTATATACCCTTCTATCTCTAGAGGTTACCTCGCTGATTCCCACCATAGTAGATACCCCTCTGGTCATAGGGGTAAACAACCTAATAGTAGAGGTAAAGGGAACATGAGAGGTAAAGCCAGAGAACCCTATTATGGGGCTGGTGGATCTCCAGGACCTTGATATGATATCAGGTCTGGCTATACAAGAGACGATTATAGTTATGGTACCCCCATACACACTAATAATCGATATGCTGTGCTTTGCGATGAGGGCTCATCAATTGCTTCATTAGCCGGGCGAGTGGCGCCTCTCCTTGTACTCTCGGGCTGCGACACACCTCCATTGGTGTTCTTTAGGGATGAGCTTCGCGTTCGAGTCGAACCCATATTTGACTCGAACATCGTCTGTTCGATTGTTCACCGAATTACGAACGATATGGGCTGTTCGCGCCAAATTCGTGTGGCGCGTCACGGCCTATAATTCACTGCTTTCATGCATCGCAGTGCATTGCTGGCTGATGATTGGCCAAGCATGCACTATGACCCGCATGCTTGGCCAATCACAGCGCCGTCAGTAGAGAGAGCTGTAATTGGCCAAAGCCAGGGTGGCTTTGGCCAATTATGGCTCAGAGGGTTTAGAACATGCCCCACACTATATAAAGCCGCCTGCACAGCGGCCCTGTGTAGTGTGTTCCGGCGTGCTTAGAGAGAGAGACAGTGTCATTTCATTTGAGTTAGATAGATTAGGCAGGACAGTCAGTGAGCTAGCTGCACTTCCAGTGTATTGTGTATATATATATGCATCCCAGGTGTTGTATATATATATATATATATATATATATATATATATATACACTGTATTCAGTTTAGCTAGATCCATTCCTGTTATCTTCCTACTGACAGGCAGGCTTGTCTTGTTACAGTATTTACAGCTAACTGAAGAAAATTGCTGGTGTTCTTTTGATCCTATTAGCACCACAGTCAGGCAGCTAGACTATTTACTGTTAGTGTAGTGCGTCCTCCTCACAGTGTTTAGCTAAAGCTACAAGTTAGTTTAGTGTGACCTCTGCACAGTGTTCAGCTAAAGCTACAAGTTAATGTAGTGCGTCCTCCTCACAGTGTTCAACTAAAGCTACAAGTTAGTGTAGTGCGACCTCTGCACAGTGTTCAGCTAAAACTACAAGTTAATGTAGTGCGTCCTCCTCACAGTGTTCAACTAAAGCTACAAGTTAGTGTAGTGCGACCTCTGCACAGTGTTCAGCTAAAACTACAAGTTAGTGTAGTGCGTCCTCCTCACAGTGTTCAGCTAAAGCTACAAGTTAGTTTAGTGTGACCTCTGCACAGTGTTCAGCTAAAGCTACAAGTTAGGGTAGTGCGTCCTCCTCACAGTGTTCATCTAAAGCTACAAGTTAGTGCAGTGTGACCTCTGCACAGTGTTCAGCTAAAGCTACAAGTTAGTGTAGTGCATCCTCCTCACAGTGTTCAGCTAAAACTACAAGTTAGTGTAGTGTGACCTCTGCACAGTGTTCAGCTAAAGCTACAAGTTAATGTAGTGCGTCCTCCTCACAGTGTTCAGCTAAAACTACAAGTTAGTGTAGTGCGACCTCTGCACAGTGTTCAGCTAAAGCTACAAGTTAGTGTAGTGCGTCCTCCTCACAGTGTTCAGATAAAACTACCAGTTAGTTTTTTGTGAGCTCTGCACAGTGTTCAGCTAAAGCTACCTGTAGAAGATTGGTGGTGTTTCCTGATCCTATCATTACCGCAGGCAGCTAAATAAGCTACAAGTTATTTTTTGCGAGCTCTGCACAGTGTTCACCTAAAGCTTCCTATAGAAGGTTGGTGGTGTTTTCCTGATCCTATCACTACCGCAGGCAGCTAAATAAGCTACAAGTTAGTTTTTTGCGAGCTCTTCACAGTGTTCACCTAAAACTACAAGTTAGTGTAGTGCGAGCTCTGCACAGTGTTCAGCTAAAGCTACCTGTAGAAGGTTGGTGGTGTTTTCCTGATCCTATCACTACCGCAGGCAGCTAAATAAGCAACAAGTTATGTTTTTGCGAGCTCTGCACAGTGTTCAGCTAAAGCTACCTGTAGAAGGTTGGTGGTGTTTTCCTGATCCTATCACTACCTCAGGCAGCTAAATAAGCTACAAGTTATTTTTTTGCAAGCTCTGCACAGTGTTCAGCTAAAGTTACCTGTAGAAGGTTGGTGGTGTTTTCCTGATCCTATCACTACCTCAGGCAGCTAAATAAGCTACAAGTTATTTTTTTGCAAGCTCTGCACAGTGTTCAGCTAAAGTTACCTGTAGAAGGTTGGTGGTGTTCTCATACTACAGGCAGGTAGTTGATTTTGCTAGCTGCAGTATCAGTATATATATATATATATATATATATATATATATATATATATATATATATATCCCAGCTTAGTGCAGCTTCAATCCATTAGTATGCCTGGAAGGCCAACAAGGAGAGGCAGACAGTCACAAGCCAATGAAAGAGGGCAAGCAGGCTCTGTGTCTAGAGGCCACAGTGCTGGTCATGGAGACAGTGCATCCTCATCAGCACGTGGCCGTGGGACACGCTTGGCCTTTTTTCCGTCCTCATCCTCCTCATCCTCTCTCACCCATGCTCAGGGTACTTTGTCTGGCAAAGCAGCTGCCAACGCAGTCTCTTCCCTTGGCTCAATGTCATCAGTGACTCCTTCCCTAGCTCCACCATGTCCTCCTGAGGAGTCCCTCGAACTGTTTGACCACAGTGTTGGGTACATGCTCCAGGAGGATGCCCAGCATTTAGAAGGCTCTGATGATGATACTGAGCTAGATGAAGGCAGTAACGTGAGCACAGACAGAGGGGGTGCCCAAGAAGGACAGCAATCTGGCAGTCATGCTCCCCCTGCTGCAGCATACTGCCAGGTTTGCTCCAGTGAAGAGGAGGGAGGGGATGATGAGGTCACTGACTCAACGTGGGTGCCTGATAGGAGAGAGGAGGAGGAGGAGGCACATCACCAACGAGGCAGGATGCCCTCCAGGGGCCAGCCTAAGGGCAGCACACTGACTGCATCACACCCCAAAGCTCCGCATGTGCAGGGCGCTGCTGTCTCTGCACGTTATTCCAAAAGGTCTTTGGTGTGGGCCTTTTTTGAGAAGAGTGCATCAGATCGCACCGCTGCTATTTGCAACATATGTCTCAAGTGTATCTCGCGTGGCCAAAACATCTCCCGCTTGGGCACCACATGCTTGACCAGACATATGTCGACCTGCCATGAATTTTGTTTTCAAGCGTATCTAAAAGACCCACACCAAAGAACAAAGAGGACCTCTCCTTGCTCCTTATCAGCTGAGATCTACAACCCCACTATACCTTCAGTCCTCTCTGAGGCCTGCACTGAGAGGAATGAAGGTGTAGAATTAGGTGTGTCACAGCCAAGTACTTGTGGGCAATCTGCTTTTAGTACACCAATGTCAGATTGTACCAGGAAAATTTCCCTGCCCGAGCTGCTGCACCGCCGAAAGAAGTTCGATCCCAGCCATCCACATGCCCAGCGGTGGAATGCTAGCTTGGCTATATTGCTAGCACTTTAACTGCTGCCTTTTCAGTTGGTAGACTCTGCCCCGTTCCGTGACTTTGTGAAATGTGCGGTTCCTCAGTGGCAGGTACCCAAACGCCACTTTTTCTCATGGAAGGCGATTCCGGCTCTCTACTGGCACGTGGAAGGCAATGTCCATGCCTGGCTGGACAGGGCGGTCGGTGGTAAGGTGCATATTACCACTGACTCATGGTCCAGCAGGCATGGACAGGGACGTTACCTAAGTTTCACAGCGCATTGGGTGACTCTGCTGGCAGCTGGGAAGGATGCAGGACAAGGTGCAGTAGTGTTGGAGGTTGTTCCGCCACCACGCCTCAAAAATGCCACTACTAATAATTGTGACACACCTCTCTCCTCCACCCCCTCCTCTTCTTCTTTCCTCCATGGCCTCTTCCTGTGCTTTGTCCTCGGAACCAGCAGTGCTCCGTAGCCGTTCAAGGGGCTACGCAAGTATGCAGGTCAAAAGATGCCATGCGGTGCTTTAGCTGGTGTGCTTGGGGGACATGAGCCACACTGGGGCTGAGGTTCTGTCAGCTCTGCAGGGGCAGGTTCAGAGGTGGTTGATGCCACGCCAACTTAAGGCAGGAATGGTGGTTTGTGACAATGGCACCAACCTCCTCTCTGCCCTCCGACAGGGACAAATGACCCATGTGCCCTGTTTGGCTCACGTCAACTTGGTGGTACAGCGCTTCTTGGGCAGGTACCCGGGCTTACAGGATGTCCTGAGGCAGGCCAGGAAAGTCTGTGTGCATTTCCGCCGGTCATATAATGCCAGTGCTCGGCTGGCAGACCTCCAAAAGGAGTTTAACCTGCCCAAGAACCGCCTAATCTGTGACATGCCCACCAGGTGGAACTCAACGTTGGCCATGCTGCAGCAGCTGCACACGCAGCAGAGGGCCATCAATGAGTACCTGTGCGACTATGGCACCAGGACAGGGTCAGGGGAGCTTGTTTTTTTTCCCCTCACCATTTGAGGAGGTCACGAGGATGGTGAGCAGTGACAGTGCATGCATCAGTGACACTGTCCCCCTTGTCCACCTGTTGGAGCACACGCTGCGTGGAATAATGGACAGGGCACTTGAGGCAGAACAGAGGCAGGAAGAGGAGGACTTCCTTAGTTCTCAAGGCTCTCTTTATCCAGACAGTGTTCCTGCGTGCCCGCCGATCACACAGGAAGAGGAGGAGGAGGAGGAGGAGGAGGATTGTGTCAGTATGGAGGTGAAGCCTCGCACTCAGCATCAGCAGCAGTCTTTAAAGAATCAGTCCCAAGAAACACATGGACTTGTACGTGGCTTGGAGGTGGTGGCTGAGGACCATGTCGTCCTTAGTGACCCTGAGGACTCCAGCGGACCGAATGCCTCAGCAAACCTAAGCTGCATGGCCTCCCTGATCCTGCAAAGCCTGCATAAGGATCCTCGTATTCGTGGTATCAAGGAGAAGGACCAATACTGGCTGGCAACCCTCCTTGATCCATGTTACAAGGGTAAGGTTGCCGACCTTATCTTGCCGTCGCAGAGGATGAAACATCTTCGGTAGGCCTTGCAGAAAGGTCTGTGCAACGCGTTCCCAGAGACTGGGAGGTTACAAACTCCTGTTTCTTGACGTGTTGCTGAGGCTTCGGTCAGTCAAAGAAGGAGCGGTGGAGAAGGCGGCCGTCTAACCGATGCTTTCAGACAATTTTTTAGTCCGCAGCCCCAAGGTATGATCGGTTCCAGCAACCATCGCCAGCGTCTGTTTTATACCTAGGGGCAAGATCTGACTTGGACATCTTTCCCACCGAAAATCCTCTGGGTTACTGGGTTTTGAGGATGGATCACTGGCCAGAGCTTGCACAGTATCCAATTGAGCTACTGGCCTGTCCTGCATCCAGCGTGTTCGCTTTCGGAATGCACATTCAGTGCTGCTGGAGGCTTTGTACCCAAACACAGGGTGCGCCTGTCCACCAAATCGGTTGATCGGCTGACCTTCATAAAAATGAATCAGTCTTCGATCACCACCAGCTACCAAGCACCTGATGCTGATGTAACTGAATAATTTTTTTGAAATCTCAGATCCTTTCAAAGACTGCCTATGCTGATGCTGAGTGACTATCCTTAGTAATTATCCTCTTCCTCCTCAATGATCACGCTGATAGCTTGTAAGAACATTTTTGGTTCTGGGCGCCGCCACCAGTGCCTAAGGCCCAATTTTTCAGCCCCTGTTTAACAGGGGCGTGTAATTACAATTTTTGATGCAATACTTTGCAGCAGGGCTCGTTCCTGCGTTCCAACTAGAGTATCTGTGAGAGGTTGCAATGTTGTGGCACCAGCACCAGTGCCTAAGGCATAATTTTTCAGCCCCTGTTCAACAGGGGCATGTAATTACAATTCTTGATCTAATATTTCACAGCAGGGCCTGTTTCTGCACCCACCAGGAGTGAGTGAGGACTTACAGTGTTGTGGCACCAGCACCACCACCACCACCAAAGACCCAATTTTTCTGCCCCTGTTCAACAGGGGCATGTAATTACAATTCTTGATCTAATATTTCACAGCAGGGCCTTGTGAGGGCTTACAGTGTTGTGGCCACAACAACATATAAGGCCCAAATATCTGCTGAGTATATAGGACAGGCCCCTACTTTCAAACATCCAACTTACAAACGACTCCTATTTGCAAACAGAAGGAGACAACAGGAAGTGAGATGAAATCTACCCCTAGAAAGAGAAATTCTCTCCTGTAAGAGTTAATATGGGAAAAACATTTCTCCTTTCCACTGATGCTTTATCACCAATCCTTGTTTCACTAAAAAACCCCAAATTTTCAAAAAACATTTGTCATTGTGACAAAAAGTGGGGTGAGAGCACAGGCAGCAAAACAAATGTCACAGGGGTGATAACCCTTCCATATGTTTTCCAAAAAGCCTAAAATAGATTTTTTGGCTGGAGCTAAACACGTTCAAAATGTACCAGTTCAAAATTACAAACAGATTCTACTTAACAACAAACCTACAGTCCCTGTCTTGTTTGCACCGCCTGTATACTGCTGTTCAGAGTATAAAGGGCGGGGTTCCCCTTAATATCCATATTAAGGGACTGGAGGGTACCCATGCCGTTTGTCTCACTGATTTTCATCCATTGCCAGGATCCGACATTACATTAAAGCCACAAGCAGTTTTAAATGACTTTTTTTCCTTTACAAATTTCATTTTGTGCAGGGACTGTTCTAAGCACAGGAAACACGCACCACTTTACAAGCATACTATAGACACCCCCCAGGTACAATATTTAAAGGAATATTTCGCTTTTTTTTTTACTTTAAGCATCATTAAAATCACTGCTCCCAAAAAAACGGCTGTTTTTAAAAGTTTTTTTTGCATTGATACATGTCCCCTGGGGCAGGACCCGGGTCTCCAAACCCTTTTTAGGACAATACCATGCAAATTAGCCTTTAAAATTAGCACTTTTGATTTTGAACGTTCAAGTCCCATAGACGTCAATGGGGTTGTAATATTCGTGCAAATTTTCGGTCCGTTCGCAGGTTCTGGTGCGAACCGAACCGGGGGGTGTTCGGCTCATCCCTAGTGTTCTTATAGGCAATTTTTTAAACTTTTTGTTTTTATTTTTTATACAGGGGGTGTAAATAGTGGTTCTTAACCTCATAGTTTCCTATATTCTTTGGGGTTTGTTCTGGATTCATTTTATTAATTTTTAGTTTATCACTTTTATAGCTGCCATGGAGGTTTGTTTGACACCAGACACTGGCTTTAGGTACTGTACTAATATCACATGAGGGGGCTCATACTTACCGGTTATCTGGGGGAATGCTGTTGCACCTAGTATGGGAGCTATGGCATCATCTGTACCTAGACCCCGGTTTGTTGTGTCCCCCCTTTTCTTTCAGAACAGCATTGTGGCGTTGCCTTGCACTGGTTACCAGTGCTTGGGCACGTATTACTTGCTTGTCCCTGTATGGGTTTCGGCATATAGATCTGGTCTATTCCAGCTTTTGGTGTTTAACTACCGTATTTATCGGCGTATAACACGCACTTTTTTCCCCTTAAAATAAGGGGAAAATCGTGGGTGCGTGTTATACGCCGATCCCCGCTATTTTGTGATCTGTCGGAGTGATCGCGGCGATCGCTCCGACAGATCACATAGCTTGGATTTTTAAATATGGCGCCGCGGAGTTCGGAGGGACTCGGGGGCGCTCGTTCAGCTGAACGAGCGCCGCCGAGGACACAGTGACTGGGCGGAGTCGAGATACACATAGCCGAGGCTTCTCGGCTATTCTCGGCGCCGTTCACAGTCACGCCCAGTCCCGCCATTGGACCTGTGTTATGTCCATCATCTGAACTCCGCGGCGCCATGTTTAAAAATACAAACGAAACGTTTGTATGTCGGCGGCGACAAGGCTGCACGGACCACTGGGGACAAGGCTGCACTGGGGCAAAGCTGAACTGGGGCAAAGCTGCACTGGGGACAAGGCTGCACTGGGGACAAGGCTGCACTGGGGCAAAGCTGCACTGGGAACAAGGCTGCACTGTGGCAAAGCTGCACTGACAAGGCTGCACTGACAAGGCTGCACTGGGGCAAAGCTGCACTGACAAGGCTGCACTGGGGCAAAGCTGCACTGACAAGGCTGCACTGGACACTGGGGAAAGGCTGCAGGTGAACACTGATGAGGCTGCATTGATGGGCATTTAAATGTAAGTTTTTTTTCCTTAAACTTCCCTCCTAAAAGTTTTTTCCTTGAAATTCCCTCCTAAACTTGGGGTGCGTGTTATACGCCGGGGCGTGTTATACGCCGATAAATACGGTATATATCCACACTTATCAGTGCCTTTCGGCTTTGTCACATTTTTCCATATGTTCCGACTGTGATGCCCAGTATATTAAGTTTTATTTCATCAGTCTCTAGTGTCTCGTGCTGTGCCCATAGTGTCGGCGCGGGACACTGATGGGCGGGGTTTGGTCGCTCGCTTCTAAGTGAGAGGCCAATCACTAGATGGCAGGCTGAGCTGACGTTGTATCCTGGCCGGACTCTCTATGCACGTGAGGCTTGGAACGCAAGCCTCCTGTGTGGGAGGGGTTTAGGCTACCAGCGGTTGACTGGGGATGACGCGTCATCCCGTACTGCTGGCTCTTCTCATTCAAATGAGGCTTGGAACACAATCCGGAATACAAGTCGTCCACACGATGTAAATCGTCACCTGTATCTATATGTATACAGCGCTATTTTACTCCTATTTTCTTGAATTCTAGGTAGTTTTGCCATAATAACTTTTATCCTCCTGGATTTTGGGATGTTAGGATTGTGGATTTCTTATATTTTTTAACCATGTGTGGTTTTGTTCCACTTCCGGTCCCACCATGTTGGGGGCGAACCCGCCCAATTTTAATTTTTGTACAGTCTATAAATAAGCAATGTGGTGAGGCTGATCCATGCCCCTGTTGAAGACTGTTTATTCGAAGCGCATAGGGCTAGCATTCTCAGCTTCCCACATTGATATTTTAATTCAAAGTGATCACTTTTTATCTGTGTATGGTGTTTTACTTCAATAAAATCCCATTTGTTTGATCTACACCATGTGGAGCCCCCCTTTTTCTTTTTCACGCTAAATCATCACCTCCGGATCATCCAACCTTGGAAACCAAGATTTTGAGGGACAGTCGTTCAACTCCCGCTTGTGTCTACCATCATCCATCAGGGCTCGCGGCCTACAAGGCATCACTTTGTTTGGATCCCTATGCCTTTCTAATGCACTGCCATATGGTATGTGCGTCCTACGGATCCGGTAAGGGTACCCTCTCATTTTTACTGAATATCCATGTGACAGATTCACCCGGGACAGAGGCTTTTGGAGGGGACTGAATGTGAGCCTCTTGCCTACAGATTATGGGCCCTGCCATTTGGGGTACCGTTGAGGTGTTGTTACTTTGGCTTCGGGTCCTTGTCCCCCAGGACACACAGACTCTGGGGACCCTGTATTTTCCATATTAGTAATAGTGACTGAGTCATACTGTTGGGACACATACTGTGAGGAGATGCTAATATCAACTCCACTCACCTGTCTGATGTCTGCTATAACATGCTTAATGTAAATGAGTCTAGTCCGGCTCACCACAGGTTCTAAGGGTATTCCACACATTGTTGTTTGTTCTAATTAACCTTGTGTTGATGTTTATGGTAATGTGTATTGAATAGTCAATGGCTAGGAGAAGAACAGTCTACTCCTACTATAGTTTGTTGATGACTAGGCTGAGGAGGGGGGGAGCTCACTGTTTGTATCATTAATTGTAATTAGCTCCTGCTATTGTGAGAAAATGTCCTGCAATTGTACTTATGCTAATGTATAATGTACTGTGTGAAGCTCGGTGACCACAAGTCTGTTCTAAAAGGTCATGTCTCTTAGTCACCTAGGCTGGATAAAGGATTAGATAATTAGCTCATGTTAATTAGGTTAGGTTTTAGTTATCCTGCTGTATATATTTGTGTGAGATCTCAAATAAAAAGTCAGTCCATGTTAGCAGTGAAACAAGTGTCACCTTGTTTTGTGCTTATGAGTGGTTGGAATATCGGATATCTGTATCCAGACTGGGAGGAAGTGGTATACTGACGGAAGCACTCAAGTGGAGTGTGGGACGTTCCGTTACAATCCATATGTCTCCTGATGTCCACCGGCACCTCCCAAATTGAAGAGATATCCCTCTAATGCCCCGTACACACGGTCGGATTTTCCGACAGAAAGTGTGTGATAGGACCTTGTTGTCGGAAATTCCGGCCGTGTGTAGGCTCCATCACACATTTTCCATAGGGTTTTCTGACACACAAAGTTTGAGAGCAGGCTATAAAATTTTCCGACAACAAAATCCGCAACACACAACACAAATCCGACGCACAAAGTGCCACGCATGCTCAGAATAAATAAAGAGATGAAAGCTATTGGCCACTGCCCCGTTTATAGTCCCGACGTACATGTTTTACGTCACCGCGTTCAGAATGATCGGATTTTCCGACAACTTTGTGTGACCGTGTGTATGCAAGACAAGTTTGAGCCAACATCCGTCGGAAAAAATCCTAGGATTTTGTTGTCGGAATGTCCGAACAATGTCCGACCGTGTGTACGGGGCATTACACTTTTCATATGGACTTTTTTATTTGCTGTTTCATATTTCACACAGGACATTTGACTATAACTTGACGTACACAATTTTTCATATCTGCAAGGGTGTTTATTTTAGATTTATTTGTTTATTATCACATGTTAGATACTTTTAGCGCTGCACTTTTTGTTGTTATTTGTTATTGGACTTGGTTTGTTTGTGTGCTAGCTACTTTTGTTTTCTGTTTTTGGGTTTAGCGCAGCATTATCACTTTCTACACAGAGCTCCAAAGGGATAAAGCTAAGAGGAAAATAATACTGGGAGTATGCTATAGGCCCCCTAACCTGAGGGAGGAGGAGGAGGTGGACCTCCTATCGCAATCTGTATTAGCAGCAAGAATGGGATGTGTCATCATAATGGGGGATTTTAATTATCCAGACATAGACTGGGCGGAGGGAACCATGCATTCGTCTAAGGCTTGACAGTCCCTAAATGTCTTGCAGGACCAATTCATGGGTCAGATGATAGAAGCATCAACTAGAAACAAAGCTTTACTAGATCTACTGATTACCAACAATACAGACCTGATCACGAATGTGGAAATTTAGGAAACAGCGATCAAAGATCAGTTGGCTTCAGTATAACTCACACAAATAGGAAACATAAGGGGAATACAAAGACACTGAATTTCAAAAGATCCAACTTCCCTAAACTACGAACCTTGCTAGAAGGCATAAATTGGGATAAAATCTTAGGAACAAAGAACACGGAGGAGAGATAGGTTCGCTTTAAGAGCATGTTAAGTAAGAGCATTAGCCAGTGTATCCAATTGGGTAATAAATTTAAAAGAGCGAACAAAAGACCTGGATGACTTAACTCCAATGTAAAAATTGTTGCCTTATGAGTTTATGTGAAATCTCCATTAATAGCTGTAAAATATTGTAATTAGGAATATATATCATTTAGCTTGTATCTATGCAAGCCGGAAGATAGTATCTTCACATATATCTCTGAGAAGACCAGACAAGACGGTGCCCAGGCTTTTGTGTACAAACAATAGGAATCAAACCTCATTGTTTTACACATACTTCAAAGGATCCCATGCTGGGATATGCAATGAAGGGAGGCCAATACTTAACTTCCCGCGAAAATTCAAGTCAATCTCTGGCTCAAAAGGATTTGCATTAAAGGGGGCTGACTTATGCAAAGTATAGGGAAGCTAACCAATTAGAAGTCACGCTATGCCAACCAATGAGGCATTAGCCTGTATTGATATACACAGACTAGATGGGAGGAAACTCTCTCTTTATGGTAGAGCAGCCATCAGAATGGAACCTTGGTGAGAAATTATGGGAAAGGCCTGTATTTTATTTGTAACTAAATATATTTGTAGATTAATGTTTTAAGGAATATACTCTGTATTCCTTCATGTAATTCTCTTATTTTAACCTAATATTTTCTTCTTTGGTGTAGATTAACCGGTTCAATACAGGGCATTTTAACCCACTTCCTTCCCAGGCCAATTTTTAGTTTTCAGCGCTGTCGCACTTTAAACGACAATTGCGCGGTCGTGCGATGTTGTACCCAAAAAAATTTACGTCCTTTTTTTCCCCACAAATAGAGCTTTCTTTTGGTGGTATTTGATCACCTCTGTGGTTTTTATTTTTTGCGCTATAAACAAAAGAAGAGCGACAATTTTGAAAAAAACACAATATTTTTTACTTTTTGCTATAATAAATATCCCAATTTTTAAAAAAACAAAAACAAATTTTTTCCTCAGTTTCGGTCCGATACGTATTCTTCTACATAATTTTGGTAAAAAAAATCGCAATAAGCCTATATTGATTGGTTTGCGCAAAAGTTATAGCGTCTACAAAATACGGGATAGATTTATGGCATTTTTAAAAAAAATATATATATTTTTTTTTTACTAGTAATAGCGGCGATCGCAATTTTTTTTCATGACTGTGACATTATGGCGGACACATCGGACACTTTTGACACATTTTTGGGACCATTCACATTTATACAGCGATCAATGCTATAAAATTGCATTGATTACTGTGTAAATGTGACAGGCAGTGAAGGGGTTAACCACTAGGGGGACACAAGGGGTTAAGTATGTTTCCTAGGGAATGATTCTAACTGTAGGGGGCGGGGACGTACAAGGGGAGGAGACCAATCAGTGTTCCGCTGTACTGGGAACACAGATCGCTCTCCTCACAACTGACAGGACGTGGATCTGTGTGTTTACACACACAGATCCACGGTCCGGCCCGGTTAACGGGCAATCATTGCGGCCGCCGGGCACACGCACCGGGTCCCGAGCAACGCGGCGGGCGTGCACGCCCCCTAGATGCCCAGGAATATGACGTCCACCCAGGATGGGAGATCCCATCTGTGGACGTCATATGTCTATGGCCCGGTGCTGAAGTGGTTAAAGATAGATTTGTGTAGTAGACTTTCAACTACTTACCAATAAATGTTGTTATTGTGTTAAAGCTTTCACTCTTGGTCAAAGAACTCTCATTTAACCCACATCATATCTCTGAGATAGTAAATATTAACTATAATAAACGGGTAACAAAATGCATACAAAAGCAAAGGAGAAGGCCTTCAAAAAATACAAGGTTGAGGGATCATCATCATCAGCATTCAGACTTTATAAAGAATGCAATAAGAAATGTAAGGGTGCACTTAGGACAGCTAAGAACTCAAAAGACACATAGCGGAGGAGAGCAAAAAATCCAAAGAAATTGTTTAAGTATGTAAACAGTAAAAAAGGGAGGATAGACCATATTGGCCCCATAAAGAATAAGGAATACATCTGGTTACAAAGGATGGGGAGATGGCGAAGGGGTTGAATTTATTCTTCTCTTTAGTCTTCACGAGGGAATTGGGGGGGGCTTTAGTAACCAAAACTGCAGTGCTTATCCTTATGACACATCACAGGAAGCACCCTCGTGGCTAACAGAGGACAGAATTAGAATTAGATTTGGGAAACTTAACATTAATAAATCACTGGGACCAGATGGCTTGCACCCGAGGGTACATAGGGAACTCAGTCAAGTAATTGCCAGACCATTGTTCCTAATTTTTACTGACAGTCTACTGACTGGAATGGTACCAGCAGATTGGAGAAAAGTCAAAGTAGCACCAATATTTAAAAAGGGCCCAAAATACATCCCTGAGAATTACAGACCAGTTAGCCTAACATCAATAGTATGCAAGCTCTTGGAGGGGATGATAAAGGACTATATACAAGATTTTAGTAATGAAAATGGTATCATTAGCAGAAATCAGTAGGGATGAGCTTTGAGTTCGAGTCGAACTTATGTTCGACTCGAACATCGGCTGTTCGCCAGTTCGCCGAACAGCGAACAATTTAGGGTGTTCGCGGCAAATTCGAAAGCCACGGAACACACTTTAAAAGTCTATGGGAGAAATCAAAAGTGCTAATTTTTAAGGCTTACATGCATGGTATTGTCATAAAAAGTGTTTGGGGACCTGGGTCCTGCCCCAGCGAACATGGATCAATGCAAAAAAAAGTTTTAAAAACGGCAGTTTTTTCGGGAGCAGTGATTTTGATAATGCTTAAAGTGAAACAATAAAAGTGTAATATTCATTTAAATTTCGTACCTGGGGGTGTCTATAGTATGCCTGTAAAGGGTTTCCCATGTTTAGAACAGTCTGACAGCAAAATGACATTTCAAAGGAAAAGAAGTCATTTAAAACTACTCGTGGCTATTAATGAATTGTCGGTCCAACAATACACATAAAAGTTCATTGATAAAAACGGCATGGGAATTTTCCACAGGGGAAGGCTGAACCAAAATTTTTTTTTAAATGGCGTGGGGGGTCCCCCTAAATTCCATACCAGGCCCTTCAGGTCTGGTATGGATATTAAGGGGAACCCCAGCCAAAATGTAAAAAAAAATGGCGTGGGGGTCCCCCTCAAAATCTATACAAGACCCTTCAGGTCTGGTATGGATTTTAAGGGGAACCCCTGCCAATTTTTTTTTTTTTAAATGGCGTGGGGTCCCCCAAAAATACATACCAGACCCTTATCCGAGCACGCAATCTGGCAGGCCCCAGGAAAAGAGGGGGGATGAGAGAGCGCCCCCCTGAACTGTACCAAGCCACATGCCCTCAACATTGGGACGGTGCTTTGGGGTAGCCGCCCAAAGCACCTTGTCCCCATGTTGATGGGGACAAGGGCCTCATCCCCACAACCCTTGCCTGGTGGTTGTGGGGGTCTGCGAGCGGGGAGCTTATTGGAATCTGGAAGCCCCCTTTAACAAGGGGACCCCCAGATCCCGGCCCCCCTCTGTGTGAAATGGTAAGGGGGTAATTTTGTACCCCTACCATTTCACAAAAAAACTGTCAAAAATGTTAAAAATGACAAGAGACAGTTTTTGACAATTTCTTTATTTAAAGTCTTCTTTTTTCCATCTTCTTTCTACTATCTTCTTTCTTCTATCTTCCTTTGGTTTCTTCCTCCATCTTCTTCTTCTTCTGGTTCTTCCTCCGGTGTTCTTGTCCAGCATCTTCTTCCACGGCCTCTTCTTCCCTTCTTCTTCTCGGGCCGCTCTGCATCCATGATGGGGGGCTCCCGCTGTGTGACGCTTCTTGTCTTCTGTCGGTTCTTAAATAACAGAGGGGGTGGGGCCACCCAGTTACCCCGCCCCCTCTGACGCACGGGGACTTGACAGGACCTTCCCTGCGGCATTCCCCATGACGTCAGAGGGGGCGGGGTCACCCGTTACGTATTTATGTTCGAGTCCCATAGACTTTAACGGTGTTCGCGTGTTCGAACAAATTTTTTGCCTGTTCTGGTGCGAACCGAACAGAGGGGTGTTCGGCTCATCCCTAGTAATCAGCATGGATTCATAAAGAATCGTTCTTGCTAAACCAATCCATTAACCTTGTATGAGGAAGTGAGTTGCCATCTAGATAAAGGAAGGCCCGTAGACGTGGTGTATCTGCATTTTGCAAAAGCATTTGACACAGTTCCCCATAAATGTTTACTGTACAAGATAAGGTCTGTTGGCATGGACCATAGGGTGAGTACATGGACTGAAACCTGGCTACAAGGGTGAGTTCAGAGGGTGGTGATAAATGGAGAATACTCGGAATGGTTAGGGGTGGGTAGTGGGGTCCAACAGGGTTCTGTGCTGGCACAAATCTTATTTAATTTATTCATAAATGACCTGGAGGATCTGGTAAACAATTCAATCTCTGTATTTGCAGACGGTACTACGCTAAGCAGGGCAATAACTTTTCCGCAGGATGTGGAAATCTTGCAAGGAGATCTGAACAAGTTAATGGGATGGGCAACTACATGGCAAATAGGGTTTAATGTAGAAAAATGTAAAATAATGCTTTTGGATGCCAAAAATATGAATACAATCTATACAATAAGGAGGAACCTCTGGGGGAACCTAGGATGGAAAAGGACATAGTGGTCCTAGTAGATAGGTTCAGCAATGGCATGCAATGCCAACTGCTGCTAACAAAGCAAACAGAATATAGGCATGCTTAAAAAAAGGGATTAACTCCAGGGATAAAGCGATAATTCTCCTACTCTAAAAGATTCTGGTCCGGCCACACCTAGAGTATGGTGTCCAGTTTTGGGCACCAGTCCTCAAGAAGGATGTACTGGAAATGGAGCGAGTACAAAGAAGGGCAACAAAGCTAATAAAGGGTCTGGAGGATATTAGCTATGAATAAAGGTTGCAAGCACTGAACTTATTCTCTCTGGAAAGGAGGTGCTTGAGAGGGGATATGATTTAAAATTTATAAATACTGTACTGGTGACCCACAATAGGGATAAAACTTTTTTGCGGAAGGGAGTTTAACAAGACACATGGTCACTCATTAAAATTAGAAGAAAAGAGGGTTAACCGTAAACAACATAGAGGGTTCTTTACTGTAAGAGCGGCCAGGGTTTGGAATTCCCTTCCACAAGCTGTGGTCTCAGGGGGTATCGATAGTTTTAAAAAACTATTAGATAAGCACCTGAACGACCAAAACATACAGGGATGTAAAAGGTAATACTGACTTATGATCACACACATACTGTAGGTTGGACTTGATGGACTTGTGTCTTTTTTCAACCTCACCTAATATGTAACTATGTATGTAACTATGTAACATAGCTGAAATCTTTCTAACTTGAACCATCAAGTCCCGTATAGAAGAATTAGGGTTTATAGTGTGAATTAATGGTTCTAGAGTAGGGATGAGCTTTGAGTTCGAGTCGAACCCATGTTCAACCGTTCGTCAAATTGTGAACGTTTTGGGCTATTCGCGCCAAATTCGAGTGGCGCATCACGGCCTATAATTCACTGCGGCATCCCGCATGCGTGGTCAATCACAGAACCGTCTGTACAGAAAGCCGTAATTGGCCAAAGCCAGGGTGGCTTTGGCCAATTATGGCTCAGGGGGTTTAGTACATGCCCCACACTATATAAGGCCACCTGCGTGGTGGCGCGGAGAGATAGACAGAGAGACAGTGTCATTTGATTTAAGTTAGATAGAGTAGGCAGGCGAGTCAGTTAGCTGCACCTCCAGTGTATCGTGTATATCCTAGGTGTTGTATATATATATATATATATATATATATATATATATATATATATATACACTGTATTCAGTTTATCTAGATCCGTTCCTGTTATTCTATTCCTAGTGACAGGCAGGCAGGTGTTTTTACAGTATTTACAGTTACCTGAAGAAAATTGCTGGTGTTCTTCTGATTCTATTAGTACCACAGGCAGGCAACTGCAGTATTTACAGTTAGTGTAGTGCATCCTCTGTACAGTGTGCACCTAAAGCTACCTCTAGACAATTGCTGTTGTTCTGATCCTAATAATACCATGGGCAGGCAGCTGCAGTATTTACAGTTATATATAAAACACAAAGCGCTGTGATGCTAAATAGCTGATAATAACACATAAAACCAAGTGAGGCTGCTATCAAAAGAGAGTGTTTTCAGATTCACTTAAAAAGAATAAATAATGATATTTGAAGCGCTTCACAATGTGCATGAAAATGAATAAATAAGAATAAATATAAATAGTCAAATAAATCCAGCGGTGAGTAAAAATTTCCTATAAAATCCAGCAATCAAAATAGTGTAAAATTATAAAAAATTAGTGACACCAAATGTGTAAAAAATTCACATAAAAAATCCACATAAAAATAAATATATAGGGATGTATTCAGAAGGTTCAATTATACAGGTGTAGAATCCTGATTGGTATAGAGCTTTTGATCACTAGCAAAGCTGTTTAAAAACACTTGCTTAATTAAGGTGCTCATTGATAGTACCAATGTGTTTTTTGCTTCTATTCACAACCAATGTGAGAATCATAAACAGGCAGATAAGAGAAAAAAAACAATCATTGTGCAATAGTTAGGATACCAAGGTACACAGGCAAACTTCAATCCACTCACGTGTGCCTTATAATGATAAGGATCCTTGAAAAAGTCACGTGACTGTGATGTAACGCGTGGGAGGAGCCAAGAAAGCTCTGTGCAGATCAGCAGTTTCACACAGTGTACTGCACTGAATCTGCTCCTGTCTAAGGCGGCTAACTGCTATAGTAAAACCTGCATATGCCTTATCATTATAAGGCACACGTGAGTGGATTGAAGTTTGCCTGTGTACCTTGGTATCCTAACTATTGCACAATGATTGTTTTTTTTCTCTTATCTGCCTGTTTATGATTCCCACATTGGTTGTGAATAGAAGCAAAAAACACATTGGTACTATCAATGAGCACCTTAATTAAGCAAGTGTTTTTAAACAGCTTTGCTAGAGATCAAAAGCTCTATACCAATCAGGATTCTACACCTGTATAATTGAACCTTCTGAATACATCCCTATATATTTATTTTTATGTGGATTTTTTGTGTGAATTTTTTACACATTTGGTGTCACTAATTTTTTATAATTTTACACTATTTTGATTGCTGGATTTTATAGGAATTTTTACTCACCGCTGGATTTATTTGACTATTTATATTTATTCTTATATATTTATTTTCATGCACATTGTGAAGCGCTTCAAATATCATTATTTATTAAGTATTTACAGTTAGAGTACTGTGTCCTCTGCACAGTGTGCACCTGAAGCTACCAGAAGACAATTGCTGTTGTTTTGATCCTTTTAATACCACAGGCAGGCAGCTGCAGTATTTACAGTTAGTGTACGGTGTCCTCTGCACAGCGTGCACCTAAAGCTACCTGAAGAAAATTAGTGGTGTTCTTCTGATCCTATTAGTACCACAGGCAGGCAGCTGCAGTATTTACAGTTAGTGTAGTGCGTCCTCTGCACAGTGTGTACCTTAAGCTACCTAAAGACAATTGCTGTTGTCTGATCCTATTAATACCACAGGCAGGCAGCTACAGTATTTACAGTTAGTGTACTGTGTCCTCTGCACAGTGTGCACCTAAAGCTACCTGAAGAAAATTGCTGGTGTTCTTCTAATCCTATTAGTACACACGCAGGCAGCTGCAGTATTAACAGTTAGTGTACTGTGTCCTCTGCACAGTGTGCACCTAAAGCTACTTGAAGACAATTGCTGTTGTTCTGATCCTATTAATACCACAGGCAGGCAGCTGCAGTATTTACAGTTAGTGTACTGTGTCCTCTGCACAGTGTGCACCTAAAGCTACTGGAAGAAAATTGCTGGTGTTTTTCTGATCCTATTAGTACCACAGGCAGGCAGCTACAGTATATACAGTAAGTGTACTGTGTCCTCTGCACAGTGTGCACCTAAAGCTGCCTGAAGACAATTGCTGTTGTTCTGATCGTATTAATACCACAGGCAGGCAGCTGCAGAATTTAGTTAGTGTACTGTGTCCTCTGCACAGTGTGCACCTAAAGCTACCTGAAGACAATTGCTGTTGTTCTGATCCTATTAATATCACAGGCAGGCAGCTGCAGTATTTACAGTTAGTGTACTGTGTCCTCTGCACAGTGTGCACCTAAAGCTACCTGAAGAAAATTGCTGGTGTTCTTCTGATCCTATTAGTACCACAGGCAGGCAGCTGCAGTATTTACAGTTATTGTACTGTGTACTCTGTACAGTGTGCACCTAAAGCTACCTGAAGAAAATTGCTGGTGTTCTTCTGATCCTATTAGTACCACAGGCAGGCAGCTGCAGTATTTACAGTTAGTGTACTGTGTACTCTGCACAGTGTGCACCTAAAGCTACCTGAAGACAATTGCTGTTGTTTTGATCCTATTAATACCACAGGTAGGCAGCTGCAGTATTTACAGTTAGTGTACTGTGTCCTCTGCACAGTGTGCACCTGAAGCTACCTGAATAAAATTGGTGGGGTTCTTCTGATTCTATTAGTAACACAGGCAGGCAGCTGCAGTATTTACAGTTATTGTACTGTGTACTCTGTACAGTGTGCACCTAAAGCTACCTGAAGAAAATTGCTGGTGTTCTTCTGATCCTATTAGTACCACAGGCAGGCAGCTGCAGTATTTACAGTTAGTGTACTGTGTACTCTGCACAGTGTGCATCTAAAGCTACCTGAAGAAAATTGCTGGTGTTTTTCTGATCCTTTTAGTACCACAGGCAGGCAGCTACTTTATTTACAGTTAGTGTACTGTGTTTTCTGCACAGTGTGCACCTAAAGCTACCTGAAGACAATTGCTGTTGTTTTGATCCTATTAATACCACAGGTAGGCAGCTGCAGTATTTACAGTTAGTGTACTGTGTCCTCTGCACAGTGTGCACCTGAAGCTACCTGAAGAAAATTGGTGGGGTTCTTCTGATTCTATTAGTAACACAGGCAGGCAGCTGCAGTATTTACAGTTAGTATACTGTGTACTCTGCACAGTGTACACCTAAAGCTACCTGGAGACAATTGCTGTTGTTCTGATCCTATTAATACCACAGGCAGGCAGCTGCAGTATTTACACTTAGTGTACTGTGTCCTCTGCACAGTGTGCACCTAAAGCTACCTAAAGACAATTGCTGTTGTCTGATCCTAATAAAACCACAGGCAGGAAGCTGCAGTACTTACAGTTAGTGTACTGTGTCCTCTGCACAGTGTGCACCTGAAGCTACCTGAAGAAAATTGGTGGGGTTCTTCTGATTCTATTAGTAACACAGGCAGGCAGCTGCAGTATTTACAGTTAGTATACTGTGTACTCTGCACAGTGTACACCTAAAGCTACCTGAAGACAATTGCTGTTGTTCTGATCCTATTAATACCACAGGCAGGCAGCTGCAGTATTTACACTTAGTGTACTGTGTCCTCTGCACAGTGTGCACCTAAAGCTACCTAAAGACAATTGCTGTTGTCTGATCCTAATAAAACCACAGGCAGGCAGCTGCAGTACTTACAGTTAGTGTACTGTGTCCTCTGCACAGTGTGCACCTAATGCTACCTGAATAAAATTGGTGGTATTCTTCTGATCCTATTATACCACAGGCAGGCAGCTACAGTATTTACAGTTAGTGTACTGCCTCCTCTTCACAGTGTGCACCTAAAGCTACCTGAAGAAAATTGGTGGTGTTCTTCTGATCCTATTATAACACAGGCAGGCAGCTAAAGTATTTACAGTTAGTGTACTGTGTCCTCTGCACAGTTTGCACCTAAAGCTACCTGAAGAAAATTGCTGTTCTGATCCTATTAATATCACAGGCAGGCAGCTACAGTATTTACAGTTAGTGTACTGTGTCCTCTGCACAGTGTGCACCTAAAGCTACTTGAAGAAAATTGGTGGTGTTCTTCTGATTCTATTAGTACCACAGGCAGGCAGCTACAGTATTTACAGTTAGTGTACTGTGTCCTCTGCACAGTGTGCACCTAAAGCTGCCTGAAGAAAATTGGTGGTGTTCCTCTAAACTTATTACTACCACAGGCAGACAGCTGCAGTATTTACAGTTAGTGTACTGTGTGCTCTGCACAGTGTGCACCTAAAGCTACCTGAAGAAAATTGGTGGTGTTCTTCTGATCCTTCTAGTACCACAGGCAGGCAGCTGCAGTATTTACAGGTAGTGTGCTGTGTCCTCTGCACAGTGTGCACCTGAAGCTACCTGAAGACAATTGATGTTGTTCTGATCCTATTAATACCACAGGCAGGCAGCTATGGTATTTACAGTTAGTGTACTGTGTCCTTTGCACAGTGTGCACATAAAGCTACCTGAAGAAAATTGGTGGTGTTGTTCTGATCCTATCAATACCACAGGCAGGCAGCTACAGTATTTACAGTTAGTGTACTGTGTCCTCTGCACAGTGTGCACCTAAAGCTACCTGAAGAAAATTGGTGGTGTTCTTCTGATCCTTTTATACCACAGGCAGGCAGCTACAGTATTTACAGTTAGTGTACTGTGTCCTCTGCACAGTGTGCACCTAAAGCTACCTGAAGACAATTGCTGTTCTGATCCTATTAATACTACAGGCAGGCAACTACAGTATTTATAGTTAGTGTACAGTGTCCTCTGCACAGTGTGCACCTAAAGCTACCTGAAGGAAATTGGTGGTGTTCTTCTGATTCTATTAGAACCACAGGCAGGCAGCTACAGTATTTACAGTTAGTGTACTGTGTCCTCTGCACAGTGTGCACCTAAAGCTACCTAAAGAAAATTGCTGGTGTTCTTCTGATCCTATTAGTACCACAGGCAGGCAGCTGCAGTATTTACAGTTACTGTACTGCGTGCTCTGCACAGTGTGCACCTAAATCTACCTGAAGAAAATTGGTGGTGTTCTTCTGATCCTATTAGTACCACAAGCAGGCAGCTACAGTATTTACTGTTAGTGTACTGTGTCCTCTGCACAGTGTGCACCTGAAGCTACCTGAAGACAATTGCTGTTGTTCTGATCCTTCTAGTACCACAGGCAGGCAGCTACAGTATTTACAGTTAGTGTACTGTGTCTTCTGCACAGTGTGCACCTAAAGCTACCTGAAGAAAATTGGTGGTGTTCTCATACTAATAATACAAAAGGCAGGCAGTTGATTGTGCTATCTGCAGTATCAGTATATATATATATATATATATATATATATATATATATATATATATATATATATTTATATATATACACATCCCAGCTTTGCGCAGCTACATCTCACTGCAGGCCATTAGTACTGTATGTCTGGAAGGCAAACAAGGAGAGGCAGTGAGTCACAAGCCAATAAAGGCAAGCATGCTCTGTGTCTGGATGCAACAGTGCTGGTCATGGAGACGGTGCATCCTCATCAGCACGTGGCCGTGGGACACGCTTGTCCTTTTTTTCGACAGCTGGCCGTGTTGAGCCTCAACATGTGGAAGACTTGGTCGAGTGGATGACCAAGCCGTCCTCATCCTCCTCGTCCTCTATCACCCAGTCTCAGGGTACTTTGTCTGGCAAAGCAGCTGCCAATGCGGCCTCTTCCCTCGGCTCAATGGCATCAGTCACTCCTTCCCTAGCCCCACCATGTCCTCCTGAGGAGTCCCCCGAACTGCTTGACCACAGTGTTGGGTACATGCTCCAGGAGGATGCCCAGCGTTTTGAAGGCTCCGATGATGGTACCCAGCTAGAGGAAGGCAGTAACATGAGCCCAGAAAGAGGGGGTGCCCAAGAAGGACAGCAATCTGGCAGTCATGTTCCCACAGCTGCAGCATACTGCCAGCTTTGCTCCAGTGATGAGGAGGGAGGGGATGATGAGGTAACTGACTCAATTGTGGATGCCTGATAGGAGAGAGGAGGAGGAGGAGGAGGCACATCTCCAACGAGGCAGGATGCTCTCCAGGGGCCAGCTTAAGGGCAGCACACCGACTGCATCACACCGCAGAGCTCCACATGTGCAGGGTGCTGCTGTCTCTGCGCATTGTTCCAAAAGTTCTTTGGTGTGGGCCTTTTTTGAGACTAGTGCATCAGATCCCACCGCTGCTATTTGCAACATATGTCTCAAGCGTATCTCATGTGGCCAAAACATCACCTGCTTGGGCACCACATGCTTGAAGGGGCTACGCAAGCACGCAGGCAAAAAGATGCCATGCGGTGCTTGAGCTTGTGTGCTTGAGGGACAGGAGCCACAATGGGGCAGAGATTCTGTCAGCTCTGCAGGGGCAAGTTCAGAGGTGGTTGACGCCATGCCAGCTTAAGCCAGGTATGGTGGTTTGCGACAATGGCACCAACCTCCTCTCCGCCCTCTGATAGGGACAACTGACCCATGTGCCCTGTTTGGCTCACGTCCTTAACTTGGTGGTGCAGTGGTTCTTGGGCAGGTACCCGGGCTTACAGGATGTCCTGAGGCAGGCCAGGAAAGTCTGTGTGCATTTCCGCAGGTCATATAATGCCAGTGCTCGGCTGGCTGACCTCCAATAGGAATTTAACCTGCCCAAGAACCGCCTAGTCTGTGACATGCCCACCAGGTAGAGCTCAACGTTGGCCATGCTGCAGTGGCTGCATATGCAGCAGAGGGCCATCAATGAGTACCTATGTACCTATGTGACTATGGCACCAGGACAGGGTCAGGGGACCTTGTTTTTTTTCTCCACTCCAGTGGGCCATGATCAGGGATGCATGCACTGTCCTGTCACCATTTGAGGAGGCCACAAGGATGGTGAGCAGTAACAGTGCATGCATCAGTGACACTGTCCCTCTAGTCTTCCTGATGGAGCACACGCTGCATGGAATAATGGACAGGTCATTTGAGGTAGAAGAGAGGGAGGAAGAGGAGGACTTCCTTACCTCTCAAGGCCCCCTTTATCCAGACAGTGTTCCTGCGTGCCCGCCAATCACACAGGAAGAGGACAAGGAGGAGGAGGAGGATTGTGTCAGCATGGAGGTGGAGCCTGGCACTCAGCATCAGCAGCAGTCTTCAAGGGATCATTTACAGTCCGAAGAAACCCATGGACTTGTACGTGGCTATAAGGAGGTGGCTGCGGATCATGTCGTTCTTAGTGACCCAGAGGACTTTGGACCGAATGCCTCAGCAAACCTACACTGCATGGCCTCCCTGATCCTGCAAAGCCTGCAGAAGGATCCTCGTATTTGTGGTATCAAGGGGAGGGATGATTACTGGCAGGCAACCCTCCTTGATCCACGTTACAAGGGTAAGGTTGCGGACCTTATCTTGCCGTCGCAGAGGGAGCAGAGGATGAAACATCTTTGGGAGGCCTTGCAGAAAGGTTTGTGCAACGTGTTTCCAGAGCCTGGGAGGTTACAAATTCCTAGTCCTCCTGTACAACGTGTTGCTGAGGCTTCAGTCAGTCACAGAAGGAGCGGTGGAGAAGGTGGCTGTCTGACCGATGCGTTCAGACAATTTTTTAGTCCGCAGCCCCAAGGCCTGATCGGTTCCAGCAACCATCACCAGCGTTTGATTCACATGGTGCAGGATTACCTGGGGGCAAGATCAGACTTGGACACCTTTCCCATGAAAATCCTCTGGGTTACTGAGTCTTGAGGATGGATGACTGGCCAGAGCTCGCACAGTATGCAATTGAGCTACTGGCCTGTCCTGCATCCAGCGTTCTTTCGGAACGCACATTCAGTGCTGCTGGAGGCTTTGTACCCAAACACAGGGTGCGCCTGTCCACCAAATCGGTTGATCGGCTGACCTTCATAAAAATGAATTAGTCTTGGATCACCAGCTACCAAACACCTGATGCTGATGTAACCGATTGATTTTTTTTAATGTGAGATCCCTTCAAGACTGCCTATGCTGATGCTGAGTGACTATCCTGTCATGCTGAGTGGCAATCCTCTTCCTCCTCAATTTTCATGCTGATAGCTTGTAAGAACATTTTTGGTTCTGGGCACCGCCACCAGTGGCCAAGGCCCAATTTTTCTGCCCCTGTTGGCGTGTAATTACAATTCCTGCGCTCCAACTAGAGTATCTGTGAGGGGTTGCAGTGTTGTGGCACCAGTGCCCAAGGCCCAAGTTTTCAGCCCCTGTTTAACAGGGGCATGTAATTACAATTTTTGATGCAATACTTTGCACCAGGGCTCATTCCTGCGCTCCAACTATAGCATCTGTGAGGGGTTGCAGTGTTGTGGCACCAATTTTTCTTCCCCTGTTCAACAGGGACATGTAATTACAATTCATGATCTAATATTTCACAGCAGGGCCCATTCCTGCGCCCACCAAGAATAACTGCGAGGGCTTACAGTGTTTTTGCAACACCAACACCTAAGGCCCCAATTTCTGCAGAGTATATAGGGCAGGTCCCTACTTTCAAACATCCAACTTACAAACGGCTCCTACTTGCAAACGGAAGGAGACAACAGGAAGTGAGATGAAATCTACCCCTAGGAAGGGAAATTCTCTGCTGTAAGAGTTAATATGGGAAAAACGTGTCTCCTCTTCACTGATGCTTTATTACCAATCCTTGTTTCACTATCACCCTGAAATTTTCACTCTGCAACACCACCACCACTAAAGGCCCAATTTTTCTGCCCCTGTTCAACAGGTGCATGTAATTATAATTCTTGATATAATATTTCACAGCAGGGCCCGTTCCAACGCCCACCAAGAGTAACTGTGAGGACTTACAGTGTTGTGGCAACAGCACCATCAACACCACCAGCACCAAAGGCCCAATTTTTCTACCACTTTTCAACAATGGCATGTAATTACAATTCTTGATCTAATATTTCACAGCAGGGCCCATTCCTGTGCCCACCAAGAGTAACTGTGAGGGCTTACAGT
Organism: Lithobates clamitans; assembly: GCA_037952925.1. Taxonomy (NCBI): domain Eukaryota; kingdom Metazoa; phylum Chordata; class Amphibia; order Anura; family Ranidae; genus Lithobates; species Lithobates clamitans. The sequence continues at coordinate 8,840,101 of JBBGZY010000304.1, forward strand.
GTTGTGGCAACATCAACACCTAAGGCCCCAATTTCTGCAGAGTATATAGGGCAGGCCCCTACTTTCAAACATCCAACTTACAAACGACTCCTACGTGCAAACAGAAGGAGACAACAGGAAGTTAGATGAAATCTACCCCTAGGAAGGGAAATTCTCTCCTGTAAGAGTTAATATGGGAAAAACGTGTCTCCTCTTCACTGATGCTTTATTACCAATCCTTGTTTCACTATCACCCTGAAATTTTCAAAAACATTTGTCATTGGGACAGAAAGTGAGGTGAAATCTTCTGAAGAGGTGCACAGACAGCAAAACAAATGTTACAGGGGTGATAACCCTTCCCTATGTTTTCCAAAAAGCTTAAAAATAGATTTTTTGGCTGGAGCTACACTTTAAAAATGTACCAGTTCAAAATTACAAACAGATTCTACTTAGCAACAAACCTACAGTCCCTGTCTTGTTCGCACCGCCTGTATACTGCTGTTCAGAGTATATAGGGCCTGGGGTCCCCACGCCTTTCCTTTTTTTAATTTGGGTGTGGGATTCCCCTTAATATCCATGCAAAACCCAAAGGACCTGGTAAAGGACTGGGGGGGGGGGTACCTATGCCATTTGTCTAAATTATATGAAGGTCTTGCGAGCCACAAATGGATTAATGCCTCTGGAAGGTGAATCAATTACAGGTAAGCTGCAAACATTGACCACGTTTCATTTCGTGCCTATACCAAAATTATATAAGTAATTGTGTCTGCGCTAAAAAATATAAAACAATTGCTAGAAATATATCCCAATTGTTAAAAAGTGTATATATAATATAGAACTGTGCTATAAAAATACAATATATTAAAATAAAAAAAGTGCCAATAATACATGAACCCATATAATAAATATAATCCTTTTGTGAAATTATCCAATAAAGTGCAACATGCAAAAAAGGAAAACAATATATGCATATGATTATAAGTATAAAATCCAGGTGCTAATTGTGTAGCAATAAAGTGTCCACCTCCAAAATAATCAGTTCATTGATAACAAAACGTAAAGTGCAGGAATATGGTGTCCATAAAAACAGTGTTCATCATGCTCCTCCTTAATGGTGTTCACAATACAGCATGCTTCAGTGCTCTCCTGTGACCCCCCACTTGTGCTTGCGCTCACCTCTAAGCGTGTGACACCGTAATTAAACGGTGTCTAAACATGCATTGGAGCCACTCCTGGGCTCATACAGGGTATGCTGGTCTGAACTCCAACCCTCTCAGATGACATCAAATGTTTTCACATAAAAGGAAGAAAAAGCTCCATAGTGTGATACAGCCAAGAATTTATTAAAAGTATATTAAAACTTCCCTCCAGAAGGGTACTCACAATATACAGGTGCGTGAGTGCACCAGTCTTTCCAGAGTGTAGTGTATAAAACAGACGCTCGTATGGCGTGCGGTGTGATGTATCTCCTCTGCTCCTATTGCTGACAGCTCCGTCCTACCCCTCCCCAAGGATTATTCTTATAATCATATGCATATATTGTTTTCCTTTTTTGCATGTTGCACTTTATTGGATACTTTTACAAAAGGATTATATTTATTATATGGGTTCATGTATTATTGGCACTTTTTTGATTTTAATATATTGTATTTTTATAGCACAGTTCTATATTATACACTTTTTACCAATTGGGATATATTTCTAGCAATTGTTTTATATTTTTTAGCGCAGACACAATTACTTATATAATTATGCCGTTTGTCTCACCGATTTTCATCCATATTGCCAGGACCTGACATTACATTAAAGCAGCAAGCAGTTTTAAATTACTTTTATTCCTTTAAAAATCTAATTTTGTGCAGGGACTGTTCTAAGCATGGGAAACACGTGCCACTTTACAGGCATACTATAGACACCCCCCAGGTACGATATTTGAAGGAATATTTCACTTTTTTCCCTTTAAGCATCATTAAAATCACTGCTCCCGAAAAAATGTTAGTTTTTAAAACTTGTTTTTGCATTGATACATGTCCCCTGGGGCAGGACCCGGGTCCCCAAACCCTTTTCAGGACAATAACTTGCATATTAGTCTTTAAAATTAGCACTTTTGATTTCGAATGTTCGAGTCCCATAGACTTTAATGGGGTTCTAAAGTTTGTGTGAACTTTCGGTCCATTCGCAGGTTCTGGTGTGAACCGAACCGGGGGGTGTTCAGCTCATCCCTATTCTAGAGTCAAAATAAATAACAATAGAGACAAAAGGAAACCTTGTCTGGTACCATTGGTTATTGACACAGCTTCAGAAAGAGAGCCATTATTCTTAATTCTGGCAGAAGGCCTGCAATAGAGAGAGGAAATCCAAGCCATCATATGAGTGCCCAAGCCTACATGGCTGCATGTAGCAGGCATATAATCCCATGCCACCCTATAAAACGCCTGCACCACATCCATGGACAGAAGAAGACCTTTGTCTTTATCCAATCTCATGCTATGAACCATGTTCACGGATTTAATCATGTTATCCACCCGCAACTAGTGCTCAGAGTGCTGGCAGGGGATGGAGCCCCTCCTGGCTCCTGTAGTAGCTCAAGGTTTGATATTGGATTTTGGGAGTACTGTGAAATGTGCTAAGGAGAAGGAGTAAGAAATAATGTTGGGCCAAGAATACGCTCGGCCCAAACATTGGCTGTTTGTCTGCTCTGTAAACATTCGAATTGTCAGGGCATTTGACTGTTTGGCCCGCCAAATGCCCCACAATGCACTGCGTGCCGCACAGTGCATTCTAAAACCAATCAGGGGACATGTATCAATGCAAAAAAAACTTTTAAAAACAGCCGTTTTTTTCGGGAGCAGTGATTTGAATGAAGCTTAAAGTAAAAAAAAAAGTGAAATATTCCTTTAAATATCATACCTGGGGGGTGTCTATAGTATGCCTGTAAAGTGGCACGTGTTTCCCGTGCTTAGAACAGTCCCTACACAAAATGTCATTTTTAAAGGAAAAAAAGTCATTTAAAACTGCTTGCGGCTTTAATGTAATGTCGGGTCCGGCAATATGGATGAAAATCAGTGAGACAAACGGCATAGATACCCCAAGTCCATTACCAGGCCCTTTGGGTCTTGTATGAATATTAAGGGGAACCCCGCACCCAAATTAAAAAAGGAAAGATGTGGGGCCCCCAGGCCCTATATACTCTGAACAGCAGTATACAGGCGGTGCAAACAAGACAGGGACTATAGGTTTGTTGTTAAGTAGAACCTGTTTGTAATTTTGAACTGGTACATTTTTAACATGTTTAGCTCCAGCCAAAAAGTCTAGTTGGAAAACCTAGGGAAGGGTTATCACCCCTGTGACATTTGTTTTGCTGTCTGTGCTCCACTTCAGAAGATTCACATCACTTTTTGTCCCAATGACAAATGTTTTTTGAAAATTTGGTTTTTTTTGTGAAACAAGGATTGGTGATAAAGCATCAGTGGAAAGGAATAGTTTTTCCCATATTAATTTCCCTTCCTAGGGGTAGAGTCGTTTGTAAGTTGGATGTTTGAAAGTAGGGGCCTGCCCTATATGCTCAGCAGAAATTTGGGCCTTAGGTGTTGTTGTGGCCACAACACTGTAAGCCCGTACAGGACCCTGCTGTGAAATATTAGATCAAGAATTGTAATTACATGCCAATGTTGAACAGTAACCGAAAAATTGGGCCTTTGGTGGTGGTGCTGGTGCCACAACACTGAAAGTCCTCACAGACACTCTTGGTGGGTGCAGAAATGGGCCCTGCTGTGAAATATTAGATCAAGAATTCTAATCACATGTCCCTGTTAAACAGGGGCTGAAAAATTGGGCCTTAGGCACTGGTGCTGGTGCCACAACACTGCAACCCCTCACAGATACTCTAGTTGGAGCACAGGAACTAGCCCTGCTGCAAAGAATTGCATGAAAAATTGTAATCACATGCCCCTGTTAAACAGGGGCTGAAAAATTGGGTCTTAGGCACTGGTGGCGGGACTGGCAGCGCCCAGAACCAAAAATGTTCTTATAAGCTATCATCATGATCATTGGGGAGGAAGAGGATAATTACTTAGTATAACAGTATAGGCAGTCTTTGAAGGGATCTGACATTTCAAAAAAATTTATTCGATTACATCAGCATCAGGTGCTTGGTAGCTGGTGGTGACTGATTCATTTTTATCAAGGTCAGTCGATCGACCGAGTCGGTGGACAGACGCACCCTGTGATCGGTTACAAAGCCTCCAGCAACACTGAATGTGCGTTCCGAAAGAACGCTGGATGCAGGACAGGCCAGTAGCTCAATTGCATACTGTGCAAACTCTGGCCAGTGATCCATCCTCAAGACCCAGTAACCCAAAGGATTTTCGGTGGGAAAGGTGTCCAAGTCAGATCTTGCCCCTAGGTATTCCTGCATCATGTAAAACAGACGCTGGCGATGGTTACTGTAACCGATCATACCTTGGGGCTGCGGACTAAAAAATTGTCTGATTGCATCGGTCAGACGGCCATCTTCTCCACCGCTCCTTCTTTGACTGACCGAAGCCTCAGCAACACGTTGTCCAGAAACAGGAGTTTGTAACCTCCCAGTCTCTGGGAACGCGTTGCACTTTTCTGAAAGGCCTCCCGAAGATGTTTCATCCTCTGCTCCCTCTGCGACGGCAAGATAAGGTCCGCAACCTTACCCTTGTAACGTGAAGGGTTGCCAGCCAGTAACGATCCCCCTCCTTGATACCACGAATACAAGGATCCTTCTGCAGGCTTTGCAGGATCAGGGAGGCTATGCAGCGTAGGTTTGCTGAGGCATTCGGTCCGGAGTCCTCTGGGTCACTAAGGTCAAGGATGTGGTGCCCAAGCGGGAGATGTTTTGGCCACATGAGATACGCTTGAGACATATGTTGCAAATAGCAGCGGTGCGATCTGATGCACTAGTCTCAAAAAAGGCCAACACCAAAAAACTTTTGGAATAACGCGCAGAGACAGCAGCGCCCTGCACATGCAGAGCCTTGCGGTGTGATGCAGTCAGTGTGCTGCCCTTAGGCTGGCCCCTGGAGGGTATCCTGCCTCGTTGGTGATAAGCCTCCTCCTCCTCCTCTCTCCTATCAGGCACCCACGTTGAGTCAGTGACCTTATCATCCCCTCCCTCCACATCACTGGAGCAGAAACCTGGCAGTATGCTGCAGCAGGGGGAGCATGACTGCCAGATTGCTGTCCTTCTTGGGCACCCCCTCTGTCCGTGCTCACATTACTGCCTTCATCTAGCTCAGTATCATCATCAAAGCATTCTAAACGCTGGGCATCCTCCTGGAGCATGTACCCAACACTGTGGTCAACCAGTTCGAGGGACTCCTCAGGAGGACATGGTGGGGCTAGGGAAGGAGTCACTGATGCCATTGAGCCGAGGGAAGAGGCCGCGTTGGCAGCTGCTTTGCCAGACAAAGTACTCTACGCATGGGTGAGAGAGGATGAGGAGGATGAGGACGGCTTGGTCATCCACTCGACCAAGTCTTCCGCATGTTGCGGCTCAACATGGCCAGCTGCCGAAAAAAAGGCCAAGCGTGTCCCACGGCCACGTGCTGATGAGGTTGCACCGTCTCCAAGACCAGCACTGTTGCCTCTAGACACAGAGCCTGCTTGCCCTCTTTTATTGGCTTGTGACTGTATGCCTCTCCTTGTTGGCCTTCCAGACATACTAATGGCCTGCAGTGAGATGTAGCTGCACTAAGCTGGGATATATATATATATATATACTGATACTGCAGCTAGCAAAATCAAATGCCTGCCTGTAGTATGAGTACACCACCAATCTTCTACAGGTAGCTTTAGATGAACACTGTGCAGAGGTCGCACTACACTAACTTGTAGCTTTAGCTGAACACTGTGCAGAGGATGCACTACACTAACATGTAAACAATGTAGCTGCCTGCGGTAGTGATAGGATCAGGAAAACACCACCAACCTTCTACAGGTAGCTTTAGCTGAACACTGTGAAGAGGACGCACTACACCAACGTTAAAATAATGTAGCTGCCTGCGGTAGTGATAGGATCAGGAATACACCACCAACCTTCTACAGGTAGCTTTAGCTGAACACTGTGCAGAGGACGCACTACACTAACGTGTAAATAATGTAGCTGCCTGCGGTAGTGATAGGATCAGGAAAACACCACCAGCCTTCTACAGATAGCTTTAGCTGAACACTGTGCAGAGGACGCACTACACTAACGTTAAAATAATGTAGCTGCCTGCGGTAGTGATAGGATCAGGAAAACACCACCAACCTTCTACAGGTAGCTTTAGCTGAACACTGTGAAGAGGACGCACTACACTAACGTTAAAATAATGTAGCTGCCTGCGGTAGTGATAGGATCAGGAATACACCACCAACCTTCTAGAGGTAGCTTTAGCTGAACACTGTGCAGAGGTCGCACTACACTAACATGTAAATAATGTAGCTGCCTGCGGTAGTGATAGGATCAGGAAAACACCACCAACCTTCTACAGATAGCTTTAGCTGAACACTGTGCAGAGGACGCACTACACTAACGTTAAAATAATGTAGCTGCCTGTGGTAGTGATAGGATCAGGAGAACACCACCAACCTTCTACAGATAGCTTTAACAGAACACTGTGCAGAGGACGCACTAGACTAACGTTAAAATAATGTAGCTGCCTGCGGTAGTGATAGAATCAGGAAAACACCACCAACCTTCTACAGATAGCTTTAGCTGAACACAGTGAAGAGGACGCACTACACTAACATTAAAATAATGTAGCTGCCTGCGGTAGTGATAAGATCAGGAAAACACCACCAACCTTCTACAGGTAGCTTTAGCTGAACACTGTGAAGAGGACGCACTACACTAACGTTAAAATAATGTAGCTGCCTGCGGTAGTGATAGGATCAGGAAAAAAACACCAACCTTCTACAGATAGCTTTAGCTGAACACTGTGCAGAGGATGTACTACACTAACTTGTAGCTTTAGCTGAACACTGTGCAGAGGTCGCACTACACTAACTTGTAGCTTTAGCTGAACGCTGTTCAGAGGACGCACTACACTAACTTGTAGCTTTAGCTGAACACTGTGAGGAGGATGCACTACACTAACTTGTAGCTTTAGCTGAACACTGTGCACTACACTAACTTGTAGCTTTAGCTGAACACTGTTCAGAGGACGCACTACACTAACTTGTAGCTTTAGCTGAGCACTGTGCCCTACACTAACTCGTAGCTTTAGCTGAGCACTGTTCAGAGGACGCACTACACTAACTTGTAGCTTTAGCTGAACACTGTGCAGAGGTCACACTTCACTAACTTTTAGCTTTAGCTGAACACTGTGAGAAGGACGCACTACACTAACTTGTAGCTTTAGCTGAACACTGTGCACTACACTAACTTGTAGCTTTAGCTGAACACTGTTCAGAGGACGCACTACACTAACTTGTAGCTTTAGCTGAACACTGTGCAGAGGTTGCACTACACTAACTTGTAGCTTTAGCTGAACACTGTGAGGAGGACGCACTACACTAACTTGTAGCTTTAGCTGAACACTGTGCAGAGGTCGCACTAAACTAACTTGTAGCTTTAGCTGAACACTGTGAGGAGGACGCACTACACTAACTTGTAGCTTTAGATGAACACTGTGAGGAGGACGCACTACACTATCTTCTAGCTTTAGCTGAACACTGTGCACTACACTAACTTGTAGCTTTAGCTGAACACTGTTCAGAGGATGCACTACAATAACTTGTAGCTTTAGCTGAACACTGTGCAGAGGTCGCACTACACTAATTTGTAGCTTTAGCTGAACCCTGTGAGGTAGACGCACTACACTAACTTGTAGCTTTAGCTGAACACTGTGCACTACACTAACTTGTAGCTTTTGCTGAACACTGTTCAGAGGACGCACTACACTAACTTGTAGCTTTAGCTGAACACTGTGCAGAGGTCGCACTACACTAACTTGTAGCTTTAGCTGAACACTGTGAGGAGGACGCACTACACTAACTTGTAGCTTTAGCTGACCACTGTGAGCAGGACGCACTACACTAACTTGTAGCTTTAGCTGAACACTGTGCACTTCACTAACTTGTAGCTTTAGCTGAACACTGTTCAGAGGACGCACTACACTAACTTGTAGCTTTAGCTGAACACTGTTCAGAGGACGCACTACACTAACTTGTAGCTTTAGCTAAACACTGTGAGGAGGATGCACTACACTAACTGTAAATAGTCTAGCTGCCTGACTGTGGTACTAATAGGTTTAGAAGAACACCAGCAATTTTCTTCAGGTAGCTGTAAATACTGTAACAACACAAGCCTGCCTGTCAGTAGGAAGATAATAACAGGAACGGATCTAGCTAAACTGAATACAGTGTATATATATATATATATATATATATATATATATATATATATATATATACAGTGGCTTGCGAAAGTATTTGGCCCCCTTGAACTTTTCAACCTTTTGCCACATTTCAGGCTTCAAACATAAAGATATAAAATTTTTATTTTTTGTGAAGAATCACCAACAAGTGGGACACAATTGTGAAGTGGAACGAAATCTTTTTGATTTTTGAAACCTTTTTAACTAATAAAAAAATGAAAAGTGGGGCGTGCAAAATTATTCGGCCCCTTTGCGTTAATACTTTGTAGAGCCACCTTTTGCTGCGATTACAGCTGCAAGTCGCTTGGGGTATGTCTCTATCAGTTTTGCACATCGAGAGACTGAAATTCTTGCCCATTCTTCCTTGCAAAACAGCTCGAGCTCAGTGAGGTTGGATGGAGAGCGTTTGTGAACAGCAGTTTTCAGCTCTTTCCACAGATTCTCAATTGGATTCAGGTCTGGACTTTGACATGGCCATTCTAACACCTGGATACGTTTATTTGTGAACCATTCCTTTGTAGATTTTGCTGTATGTTTGGGATCATTGTCTTGTTGGAAGATAAATCTCCGTCCCAGTTTCAGGTCTTTTGCAGACTCCAACAGGTTTTCATCCAGAATGGTCCTGTATTTGGCTGCATCCATCTTCCCCTCAATTTTAACCATCTTCCCTGTCCGTGCTGAAGAAAAGCAGGCCCAAACCATGATTCTGCCACCACCATGTTTGACAGTGGGGATGGTGTGTTGAGTGTGATGAGCTGTGTTGCTTTTACGCCAAACATATCGTTTTGCATTGTGGCCAAAAAGTTTGATTTTGGTTTCATCGACCAGAGCACCTTCTTCCACATGTTTGGTGTGTCTCCCAGGTGGCTTGTGGCAAACTTTAGACGAGACTTTTTATGGATATCTTTGAGAAATGGCTTTCTTCTTGCCACTCTTCCATAAAGGGCAGATTTGTGCAGTGTACGACTGATTGTTGTCCTATGGACAGACTCTCCCACCTCAGCTGTAGTTCTCTGCAGTTCATCAAGAGTGATCATGGGCATCTTGGCTGCATCTCTGATCAGTCTTCTCCTTGTCTGAGCTGAAAGTTTAGAGGGACAGCCAGGTCTTGGTAGATTTGCAGTGGTCTGATACTCCTTCCATTTCAAAATGATCGCTTGCACAGTGCTCCTTGGGATGTTTAAAGCTTGGGAAATCTTTTTGTATCCAAATCCGGCTTTAAACTTCTTCACAACAGTATTACGGACCTGCCTGGTGTATTCCTTGGTCTTCATGATGCTCTCTGTGCTTTCAACAGAACCCTGAGACTATCACAGAGCAGGTGCATTTATACAGAGACTTGATTACACACAAGTGGATTCTATTTATCACCATCAGTCATTTAGGACAACATTGGATCATTCAGAGATCCTCGCTGAACTTCTGGAGTGAGTTTTCTGCACTGAAAGTAAAGGGGCAGAATAATTTCGCACGCACCACTTTTCAGTTTTTTAATTGCTAAAAAAGTTTAAAATATCCAATAGGTTTCGTTCCACTTCACAATTGTGTCCCACTTGTTGGTGATTCTTCACAAAAAATTAAAATTTTATATCTTTATGTTTGAAGCCGGAAATGTGGCAAAGGGTTGAAAAGTTCAAGGGGGCCGAATACTTTCGCAAGCCACTATATATATATATATATATATATATATATATATATATATATATATATATCACCTGGGATGCATATATATATATATATATATATATATATACACAATACACTGTAATTGCAGCTAACTGACTGACTGTCCTGCCTAATCTATCTAACTTAAATCAAATGACACTGTCTCTCTGTCTCTCAACGCCGGAACACACTACACAGGGCCGCCGTGCAGGCGGCCTTTTATAGTGTGGGGCATGTACTAAACCCCCTGAGCCATCTCTCTACAGACGGCGCTGTGATTGGCCAAGCATGCGGGTCATAGTGCATGCTTGGCCAATCATCAGCCAGCAATGCACTGCGATGCCACAGTGAATTATGGGCCGTGACGCGCCACACGAATTTGGTGCGAACGGCCCATATCGTTCGCAATTCGGTGAACGATCGAACAGACGATGTTTAAGTCGAACATGGGTTCGACTCGAACACGTAGCTCATCTCTAGTCATGAGAATAGACATTGGCCAGAACTTGCCCAGTATTCAACTGAGCCACTGGGCTGCCCTGCATCCAGCATGCTTTCTGAATGGATATTCAGTGCTGCCGAAGGTTTTGTGACAGATAAGAGCGCATCTGTCGCAGACTCTGTTGACCGGCTGACATTTATCAAAATTAATCATTCCTTGATTAGCAGCAGCTATCAAGTCCCTGATGCCGATTTTGCTGCTAAAGTGTTTTTGGGATATGGAATCTCTGCAAGACTTTCTAGGCTGACTAGCTTTGAGGGCGTTAATTTTATCTGGAAGACATTTTTGGTATAGGTTTTATGGGCACAATTAACATTCCCAAGGACCTGTTTGACAGTTGCATATAATTTCAATTTTTTACAACAAGGCCAATTCTTGCTTTCATCAAGAGTACCACTATAGGGTTACAGTGTGAAGGCACCACCAACACCCAAAGCCCAATTTATCTGCCACCGTTTCACTGGGGCATATTATTTCAATTTGTTACATCAAGGCCAATTCTTGCTTTCATTAACAGTACATCTATAGGTTTACAGTGTGAAGGTACCACCAACACCCAAAGCCCAATTTTTCTGCACCTGTTACTTATATCCAAAGTCTGCAAAACAGATACCAGAATTTATCCAAAAAATCTTGTTCCGAGTGCAGTAAATTGTGGCCTCATCATACAGACTGGCTCCCCAAGCTGCCCCTTTTATCGCCATATTTTTCTCCTGGTATATTCTACAGCACTCCTTATAGCACTCCTTACCTTTCTAAAGTATGAGACAGAATGTCATTGAAATTGAAATTAGGGCTTTCTGAAAGCTTTGTATAACAGAAAGGATATTTTTTTTTGGCCAACTGTGTTGGATCATTGTTATATTGCATAACCCAACTTCTTTTGGATTTTATTCATAGATAGGCACAGTTTAATTTGGAATACCTGGATGCAACTTGGAATTCATTACTGCCATGAAACAGCGGCACAACTTCACCATTAATCTTTCCCTCACTATGCTTTATAGTTGAAAATTGTTTCTCCAAATCTAGCACTTAATTTATATGTTCAGAGAACATTATTCCAATAGTGTTGTGGACCATCCATGTGCTCTTTTGCAAACTTGAGAGGGATTGAAATGTTTTATATTTAGAATTAGATGAAGTTGGCTTCCTATGTGTAACTTTCCATGAACACCACTCTTTAATAACCAATGACCACAGATGAGGTACGGGGGGTACAGGAGATGGCTTGGCGCTCATCCAGAGTGTGGCAATAACCCTCTTATGAAGTTTGGTCTAATATGCAAAATAGCAAAAAACATTTTTCCAAAGGCCACTACATAACATTTTGTATCAACAGGCCATGGTGTTCCCTTTCATAAATATTAGTAGCTGTTTATATCTCTTGTTTTTATAAAGGCTGCTTTTTTGAAAACAATCTACTGGATTTTCTACTGGAAGGAGTCTTTAATAAAGATCATGTAGTCCCTATGAAGAGGTCCTGTCAATACTGAGTAACATTTTTTAAAGACAGGTAATGGTACACAAAGGGGGTTATTTACTAAAGGCAAATCCACTTTGCACTGCAATTGCACTTGTAAGTGCACTGAAAGTGCACTTGGAAGTGTAGTCACTGTAGATCTGAGGGGAAGATCTGAAATGAGGGGAAGCTCTGCTGATTTTATCACCCAATCATTTTATCACCCAATCATGTGCAAGCTAAAATGTTGTTTTTTATTTTCCTTGCATGTCCCCCTCAGATCTACAATGATTGTACTTTCAAGTGCACTTGCAGCGAACTTGTAGTGCAAAGTGTATTTGCCTTTTGTAAAAAAAAACAATGCATCTAGCTCTATCCCAGATAAGTTGGCCTTAAAAAGGTCCTCTAGACAGGCAGACATCAGTCCTATTTTCCCTTTAACATACTTCCTTTGCCATTTAATGTTTTCTTACAATTCTGAACTAATTACATTACCAGCTCTTCAAGGCAGGAACATTATGTTTCTGTTTCTTTGATCTCTCACTGAAAACACTTGCATTTATTCTGTGTAGTAAAACAAATTACTTATATTTCTCACCTGTTAGCTGTATAAAGTGCTAAATTATGTTACGAGCTCCCTAGTGTGTGACTCGGTTTGCAGGGCTTTGAATTGAGTGCAATTTTGATTTAGCTCACTTGGAATTTATAGCTGTTTAATTAAAGGGTATTATTAAGTATTACAGTACCAGCATGCGTGTCCAATATGAAGCCCACCTTACCCATACATCTGTCAACAGTTGCTGATTATGCAGCAGCAATTTAAAGCTGTATTCCAGCAGGTTTAGACATATTTTAATTCAGGTGTGCATTCATTAAAAAAAAACATTAAATGTATTTTTAAATGTGGCTAATGTAAGTATCTCAATTCTGTGTTTTTTTTAGATCCCTGGAATAACTTGTACAGCATGACTCAGACTGGGAGAGTAAGGGTAAACTCTTGTTCTTTGGACAGTGCTGTCAGTCTTACATTGTGGATAGGCTTACAAGGATTATTTTATCAGGGTGCTGCTGTTTCATTGTCCAATCATTAAAGCGGAGTTCCACCCTAAAGTGGAACTTCCGCTCATCGGATTCCTCCCCCCCTCCGGTGTCACAATTGGCACCTTTCAGGGGGGAGGGGGGTGCAGATACCTGTATAATACAGGTATCTGCACCCACTTCCGGGTACAGCTAGCCGCAGCTAGCCGCAGACTCCCCGCCCACCCCCGTTGTGTTGTGGGAAATACACAGTTCCCACAACACAACGGGGACCAGTGAAGACGCGCAGCGCGACTCGCGCATGCGCAGTAGGGAACCGGGCAGTGAAGCGGCAACGCTTCGCTTCCTGATTCCCTCAGTGTGAATGGCGGCGGCAGCACCCGAGGATCGAGGGACGGCTCGGTCTCGGGTGCCGACATCGCTGGACCCCGGGACAGGTAAGTGTCCTTATTTTAAAAGTCAGCAGCTGCAGTATTTGCAGCTGCTGACATCTAATTTTTTTTTTTTTGGTGAAACACCACTTTAAGTTTGTGGAGAGTTCTTGACCAGATTGTATGGTTTAAATGCACTTACATTTGGGGACCTGGCTGTGCTGTATAGCAGAGGTTTCTGAATTCATAAAAAAATGTTTTGGAAGGCAAAGTTTACAAATATGCCTGTCATGTCATGACATGTCAACTGTGCATTTAGCTTCTTTCCTAGAGTTCCATTTTCTAATACATAGTAAGGTAGAAATACATACATCCATCGACTTCAACTTTTTGTAAATTTCAACAGTTTTGGTCCAGATAATGGCAAGAAAATATCCCCTCCCAAGCTACTAGCATCAGATTTTGCCTTTATGACCACTAAATGCACTCATTAGTTTCCTCGGTAAAAGAAATATCTAGAAACTATATCTCTGAATACAACTAAAATGGTTCTAAAGGTATGGTTTTATTTTACCTTAATGCATTCTATGCATTTAGGTAACAAATCTTCTGCAAACAGTCCCTCCCCCCCTTATACTTACCTGAGCCCGATCTCAACGCAGCAATGTGTGAGACAGAAGCAACTCTCTTGGCTCTCTCTGACATCACTTGACAGAGAGGCAGCCACTGGCTCCTGCTGTTGTCAATCACAGTCAGTGAGAAAGGAGTGGGAGGAGGGGCAGAGTTGCACTCTATATGTCAAGAGACTTATAGAGCTGGCTCAAGAACGAGCACACTAGAGTGCCCCATAACAAGCGGCTTGCTATAGAGGTACTCAGCAAGGGAGAAATACCAGGAGCGCCATCAGGGCCCTGAGAAAGGGAGGATCTGGGCTGCTCTGTGCAAAACCATTCCATAGAGCTGGCTCAAGAACAAGCACGCTAGAGTGCCCCATAACAAGCGGCTTGCTATAGAGGTACTTGGCAAGGGAGAAATACCAGGATCGCCACCAGGGGGCCTGAGAAGAGGAGGATCTGGGCTGCTCTGTGCAAAACCATTCCATAGAGCAGGTAAGTATGACATGTTTGTTATTTAAAAAAAAAAACCCTTTAGAATCACTTTAGTTAGTTCAAATACTTTTTTTCCGCTTTTAAGCATTTCACACCTTATTTACTCTTAATATAAAGAATACAGTACCTTCCTACATTGTTCACTGATGGTAAAACCTACTTTCTTCAATATTAAATTGATGTCCCCCTTACAAGTGATTTATTCAGGGTAAATACTTGTTTTTATCTACCTTTTCCCCAACATTTAGTTGCCACTTGACAGTTATAAGAGATTTAGAATGCTTAGCTTACTTTTTTATTTAAAAAGTATATATATATATATATATATAATATATAATAAACAAGTACTTAATTGGAGTACATGAATACATTACATTACAATACAGTTCCAATCACACAAACAAATTACATTCACTCAGCCTATGATGACTAACGTGTGGAGCAAAGTTCTCTGGACCATTATGTCATGTATGATGCCACTTTACCTCGTAAGCATTATGTGGCCTCTATGATACCACTGAGATGCCTATTGGTGAATGTCAGACATGCAGTGCCTGAGTTAGACTCCTGCCTCACATATCCGACATGGCACTGCACCAAAAGAAACCAGTTCAAAAATTTTAATAAATTCAACAAGCAACAGGTGCAATGTGGATGGGTAAGAGGGATAAGAGAGGGGAATGGTTAACAGGACCGAAGCGTTATTGAAGGGCAAAGACACATAAAGGGGGGTCTTCTTAAAATGTTCTTTTTCTCCTTCGAGTCTATAAGTTTATAGTCTCTGAGCAGGCTGTGAACAGTGCTCAATGGACATCCTCTCCCTTTGGTGGATGAGGTGTTTTCTGATGCACCAAAAAGCATCCTTAAAGTGGTTGTAAAGGCAGAAGTTTTTTATCCTAAAGCTATCTATGCATTAGGATAAAAAAAATTATGTGTGCAGCAGCCCTCGTCAGCCCCCCAATACTTACCTGAGCCCCAATCCAACAATGTGCACGAATGTCTCGGCGGCTGTCCAGGACTCTCCATCCTGATTGACTAAGACAAAGCAGTGGCGCCATTGGCTCCCAAAAGTCAGTTAGCCAATGAGGAGAGAGAGGGGCGGGGGCAAACCATGGCTCCATGTCTGAATGGGCGCACAGAGCTGCATCTCAGCTTGGGTGCCCCCATAGCAAGCTGCATGCTGTGAGGGCACTTAACAGGAGGGAGGGGCAAGGAGTGCCAGTGAGGGACCTGAGATGAGAAGGATCCAGGCCGCTCTGTGCAAAACCACTGCACAGAGCAGGTAAGTATAACATGTTTGTTATTTTTAAAGAAAAAAAACAAGATTTTAGTATCACTTGAAAGCAACACATCCTCTTTCAGGAGCCATCATTGTCCTCTTGTGCAAGTGCACCACAAAATAGCCCATTTAGCACTCTAAATGTTTGCCTAGATCCTTCCACCTCTTCAGCCTCCTTTTTTGTTTAGCGAGATCAATTATCAAAGTAATGCCGCTTACACATGATTGGAATTTCCGATCACAAGTGTTCGATGTGAGCATGTTGTTGGAAGTTCCAACCGTGTGTAGGCTCCATCAGACATTTTGTGTCAAAATTTCCGACAATAGATGTTTGAGAGCTGGATCTCAAATTTTCCGACAACAAAATCCGTTGTCGTAACTTACGAGCGTGTGTAGGCAATTACGACGCACAAAATTCCACACATGCTCTAAATCAAGTACGAGATGGAAACGCTCGGTCTGGTAAAACTAGCGTTCATAATGGAGATAGCACATTCATCGCGCTGCAAATTTTTAAATCTTTTAATGCAGTACATTCTCTTCTTCTTTATAATGCTAGAATAATGAAGTTGTTTTGCTGCTGTTATTCATACAGTTCTGACAAACTTATTTCTTTATTATTCCTCGTGATCTCTTGAATAATCTTTATTTTTTTTTTCGCCAGATCTCCAGAATAATGTTTCTATTTTTTTTTTCTAGTGATCTTTTTTTTTATCAAGATCTCATTATTTTTTTTATGAATGTTTTTTTTTCTAGTGATCTCCATAATATTTTTTGTCGTTTTGTGTGTCAAGTTACCACAATACCATTATTATCTTATATTTTTTAACCTAAAGGAGATTGGTTGGTGTTGGTGTCCCTTGTTAATTTGACATTGTATTTTTGAAATGTACCTGCCTACTCACAAATAGGGATGAGCTTCGTGCTGAGTCGAACCCATGTTCGACTTGAACATCGGCTGTTCGATCGTTCGCCGAATTGTGAACAATATGGGCCGATCGTGCCAAATTTGTGTGGCGCGTCACGGCCCATAATTCACTGCTGGCATCGCAGTGCATTGCTGGCTGATGATTGGCCAAGCATGCACTATGACCCGCATGCTTGGCCAATCACAGCGCCATCTGTAGAGAGAGCTGTAATTGGCCAAAGCCAGGGTGGCTTTAGCCAATTATGGCTCAGGGGGTTTAGAACACGCTCCACACTATATAAGGCCACCTGCATGGCGGCCCTGTGTAGTGTGTTTTGGCTTGAGAGAGAAATAGACAGAGAGAGAGACAGTGTCATTTGATTTAAGTTAAATAGATTAGGCAGAACAGTCAGTCAGAACAGTCAGTCAGTTAGCTGCACTTACAGTGTATTGTGTATATATATGCATCCCAGGTGTTGTATATATATATATACACTGTATTCAGTTTAGCTAGATCCGTTCCTGTTATCTTCCTACTGACAGGCATGCTTGTGTTGTTACAGTATTTCCAGCTACCTGAAGAAAATTGCTGATGTCCTTCTAATCCTATTCGTACCGTCAGGCAGCTAGACTATTTACAGTTAGTGTAGTGCGTCCTCCTCACAGTGTTCAGCTAAAGCTACAAGTTAGTTTAGTGTGACCTCTGCACAGTGTTCAGCTAAAGCTACAAGTTAGAGTAGTGCGACCTCTGCACAGTGTTCAGCTAAAGCTACAAGTTAGTGTAGTGCGTCCTCCTCACAGTGTTGAGCTAAAGCTACAAGTTAGTGTAGTGCACAGTGTTGAGCTAAAGCTACAAGTTAGTGTAGTGCGTCCTCTGAACAGTGTTCAGCTAAAGCTACAAGTTAGTGTAGTGTGACCTCTGCACAGTGTTCAGCTAAAGCTACAAGTTAGTTTAGTGCGTCCTCTGAACAGTGTTCAGCTAAAGCTACAAGTTAGTGTAGTGCATCCTCCTCACAGTGTTCAGCTAAAGCTACAAGTTAGTGTAGTGCATCCTTTGAATAGTGTTCAGCTAAAGCTACAAGTTAATTTAGTGTGACCTCTGCACAGTGTTCAGCTAAAGCTACAAGTTAGTGTAGTGCGTCCTCTGAACAGTGTTCAGCTAAAGCTACAAGTTAGTGTACTGCACAGTGTTCAGCTAAAGCTAAAAGTTAGTGTAGTGCGTCCTCCTCACAGTGTTCATCTAAAGCTACAAGTTAGTGTAATGCGTCCTCCTCACAGTGTTCAGCTAAAACTACAAGTTAGTGTAGTGAGTCCTCCTCACAGTGTTCAGCTAAAGCTACAAGTTAGTGTAGTGCGTCCTCTGAACAGTGTTCAGCTAAAGCTACAAGTTAGGTTAGTGTGACCTCTGCACAGTGTTCAGCTACAGCTACAAGTTAGTGTAGTGCATCCTCCTCACAGTGTTCAGCTAAAGCTACAAGTTAGTGTAGTGCGTCCTCTGAATAGTGTTCTGAACAGTGTTCAGCTAAAGCTACAAGTTAGTGTAGTGCGACCTCTGCACAGTGTTCAGCTAAAGCTACAAGTTTGTGTAGTGCACCCCCTGAACAGTGTTCAGCTAAAGCTACAAATTAGTGTAGTACGTCCTCCTCACAGTGTTCAGCTAAAGCTACAAGTTAGTGTAGTGCATCCTCCCCACAGTGTTCAGCTAAAGCTACAAATTAGTTTAGTGTGCCCTCTGCACAGTGTTCAGCTAAAGCTACAAGTTAGTGTAGTGCATCCTCTGAACAGTGTTCAGCTAAAGCTACAAGTTTGTGTAGTGCACAGTGTTCAGCTAAAGCTACAAGTTAGTGTAGTGCATACTCTGAACAGTGTTCAGCTAAAGCTACAAGTTAGTGTAGTGCACAGTGTTCAGCTAAAGCTACAAATTAGTGTAGTGCGTCCTCCTCACAGTGTTCAGCTAAAGCTACAAGTTAGTGTAGTGCGTCCTCTTCACAGTGTTCAGCTAAAACTACAAGTTAGTGTAGTGCGTCCTCTAAACAGTGTCCAGCTAAAGCTACAAGTTAGTGTAGTGCGACCTCTGAACAGTGTTAAGCTAAAGCTACAAGTTAGTGTAGTGCGTCCCCTAAACAGTGTTCAGCTAAAGCTACAAGTTAGTGTAGTAAGTCTCCTCACAGTGTTCAGCTAAAGCTACAAGTTAGTGTATTGCGTCCTCTGAACAGTGTTCAGCTAAAGCTACAAGTTAGTTTAGTGTGACCTCTGCACAGTGTTCAGCTAAAGCTACAAGTTAGTGTAGTGCGTCCTCCTCACAGTGTTCAGCTAAAGCTACAAGTTAGTGTAGTGCGTCCTCCTCACAGTGTTCAGCTAAAGCTACAAGTTAGTTTAGTGTGACCTCTGCACAGTGTTCAGCTAAAGCTACAAGTTAGTGTAGTGCGTCCTCTGAACAGTGTTCAGCTAAAGCTACAAGTTAGTGCAGTGCACAGTGTTCAGCTAAAGCTACAAGTTAGTGTAGTGCGTCCTCTGAACAGTGTTCATCTAAAGCTACAAGTTAGTGTAGTGCGTCCTCCTCACAGTGTTCAGCTACAACTACAAGTTAGTGTAGTGAGTCCTCCTCACAGTGTTCAACTAAAGCTACAAGTTAGTGTAGTGCGTCCTCTGAACAGTGTTCAGCTAAAGCTACAAGTTAGGTTAGTGTGACCTCTGCACATTGTTCTGCTACAGCTACAAGTTAGTGTAGTGCGTCCTCCTCATAGTGTTCAGCTAAAGCTACAAGTTAGTGTAGTGCGTCCTCTGAACAGTGTTCAGCTAAAGCTACAACTTAGTTTAGTGCGACCTCTGCACAGTGTTCAGCTAAAGCTACCTGTAGAAGGTTGGTGTTGTATTCCTGATCCTATCACTACCGCAGGCAGCTAAATTATTTACACGTTAGTGTAGTGCGACCTCTGCACAGTGTTCAGCTAAAGCTACCTGTAGAAGGTTGGTGTTGTTTTTCTGATCCTACCACTACCGCAGGCAGCTAAACTATTTACACGTTAGTGTAGTGCGACCTCTGCACAGTGTTCAGCTAAAGCTATCTGTAGAAGGTTGATGGTGTTTTCCTGATCCTATCACTACCATAGGCAGCTAAATTATTTATACATTAGTGTAGTGCGTCCTCCTCACAGTGTTCAGCTAAAACTACAAGTTAGTGTAGTGCGTCCTCTGAATAGTGTTCTGAACAGTGTTTAGCTAAAGCTACAAGTTAGTGTAGTGCGACCTCTGCACAGTGTTCAGCTAAAGCTACAAGTTTGTGTAGTGCACCCCCTGAACAGTGTTCAGCTAAAGCTACAAATTAGTGTAGTACGTCCTCCTCACAGTGTTCAGCTAAAGCTACAAGTTAGTGTAGTGCATCCTCCCCACAGTGTTCAGCTAAAGCTACAAATTAGTTTAGTGTGCCCTCTGCACAGTGTTCAGCTAAAGCTACAAGTTAGTGTAGTGCATCCTCTGAACAGTGTTCA
Organism: Lithobates clamitans; assembly: GCA_037952925.1. Classification (NCBI taxonomy): domain Eukaryota; kingdom Metazoa; phylum Chordata; class Amphibia; order Anura; family Ranidae; genus Lithobates; species Lithobates clamitans. The sequence goes on from JBBGZY010000304.1 coordinate 8,860,294, forward strand.
GCTAAAGCTACAAGTTTGTGTAGTGCACAGTGTTCAGCTAAAGCTACAAGTTAGTGTAGTGCATACTCTGAACAGTGTTCAGCTAAAGCTACAAGTTAGTGTAGTGCACAGTGTTCAGCTAAAGCTACAAATTAGTGTAGTGCGTCCTCCTCACAGTGTTCAGCTAAAGCTACAAGTTAGTGTAGTGCGTCCTCTTCACAGTGTTCAGCTAAAACTACAAGTTAGTGTAGTGCGTCCTCTAAACAGTGTCCAGCTAAAGCTACAAGTTAGTGTAGTGCGACCTCTGAACAGTGTTAAGCTAAAGCTACAAGTTAGTGTAGTGCGTCCCCTAAACAGTGTTCAGCTAAAGCTACAAGTTAGTGTAGTAAGTCTCCTCACAGTGTTCAGCTAAAGCTACAAGTTAGTGTATTGCGTCCTCTGAACAGTGTTCAGCTAAAGCTACAAGTTAGTTTAGTGTGACCTCTGCACAGTGTTCAGCTAAAGCTACAAGTTAGTGTAGTGCGTCCTCCTCACAGTGTTCAGCTAAAGCTACAAGTTAGTGTAGTGCGTCCTCCTCACAGTGTTCAGCTAAAGCTACAAGTTAGTTTAGTGTGACCTCTGCACAGTGTTCAGCTAAAGCTACAAGTTAGTGTAGTGCGTCCTCTGAACAGTGTTCAGCTAAAGCTACAAGTTAGTGCAGTGCACAGTGTTCAGCTAAAGCTACAAGTTAGTGTAGTGCGTCCTCTGAACAGTGTTCATCTAAAGCTACAAGTTAGTGTAGTGCGTCCTCCTCACAGTGTTCAGCTACAACTACAAGTTAGTGTAGTGAGTCCTCCTCACAGTGTTCAACTAAAGCTACAAGTTAGTGTAGTGCGTCCTCTGAACAGTGTTCAGCTAAAGCTACAAGTTAGGTTAGTGTGACCTCTGCACATTGTTCTGCTACAGCTACAAGTTAGTGTAGTGCGTCCTCCTCATAGTGTTCAGCTAAAGCTACAAGTTAGTGTAGTGCGTCCTCTGAACAGTGTTCAGCTAAAGCTACAACTTAGTTTAGTGCGACCTCTGCACAGTGTTCAGCTAAAGCTACCTGTAGAAGGTTGGTGTTGTATTCCTGATCCTATCACTACCGCAGGCAGCTAAATTATTTACACGTTAGTGTAGTGCGACCTCTGCACAGTGTTCAGCTAAAGCTACCTGTAGAAGGTTGGTGTTGTTTTTCTGATCCTACCACTACCGCAGGCAGCTAAATTATTTACACGTTAGTGTAGTGCGACCTCTGCACAGTGTTCAGCTAAAGCTATCTGTAGAAGGTTGATGGTGTTTTCCTGATCCTATCACTACCATAGGCAGCTAAATTATTTATACATTAGTGTAGTGCGTCCTCCTCACAGTGTTCAGCTAAAACTACAAGTTAGTGTAGTGCGTCCTCTGAATAGTGTTCTGAACAGTGTTTAGCTAAAGCTACAAGTTAGTGTAGTGCGACCTCTGCACAGTGTTCAGCTAAAGCTACAAGTTAGTGTAGTGCACCCCCTGAACAGTGTTCAGCTAAAGCTACAAATTAGTGTAGTACGTCCTCCTCACAGTGTTCAGCTAAAGCTACAAGTTAGTGTAGTGCATCCTCCCCACAGTGTTCAGCTAAAGCTACAAATTAGTTTAGTGTGACCTCTGCACAGTGTTCAGCTAAAGCTACAAGTTAGTGTAGTGCATCCTCTGAACAGTGTTCAGCTAAAGCTACAAGTTAGTGTAGTGCACAGTGTTCAGCTAAAGCTACAAGTTAGTGTAGTGCGTCCTCCTCACAGTGTTCAGCTAAAGCTACAAGTTAGTGTAGTGCGTCCTCTTCCCAGTGTTCAGCTAAAACTACAAGTTAGTGTAGTGCGTCCTCTAAACAGTGTCCAGCTAAAGCTACAAGTTAGTTTAGTGTGACCTCTGCACAGTGTTCAGCTAAAGCTACAAGTTAGTGTAGTGCGTCCTCCTCACAGTGTTCAGCTAAAGCTACAAGTTAGTGTAGTGCGTCCTCCTCACAGTGTTCAGCTAAAGCTACAAGTTAGTTTAGTGTGACCTCTGCACAGTGTTCAGCTAAAGCTACAAGTTAGTGTAGTGCGTCCTCTGAACAGTGTTCAGCTAAAGCTACAAGTTAGTGCAGTGCACAGTGTTCAGCTAAAGCTACAAGTTAGTGTAGTGCGTCCTCTGAACAGTGTTCATCTAAAGCTACAAGTTAGTGTAGTGCGTCCTCCTCACAGTGTTCAGCTACAACTACAAGTTAGTGTAGTGAGTCCTCCTCACAGTGTTCAACTAAAGCTACAAGTTAGTGTAGTGCGTCCTCTGAACAGTGTTCAGCTAAAGCTACAAGTTAGGTTAGTGTGACCTCTGCACATTGTTCTGCTACAGCTACAAGTTAGTGTAGTGCGTCCTCCTCATCGTGTTCAGCTAAAGCTACAAGTTAGTGTAGTGCGTCCTCTGAACAGTGTTCAGCTAAAGCTACAACTTAGTTTAGTGCGACCTCTGCACAGTGTTCAGCTAAAGCTACCTGTAGAAGGTTGGTGTTGTATTCCTGATCCTATCACTACCGCAGGCAGCTAAATTATTTACACGTTAGTGTAGTGCGACCTCTGCACAGTGTTCAGCTAAAGCTACCTGTAGAAGGTTGGTGTTGTTTTTCTGATCCTACCACTACCGCAGGCAGCTAAATTATTTACACGTTAGTGTAGTGCGACCTCTGCACAGTGTTCAGCTAAAGCTATCTGTAGAAGGTTGATGGTGTTTTCCTGATCCTATCACTACCATAGGCAGCTAAATTATTTATACATTAGTGTAGTGCGTCCTCCTCACAGTGTTCAGCTAAAACTACAAGTTAGTGTAGTGCGTCCTCTGAATAGTGTTCTGAACAGTGTTTAGCTAAAGCTACAAGTTAGTGTAGTGCGACCTCTGCACAGTGTTCAGCTAAAGCTACAAGTTAGTGTAGTGCACCCCCTGAACAGTGTTCAGCTAAAGCTACAAATTAGTGTAGTACGTCCTCCTCACAGTGTTCAGCTAAAGCTACAAGTTAGTGTAGTGCATCCTCCCCACAGTGTTCAGCTAAAGCTACAAATTAGTTTAGTGTGACCTCTGCACAGTGTTCAGCTAAAGCTACAAGTTAGTGTAGTGCATCCTCTGAACAGTGTTCAGCTAAAGCTACAAGTTAGTGTAGTGCACAGTGTTCAGCTAAAGCTACAAGTTAGTGTAGTGCGTCCTCCTCACAGTGTTCAGCTAAAGCTACAAATTAGTTTAGTGTGACCTCTGCACAGTGTTCAGCTAAAGCTACAAGTTAGTGTAGTGCATCCTCTGAACAGTGTACAGCTAAAGCTACAAGTTAGTGTAGTGCGACCTCTGAACAGTGTTAAGCTAAAGCTACAAGTTAGAGTAGTGCATCCTCTGAACAGTGTTCAGCTAAAGCTACAAGTTAGTGTAGTAAGTCTCCTCACAGTGTTCAGCTAAAGCTACAAGTTAGTGTATTGCGTCCTCTGAACAGTGTTCAGCTAAAGCTACAAGTTAGTTTAGTGTGACCTCTGCACAGTGTTCAGCTAAAGCTACAAGTTAGTGTAGTGCGTCCTCCTCACAGTGTTCAGCTAAAGCTACAAGTTAGTGTAGTGCGTCCTCCTTACAGTGTTCAGCTAAAGCTACAAGTTAGTTTAGTGTGACCTCTGCACAGTGTTCAGCTAAAGCTACAAGTTAGTGTAGTGCATCCTCTGAACAGTGTTCAGCTAAAGCTACAAGTTAGTGTAGTGCACAGTGTTCAGCTAAAGCTACAAGTTAGTGTAGTGCGTCCTCCTCACAGTGTTCATCTAAAGCTACAAGTTAGTGTAGTGCGTCCTCCTCACAGTGTTCAGCTAAAACTACAAGTTAGTGTAGTGAGTCCTCCTCACAGTGTTCAGCTAAAGCTACAAGTTAGGTTAATGTGACCTCTGCACAGTGTTCTGCTACAGCTACAAGTTAGTGTAGTGCGTCCTCCTCATAGTGTTCAGCTAAAGCTACAAGTTAGTGTAGTGCGTCCTCTGAACAGTGTTCAGCTAAAGCTACAAGTTAGTTTAGTGTGACCTCTGCACAGTTTTCAGCTAAAGCTACCTGTAGAAGGTTGGTGGTGTTTTCCTGATCCTACCACTACCGCAGGCATCTAAATTATTTACACGTTAGTGTAGTGCGACCTCTGCACAGTGTTCAGCTAAAGCTACCTGTAGAAGGTTGGTGGTATTTTCATGATCCTATCACTACCGCAGGCAGCTAAATTATTTACACGTTAGTTTAGTGCGACCTCTGCACAGTGTTCAGCTAAAGCTACCTGTAGAAGGTTGGTGTTGTTTTCCTGATCCTATCACTACCGTAGGCAGCTAAATTATTTACACGTTAGTGTAGTGCGACCTCTGCACAGTGTTCAGCTAAAGCTATCTGTAGAAGGTTGGTGGTGTTTTCCTGATCCTATCACTACCATAGGCAGCTAAATTATTTATACATTAGTGTAGTGCGTACTCCTCACAGTGTTCAGCTAAAACTGCAAGTTAGTGTAGTGCGTCCTCTGCACAGTGTTCAGCTAAAGCTACAAGTTAGTGTAGTGCGTCCTCTGAACAGTGTTCAGCTAAAGCTACAAGTTAGTGTAGTGCGTCCTCTGAACAGTGTTCAGCTAAAGCTACAAGTTAGGTTAGTGTGACCTCTGCACAGTGTTCAGCTACAGCTACAAGTTAGTGTAGTGCGTCCTCCTCATAGTGTTCAGCTAAAGCTACAAGTTAGTGTAGTGCGTCCTCTGAGCAGTGTTCAGCTAAAGCTACAAGTTAGTTTAGTGTGACCTCTGCACAGTTTTCAGCTAAAGCTACCTGTAGAAGGTTGGTGGTGTTTTCCTGATCCTACCACTACCGCAGGCATCTAAATTATTTACACGTTAGTGTAGTGCGACCTCTGCACAGTGTTCAGCTAAAGCTACCTGTAGAAGGTTGGTGGTATTTTCCTGATCCTATCACTACCGCAGGCAGCTAAATTATTTACACGTTAGTGTAGTGCGACCTCTGCACAGTGTTCAGCTAAAGCTACCTGTAGAAGGTTGGTGTTGTGTTCCTGATCCTATCACTACCGCAGGCAGCTAAATTATTTACACGTTAGTGTAGTGCGACCTCTGCACAGTGTTTAGCTAAAGCTACCTGTAGAAGGTTGGTGTTGTTTTTCTGATCCTATCACTACCACAGGCAGCTAAATTATTTATACATTAGTGTAGTGTGACCTCTGCACAGTGTTCAGCTAAAGCTACCTGTAGAAGGTTGGTGGTGTTCTCATACTACAGGCAGGCAGTTGATTTTGCTAGCTTCAATATATATATATATATATATATATATATATATATATATATATATATATATATATATATCCCAGCTTAGTGCAGCTACAGGCCATTAGTATGTCTGGAAGGCCAAAAAGGAGAGGCAGACAGTCACAAGCCAATAAAAGAGGGCAAGCAGGCTCTGTGTCTAGAGGCAACAGTGCTGGTCGTGGTGACGGTGCATCCTCATCAGCACGTGCCCGTGGGACACGCTTGGCCTTTTTTTCGGCAGCTGGCCGTGTTGAGCCGCAAGATGTGGAAGATGTAGTCGAGTGGATGACCAAGCCGTCCTCATCCTCATCCTCCCTCACCCATGCTCAGGGTACTTTGTCTGGCAAAGCAGCTGCCAACCCGGCCTCTTCCCTCAGCTCAATGGCATCAGTGACTCCTTTCCTAGCCCCACCATGTCCTCCTGAGGAGTCCCTCGAACTGTTTGCCCACAGTGTTGGGTACATGCTCCAGGAGGATGCCCAGCGTTTAGAAGGCTTTGATGATGATACTAAGCTAGATGAAGGCAGTAACGTGAGCACGGACAGAGGGGGTGCCCAAGAAGGACAGCAATCTGGCAGTCATACTCCCCCTGCTGCAGCATAATGCCAGGTTTGCTCCAGTGATGTGGAGGGAGGGGATGATGAGGTCACTGACTCAACGTGGGTGCCTGATAGGAGAGAGGAGAAGGAGGAGGCACATCACCACCGAGGCAGGATGCCCTCCAGGGGCCAGCCTAAGGGCAGCACACTGACTGCATCACACCCCAAAGCTCCGCATGTGCGGGGCTCTGCGATTTCTGCACGTTATTCTAAACGTTCTTTGGTGTGGGCCTTTTTTGAGATGAGTGCATCAGATCGCACCGCTGCTATTTGCAACATGTGTCTCAAGCGTATCTCGCGTGGCCGAAACATCTCCTGCTTGGGCACCACATGCTTGACAAGACATATGTTGACCTGCCATGCAGTTCGTTGGCAAGCGTATCTAAAAGACCCACACCAAAAAACAAAGAGGACCTCTCCTTGCTCCTCATCAGCTGAGATCTCCAACCCCACTATACCTTCAGTCCTCTCTGAGACCTGCACTGAGAGTAATGAAGGTGTAGAATTAGGAGTGTCACAGCCAAGTACTTGTGGGCAATCTGCTTTCGGTACACCAACGTCAGATTGTACCAGGCAAATTTCCCTGCCCCAGCTGCTGCACCTTCGAAAGAAGTTTGCTCCCAGCCATCCACATGCCCAGTGGTTGAATGCTAGCTTGGCAAAATTGCCAGCACTTCAACTGCTACATTTCAGTTGGTAGACTCTGCCCCCTTTGTGGAATGTGCAGTTCCTCAGTGGCAGGTACCCAAATGCCACTTTTTCTCACGGAAGGCGATTCCGGCTCTCTACCGGCATGTGGAAGGCAATGTCTTGGCCTCGCTGGACAGGGCGGTCAGCGATAAGGTGCATATTACCACTGACTCATGGTCCAGCATTCATGGACAGTGACGTTACTTAAGTTTCACGGCGCATTGGGTCCCTTTGCTGGCAGCTAGGAAGGATGCAGGACAAGGTGCAGTAGTGTTGGAGGTTGTTCCGCCACCACGCCTCCAAAATGCCACTACTAATGATTGTGACACACCTCTCTCCTCCACCCCCTCCTCTTCTTCTTCCTCCATGGCCTCTTCCTGTGCTTTGTCCTCGGAACCCACGGTGCTCCGTAGGTGTTCAAGGGGCTACGCAAGTACGCAGGCCAAAAGATGCCATGCGGTGCTTGAGCTGGTGTGCTTGGGGGACAGGAGCCACACTGGGGCAGAGGTTCTGTCAGCTCTGCAGCGGCAGGTTTAGAGGTGGTTGATGCCAAGCCAACTTAAGGCAGGAATGATGGTTTGCGACAATGGCACCAACCTCCTCTCCGCCCTCCGACAGGGACAACTGACCCATGTGCCCTGTTTGGCTCATGTCCTTATTTGGTGGTGCAGCGGTTCTTGGGTAGGTACCCAGGCTTGAGGCAGGCCAGAAAAGTCTGTGTGCATTTCCACCGGTCATATAATGCCAGTGATCAGCTGGCAGACCTCCAAAAGGAATTTAACCTACCCAAGAACCGCCTAATCTGTGACATGCCCACCAGGTGGAACTCAACATTGGCCATGCTGCAGCGGCTGCACGCACAGCAGAGGGCCATCAATGAGTACCTGTGCGACTATGGCACAAGGACAGGGTCAGGGGAGCTTGTTTTTTTTTCTCCACACCAGTGGGCCATGATCAAGGGTGCATGCACTGTCCTGTCACCATTTGAGGAGGCCACGAGGATGGTAAGCAGTGACAGTGCATGCATCAGTGACACTGTCCCCCTTGTCCACCTGTTGGAGCACACGCTGCGTGGAATAATGGACAGGGCACTTGAGGCAGAACAGAGGCAGGAAGAGGAGGACTTCCTTAGCTGTCAAGGCCCCCTTTATCCAGACAGTGTTCCTGCATGCCTGCCGATCACACAAGAGGAGGACGAGGAGGAGGAGGAGGATTGTGTCAGTATGGAGGTGGAGCCTGGCACTCAGCATCAGCGGCAGTCTTTAAGGGATCAGTCCCAAGAAACACGTGGACTTGTACGTGGCTGGGAGGAGGTGGCTGCAGACCATGTCATCCTTAGTGACCCAGAGGACTCCGGACCGAATGCCTCAGCAAACCTATGCTGCATGGCCTCCCTGATCCTGCAAAGCCTACGTAAGGATCCTCGTATTCGTGGTATCAAGGAGAAGGACCAATACTGGCTGGCAACCCTCCTTGATCCACGTTACAAGGATAAGGTTGCAGGCCTTATCTTGCCATCGCAGAGGGAGCAGAGGATGAACCATCTTCGGGAATCTTCGGGAGGCCTTGCAGAAAGGTCTGTGCAATGCTTTCCCAGAGACTGGGAGGTTACAAACTCCTGTTTCTGGACAACGTGTTGCTGAGGCTTCGGTCCATCAAAGAAGGAGCGGTAGAGAAGGTGTCCATCTGACCGCATGATGCGTTCAGACAATTTTTTAGTCCACAGTCCCAAGGTATGATCGGTTCCAGCAACCATCACCAGCATCTGTTTTACATGGTGCAGGAATACCTAGGGGCAAGATCTGACTTGGACACCTTTCCCACTGAAAATCCTCTGGGTTACTGGGTCTTGAGGATGGATCACTGGCCAGAGCTTGCACAGTATGCAATTGAGCTACTGGCCTGTCCTGCATCCAGCGTTCTTTCGGAACGCACATTCAGTGCTACTGGAGGCTTTGTAACCAATCACATGGTGCGTCTGTCCACCGACTCGGTCGATCGACTGACCTTCATAAAATTGAATCAGTCTTGGATCATCACCAGCTACCAAGCACCTGATGCTGATGTAACCAATAATTTTTTTTGAAATGTCAGATCCCTTTAAAGACTGCCTATGCTGATGCTGAGTGACTATCCTGTTATGCTGAGTAATTATCCTCTTCCTCCTCAATGATCATGCTGATAGCTTGTAAGAAAATTTTTGGTTCTGGGCGCCGCCACCAGTGCCTAAGGCCCAATTTTTAAGCCCCTGTTTAACAGGGGCATGTAATTACAATTTTTGATGCAATACTTTGCAGCAGGGTTCGTTCCTGCGTTCCAACTAGAGTATCTGTGAGGGGTTGTAGTGTTGTGGCACCAGCACCAGTGCCTAAGGCCCAATTTTTCAGCCCCTGTTTAACAGGGGCGTGTAATTACAATTTTTGATGCAATACTTTGCAGCAGGGCTTGTTCCTGCGTTCCAACTAAATGATTTGTGAGGGGTTGCAGTGTTGTGGCACCAGCACCAGTGCCTAAGGCCCAATTTTTCAGCCCCTGTTTAACAGGGGCGTGTAATTACAATTTTTGATGCAATACTTTGCAGCAGGGCTCGTTCTTGCGTTCCAACTAGAGTATCTGTGAGGACTTACAGTGTTGTGCCACCAGCACCACAACCACCATCACCAAAGGCCCAATTTTTCTGCCCCTATTCAACAGGGTCATGTAATTACAATTCTTGATCTAATATTTCACAGCAGGGCCCTGTGAGGGCTTACAGTGTTGGGGCCACAACAAACCTAAGGCCCACATTTCGGCTGAGTATATAGGGCAGGCCCCTACTTTCAAACATCCAGCTTACAAACGACTCCTACTTGCAAACGGAAGGAGAGAACAGGAAGTGAGATGAAATCTACCCCTAGGAAGGGAAATTTTCTCCTGTAAGAGTTAATGTGGGAAAAACTTTTGTCCTTTCCATTGATGCTTTATCACCAATCCTTGTTTCACTAAAACCCCAAATTTTCAAAAAACATTTGTCATTGGGACAAAAAGTGAGGTGAAATCTTCTGAAGAGGAGCACAGACAGCAAAACAAATGTCACAGGGGTGATAACCCTTCCCTATGTTTTCCAAAAAGCTTAAAAATAGATTTTTTGGCTGGAGCTAAACACGTTCAAAATGTACCAGTTCAAAATTACAAACAGATTCTACTTAACAACAAACCTACAGTCCCTGTCTTGTTTGCACTGCCTGTATACTGCTGTTCAGAGTATATAGGGCCTGGGGCCCCACGCCTTTCCTTTTTTGAATTTGGGTGCGGGGTTCCCCTTAATATCCATATAGGACCCAAAGGGCCTGGTAATGGACTGGAGGGTACCCATGCTGTTTGTCCCACTGATTTTCGTCCATATTGCTAGGACCCGACATTACATTAAAGCTGCAAGCAGTTTTAAATGACTTTTTTCCTTTAAAAATGTCCTTATGTGCAGGGACTGTTCTAAGCACGGGAAACACGCGTCACTTTACAGGCATACTGTAGACACCTGCGAGGTACGATATTTAAAGGAATATTTCACTTTTTTTTTACTTTAAGCATCATTAAAATCACTGCTCCCGAAAAAACGTTTTTAAAAGTTTTTTTTGCATTGATACATGTCCCCTGGGGCAGGACCCGGGTCCCCAAACCCTTTTTAGGACAATACAATGAAAATTAGCATTTAAAATGAGCACCTTTGATTTTGAACGTTCGAGTCCAATAGACGTCAATGGGGTTCTAACGTTCGTGCAAATTTTCGGTCCGTTCGCAGGTTCTGGTGCGAACCGAACCGGGGGGTGTTTGGCTCATCCCTACTCACAAACAAATTGTCCTTTTTGAACTAAAACACATAACCAAGTATTTGTGAAACTAAAATAGACATTTATTAGGGGTCATAACAAAATAAAGAGGAGGGCAACGCTGTATAAACTGTTGAAATTGGCGAAGCCTTTGTACCCCAGAGCAGACATCAATTATTTGACAGGCCAAATTGGTAACCTGAGGAGTCCATTTAATAAGGAGCACAATATGGTCCAGGACTCCAAGAGATTGGGAGCAGCAGCAGATGACATGTATGCCCTGAGGCTGTGGTTTTACAACAGCCTGCGTCTTTTGCCAGACCAGACCATCACCATCACACTCTTCCTTCCAACACAGTCTTCCTTCCACGCTTTCTTCCAGGCTGATGCTGTGGTGTTGGAGTTGTGACAGGAGGTGGAGGAGGAGTATGGTCCAACTCACATATGTGACTTTTTTTGTGAGTTCGCCCATTACCCCCTTATTTAGGGCCTGATACATGACTTCCTTACAAATGAGGTGTTGGCCCACCTCCATTTCCTGCTAATTGCTGGGTGCCATGCAGGCATAGGCCTCTTGAAGATTCGGGGTGGTTCTGAGGGCCGCAGTAGCCTGCCCAATCAAAGATTCCTCCACATTACTCCCCTTCCTGGGCCTTTTTGTTGGAAGGTGAAGGGGAGGAACCTGCGATTTGGTCAGGCTACTGGGCATGCCCACCTCCTGGCTGCCACTTTCCACGGCCACCTCCTGGCTGCACTTTCCTTGGTCACCTCCTGGCTGCCACTTTCCATGGCCTCCTCCTGGCTAAGACTTTCCATGCCCTCCTCCTGGCTAAGACTTTCCACGCCCTCCTCCTGGCTGAGATTTTCCTGTGTATGAAAATGGGACATAGTTTTAGTTTTTTGGTCATCAATCACACACAATTTAGAACTCATGACTATTGCAAATTGAATGTTAACAAGTAGAAAAGATTATCCTTCTGACCCCAGCATTTGTCATTCTTGTCCCAATAATTTTTGGCTACTACTGTCTATTGATATGTAAACCACTTTGTTAAATCAGAAATTAGTGATCAGTGATCACATCTTCCTGGGTAGAAGGCCCAGGTTGGACTTCTGAAGCCTCATCTGAGGTGGAAGGAAGAGTGGAAGGAAGGGTTGAGAGTGATGGCCTGATTTTAGTCTGGTCTGACAAAAACCACAGTCTGTCGTAGGCCACCAATTTTGCACTTCAAATAGGGGATGGTTGCTGTTGGAATCACCGCGCTGCCCTTCTCTTTCCTATTTTATTATTATAAAAAGGGTGTTTCACCTGTCACAGACAGGGCAGCTCCCTGTATTTATCAATGAAATTGGGGAGGAAGTCACGATCGTTGAATCTATCCCTTTTCTCTGCAAGACACAACACAAGACAAACCCTAATGTCAGGCTAAACTCTCCTAATCTTGTCCCAATATAGGCCTCAATTTATAAGCAGTATAGACCACTGATGCCCCAAATTAAAATTGTACCTTCATTAGCAGGATCAGCGCTTACGCTACTCTGTCCTCCGCTCACAGATCGTACGTACGATGCACGGATGTTACGCTTTATATACACTGCACATGCGTGAAACTCCGCCCGCCCCTGACCTTCTTTCTAGTATATTCCCTGCCCCTTTTCTTTCAGCACAGTGGAAGAACACATGGTGGAGACAGAGCATGTGCATGCAGAGAAGAGCAGCAATGATGAGAAAAGCCAGGAGCCATAAACGTCCCCATCCAGGAGATTTAAGGCCTCAAATATGTTATTTGGTGAAATGGTGGAGATGGTGGACATCTTGAAGAGGGCCAACTATGACGGGAAATATGGACCGTACAGCAACCCAAATATGAGAAAGGCCAAAATCATGAGTAAAGTTGTGAAAAGTCTACAGAAGAATTCTGGGGTACGTCAATCCAAGGATCAACTGAGGAAATCGATGGTCAGACCTCAAATTGAGGGAGCAGGATCAGTACAGAAGAATGAAGAGAGTGCTGCAAAAAAAGTAAGTAGTTTGTTGTGTGTTCCTATTATTATTATTACTTTAGTGCTGCTCCATGTGCTTTTCTTTACTGTTGTACGGTTTAAAATGGCGTTTAAAATGGCAAGTAATCGTTTGTAGTAAACATTGTTTGTTCGGCCACTAATACAATGATTTTGGCAGCTGCAGGTTAACTACATTTGTTCAGGCCTATTTGTATTAAAATAAGTTTGTTGTCTAGATGGGTTTGTAACTAAAATGAAATGCAAACTTGATTCAGTGTAAGGAGAGGACACTCAGCAGCTGTTTACACATCTGGACGCAGGAGCACTAGTGTGGGACACCAGAACATCCTTTTTAGGGTGTCCCACGCAGGTGCTCCAGTGGATACTAGGGGTGTCTCCATGTGGGAAACTTTACCAAAAAAGGTAATTATTACAGCTTGAAGAAAGGGAAAAAATCATGTCTTCAGCTTGGAACTCTGCCAAAACAGACAATTGTATGACACTTAAAGTAATGTTTCATATTCCTATTTCTTGCCTCAACTATCTGTTTGCTAAGTATACATTTTTTTATTCACATAAGGGAGAAAAGACTCGGGACATCAGAGGACACCAGAGACCCCCAACCTCCTAAAGAAGGAGAAGTCACCCCACCACAACCTGAGGATGTGGAAGGAGGAGAGGTTCATGACATGGTTGAAATAGTGACCACAACAGGTGAATGTCTGAGACCACTGCTTCAGTTAATAGATGTATGCCTGCATATTTATAATACATGGTGTGTTTTTTTTTTTTTTTTTTAGGTGATGTGGAAGAAGAAACTAATTTCACTAGTGCAAGTGCACGCGTCCTCATGGGGGAGATCATGGTGTGCAATCGTGATTTAGAAAAGATAAAGGAAAACATCAATGATGTTCAAATAAAAATGAAGAACATCATTGATGTTTTAGGCAGAATCAAAAACACACAAAAATTGTACCGTTTTATCGAGGACTTTTTTGAGATTTTTACTATCTGCCATCACGGGATATCAAGGTACGCGTTTTGGAGGTGCAATCCCTTCCTCGCAACTCAAGTAGGTGAGAGGAAACACTTCCATTGATCCCCCATGATGGGAGCTACCACATCTTGACATTAGGCATGGGATCAGGAGGGAAATCCACATTTTCACTCTCAATTTGTGTGCATCTTCAAAATTTGGCTTTTACATCACCCTATCTGATGAAGTCAACACAGTTTTTGACATACTAATGTCTGATATTGTCTTTACTTTTTCAAAGTAGAACTTTGTAAGTTCATGAGTTGTGTTGTATGTTACGGTTTGAAATATGCCTGTTTAACCAACAAATTGACATTTCTGATGTCAAACATAAAAACAAAGATGTTGGTTTGTTCAAAAACCCTTTTCTAATGCACATGTGAATGTGCACAGAGTAAAATGTTTTATACCAAACAATGGGAGTTATTTACTAAAGGAAAATCCACTTTGCACTGCAAGTGCACTTGGAAGTGCACTGGAAGTGCACTTAGAAGTAAAGTTGCTGTAGATCCGAGGGGGACATGCAAGGAGAAAAATAAAAAACAGCATTTTAGCTTGCACATGATTGGGTGATACAATCAGCAGGGCTTCCACTCATTTCAGATTTACCCCTTAGATTTAGAGCGACTGCTCTTCCAAGTGCACTTTCAGTGCACTTTCAAGTGCACTTGCAGTGCAAAGTGGATTTGCCTTTTGTAAATAACCCCCAGTGTGTGGCTTCCTCGTTCAATGCTCAACACCAGTTTTTGGAATAAGTTGGTGTTTACAGTAGCAATGGGGGTTATTTACTAAAGGCAACTCCACTTTGCACTACAAGTGCAGTTTCAGTGCAGTTTCAGTGCACTTGCAAGTGCACTTGCAGTGCAAAGTGTATTTGCTTTTAGTAAATAACCTACACAGTGCTCTAAAATTGGCCCCAATCAGGCCATTTTAGGCACTCAAAACAATTAATTCATGGTGCTGAAAAGGATGATTATTTTAAACATTAATGCATTACATACATTAACAACAAAAACAATGTGTGTGTAGCAGACCCACAACGGAATAGTTAGCTACATGTCAGTTACATTTCACCTCATGTATCAAATAAATTACGTTTGCACTATTTAAGAAAATGGCCAAAAAGAAAAGCCCATTGGAGAACCTAGGAGACAGCTAAAAGAAACACAAGCAGTAAATCAAGTAAAATATTGTTTCAGTTTAAAATAAAAATGTATTTTAAAAATGTTTCTCAAACATTTGCTGGCATATCAATGGCCCTCTTACCTGCAAAGTACTCCAGACATTTTTGTATGACTTTGAGGGCTTGTAAAAAATTTTTGGGGGGGGGGATGTTTTGGACAGGTAACCCTCTCCACTTCATTGAGAGCTGAATGCATACATAATAATGTGTGTTACTTTGGCCAGCCCCTCCTTACTTACACTATTGGCAGCCCACTGGACAGGTAAGAAGTATCATAATACAAAAATATGAATACACACTGTACAAATTGAAGCACATTATTACATTCTACAATTACCTATCAAGATAATAGGAGAACAAAACTTTAAACAGTGCCATTTGAAAGTATTTAGGCAGGCCCTTGCACTACATGCTTTGGTGAATTCATCCATAAATATGAACACAAAAGAGGTAGGTGTAGTGTGTATGGGTTTGGCAAAGTCAGCAGATAGAGGATTGGTATCGGATGACTTAGCAGTTGGGGGGGAGGGAGGGTTCCAAATGAGTTTGTACCACCCCAAAAAAAGCCTCTTGCACTATGCATGAATTTAAGGACAAAAATAACATTTGTACACATTTTAGGGGGTGTTTAGGGTAAAGCACTACAATGAAGCTGACAAAATACATTGTTAAGTGACTAGGCTAGGTATGTATGGGCCAAGGATAGCATGCTGGGGAGGTTAGTGAAGGCAAATATGCATGATGGACAAAAAAGCATTAAAAGCTTCCAGCATGCATGAGGACAAAGAGGACATTCACAGCATATTACAATCATGGTATTTGGGGAATAATAAAATAAATCCAATACATTAGCAAACATTAAATTCATATAATGTGATGTTAAAGGATAAAACTTACCTTAATATAGTCCTTCTGCGGGACCTGTAAGATGGCAGAACAGGTCTCTGAAATAATGATTCCCAGAGCCTGGGGAGGAGATGCAGATTTCTCCCCGTCGCCCAGTACCACAAGGTGGCGACTAGCCTTTGTTCTGGAGTGATGGCTTGCCGCATGCAGGTGTTCTGCTTAATATAGGGGGACAGCAAAGCCAACAGGCAGTGAAAAACGGGGTGTGTCATCCGGAGATATTTCCTAAAATCATCAGGATTATTCTCCTGGATCCCCTGCAACAAAAGCATGTGAGAGAATTGGTCACTCTGGAGCAACCAATTCTTGGTTCATGAACTCCTCCTCCCCCTGTTTATGGAATGGGCTTGGTTTAAAGTAAGAACCCCAACACCAAGCTCTTGCATAGCACAAACTCTTTGATGAGTACGTAAACGCAACATGGCTTCAAAACGGTTGGATGGTCAGAACGAACTAACAGAACACACTGAAAATCAGAAAGGCCTGAGAAGAGCGAGCTGAAAATCAGAAACGATACAAATAAACAGATACGAACTGACTACACGTACTGAAAAACATATACGAACCCACAAGCACAAACTGAAGAGCAGTAATGAACTGAAAAGCACAAGGCTGAAAAGCGCGAATCGTCTCTCACCAAACTTCTACTAACACGAGATTAGCAGAAGGAGCCCAAAGGGTGGCGCACTGGCTTTTGAACTTAGCTTCTAGTGCTGTTGTACGTCAGCGTGTTCGTTGTATTGCTGATCAGAATTTCTGACAACATTTGTGCGACCGTGTGTATGCAAGACAAGTTTCAGCCAACATCCGTCAGAAATAAATCCATGGTTTGGTTGTCAGAAATTCCGATCATCTGTACGCGGCATAATAGTTCAACAGGGAATCTCTAGCAGAATGATGAGACCAAGCATGACAATTACAGAAAAAGTCAAGGTTTGCACACAGCTACAGGTGCCTATGTCTGCGGCTGTTCTAATCATATTGATATGTTGATTTCTATGAAGCACATCTCTGCTTGTGCGTTTCTTCAGGAAAATGTGTTTGAATTTCCCAAGTTTGTTACAGGTTTACAATTAATTGATGTATTTATGAAAGCTCCACTGGTTCATTCAATCAATATGATTTTAAATTTAGACATTGTCTTCCCATCTTTATCATCCTGTCTTTTTCGTTTATATAGTTCTATATTTTAAGAAGCATTGGCCAAACATCCACTTACCATTTAATTTTCCATCAACAGGACCAGGGCTCCTGTGCTGATATACATTGAAACTTTGAAAAGGGATATCATTGTAATGGCAGCAGCTAGATACTGGTCTGGTTTCAGATAAAAGTGGTCCCTGCAGCGGATTCGCCATGAAATCACTTTTATCGGCGGTGAGAGAGGGGCCCCTCCACTGCTTTTCAGTGCCCTCAGCCGCTTATCAGAGCCGTCGGTAGTGGAGGAGGCGATCGGGTCCTCTCCCTGGCTTAGTATGGAGACGAGTGAGGGGAAGATGGCCACCCATCTCCATACCATTGCAGGGTCGAAGCAACCTCAAAACGTCACTTCCGCCCATAGATCTTAAAGAGACATTTTTTTTTTTAAATTACATTTAATTATTATTTTTTTTATTGCATTTTAGTGTAAATATGAGATCTGAGGTCTTTTTAACCCCAGATCTCATATTTGAGAGATCCTGTCATGCTTTTTTTTCTATTACAAGTAATGTTTACATGTGTAAAAATAAAAAATAAAAGGTAAAATAAATAAGAAAAAATAAAACATTTTAAATGCGCCCCATCCCGCCGAGCTCGTGTGCAGAAGTGAATACATACATGAGCAGTGCTGCATACGAAAACAGAGTTCAAACCTCACATGTGAGGTATTGCCATGAATGGTAGAGCAAGAGCAATAATTCTAGACCTCCTCTATAACATGCAACTTGTAGAATTTTTTAAACGTCGCCTATGGAGATTTTTGAGGGTAAAAGTTTGTCGCCATTCCACGAGCAGGCGCAATTTTAAAGCATGACATATTGGGTATCAATTTACTCAGCGTAACATTATCTTTCACAATATTAAAAAAATTGGGCTAACTTCACTGTTGTCTTACTTTTTAATTCAAAGAAGTGTATTTTTTCCCCGCATCCAATTCACATAGTAGGAGAATGTGACTGGCTCCCTATGGAGCCGGTTCACATATCTCCGTTGTGGCTGCGGAGCGCACTGCACAGAGACGCTGTAAATCTTTGGCTCTGTTTCAGGGCCGAATTCAGGCATAGATTCGGCCCTGATTCATTCCTGAAACGGGGAACAGGGATGCACAGCACTCCTGTGCGATCCGCAGCAGGTTACAGTGTGAACCCGGCCTAAAATAGGACACTTTGGTTAATTTTACACTAACTCATTATAACCATACTTGTGAACTATCTCACTGCTTAATGTGAGACTTATCTAGCCAGATGACTTTTTCACATGTAATATGTAACTCTTATATTCACTGAACATCAGAGGACAGGAGATCTGTAACTGCATATGAAGAGAAGCTCTAGACTCACTAAATGTGTGTCCCAGTTCTAACAGTTCTAGTGTTTTCTGTCATTGACCTTCTGTTTCTTCAATGTACATTGTGGAAGAATATAATTTTAGTGATTTGTTTAAAAGAACTGTATCAAACAAAACTATATTACATTATGTGAAGTATAATAAAATATTTACAAAAATGTGAGGGGTGTACGCCCCTTTTGTGAGATACTGTATATACAGTATCTCACAAAAGTGCATACGCCCCTCACCTTTTTGTAAATATTTTATTATATCTTTTCATGTGACAACACTGAATAAATTACAGTTTTCTACAATGTAAAGTAGTGAGTGTACAGCTTGTATAATAGTGTAAATTTGCTGTCCCCTCAAAAGGACTCAACACACAGCCATTGATGTCTAAACCGCTGGCAAAAAAAGTGAGTACACAAATGTCCAAATTGGGCCCAATTAGCCATCTTCCCTCCCCGGTGTCATGTGACTCGTTAGTGTTACAAGGTCTCAGGTGTGAATGGGGAGCAGGTGTGTTAGTGGTTATCGCCCTCACTCTCTCATACTGGTCACTGGAAGTTCAACATGGCACCTGCCACGGGACCGACCCCTTACCCTGATCTGTGATCAGCCGAGTCTCATAGACTTGCTGATCAGAGTGTGCCGTGCGCACCCTGAAGGGGGTGCACAGGCCGCTTTGGCATGAGAGGATGTCTGTTGACGCCCCCTCCCAGCAAAGTAGGTCTGCATTGTAGCCATCATTCGGCTATAGCGCAGATGGAGAGGGGTTAATATATATATATATATATATATATATATATATATATATATATGTATATATATGTATATATATAACAGAAGGAGAGATAAAGAAAGATAAATAGATACTTAACAGACTTAAAGTGGAAGTAAACCCTCCTATTGTTTTCAGCCAAGGAAGTTGTCATCTTGGTTTCTGTTTAACCTTCAACAGCCATCATGATGCTGCACATATGATCAGTTATGACACCAGCCGTTGGATGGTTTGACAGTTTGGTGGACAGCACAAGCAAATGTGACAGTTAGAAATCCCAGCATTCCATAAATGTAACTGTTTTCTGAAACAGTTATGTCAATGAGTTTACTTTCGCTTTATTACGTTATTATTGTGTCAGACGTTTTAGTGGAATGTAGCCCACCTTTGCCAGGGACCTGTATGTGGCCTAATTTCCTCATTTACTATACAGTGGGGACGGAAAGTATTCAGACCCCCTTAAATTTTTCACTCTTTGTTATATTGCAGCCATTTGCTAAAATTATTTAAGTTCATTTTTTTTCCTCATTAATGTACATACAGCACCCCATATTGACAGAAAAACACTGAATTATTGACATTTTTGCAGATTTATTAAAAAAGAAAAACTGAAATATCACATGGTCCTAAGTATTCAGACCCTTTGCTGTGACACTCATATATTTAACTCAGGTGCTGTCCATTTCTTCTGATCATCCTTAAGATGGTTCTTCACCTTCATTTGAGTCCAGCTGTGTTTGATTATACTGATTGGACTTGATTAGGAAAGCCACACACCTGTCTATATAAGACCTTACAGCTCACAGTGCATGTCAGAGCAAATGAGAATCATGAGGTCAAAGGAACTGCCTGAAGAACTCAGAGACTGAATTGTGGCAAGGCACACATCTGGCCAAGGTTACAAAAAAAATTCTGCTGCACTTAAGATTCCTAAGAGCACAGTGGCCTCCATAATCCTTAAATGGAAGGGGAGAAGAGCCTTGGTGAGAGAGGTAAAGAAGAACCCAAAGATCACTGTGGCTGAGTCTAGAGATGCAGTCGGGAGATGGTAGAAATTTGTAGAAAGTCAACCATCACTGTAGCCCTCCACCAGTCAGGGCTTTATGGCAGAGTGGCCCGACGGAAACCTTTCCTCAGTGCAAGACACATGAAACCCAGCATGGAGTTTGCTAAAAAAACACCTGAAGGACTCCAAGATGGTGAGAAATAAGATTCTCTGGTCTGATGAGACCAAGTTAGAACTTTTTGACCTTAATTCTAAGCGGTATGTGTGGAGAAAACCAGGCACTGCTCATCACCTGTCCAATACATTACCAACAGTGAAGCATGGTGGTGGCAGCATCATGCTGTGGGGGTGTTTTTCAGCTGCAGGGACAGGACGGCTGGTTGCAATCGAGGGAAAGATGAATGCGGCCAAGTACAGGGATATCCTGGACGAAATCCTTCTCCGGAGTGCTCAGGACCTCAGACTGGGCCGAAGGTTTACCTTCCAACAAGACAATAACCCTAAGCACACAGCTAAAATAATGAAGGAGTGGCTTCACAACAACTCAATGACTGTTCTTGAATGGCCCAGCCAGAGCCCTGACTTAAACCCAATTGAGCATCTCTGGAGAGACCTAAAAATGGCTGTCCACCAAACGTTTACCATCCAACCTGACAGAACTGGAGAGGATCTGCAAGGAGGAATGGCAGAGGATCCCCAAATCCAAATGTGAAAAAAAACTTGTTGCATCCTTCCCAAAAAGAATCATGGCTGTATTAGATCAAAATGGTGCTTCTACTAAATACTGAGCAAAGGGTCTGAATACTTAGGACCATGTGATATTTCAGTTTTTCTTTTTTTAATAAATCTGCAAAAATGTCAACAATTCTGTGTTTTTCTGTCAATATGGGGTGCTGTGTGTACATTAATGAGGAAAAAAATCGAACTTAAATGATTTTAGCAAATGGCTGCAATATAACAAAGAGTGAAAAATTTAAGGGGGTCTGAATACTTTCCGTCCCCACTGTACATGTTTTAAATCTCTTCTCAACATTCTGATCTCATCCTTTCTTCTGTTTTCTTTTTCTTTTTTACATTAATACTGCTAGACTTCTTTGGATACTGTTGCCACAGTGACAGGACTTTCCTTAGCAACCATGTCCTATCTCCCACATTCTAGGCTCTGCTTATAAGTTAAAAAAAAACAGGGCTGTATATTACAGAACTGATCCTCGTGGGGTAAATGTAGATTGATTTTTTTATTACAAATAGATGCTTATTGTTGTAATTTGTATCATGGTATTTATTGTTGTGATTTTTGTTAATGTTATTTTAGGAAAATATTTTATTGGTTACCTTTTTGGGTAGATACATAACAATATGTTATACCTTCACAGTGCCACATCATGCTATCTTATCTTCCAATCCTTGCTGTCTGCCAGATTGTGTGGTGTTGTTTAAATAGAGGAACCTCTGAAAACAAGACTAGCCAAACTCATTATCTCATTGTTGACCTATAGTTCTTTGGCAGCTGTCTATGACAGGAAGTAAATGGGTCAAGAAAAAGAAGAATGGTTGATTGACACAAAATCAGCTTTTCACAGAAGCCAAAGACAAAGTAATGTTTGCCATTAGGAAGATTACATTTACTTAGGCAAGCCAATTACTTTGTTGTTTGCAAATTATTGTGCTGAAACAAGATTTACACAGAAGATCAGAAATGTGATGCTGAAAAGTTGAATAATATTAGTTTATGTTTGTTTAAAAAGCATGAGAGGGTACTGTGGTTAAGGAACCAAAATGAAATACGTGTGTAATTCACACGTAAACACGATAGCCATGGTGTCTACTTGAAACAACAGGGAACATATACACTTTAACAGATCTCTGATGTAACTGCAGATCTTTGAAAACCTGGGACCTAAGATTTTAAATATTTTTGTTACAGAGCCTTATGTTGGCCATAGATGTCTTGTTTTATTTTGGTCAGCCAGAGGGCCGATAGAAAAAAAATGAACGGATTCTCCCATCTGCACTTGTGAGGTGGACTGAGGACTTCTTCCTGCTGTGACATTGTATTCTGACAGCGGGACTCCTCTACTATCAGAATACACTGATCAGTGGCTGCAGCCTGCTGATCAATAAAATTGTTCCAACAGTCCCATTTGAAAGAAGTCGATCTTTAGATTGCTCGAACTGCCATAGATAGATCAAAATCCTGCCAGTCCCTGCTGTATGGGCAACCTTATGCCGTGTACACACAATCGGAATTTCCGACAACAAATATTCGATGGCAGCTTGTTGTCGGAAATTCCGACCATGTGTAGGCTCCATCAGACATTTTTTGTTGGAATTTCCGACAACAAACATTTGAGAGCTGGTTCTCAAATTTTCCGATAACAAAATCCGTTGTCAGGAAATTCTGAGCGTGTGTAGACAATTCCACGCATGCTCTGAATCAAGTACGAGACGGAATCGCTAGGTCTGGTAAAACTAGCGTTTGTAATGGAGATATCACGTTCGACACGCTGCAAATTTATTAATCTTTTAATGCAGCGCATTCTCTTCTTCTTTATAATGCTAGAATAATGAAGTTGTTTTGCTGCTCATATTCACACAAAGTTCTCACAAACTGATTTCTTTATTATTTCTCATGATCGCCTGAATATTTTTTTTTTTTTTCGTCAGATCTCCAAAATAATGTTTTGATTTTATTTTTATAGTGATCTTTTTTTTAATAATTTTTTTATCAAGATCTCCTTTTTTATAGTGATCTCCATAATATTTTTTGTCATTTTGTGTGTCAAGTTACCACAACACCATTATTATCTTGTATTTTGTAACCTCAAGGAGATTGGTTGGTGTTGGTGTCCCTTGTTAATTTGACATTGTATTTTTGAAATGTACCTGCCTCCTCACAAACAAACTATCCCTTTTTAATTAAAACACATAGCTAATGATTTTTGTAAATAAATAGACATTTATTAAGGGGTCATAACAAAATAAAGAGGAAGGCAACGCTGTATAAACTGTTGAAATTGGCGAAGCCTCTGTACCCCAGGGCTCACATCAACTATTCGACATGCAAAATTGGTAGCCTGAGGAGTCCATTTAATAGGGAGCACAATCCGGTCCAGAACTCCAAAAGATCAGGAACAGCAGCAGGTGAATATTTGTCCCCAGGCTGTGGTCTTACAACAGCCTCCTTCTTTTGCCAGACCAGACCGAACCCGGGCCATCACTCTCTTGTCTTCCTTACATGCTTGCTTCCATGCTTGCTTCCAGGCTGTGGCTGTGGTGTTGGAGTTGTGGCAGGAGGTGGAGGAGGTTGAGGAGGAGGAGGATGGTCCAACTCACACAGGTGGGTTTTGGGCCATATATATCACTTCCTCACAAAGGAGGCATTGGCCCACCTCAAGAAGACTGGGGGGTTCTGAGGGCCGCAGAAGCATGCCGAATTAACCCAAGTGCTGACTCCTCCATGCTCCTCCCCTTCCTGGGCCTTTTTTGTTGAAGGCGGAGGGAAGGGACCTTGGATTAGGTCAGGCTAATGGGCCTGGCCAGCTCCTGGCTGTCACTTACCCCTGCCACCTCCTGGCTGCCACTTACCCCTGCCAACTCCTGGCTGCCACTTACCCCTGCCACCTCCTGGCTGCCACTTTCCCCTGCCACCTCCTGGCTGACACTTTCCCCTGCCACCTCCTGGCTGACACTTTCCACAGCCTCCTCCTGGCTGAGGCTTTCCTGTGTATGAAAAAGGCACAGAAACCACAGTCTGCCATAGTACTACAGCCTGGGGACATAAACGTCATCTGCTGCTGCTCCTGATCTCTGGGAATCCTGGACCTTCTTGCGTTTCCTATTATAAGTGCTTCTCAGGTCACCAATTTTGCACTTCAAATAGTTGATGTCTGCCATGGGGATCTGCGGCTTCACAAATTCCAGCAATTTATCCTGTGCTGCCTCCCTTTTTAGTCGATTTGTATAAAAGAGGTGTTTTGTCTGCCACAGACAGGACAGCTCTCTGTACAAATCAATGAATTGAGGGATGAACTCATGATCGTTGAATCGATCCATTTTATTTGCAAGACACAACACAAGACAAACCCTCCTAATCTTGTCCCAATATAGGCCTCAATCTATAAGCAGTATAGGCCACTGATGCCCCAAGTTAAAATTGTACCTTTGTTAGAATGATCGGCGCTTCCGCTACTCCTTCCTCCGCTCACAGATCGTACGTACGATGCACGCGTGTTATGCTTTATATACACTGCACATGCGTTAAACTCCGCCTGCCTGCCCCTGACCTGCTTTCTAGTATTTTCCCCGTCCCTTCTCTTTTGGCACAGTGGGAGAGCACATGGCGGAGAAAGAACAAGTGCATGAAGACAGCAGCAACGACAAAAGCCCAGAGCCGCAAATGTCGCGATCCCGGAGGAGATTTAAGGCCTCAAATATGTCCTTTGTAGAGATGGTGGATATGGTGGACATCTTGAAGAGGGCCGACTATGATGGGAAGCATGGATCTTACCCAAACCCAAATGTGAGAAAGGCCAAGATCATGACTAAAGTTGTGAAAAGGAATTTTGGGTTACGGCGATCCAAGGATCAATTGAGGAAACACTAGTCAGACTTGAAATTGAGGGAGTACGATCAGTACAGTAGGATCAAGAGAGTTCTTCAAAAAAGTAAGTAGTTGTCCTGTGTTCCTATTATTATTATTATTATTACTTGCATGCTGCTCCATGTGCTTTTCTTTACTGTTGTACTGTTTAAAATGGCAACTTTCAGGTTCGCGGGCACAGTAATCGTTCGTAGTAAACATCGTTTGTTTGCCCACTAATATGATGTTTTTGGCAGATCCAGGTTAACTACATTTGTTCAGGCCTATTCGTCTTAAAAGAGGTTTAGTACATTGTTGTCTAGATGGGTTTGTAACTAGAATGAAATGCAAACTTGATTCAGTGTAAGAAGAGGACACTCAGCAGCTGTTTACACATCTGGACGCAGGAGCACTAGTGTGGGACACCAGAACAAACGTTTTAGGGTGTCCCACGCAGGTGCTCCAGTGGATACTAGGGGTGTCTCCATGTGTGAAACTTTACCAAAAAAGGTAAGTATTCCAGCTTTAAGAAAGGAAAAAAATCAAGTCTTCAGCTTGGAACTCTGCCAAAACAGACAATTGTACAACACTTCCACCAATGTTTTATATTACTATTTATGCCCTCAAATATCTGTGTGCTAAGTATACCTTTTTTTTATTCACATAGGGGAGAAAAGAATCAGTACATCAGAGGACACCAGGAACCCCCAACCTCCTAAAGAAGGGGAAATCCCCACACCACAACCAGAGGATGTGGAGGAAGGAGAGGTTTATGAAGTGGGCGAAATAGTGACCACAACAGGTGAGTGTCTGAGACCACAGCTTCAGGTAATAAATGGATGCCTGCATATTTATAATACATGGTGTGTTTTTTATTTTAGGTGATTTGGATGTTGTGGAAGAAGAAACACATTTCACAAGTGCAAGTGCACAGATCCTCATCCGGGAGATCATGGTGTGCAGTAGAGATTTACAGAAGATCAAGGAAGACATCAATGATGTTGAAAAAAGACTCAAAAACATGATTGATGTTTTAGGCTGAATCAAAAACACACCAAAATTTAACAAATTGTTTTTATTTTTCTAACTTTTTCTAACTTTTCTTTCAAAATTTGAAAGCCAAATTTTGAAGATACACACAGTGTGTCAACATGTGCTATCTGCCATCATGGGATATCAATGTATGTCAATCAAATTCAAGTTGTCGTTATTGTACGTGTTTTAAAAGTTTTAAATGAATTGCAAAGCCAAATTTTGAAGATGCACACAGTGTTTTGTGGGTGCAAACCCTTCCTCGCAACTAAAGCACATGAAAGGAAGGGGTTGTACCCCCCAAACATGTCCATTGATCCACCAAGATGGGAGCTATCACATGTTGACATTAGGCATGGGATCAGGAGGGAAATACCCATGTTGACTCTCAATTTGTGTGCATCTTCAAAATTTGGCTTTTACAGGGGTGACATCACCTCATCTGATGAAGGCAAGATCAACAAAGTTTGGACATACTAATGTCTGATATTGCCTTCAATTTATCAAAGTTGAACTTTCCTGAGTTGTATATTGTTTAATGGTTTTAAAAACATGCCTGTTTACCACAAAAAAGGATATTTCTACTGTCCAAAAAAAAAATGAATTCCAAAAATATGTTAGTTTGTTAAAAAAACCTTTTCTAACACACATGTGAATGTGCACAGAATAAAACATTTTCTACTCAACAATGTGTGGCTTCTTCTTTCAATGCTCAATAGCAGTTTTTTGAGTAAGTTGGTGTTTACATTGACAATAGGGGTTATTTACTAAAGGCAAATCCACTTTGCACTACAAGTGCAGTTTCAGTGCACTTTCAAGTGCACTTTTGCAGTGCACTTGTAGTGCAAAGTGGATTTTCCTTTAGTAAATAACACCCACAGGGCTTTTTAATTTGCAATAATCAGGCCATTTCGTCACTCCAAAAGATTAATTCATGGTGCTGAAAATTATTAATATTTTTATCAGTAATGCATTACATACATTAACAACAAAAACAAGGTGTGTGTGTAGCAGACCCACAACATAATAGTTAGCTGAAGGAGAGATTATCACCTCATGTATTGAAGAAAATGGCCAATGCACTATTGAAGAAAATGGCCAAAAAAAAAAGCCCATTGGATAACCTAGGAGACAGCTAAAAGAAACACAAGCAGTAAATCAAAGGACATATTATTCCAGTTTACAATAAAATGCATTTTAAAAAGGTTTCTTAAACATTTTCTGGCATATCAATGGCCCCCCTACCCGCAAAGTACTCCATATATTTTAAACGGACCTCGCGGTGCTTTGGGGGGGAAGCCAGAATGGCGAGCTTCAAGCGCCGTCAGGGTTTGGTGTTGAAATCTGGCCTCAGGCCCAACTGAGGCCACATAGTTCATAGAATTTCTCCTTAAAAAGTTGTGGAGAATGCAGCATGCAAGGATTATATAGGTAAGTTTATATTCCACCATGTTGATTGACATAAGGAATAGGCGGAACAGGTTGGCCATTATCCCAAAAGCATTCTTCATTACTCTTCAGGCTCTGGCCAGCCAGTAGTTTAAAACCTCTTAGGTCCGGGCTGAGGGTCTTCATCGGGAATGACCGCATCAGGTGATCAACCAGCCCAAACGCTTCATCAGCGACAAAGACAAACGGCAGACCAGCCACGTTGTCTTCAGGAGGTGGCAATCCGAAAGCCACCACTCTGGAGCCATCCATAGTACTCGGTCTGGGCGACGACTCCACCATCCGACATCCGGACATTCTTCCCCACGTCCACATAGAGAAACACTGACACCACCGCCAACATCACAATACTGTTAAACCACTTATAGTTGTAATAGTATGACCCCGAGTTGGGGGATGGGACTATGTGGACGTGTTTCCCATCTATTGCCCCTCCACAGTTGGGAAAGTCCCACCGCTGGGCAAATTAGGAAGCCACAGTCTGCCATTCCTGTGGCATTGAAGGAAACTGTGGAGTGAAACAAGAAAAAAATAAATTAGTACTTTTGCACATAACATTGCAAGCAGATTAGACACAAACATTCTTGGCCAACATTAGTATAACATGGATTTGAAGGAGTATTTAAAGACAAAAATATAAGGTCCACTTATCAGATTCCTCACCCCCTCTGATGGCCCATTGTAAAAATTTTAGGGGGTGGGGGGAGATGTTTTGGACAGGTAACCTTCTCCACTTCATTGAGAGCTGAATGCATAAACAATGTGTGTTACTTTGGCCAGCCCCTCCTTACTTACACTATTGGCAGCCCACTGGACAGGTAAGAAGTGTCATAATCCAAAAATATGAATGCACACTGTACAAATTGAAGCACATTTTTGCATTCTGCAATTACCTATTAAGATAATAGGAGAACAAAACTTTAAACAGTAGCATTTGAAAGTATTCTGGCAGGCCCTTTCACTACATGCTTCGGTGAATTCATCCATAAATCTGACCAGAAAAGAGGTAGGTATAGTGTGTATGGGTTTGGCAAAGTCAGCAGCTAGAGGATTGGTATCAGTTGACTTAGTGGTTGGGGGAGGGAGGGTTCCAAATTAGTTTGGGACCCCCAAAAAAAGCCTCTGGCACTCTGCCTGAATTTAAGCACACAAATGACATTTGTACACATTTTAGGGGGTGTTTAGGGTAAGCACTACTATGGAGCTGACAAAATACATTGTTACTTGACTAGGCTATGTGTGTATCGGCTCAGGATAGCATGCTGGGGAGGTTAGTGAAGGCAAATATGCATGAAGGACAAAAAAGGAACTTAAAAAACTTCCAGCATGCATGAGGATAAAGAGGACATTCACAGCATATTACAATCATGGTAATTTAGGAATGATGAAAGAAAAACAATACATTAGCAAACATTAAATACATATAATGTGATGTTAAAGGAGAAATCTTACCTTAATATAGTCCTTCTGCAGGACCTGAATTATGGCGGAACAGGTCTCTGGAATAATGATTCCCAGAGCCTGGGGGGAGATGCCTGTCGAGAACTTGATGTCCTGCAGACTTCTCCCCGTAGCCAAGTACCACAACATGGTGACTAGCCTCTGTTCGGAAGTGATGGCTTGCCACATGCAGGTGTCCTGCTTCATAAAATAATGGGTCAGCAAAGCCAACAAATGGCAAAAAACGGGGTCTGTCATCCGGAGATAATTCCGGAAATCATCAGGATTATTCTCACGGATCTCCCGCAACAAAGACATGTGAGAGAATTGGTCAAACTGGAGCAACCAATTCTTCGTCCATGAACTCCTCCCCACCCTGTTGATGGACTGGGCTTGGGTCAAAGTAAGAACCCCAACACGAAGCCCCTGCACAGCACGAACTCTACGATGAGTACATACCTGCAACATGGCTTCAAAATGGTCGGCTGGTCAGAACGAACTAACAGAACGCACTGAAAATAAGAAAGGCCTGAGAAGAGTGAGCTGAAAATCAGAAACGAGAGGACAAGAACGCACTGGAAATCAAATACGTACTATAAAAATACACACTGAAAACCAGATGTGAACTGACTACACGCACTGAAAACCAAATACGAACCCACAAGCACAAACAGAAGAGCAGTAACGATCTGAAAAACTCGAGGCTGAAAAGCGCAAATCATCCCTCACCAAACTTCTACTTAGCAGAAGGAGCCCAAAGGGTGGTGCACTGGCTATTGAACTACCTCTTTGACAATCGGAATTTCTGACAATATTTGTGCGACCGTCTGTATGCAAGACAAGTTTCAGCCAACATCCTTCGGAAATAAATCCCAGGGTTTCGTTGTCAGAATGTCCGATCATGTGTACGTGGCATTAGAATAACATTCCCTACTGAACAGATGTATTTTTGGTCACACTTTGAATAATGAGGCTTTAGGAGGTGAGACCCCTTTGTTACTACATAGAATGGCCATTACTATATAGAATGGCTTTTAAAGTTGAAGTTTAGGAATAACAATTTTTACACAGTTACATTGGCCCAGCTTGGAACAATATAAGTTTATTTGTGCCATATCTATGGGATTCCTGTGGAAGCTGGAAATCACGTTAGTAGGCACCGCTGCTATAGTGATCTCCACTAGCTTTTGTGTTCTATTGCTATGAACACAGAAGGTTGCTCGTTTAGTAGGGGTGCCATTCAGAGCACACTCATATCACAATCTTCACCTCATCCAATCAGAAAACACTTTGCATTCATTAAGGAAATGTAAAGCATTCCCTGATTGGTGCCCATGCCGAGCAAGCAAGCTCTGCCTAGCACTGCCTACTACAGTGATTTTCACTTAACACAGGGATCTCACAGGTATGGCACAGACATATCCACATTGGTTCAAACTGTACCAATGTAACTGTCATGATCAGGGGTCAGGCTCAAAGGTCAGTTGCTATAGCAGTAGCGAGACTACCACTGACCAGCAAGATACAGGCAGTCACCCTGGTGGATGATGCGGGCTCACCTGAGGTGCAGAGTCTAAGTACTAACCAGTGTTCACCAGAGCTCCTAATGGTGGAGATGAATTTTGCTGCATGTTAGTACCAGGTTGCGGTCCTCAGGATCGCAGCACCAGGAGATGAGCAAGCTGGGGTCCAGAAGTAGATAAGCAGGTAAGGATCAAACAGAAGCATAGTCAGTAATGAGTAGTTGGAGGTTGGCATCAGGCAAGGAACAATCCAAGGGTTGATAACGAGTAGTAGCACAATATGGCCTGCAGCGGGGAAGACGAGAGCGAGATATTGGCTGAAGGGAGCACAATAATCTGGCAAACAGGAAGTGCAGAGACATGGCTTAAATCAGGAAGTTCATGGGAGGAGCAAAAAGTTCAAGGTTGAGCAGTAGTCAAGGCACAAGGCTTGTCCAATGGATCAGAGAGCGCACTGTCCAGCATCTCTGAGAAGAGTCATCACCAGACACAGCAGAAGTCACAGGTTCAAGTCCAGGCCCTAATAGTAACAGTGTAAAAATTGCCATACCTAGCAGCTTCAGCTTTAATATTTCTTGGAACCCTTCAAAACATTAATGCCGCGTACACACGACCGGTTTTGCTGTCGGAATAAACTCCGAAGGTTTCTCCAACGGAACTCCTACGGAGTTCCATTAAAGCGGTCTTGCCTACACACGGTGAAACCAAAGTCCAACCAAAGTCGGACTTTGGTTTCACCGTGTGTAGGCAAGAGTTCCATTCAAGCAGTCTTACCTACACAGGGTGAAACCAAAGTCTGACCAAAGTCCAACCATCAAGAACACAGTGACGGAGTTCCATTCAAGTGGTCTTGCCTACACACGGTGAAACCAAAGTCCGACCAAAGTCCGACCATCAAGAACACGGTGACGTACAACACTTAAAACGGGACTAGAAAAAGGAAGTTCAATAGCCAGTAGCCAATAACTTCCGTCTCGTACTTGCTTCAGAGCATGCGTCATTTTTGGTCTGTCAGAACACCATACAGATGAGCGGTTTTCCTGATAGGAATTGGTTCCGTCGGAAATATTTAGAACATGTTCCATTTCTAGATCCATCAGAATTTTCGAAAAAAAAAGTCCGATGAGGCATACACATTATCGGAATAGGCGATGAAAAGCTTCCGTCTGACTCTTTGTGTCGGACATTCCGCTCGTGTGTACGCAGCTTTCCTTTCATACTAGCCGACAATAAAGTTGTGTGACTTTCAGCACAACTTTGGAGTCCGACTTTGATAAGACTTTTACACTCTCTGGCATTGAAGTTGTGTCAAAGTCAGATCAAAGTAGTACAGGAACCTTTTCTGAAGTTGCAGCAACTTTACTAGTGCCATTTGGAATGGCTCTCATAGAGATACATGGCATTTAACATGTCCTTTGACTTGGAGTCTCACAAGTCAGATCCTAAGTCAAACAAGTATGAAAGGAGCCTTAGGTGTTACTTTATTAAAGGAATAGAGTGTTTTTATGTAGCTAAGAGAATGTTGCCTTTGCAAACTGAATGTTTATTTTGATTAGTAAATAGGATTGAACTTTGTTCACTTAAATCATCTAATCGTTCCTAAAAGATGCACAAATTTCCAAGTAGCAACTTATTATTATTTTTAAAAATGAGAAAACTATAACACTCTGAGGTACAAAATTGAAGAGCCATCAAATATTAAAATGGTCAGCATGAAGGTACCCTGATGAAGTCACGTTACCGTGACGATACGCGTTGGATTGGCTTACATGAGCATCGGAAATGACGTCAGGCCACGAGCTCGCTGCTCATTCTAGTTTTTTATCTGTTCACTATGTGAGTACTTTTAAACTTGTAACCTCAAATAAATATCTGTGATTACATACTTCATGATTTGGGTCCCCCTTCTCCTCTTTACTCTATGACCTGGAGGCTGTCTACTGTCACTGAAGCATTTAGAGATAACCTATCATTATATATGAGGATCACACATCAGGCTACCAAGGCATATTAGGATATCTAGTCCATTGACGCTTCCCCTGGCCACTACTACACAGGAGGAACATTGGATGCGAGTCATTGGAGGATTTACTGACCACCAGCATCTGTTACAACACGCTGTTACCTTACAGCGGTAAGGTAAGGTAGCCACTGCACACTTGAGGTGTTTACCACACAGAAGATAATTCACATTACCTATGCACTGAAAGACTGCATTTTCACTGACTGTCACTTGGAGCACAGCACTTTACTGCATTTTGATTCTTTAATTTTCTCTGGATATATATGTGTACTGTTGGACTTTACCTCATATTGTGTCAGCATTAGTACCTTTATTTACCCTATTCTATGAAATTTGAAGGATATGTGATCATGTAGCAACTCTATGCGTTTTTGCACATGCGATGTCACTCTATATGCATTTATATGCAATTTTGCACATGTGATATCACTTTACATAACACCAATTCAGTGTGCACTGCAGCTAGTGCTCCATCGTGTATTGATATCCTGGTAGCGCAGAGATGTTATTTTTTATTTATTCCATTAGCAATAGCACCTTTATTTACCTTATTCTATGCAATTTGAAGGATATGTGATTATGTAGCAACTCTATGCGTTTTTGCACATGCAATGTCACTTTATATGCGTTTATATGCACTTTTGCATATGTGATGTCACTTTATATAGCACTTTAATTATTATTATTATTATTATTATTATTATTATTCACGATTTATATAGCGCCAACAGTTTACGCAGCACTTTACAATGTAGAGGGGGGACAGCACAATTATAGTACAGTTCAAAACAGAAGGGACAGGAGGGCCCTGCTCGTAGAGCTTACACTCTAAAAGGGAGGGGGTGGTGGTACAAAAGGTAATAGATGAAGGGAATGATTTCATGGGGGGGTGGCTCGGGGACAGTTGTTAGGTGGGTGTGGGATAGGCTTCCCTGAATAAGTGAGTTTTCAGGGATCTCCTAAAGGTGGACAGGTTAGGGGCTGATCAGATATACTGGGGCAGGGAATTCCAGAGGATGGGAGAGGCTCCGGAGAAGTCCTGAAGGTGAGCAAAGAGGAGGTAACAAGGGAGCCAGAAAGCAGGAGGTCCTGGGAGGAGCGGAGGGCACGATTTGGGCGATATCTGCAGATGAGGTTGGTGATGTAACTGGGGGCAATGTTGTGGATGGCCTTGTATGTTGTGGTTAGCATTTTGAATTTTATATGGTGGGGTAGGGGAAGCCAGTGAAGGGATTGGCAGAGAGGGGCAGCAGTCACAGATCGATTAGTGAGGTGTATTAGTCTAGCAGCAGCATTCATAATAGACTGAAGGGGGGATAGCCTGCGTAAGGGTAGGCCATTAAGGAGAGAGTTGCAGTCATCAAGGCGGGAAATAATCAAGGAGTGAATAAGTTGCTTTGTGGTGTCATTAGTTAGGAAGTGTCGAATTCTGGAGATGTTGCGGCAGGATTTAGCCAGTGATTGGATGTGGGGGCTGAAGGAGAGGTCAGAGTCAAGGATTACACCCAGCACCCTGGCATGTGTGGAAGGACCAATGGTTGTGCTGTTGATCTTAATGGTAAAGTCATGGGGGGGATACTGGGAGGAAGGAAATATTACAAGCTCGGTTTTATAAAGATGGAGTTTGAGAAAATGGTGTGACATCCATACCGATATGTCATTCAGTAAGTTTGAGATTCGTGAGGAGATCGAGGGGGTGAGTTGAGGAGTGGAGACATAGATCTGGGTGTCAGGTATAGCGCGAGAATAGGAGGGGCCCAAGGACAGAGCCTTGGGGTACCCCAACAGAGAGAGGAAGAGGAGCTGGAGTTGTAAGTGACATTAAAAGTGCGCTGAGATAGGTAGGAGGTGAACCAGGATAAAGCAGGATCACAGAGGCCAAGGGAGTGTAGTTTGCTGAGGAGAAGCAGGTGGTCAACAGTGTGGAAGGCAGCAGAGAGGTCTAAGAGTATACGTATGGAGTAATGGCCATTGGTTTTAGCAGTTAGTAGGTCATTGGTGAGTTTTAGTAGGGCAGTTTCAGTAGAATGTTGTGGACGGAAGCCGGACTGTAGGGGGTCAAGAAGGTTGTTGTGCGTGAGGTAGCGACTCATTCGGTCATGGACAAGGTGTTCGATGAGCTTGGAGGCAAATGGAAGCAGGGAGATGGGTCTTAAGTTATTCAAACAGACGGGGTCTAGTGAGGGATTTTTAAGTATTGGGGTAACCAGTGCATGTTTGAGCAGTGAAGGAAAGGTGCCTGAAGAGAGGGAGAGGTTGAAGATGTGGGTTAGGGAGTTTAGGATAGAGTTGGATGGTGGTCGCAGTAATTGTGAGGAGACAGGGTCCAGGGGACAGGTGGTGAGGTGGGCCATGGAGAGGAATTTATCAACTTCATCGATGGTAACTGGGCAGAAGGAGGAGAGTATTGAGTGTGGTGTTGGACCTGATGTGTTGGGTAGGGGAGGAAGTTGAATGCTGGATATCTCCTTGCGAATGGTGTCAATTTTGCTTTTGAAATGGTTGGCAATCTGTTGAGCGGTAAGCAAGTTGGTGGGTGGGGACAGTGGGGAGTGAAGTAAGGAATTAAGGGTAGAAAAGAGTTGACGAGGTTTGTTTAGCAGTGTGGAGGCAGGAGTTGTATTTGAAAAGGGCAGATTTGTAGAGGGTAAAGTCTTGCAGGGACTTAGATTTACGCCATGCTCGCTCAAGAGCATGGCTGCGTCTCTTGAGACTTCTGGTGTCGTCTGTTTGCCAGGGTTGTGGCAGATGGGGCCTGGTTCTGTGTATAGAAAGAGGAGCAAGTATGTCTAGGGCGGATGACAGCGTGTTGTTGATTAATAAATGTAATTAATTATTAATGTTGTTGTTTAATTAATTTAGCACTTTATTTATGGTAGTATTTTTCACTAGAGCACAATGCCATTAATTGATTTTTTATTTACCAGTACTTTTTATTGGTACAGTTTGACCAATTAGGTGTCTGCTGCAGCTAGTGTTCCATTGTGTATTGGTATCCTGGTAGCGCGGAGATATTATTTTTTATTTATAAACCACATATATCAGGAGACAAAGCTTTTGGGGTTGATTTACTAAAGGCTGTACATTTTTCCAAAGAAGTTGCACTTTGCAAGAGAGTTTGCTCCATTGCTTAGCGAGTGTGGTAAAATTTCACTTTGCAAAGAACACCCATTGCACATGATTGGATGATGGTGAGCAGAGCTTGACCTCATTCACTAAGCTTTGTGGACATTTTTCTTGCAAGTACAACTTTCCTTGCAAAGTGAACATCTCATTTGCCTTTAGAAAATCAACCCGTAGTAACAAAAGAATTTGACGGGAACTCTAAGTTACATATACAGGCAGTCCCCGGGTACAAACAAGATAGGTTCTGTAGGTTTGGTCTTAAGTTAAATTTTTATGTAAGTCGGAACAAGTACATTTTTACGTGTAGCTTCAGCCAAAAAAAATCATTTTTAAGCATTTTGGATAGCACAGGGAAGGGTTAACACCCCTGTAATATTTGTTTTGCTGTCTATGTCCCTGTTCAGAAGATTTCACCTCACTTTCTGTCCCTATGACAATTGGATTTTGAAAATTTTGGGTTGTTGTGGAAACAAGGATTGGTGATAAAGCTTCAGTGGAGACACATTTTTTTCCCATGACAGCTCTAAAGCCCCATACACACTATAAGATTTTCTGCTGATTTTTTCCTTCAGATTTACCAAAACCATATAATATGAGGTCAAACCTTAGGAGTTTTAATTTGTATGCAATCAGGCAGGCCCTTGCACTACATGGTTTTGGTAAATCTGAAGACAAAAATCAGCAGAACATCTGATGGTGTGTATGGGGCTTTACAGGAGTGAATTTCCCTTCCTAGGGGTAGATTTCCTCTCACTTCCTGTTGTCTCCCACTGTTTGTAAGTAGGAGCCGTTTGTAAGTCAGATGTTTGTAACCCGGGTACTGCCTGTAGTGTATCAAGAAATCTACCTCTCTGCAACACAAGTGAGACTGATAATGTATTGGCTGGTCTAATTCTCATAGTATAAAGTGAAGTGAACCACGCTTTGGTGAATATTAAATATTATATTTAAAAAGCTGCAATCATATTATGATATATATACATGGTTCAGAAACACCAACCACACATGTTGCACTAATTCCAATGCATCAGACAGGAAAATATGAGTTGATAAGAGTAACCAATTAAGACAAAAATAAATTTTCAAAGATGCATATATTGCTTGTAAAATGTTTGAATAAAAGTCCGAATGTGAAATCAGATTTGAGACTCCTACATTGGTGGATGCGGTCACAAGTTTTGCACTTTCTATTTTGGACACATGTATGTTTTTTTCACATTTGGACTTTTATGCACATATTTTGCAAGCAATATATGCATCTTTGAAAATGTATTTTTGTCTTAATTGGTTGGTCTAATCAAGTCATTTTTACCTGTTTGGTGTTTTAAAAGGCACCCTTTTTTGGGGTTTTCTCTTGTCAAGCACCTACAGAATGAACCTTCAGGATAAGTATAATGTACCAATGCTTAAACACGTTCAGCACTAGAGATGGAACATCGCAAAAGTTTAGACCCTAACTAAAGTCTATAGGACTCAAACTTAAAAAATCTAAAGTCCCTATTTTGAAGGCTTATTGGCCATACAAAGGGTATGGGGGCCCAGGTACTGCCCTGGGGGACATGTACAAATGCAAAAAAAAAACCTTTAAAAAAAATAGTTTTTAAAGGAGCAGTGATTTTTATGATGCTTAAAGTGAAACAATGAAAAATTCCTTTAATTACTACAGCCCCGGAAGGATTTGCCCCCCTTAATGACCAGGCCATTTTTTTGCGATACGGCACTGTGTCACTTTAACTGACAATTGCATGTTCGTGCAACGCTATACGCAAACAAAATTGATGATCTTTTTTCCCCACAAATAGAGCTTTCTTTTGGTGGTATTTGATCACCCCTGCAGTTTCTATTTTTTGCGCTATAAACAAACAAAGAGAGACAATTTTGAAAAAAAAAATAATTTTTTTCTTTTTGCTATTATACATATCCAAAAAAATATATAAAAAAACTAATTTATTCATCAGTTTAGGTCGACATATATTCTTCTACATACGTGTGCATCTACAAATGCCTCTACAAACTATGGGCTAGATTTAGGGACTTTTTTTTGTTGTTGTTGTTTTTACTAGTAATGGCGGCGATCTGCAATTTTTAACGGGACTGTGACATCGCAGCGGACAAATCTGACCCCAAATGACACTTTTTGGGGACCAGTGACATTATTACATTGATTAGTGGCAGTGCTATAAAAATGCACTGATCAATGTAAAAATGACACTGGCAGGGAAGGGGTTAACAGTAGGGGGTGATCAAGGGGTTAAGTGTGTTCCCTGGGTGTGTTATAACTATAGGGGGGATGGGCTGGCAGGGACATGACAGAGATCACCGTTCCCGATCAATGGGAATAGTAGATCTCTGTCATGTCATCTGGCAGAATGGGGAATCACCTTGTTTAGAGGCAGTTTCCCGTTCTGCCTCTCCTCACTGTGATCGCAGGTGGCCGGCAGACATCGAGTCCGTCTGACCCGCGGGCATACTCCCACAACGTGCAGCAGGTGTGAGTTAGCACCGCTGGTGGTGCACACCCACCCGCTATCGTGCCTGCACAGGCCACCATACAGCTACATCGATTTGTGCAGGAGAGCCAACCTAGTCGGCAAGTGGTTAAATATAGTGCCTGGGGGTCCCCTTACTCTGCCTGTAAAGGGGCACATTTGTACCATGCATAGAACCTGCTGCAGCAGAACTGACATTTATAAAGAAAAAAAATGACATTTACATTGATTTTCTCTGCAAGCTTTCTTTATTTGGACATACTGGAATTTAGATGCTGTTATGCTTGCATATATCTATTAAGGTTACTTTGCGGCATAAGCAAGGAAGCTCGGACCTGTGTATAAATGTGCTTTTACTATACAAAAATTCTTTACATACAAAACTATTACAATATTAGGAATACAAAACAAGACTCAAAGATATACCTATAACAAGAAAAATCCTACCTACTTCCTAGCAAAACTACGGTATGTACACAATAAGAATACACAAAAAGGTTACTTAATTCCTCTTAAAGGAACTTCGTGATCCCCTTTGCAATGAGGACCCCAGGTTACATAGTTACATAGTTACATAGTAGGCGAGGTTGAAAAAAGACACAAGTCCATCAAGTCCAACCTATGTGTGATTATGTGTCAGTATTACATTGTATATCCCTGTATGTTGTGGTCATTCAGGTGCTTATCTAATAGTTTCTTGAGGCTATCGATGCTCCCCGCTGAGACCACCGCCTGTGGAAGGGAATTCCACAACCTTGCCGCTCTTACAGTAAAGAACCCTGTACGTAGTTTAAGGTTAAACCTCTTTTCTTCTAATTTTAATGAGTGGCCACAAGTCTTGTTAAACTCTCTTCTGCAAAAAAGTTTTATTTCTATTATAGGGTCACCAGTAGGGATGAGCCGAACACCCCCCGGTTCGGTTCGCACCAGGACCTGCGAACGGACCGAAAGTTCGCACGAACGTTAGAACCCCATTGACGTCTATGGGACTCGAACGTTCGAAATCAAAAGTGCTCATTTTAAAGGCTAATTTGCATGGTATTGTCCTAAAAAGGGTTTGGGGACCCGGGTCCTACCCCAGGGGACATGTATCAATGCAAAAAAAACTTTTAAAAACGGCCGTTTTTTCGGGAGCAGTGATTTTAATGATGCTTAAAGTAAAAAAAAAAAAAAAGTGAAATATTCCTTTAAATATCGTACCTGGGGGGTGTCTATAGTATGCCTGTAAAGTGACGCGTGTTTCCCGTGTTTAGAACAGTCCCTGCACCAAATGTCATTTTTAAAGGAAAAAATCTCATTTAAAACTGCTTGCGGGTTTAATGTCATGTCGGGTCATGGCAATATGGATGAAAATCAGTGAGACAAATGGCATGGGTACCCCCCAGTCCATTACCAGGCCCTTTGGGTCTTGTATGGGTATTAAGGGGAACCCCGCACCCAAATTAAAATAAGGAAAGGTGTGGGGCCACCAGGCCCTATATACTCGGAACAGCAGTATACAGGCGGTGCAAACAA
The DNA here is from genome assembly GCA_037952925.1 of Lithobates clamitans. Classification (NCBI taxonomy): domain Eukaryota; kingdom Metazoa; phylum Chordata; class Amphibia; order Anura; family Ranidae; genus Lithobates; species Lithobates clamitans. The sequence goes on from JBBGZY010000304.1 coordinate 8,899,324, forward strand.
GACAGGGACTGTAGGTTTGTTGTTAAGTAGAATCTGTTTGTAATTTTGAACGGGTACATTTTTAACGTGTTTAGCTCCAGCCAAAAAATCTTTTTTAAGCTTTTTGGAAAACATAGGGAAGGGTTATCACCCCTGTGACATTTGTTTTGCTGTCTTTCCTCCTCTTCAGAAGATTTCACCTCACTTTTTGTCCCAATGAAAAATGTTTTTTGAAAATTTGGGTTTTTTTGTGGAACAAGGATTGGAAAGCATCAGTGGAAAGGAGAATTTTTTTTCCCATATTAACTCTTACAGGAGAGAATTTCCCTTCCTAGGGCTAGATTTTATCTCACTTCCTGTTGTCTCCTTCCGTTTGCAAGTAGGAGTCATTTGTAAGTTAGATGCTTGAAAGTAGAGTCCTGCCCTATATACTCAGCAGAAATTTGGGCCTTAGGTTTTGCTGTGGCCACAACACTGTAAGCCCTCACAGGGCCCTGCTGTGAAATATTAGATCAAGAATTGTAATTACATGCCCCTGTTGAACAGGAGCTGAAAAATTAGGCCTTAGGCACTGGTGCTGGTGCCACAACACTGCAACCCCTCACAGACACTCTAGTTGGAACGCAGGAACGAGCCCTGCTGCAAAGTATTGCATCAAAAATTGTAATTACACGCCCCTGTTAGACAGGAGCAGAAAAAATGGGCCTTAGGCACTGGTGCTGGTGCCACAACACTGCAACCCCTCACAGACACTCTAGTTGGAATGCAGGAACGAGCCCTGCTGCAAATTATTGCATCAAAAATTGTAATTACTAGCCCCTGTTAGACAGGAGCAGAAAAATTGGGCCTTGGGCACTGGTGCTGGTGCCACAACACTGCAACCCCTCACAGACACTCTAGTTGGAATGCAGGAACGAGCCCTGCTGCAAAGTATTACATCAAAAATTGTAATTACACGCCCCTGTTAAACAGGGGCTGAAAAATTGTGCCTTAGGCACTGGTGGTGGCGCCCAGAACCAAAAATGTTCTTACAAGCTATCAGCGTGATGATTGAGGAGGAAGAGGATAATTACTCAGGGATAGTCACTCAGCATCAGCATAGGCAGTCTTTGAAGGGATCTGAGATTTCCAAAAAAATTATTCGGTTACATCAGCATCAGGTGCTTGGTAGCTGGTGGTGATCCAAGACTGATTCATTTTTATGAAGGTCAGTCGATCGACCGAGTCGGTGGACAGACGCACCCTGTGATCGGTTACCACGCCTCCAGCAGCACTGAATGTGCGTTCCGAAAGAACGCTGGATGCAGGACAGGCCAGTAGCTCAATTGCATACTGTGCAAGCTCTGGCCAGTGATCCATCCTCAAGACCCAGGACCCAGAGGATTTTTGGTGGGAAAGGTGTCCAAGTCGGATCTTGCCCCTAGGTATTCCTGCACCATGTAAAACAGACGCTGGCGATGGTTGCTGGAACCGATCATACCTTGGGGCTGCGGACCAAAAAATTGTCTGAACGCATCGGTCAGATGGCCACCTTCTCCACCGCTCCTTCTTTGACTGACCAAAGCCTCAGCAACACGTTGTCCAGAAACAGGAGTTTGTAACCTCCCAGTCTCTGGGAATGCGTTGCACAGACCTTTCTGCAAGGCCTCCCGAAGATGTTTCATCCTCTGCTCCCTCTGCGATGGCAAGATAAGGTCTGCAACCTTACCCTTGTAACGTGGATCAAGGAGGGTTGCCAGCCAGTATTGGTCCTTCTCCTTGATACCACGAATACGAGGATCCTTCCGCAGGCTTTGCAGGATCAGGGAGGCCATGCAGCGTAGGTTTGCTGAGGCATTCGGTCCGGAGTCCTCTGGGTCACTAAGGACGACATGGTCCGCAGCCACCTCCTCCCAGCCACGTACAAGTCCATTTGTTTCTTGGGACTGATCCCTTAAAAACTGCTGCTGATGCTGAGTGCCAGACTCCACCTCCATACTGACACAATCTTCCTCCTCCTTCTCCTCCTCTTCCTCCTCGTCCTCTTCCTGTGTGATCGGCGGGCACGCAGGAACACTGTCTGGATAAAGGGGGCCTTGAGAGCTAAGGAAGTCCTCCTCTTCCTGCCTCTGTTCTGCCTCAAGTGCCCTGTCCATTATTCCACGCAGAGTGTGCTCCAACAGGTGGACAAGAGGGACAGTGTCACTGATGCATGCACTGTCACTGCTCACCATCCTCGTGGCCTCCTCAAATGGTGACAGGACAGTGCATGCATCCCTGATCATGGCCCACTGGCGTGGGGAAAAAAAACCAAGCTCCCCTGACCCTGTCCTGGTGCCATAGTCGCACAGGTACTCATTGATGGCCCTCTGCTGCGTGTGCAGCCGCTGCAGCATGGCCAACGTTGAGTTCCACCTGGTGGGCATGTCACAGATTAGGCGGTTCTTGGGCAGGTTAAACTCCTTTTGGAGGTCCGTCAGCCGAGCACTGGCATTATATGACCGGCGGAAATGCACACAGACTTTCCTGGCCTGCCTCAGGACATCCTGTAAGCCCAGGTACCTGCCCAAGAACCGCTGCACCAGCAAGTTAAGGACGTGAGCCAAACAGGGCACATGGGTCATTTGTCCCTGTCGGAGGGCAGAGAGGAGGTTGGTGCCATTGTCGCAAACCACCATTCCTGCCTTAAGTTGGCGTGGCGTCAACCACCTCTGAACCTGCCCCTGCAGAGCTGACAGAACCTCTGCCCCAGTGTGGCTCCTGTCCCCCAAGCACACCAGCTCAAGCACCGCATGGCATCTTTTGGCCTGCGTACTTGCGTAGCCCCTTGAACGACTACGGAGCACCGCTGGTTCCGAGGAAGAGGCCATGGAGGAAGAAGAAGAGGAGGGGGTGGAGGAGAGAGGTGTGTCACAATCATTAGCATTTTGGAGGCGTGGTGGTGGAACAACCTCCAACACTACTGCACCTTGTCCTGCATCCTTCCCAGCTGCCAGCAGAGTCACCCAATGCGCCGTGAAACTTAGGTAACGTCCCTGTCCATGCCTGCTGGACCATGAGTCAGCGGTAATATGCACCTTACCGCTGACCGCCCTGTCCAGCGAGGCATGGACATTGCCTTCCACATGTCGGTAGAGAGCCGGAATCGCCTTCCGTGAGAAAAAGTGGCGTTTGGGTACCTGCCACTGAGGAACCGCACATTCCACAAACTCACGGAAGGGGGCAGAGTCTACCAACTGAAAAGGCAGCAGTTGAAGTGCTAGCAATTTTGCCAAGCTAGCATTCAACCGCTGGGCATGTGGATGGCTGGGAGCAAACTTCTTTCGGCGGTGCAGCAGCTGGGGCAGGGAAATTTGCCTGGTACAATCTGACGTCGGTGTACCAAAAGCAGATTGCCCACAAGTACTTGGCTGTGACACACCTAATTCTACACCTTCATTCCTCTCAGTGCAGGTCTCAGAGAGGACTGAAGGTCTAGTGGGGTTGGAAATCTCAGCTGATGAGGAGCAAGGAGAGGTCCTCTTTGTTCTTTGGTGTGGGTCTTTTAGATGCGCTTGCCAACTAACTGCATGGCAGGTCAACATATGTCTGGTCAAGCATGTGGTACCCAAGCGGGAGATGTTTTGGCCACGTGAGATACGCTTGAGACATATGTTGCAAATAGCAACGGTGCGATCTGATGCACTCGTCTCAAAAAAGGCCCACACCAAAGAACTTTTTGAATAACGCGCAGAGACTGCAGCGCCCTGCACATGTGATGCAGTCAATGTGCTGCCCTTAGGCTGGCCCCTGGAGGGCATCCTGCCTCGTTGGTGATGTGCCGCCTCCTCCTCCTCCTCCTCCTCCTCCTCCTCTCTCCTATCAGGCACCCACGTTGAGTCAGTGACCTCATCATCCCCTCCCTCCTCATCACTGGAGCAAACCTGGCAGTATGCTGCAGCAGGGGGAGCATGACTGCCAGATTGCTGTCCTTCTTGGGCACCCCCTCTGTCCGTGCTCATGTTACTGCCTTCATCGAGCTCAGTATCATCATCAGAGCCTTCCAAACGCTGGGCATCCTCCTGGAGCATGTACCCAACACTGTGGTCAAACAGTTCGAGGGACTCCTCAGGAGGACATGGTGGAGCTAGGGAAGGAGTCACTGATGACATTGAGCCAAGGGAAGAGGCCGCTGCTTTGCCAGACAAAGCACCCTGGGCATGGGTGAGAGAGGATGAGGAGGATGAGGACGGCTTGGTCATCCACTCGACCAAGTCTTCCGCATGTTGCGGCTCAACACGGCCAGCTGCCGAAAAAAGGCCAAGCGTGTCCCATGGCCACGTGCTGATGAGGATGCACCATCTCCACGACCAGCACTAGACACAGAGCCTGCTTGCCCTCTCTTATTGGCTTGTGACTGTCTGCCTCTCCTTCTTGGCCTTCCAGACATACTAATGGCCTGTAGCTGCACTAAGCTGGGATATATATATATATATATATATATATATATATATATATATATATATATATATATATATATATACTGCAGCTAGCAAAATCAACTGCCTGCCTGTAGTATGAGAACACCACCAACCTTCTACAGGTAGCTTTAGCTGAACACTGTGAGGTGGACGCACCCCACTAATTTGTAGGTTTAGCTGAACACTGTGAGCAGGACGCACTGCACTAAATGTAAATAGTCTAGCTGCCTGACCGTGGTACTAATAGGATCAAAAGAACACCAGTAATTTTCTTCAGGTAGCTTTATATACTGTAACAAGACAAGCCTGCCTGTCAGTAGGAAGATAACAGGAACGGATCTAGCTGAACACTGTGAGCAGGACGCACTGCACTAACTGTAAATAGTCTAGCTGCCTGACCGTGGTACTAATAGGATCAAAAGAACACCAGTAATTTTCTTTAGGTAGCTGTAAATACTTTAACAAGACAAGCCTGCCTGTCAGTAGGAAGATAACAGGAACGGATCTAGCTGAACACTGTGAGCAGGACGCACTGTACTAAATGTAAATAGTCTAGCTGCCTGACCGTGGTACTAATAGGATCAAAAGAACACCAGTAATTTTCTTTAGGTAGCTGTAAATACTTTAACAAGACAAGCCTGCCTGTCAGTAGGAAGATAACAGGAACGGATCTAGCTGAACACTGTGAGCAGGACGCACTGCACTAAATGTAAATAGTCTAGCTGCCTGACCGTGGTACTAATAGGATCAAAAGAACACCAGTAATTTTCTTCAGGTAGCTTTATATACTGTAACAAGACAAGCCTGCCTGTCAGTAGGAAGATAACAGGAACGGATCTAGCTGAACACTGTGAGTAGGACGCACTGTACTAAATGTAAATAGTCTAGCTGCCTGACCGTGGTACTAATAGGATCAAAAGAACACCAGTAATTTTCTTTAGGTAGCTGTAAATACTTTAACAAGACAAGCCTGCCTGTCAGTAGGAAGATAACAGGAACGGATCTAGCTGAACACTGTGAGCAGGACGCACTGCACTAAATGTAAATAGTCTAGTTGCCTGACCGTGGTACTAATAGGATCAAAAGAACACCAGTAATTTTCTTTAGGTAGCTGTAAATACTTTAACAAGACAAGCCTGCCTGTCAGTAGGAAGATAAGAGGAACGGATCTAGCTGAACACTGTGAGCAGGACGCACTGAACTAAATGTAAATAGTCTAGCTGCCTGACCGTGGTACTAATAGGATCAAAAGAACACCAGTAATTTTCTTCAGGTAGCTTTATATACTGTAACAAGACAAGCCTGCCTGTCAGTAGGAAGATAACAGGAACGGATCTAGCTGAACACTGTGAGCAGGACGCACTGTACTAAATGTAAATAGTCTAGCTGCCTGACCGTGGTACTAATAGGATCAAAAGAACACCAGTAATTTTCTTTAGGTAGCTGTAAATACTTTAACAAGACAAGCCTGCCTGTCAGTAGGAAGATAACAGGAACGGATCTAGCTGAACACTGTGAGCAGGACGCACTGCACTAAATGTAAATAGTCTAGCTGCCTGACCGTGGTACTAATAAGATCAAAAGAACACCAGTAATTTTCTCCAGGTAGCTTTATATACTGTAACAAGACAAGCCTGCCTGTCAGTAGGAAGATAACAGGAACGGATCTAGCTGAACACTGTGAGCAGGACGCACTGCACTAACTGTAAATAGTTTAACTGCCTGACCGTGGTACTAATAGGATCAAAAGAACACCAGTAATTTTCTTTAGGTAGCTGTAAATACTGTAACAAGACAAGCCTGCCTGTCAGTAGGAAGATAACAGGAACGGATCTAGCTGAACACTGTGAGCAGGATGCACTGCACTAAATGTAAATAGTCTAGAAGATAACAGGAACGGATCTAGCTAAACTGAATACAGTGTATATATATATATGCAACACCTGGGATGCATATATATACACAATACACTTTAAGTGCAGCTAACTGACTGACTGTCCTGTCTAATCTAGCTAACTCAAATGAAATGACACTGTCTCTCTCTCTCTCTAAGCACACCGGAACACACTGCACAGGGCCGCCGTGCAAGGCGGCCTTATATAGTGTGGGGCGTGTACTAAATCCCCTGAGCCATAATTGGCCAAAGCCTCCTTGGCTTTGGCCAATTACGGCTCTCTGTTCAGGCGGCGCTGTGATTGGCCAAGCATGCGGGTCATAGTGCATGCTTGGCCAATCATCAGCAAGCAATGCACTGCGATGCCGCAGTGAATTATGGGCCGTGACGCGCCACACGAATTTGGCGCGAACGGCCCATATCGTTCGCAATTCGGCGAACGACCGAACAGCCGATGTTCGAGTCGAACATGGGTTCGGCTCGAACACGAAGCTCATCCCTAGTCACCAGTATGGTATTTGTATATTGAAATCATATCCCCTCTCAAGCGTCTCTTCTCCAGAGAGAATAAGTTCAGTGCTTGCAACCTTTCCACATAACTAAGATCCTCCAGACCCTTTATTAGCTTTGTTGCCCTTCTTTGTACTCTCTCCATTTCCAGTACATCCGTCCTGAGGACTGGTGCCCAGAACTGGACAGCATACTCTAGGTTCGGCCGGACCAGAGTCTTGTAGAGTGGGAGAATTATCGTTTTATCTCTGGAGTTGATCCCCTTTTTAATGCATGCCAATATTCTGTTTGCTTTGTTAGCAGCAGCTTGGAATTGCATGCCATTGCTGAGCCTATCACCTACTAGGACCCCCAGGTCCTTTTCCATCCTAGATTCCCCCAGAGGTTCTCCCCCCAGTGTATAGATTGCATTCATATTTTTGTCCTGCTTAGCTTAGCTTAGAGATTGAACTGTTTATCCCCTCTTCCAGGTCGTTTATGAACAAATTAAATAGGATTGGTCCCAGCACAGAACCCTGGGGAACCCCACTACCTACCCCTGACCATTCCGAGTACTCCCCATTTATCACCACCCTCTGAACTTGCCCTTGTAGCCAGTTTTCAATCCATGTACTCACCCTATGGTCCATGCCAACGGACCTTATTTTGTACAGTAAACATTTATGGGGAACTGTGTCAAATGCTTTTGCAAAATCCAGATACACCACGTCTACGGGCCTTCCTTTATCTAGATGGCAACTCACCTCCTCATAGAAGGTTAGTAGATTGGTTTGGCAAGAACGATTCTTCATGAATCCATGCTGATTACTGCTAATGATATCGTTCTCATTACTAAAATCTTGTATATGGTCCCTTATCATCCCCTCCAAGAGATTACATTCTATTGATGTTAGGCTAACTGGTCTGTAATTTCCAGGGATGTATTTTGGGCCCTTTTTAAATATTGGTGCTACATTGGCTTTTTTCCAATCAGCTGGTACCATTCCAGTCAGTAGACTGTCTGTAAAAATTAGGAACAACGGTCTGGCAATCACTTGACTGAGTTCCCTAAGTACCCTCGGATGCAAGCCATCTGGCCCCGGTGATTTATTAATGTTAAGTTTCTCAAGTCTAATTTTAATTCTGTCCTATGTTAACCATGGAGGTGCTTCCTATGTTGTGTCATAAGGATAAACACTGCAGTTTTGGTTACTGAAGCCCCCCGATTCACTTGTGAAGACTGAGGAGAAGAATAAATTCAATACCTTCGCCATCTCCCCATTCTTTGTAACCAGATGTCCTTCCTCATTCTTTATGGGGCCAATATGGTCTGTCCTCCCTTTTTTACTGTTTACATACTTAAAGAATTTCTTGGGATTTTTTTGCTTTCCTCCGCTTTGTGTCTTTCATGTTCTATCATAGCCGTCCTAATTGCACCCTTACATTTCTTGTTGCATTCTTTATAAAGTCTGAATGCTGAGGATGATCCCTCAACTATGTATTTTTTGAAGGCCTTCTCCTTTGCTTTTATATGCATTTTTACATTGGAGTTAAGCCATCCAGGACTTTTGTTCGCTCTTTTAAATGTATTACCCAATGGGATACATTGGCTAATGCCCTTATTTAATATGCTCTTAAAGCAAACCCATCTCTCCTCCGTATTCTTTGTTCCTAATATTTTATTCCAATCTATGCCTTTTAGCAAGGTTTGTAGTTTAGGGAAGTTGGCTCTTTTGAAATTCAGTGTCTTTGTATTCCCTTTAGGTTTCCTATTTGTGTGATTTATACTGAAACTAATCCGTGATCAGGTCTGTATTGTTGGTAATCAGTAGATCCAGTAATGTTTTATTTCTAGTTGGTGCATCTACCATCTGACCCATAAAATTGTCCTGCAAGACATTTAGGAACTGGCGAGCCTTAAAGGAATGCGCGGTTCCCTCTGCCCAGTCTATGTCTGGATAATTAAAATCCCCCATTATGATAACACTTCCCATCCTTGCTGCTAATCCAAATTGTGATAGGAGATCTGTCTCCACTTCCTCCCACAGGTTAGGGGGCCTAGAGCATACTCCCAGTATTATTTTCCCCTTAGCTTCATCCCTTTGGAGCTCTACCCATAAGGATTCCACCTCCTCCCTAGCTCCCTCAGTGATGTCATCTCTCACATTCACTTGTACATTATTCTTGATATAGGCATACCCCTCCCCCTTTTTTACCCTCTCTATCCTTGCGGTAAAGGGTATACCCTTGAATGTTTGCCAGCCAATCATGAGAGCTGTTGAACCAGGTCTCTGAAATTCCCACAAAATCCAAATCCTCCTCGTACAACAGTATCTCTAGTTCACCCATCTTGTCCGCCATGCTCCTGGCATTGGTGAACATGCCACATAGTTTAGACCGGTCGCATATTGTCCTCGTATTGGGTGTTTAAAGATTGCAACTAGGACTTGCTACTATACTTACCTTGTGTTTTTGTGCTTTGGTCAACCTACCACTAATGCCCCCAATACTACCTTCTGGAATATCTTCCACGCTGACTATCTCTACCTCTGGACCCTCCCCCCCATCGCCTAGTTTAAAAACCCCTCTAACTTTTTGGCCATCTTCATTCCCAGCAGATCGGCAGCCTCCTCATTTAGGTACAGTCCGTCCCTTCTATAGTACCAGTTATCGACTGAGAAGTCGGCCCAGTCCTCCAGGAACCCAAACCCCTCCTTACTACACCAGCTCTTCAGCCACTTGTTTACTTCCCTAGTCTCCCTCTGCCTTTCTGGTGTGGCTCGATGTACCGGTAGTATTCCTGAGAATACTACCTTGGAGGTCCTTTTCCTCAATTTAGCTCCCAAGTCCCTTAAATCGTTCTTAAGGACACTCCATCTGCGTCTGACTTTGTCATTGGTGCCAACGTGCACAATGACAGCTGGGTCTTCCCCAGCCCCTCCCAGTAATCTGTCCACAAGATCCGTGATGTGCCGAACCCGAGCGCCCTGTAGACAGCATACTGTTCGGCACTCCAGGTCTTTGTTACAGATTGCCCTCTCTGTCCTTCTAAGAATTGAGTCCCCTACCACCAGAATCTGTCTTTCCTTTCCCTTCGCTGCCCCCCCACTCTCACTGGAGGAGTTCTTCCCCTGGCAGCTAGGAGAGTCCCTCAGCTCCAGCAGTGCTGGTCCCTGACTGGTTTCACCAATGTCACTCAATGGAGCGTACTTATTAGGATGCTCCAGTCTTGAATCGGCCTCCCTGGCACTTCCCCCTCTACCCTTCCTGACTGTCACCCATCTACTCTTTGCTAGTGCCTGCACCTCTTTGTCTCCACCCGCCTCTGTGCTGGCCCCTGCCGGCACCTGCCGTGTACGTTCCTGGCTCTCCTTTAGTATGGAGGGACTTCTCAGTGCTGACAGTTGCTTCCCCAGATTCAGAACCTGGGCTTCCAGGGAAACAATGTGCTTACATTTTGTACAGCAGTATTCACCCTCAATAGGATGATCAAGGAACGCATACATGCAGCAAGGTGATTGCAGGAGATCGGGCGAAAAGCATCTTCAGGTACTGGCAAAGACCTTCCTTGGTGTATAGAGTCCTGCTCTCAGTTTGTGTTCCTGGCTTTTTTTTGGAAAGATTTTGAGAAGACAATCCCACCTGGGCATATCTTTTTCTGCCCATGGCTTTTTTGAATCAGACATGTCATAGGTCAATCATGTCAAAAAATTCAAATTAAACAATGGAAGCAGAGAGGACATCTTGTGTAATCATACCAGGACATCTGTTTGACAAGTGTCCACTTGCAGAAAAACTGCTGAACAAACACCCCCTGAGTGTGAGTGTGGAAAAGTCACAAGAATATATATATATATATATGTACATCTGTATGTAGTTATATACATAAAAATACACGAGATGCAACACATTCCATCCTTGACTCTCCCAGACTCCTAAAAAAAAAAGAAAAAATTACTTCATTTTTAACATCACTCATTCTAAACCTTCATTAGCCATAAGTGTGCCCACCGCACCTCCCATTTTCCGCCACCAAGAAGATGTTTCAGTCTATAGCAAAAGTCCATTAGAAGCAATTTCAGGCTTGTAACATATCCAAAATCATAGGCCTTGTTCTTTCTCCGGCCTTCCTATGGATCAAATCAGAGACAGTTTGTGAAGTGGGAAGCAAAGCAGATTATCAGTGCCTTCCAACAATACATAAGCAGTAGACCCTGGCCCTTCTGTTACAATTTCTCCTCTAACTGACTTCTTGCCTGGATCTCTGACTAACACTTTGCCACCTGCCTGTATCCACTTCTGAGCCTTCCAAAGAACATCAATAGGGAGGAGAGGAAATATACTGATAAGATGATGATCATTGCTGTTTATTTTGGAATGTTTTATGTTATAGAGCCTCACTTTCCACTCTTGCTGATAAGTATCTACTAACCAGAGTCCCAGCCACTGTCCTGAAGCTCATCTGCCAATGCAAATATAACTTCAAACCTTCCTGCTAGATTCCCTCTCATTTATAGATAGGCTTCAGCTTCAGATATGTCATTTTTGGTTTCTATGTCATGGGAAGCAGTAACTTGGTACCAGTTAAGCCCTGTTCTTTCAGGAACCTTATGTAAATACTGAATTCTGCATTCCAGCTGTGGAATCTGTGCCCCAACCCCCCCACCATCCTTTCATATGGTTAGGAATGAGCCCGATGTTCGAGTCAAACATAAGTTCGACTCAAACATATGGATGTTCACCAAATAGCGAACATTATGCGATGTTCGCTGCAAATTCGAAATCCGCAAAACACCGTTAAAGTCTATGGGACACTAACATGAAAAACCAAAAGTGCTCATTTTAAAGTCTTGTATGCAAGTTATTGTCATAAAAAATGTTTGAGGACCCGGGTCCTGCCCCAGGGGACATGTATCAATGCAATGCTTAATGTGAAACAATAAAAATGAAATATTCCTTTAAATATTGTGCCTGGGGGTTGTCTATAGTATGCCTGTAAAGTGGCACATTTTTCCTGTGTTTAGAACAGTACCACAGCAAAATTAAATTTCTAAAGGACAAAAAGTCATTTAAAAAAGTCCATTACCAGGCCCTTTGGGTCTGGTATGAATATTAAGGGGAACCCCAAACCAAAATAAAAAAAAAAGTGTGGGAGCTCCCCAAAATCCATACCAGGCCCTTCAGGTCTGGTATGGATTTTAAGGGAAACCCTGCGCCAAAACTTTTTAAAAAATTGCGTAGGGGTCCCCCCAAAATTCATACCAGACCCTTATCCTAGCACGCAACCTGGCAGGCTGCAGGAAAAGAGGGGGGGGACAAGAGATCAGCCCTCCTCCTGAAGCATACCAGGCCACATGCCTTCAACATGGGGGGGATGCTTTGGAGTAGCCCCCAAAAGCACCTTGTCCCCATTTCGATGGGGACAAGGGCCTCATCCCCACAACCCTTGCCCAGTGGTTGTGTGGGTCTGCGGGTGGCTTATCGGAATCTGGAAGCCCCCTTTAACAAGGGGACCCCCAGATCCTGGCCCCCCTTTTATGAATTGTAACGGGTATATTGTACCCCTGCCAATTCACAAAAAAGTGTCAAAAATAGTAAAAATGACAAGAGACACTTTGGGACAAGTCCCTTATTAAAAAAATTAAAAAATAAAAATTTCTCGTGCTGTAAATCCATCTCACGCCGGCCGCCCGATGGACTGAAAAAAGAAAAAAAAGCCGGAACAGCTCCGCCTCCATTGGAGGCTCCCACACACTGCACGCTTCTAGCTTTGACAGCTGTTACATAGCTGAGGGTGAGGCCACTTGGCGACTTAAACGGGTGACCCTGCCTTCCTCTGACGTCACGTGGCATCAGGGCGGCGGGGTCACCTGTTTACATCACCAGGTAGCCCAACCCTCAGCTATATAACAGTTGTGACCGAGAAGAAGCGTCACTTGGCGGGAGCCTCCCATGGAGGGAGAACTGTTGCGGCTTTTTTTCTTTTTTCGGTCTGTCGGGTGGAGTGAGATGAATTTACATCGCTGGACATTTTTAGTTTTTTAGTTTTTAATAAAGGACTTGTCTCAAAGTGTCTCTTGTCATTTTTACTATTTTTGACACTTTTTTGTGAATTGGCAGGGGTACAATGTACCCATTACCAATTCACATGGGGGGGCGGGATCTGGGGTTCCCCTTGTTAAAGGGGGCTTCCAGATTCCAAAAAGCCCTCTGCCCACAGACTCCCACAACCACAGGGAAAGGGTTGTGGGGATGAGGCCCTTTTTCCCATCAAAGCATCCTCCCCATGTTGAGTGGCCTGGTATGGCTCAGGAGGGGGGTGCTCTCTCATCCCCCCTCTTTTCCTGTGACCTGCCAGATTGCGTGCTCGGATATGGGTCTGGTGTGGGTTTTAGGGGGACCCCTACGCCATTTTTTTTACATTTTGGCACAGGGCTTCACTTAAAATCCATACCAGACCCTTCAGTATGGATTTTGGGGGGACTCCTATGCCATTTTTTTTAATTTGGCGCAGGTTTCCCCTTAATATCCATACCAGAAATAAAGGGCCTGGTATGGATTTTGGGGGGACCCCCATGTATTTTTTTAAATTTTGGTTCGGGGTTCCCCTTAATATTCATACCAGACCCAAAGGGCCTGGTAATGGACTGGGAGGAACCCATGCTGTTTTTTTCAATGAGTTTTATCTATATTGCCGAGACCCGACAATTCATTACAGCCTCGATCAGATTTAAATGACTTTTTTTCCTTTAGAAATGTCATTTTATTGTGGTACTGTTTTAAACATGGGGAAAATGTGCCACTTTGCAGGCATACTATAGACAGCCCCAGGCATGGTATTTAAAGGAATATTTCATTTTTATTGTTTCACTTTAAGCATTAATAAAATCACTGCTTCAGAAAAAACTGGCATTTTTAAAACTTTTTTTTGCATTGATACATGTCCCCTGGGCCAGGACCCGGGTCCCCAAATACTTTTTATGACAATAACTTGCATTTAAGCCTTTTAAATGAGCAATTTTGATTTTTTATGTTCATGTCCCATAGACTTTAGCAGTGTTGGCGTGTTCGTGCAAATTTTTTGCCTGTTTGCAAGTTCTAGTGTCACCCAAACTGGGGTGGCTCATCCTTACATATGGTGTACTTTTTGTCTATTGGCCCAGAATTTTACAACATGACTGCCTGTGTGAGGACCCAATCCCACCCTCATAGTGTATGTGGGTGTAAGCTTGCTTATCTGGCTCTTTAATAGCCAGTTCTATCTTTCAATCAAACCTGCTGCCTGTGGATGGTATGGGATGTGGCACAACCAGTACACTCCAAAATCTTTGGCCCACTGTTGTACTGTTGATCAGGTGAAGTACAGGCCAATATCATTTTGAACTTGTTTGGGACAGCCATAAGCAACAACAAGCTTCTGGAGCAGTTGAATCGTTGCGACTTGATCTGTACGTTTGCAAGAATGAACCAGCAAAAGTCTTAAATAGGTGTCCACTGCAGTGCAACAATACTTCAGTCCATTTTTTTTTTCGGGGACCGATGAAGTCAGTCTGTCAAATCTCTGCAGGCCTCTCGTCCCTCCCATCCTGACCCAGTGAAGTTCTTTTTTGCAATGGCCATTGTCGCACTTCTCCACACACTGTACAGTTCCCTATTACAGTCTTTATCATGTCCATGGATATGGGAAATCCTCTCTGATGTGCCCATTCATATGTCGCTTTCTGCCCCAAATGTCCAAATTGCTTGTGGGCCCAGTTGGCCAAGTTCATCAAGACAGGATCAATTGGCACAGCTGCATTCACTGCGATTTCATCTGCCACTCTGTTGTATTTCTCAAAGTCTGGGACTAGGGGCGCATGTGCGTAAACATGCCCCACATTTATGGTAGACATGTGCACATTGAAATATTTTGTTTCAGAATTTCGTTTTCGTCCGAAAAATAAATTTATTTACTTACTCCCGAAATTCGTTTTTATTTATTTTGTTTTTCGTTGTTTTTCGTTAAAAATTGCATTTATCCGAAAATCCAAATTAAGGTTGAATCTGTCATTGAAGGTATATGGTGTCTGTTGAATGTTCAAAGAAGATTCGACAGAGCAGCTAAACGCCATATAGTTTACCTGCTTCGTCGAATCTTCTTAGAACTTTCAACAGACACCATAAGCCAAAGTATGTGTGTACTTAGTTCTAGCTATTTTACTGCTCCTCCTCTCCTCCTCAATCAGCCAATAACATTCATCATCATCATTATTTTTATTTATCTTTTCTCCCCTACATCAAATCTTTTCTCCCCTACGTCAAATCTTTTCTCCCCTACGTCGAATCTTTTCTCTCTATGTAGAATAATCTTGGACTAATAGAGTTAAGGTTAGGCACATTCGACCACAGGTTCGATGGACACAGATTGTTATGGTCATCATCATGTCGAATCTCCTATCTATATCCAACTGTTGTAAACGAATGTTTATGTTTATGTTAGATCTTTCGTTTTTCGGATTCTGCACTTTCGTTATCGTTTGTTAAAACAATAACAAAAATACCTGAAATTCGGACAAAAATGCATTCAGACGAAAACGAGTGCACATGTCTAATTTATGGTGTGGGAGTGAGCTTCCTTCCAAATGTAGTCAAAGACTTCCTTTCTGGTCTCCTGCAGGACTGTATCTGTACTTGGGTTGTAGGCTGCAGTCCATTGACACCCAGAGGAGGTGACTATGACTGAACCATCGGTGAACGATGCTGACTTTTTCATGTTTTCTGACAGAGACTCAAATGTTGGAGCCTCTTGAATGGGGGATGACTACAGCACAGGAATTTCTTCTTTTGCCTGGATGCTGGTAAAAGTGACAAGCCCTTCCAACTGTTTTTAAATGTCTCTGACATCCCCAGCTGCAATGCCCCCTCTTTCTTAAAGGTACCACTTCCATTTCATCAGTGTCTGGTTCTGAGCTACAGTTACTCTAGTGGTTAGTCCATTATCTCTCCCCCATCCTGCTATTGGCAATGCAGTATGGATGGTGACTGTGTCCTTTCCTGTAATTGTCTCTATATGTTGAAGTGCTGTGTAGGCCGCAAACAGGTACTTCTCTAAGGGCGTGTATCTCTTCTGTGCCCCTGTCAGTTGCTTGGACCAAAACCCAATGGGCATTGCTCTCTGTCTTTTCTTTTCATTTGGCTGCCACAGACTCTAAAATATCGTACTATCCTGTTCCACTACATCCAGCTAAAATGCTACTCCTTGTCTTATGGGTCCCAATTCCCGATGCTGCAAAATGGCTTCTTTAGCAGCAAGGAATGCGGTCTTCTGCTCTGAAGCCCATGAGAACTCAGTCTTTTTTCTGGTGGCATTGTATATAGGCCTCAGGATTAGTACAAGATGTGGGATAAACGATTTCCAGAATCCCACAACTCCAATGAACTTCTGTGCCTCATTTTTGCATTTTTGGTAGTAGGAGGTGACAGCGCCTGGATAGTTTGCACAACTGTCTCTGGAATTTTCCTCTGTGGCCCAGTCCACATCATTCCTAGGAATTTCACCTCTTTGGTGGGGCCTTGGACTTTGTCCCTGTTGATAGCCCATCCTCTGTTCTCCATGTGTTGTATTAGCAGGTGCAGTGTTTCAGTTACATCTTCTTTTTTCCCAGAGATCATGATGTCATTGATGTAGTAAAACACAGCAACTTTCAAATTCAGGGTACTTAAATCTCGGGCAATCTGTCTGTGACAACTTATTGGAGAATGATGATAGCCTTGCAGAAGGATAGTGAAGGTGTACTGGAGGCCATCCCACACAAAAGCAAACTGGCCCTGACACTCCAGGTCTATTAAAATCAAAAAGAGGGCGTTAGCCAGGTCTATTACAGCATGATATTCTCCTGCTTCTTTAGCAAATTAGGCCTCTGTAATCCACAGTCATTCTATATGTCCCATTAGGTTTCTTTACTGGGATCGAGAAAGGACTAAGGTTCCCTACTCTCAACAGTTCTTGAATGGTCTCCCCAACTTCTTTGTGGCCTCCAGGAAGTCTGTACTTCTTGAGACAGACTGGCTTATCTGGTGGAGGTATTTAGACAAGGGTCCATTTTGCATGACCTCTGACCACAGCCTTCACCGTCCTAACCATATAAGCTTTACCAAGATACCCAAATGTGAATATACCCCATTCAGTCTGAATTGACTGACCTTGAAGTACATCCATCCCAAGAATATTTTTGGGTAACTCTGATACCAAAACATTTGTCCAAAATCCTGGTCCCTTGCCAATAGCCAATTTGCCCCTTGTCCTAACTGCTGGTGTGGTTTGCACTCCCAAACTTTCTACATAAATCACTTCTCCTTTGTGATAGGAAAAAATTCATTGCAAAAGTTTAACTTCAGCTCCAATATCCGCTAAAGCCATCAGATGTGTAGGAGAAGATGACTTTCCCCACATACAGTGACAGGTGCATATGGGCATCAGTCTCCTGCTGTAACTGTCCTCACTGCTATTACAGGAGACCCACCTTCCCTTCATAAAGGATAAGGAACCTCCCAGTCCCCTTTTCTGAGTCTCTCTAACTCCTCCCCAGGGTAAAGGGATTTGGGTTTTTGTTCATGTGTAATATTGGAAATTGGTTTGGGGCTTACTGGAGGGGTCTGTTCTGTTTCCTCTAAATCAGTAGTTCTCAACCTCAGTCCCCCCAACAGGCCATGTTTTGGGAATTTCTCTTAGATAAAATAGCTGTCCAAAATACAGTCTGGTTTTCTCTTCACCACCGGTCTTCACTTCCACATTTCCTTCCATTCCTGTTCTTTTGTGTCAGTTTTTTTCCTGTCTGACTTTGACCTTATCTTCTGCTCTGACAGGTTTTGTTTTAGTCTCCTCTAGCTCGCCCAATTTGCTTAAAAAGGTAGTGGCAAAATAATTTATGTTTTCCCTTTTAATTCAACTTGCAATTTCATGTTCAATCCTCTTCAACTGGATGAATAACTATGTTGGTCTTTACCAGCCCCTGAAGAAGGAAAGCTATAAATTGTTAAATTACGAAATGCGTTGGACATTTGCTATCTCCACCAATCAATGTGCTGACCGATCAGAATTGTTATCTATCAAATTCCATCTAAACTGCATTTATCTTTTTTTTTTTTTTTTTATGTATTGGTCACCTTTTTAACTTGTTTCAATAAAATGTATACCTTATATGAAATATTGAAGTGATTAATGACCTTAAAAGTCCCATTTAGAGGTTTGTTTCTGTATGTTCTGTAATAGGGATGTGGGCACTTTACTTTGCTTTACATACAAAACTATTACAGGATTAGGAACAAAATACAAGACTGACAGATATACCTATAGGAAAATACTAGCTACTTTCTAGCAAAACTATGGTCTGTATACAATAAGAATACTTGAAGGTTACTTAGCTCAGCTTATAGAAACTTCACAATCTCCTTGGCAATGAAGACCCTAGGCGAAAGCAAGCGATCGTGCGAAAAGCATCTTCAGGTTCTGGCAAAGACCTTCCTTGGTGAGTCCTGCTCTCAGTTTGTGTTCTTGGCTTTTATTTGGAAAGTTTGGAGAAGACAATCCCACCTGGGTGCATTTTTTTTTGCCCTATTATACTGATGTCAAATATAGTAAAATTCTCAATTTCAACCACTAGAGGGCTCTTTTGTAATAGACATGCCATAGGTAAACCATGTCAAAAGTTCAAGCTAGACACATACATATATTTGGAGTTGACCAGAACACATGTATAAAAAATGGAAGCAGAGAGGACATCTTGTGTAATCATACCAGGACATCTGTTCGACAAGTGTCCACTTGCAGTATATACATACATCTCTATGTATATTATATACATGCAGCAGCCGGGGCAGAGAAATTTGCCTGCTATACTCTACAACTGGTGGTGTGCTGCTGGCAGATGTGTTGCAAGGACCTGTGACACCCTTTGCTATCTGACCGCAGACTCCCACAACCACCAGGTAAGGGTTGTGGAGATTAGTCCCTTTTCCCCATCAAAGCATCCTCCCCATGTTGAGGGCATGTGGTCTAGTATGGCTCAGGAGGGGGGTGCTCTCTCGTCCCCCCTCTTTTCCTGTGACCTGCCAGGTTGCATGCTCGGATAAGGGTCTGGTATGGGTTTTAGGGGACCCCTACGCCATTTTTTTAACATTTTGGCACAGGGCTCCACTTAAAATCCATACCAGACCCTTCGGTATGGATTTTGGGGGGACCCCTATGCCATTTTTTTAATTTGGCGCAGGGTTCCCCTTTATATCCATACCAGAAATAAAGGGCCTGGTATGGATTTTGGGGGACCCCCATGCAATTTTTTTTTTAATTTTGGCTCGGGGTTCCCCTTAATATTCATACCAGACCCAAAGGGCCTATCAGAGATGTACTTACCGAGGCCGAAATGCCGAGAGTGGTTCACCCTAGCGACTAAGCGCAGTCCACCCCCTGGAGGTGAGACAGGGAGTGGATGGCACAAAGAGGCACAGGCTACCCAGAAGGCAGGGGGTAACTTGCGTGTAGTCCTTGCAGAGATGAGCAGCTGTGCGGAGACTGGCAGATGGGATGATTTGCTGGAGTGGGGTACAAATGAGTCCAGAACCAGGCTGAGGGTCAAACACACAGGATCAGTATTTCAAACACAGGCTGAGGTGAGGTGTCAGGGAGACACAAGGCAAGTCCAGGTCACAAGCAGAGGTTCAAGGGCAAGGAGACAGTAGACAGATCTGGGTCACAGGCAGAGGGTAAAACACAGAAGAGGAGTGGAATCTGTATAAACAAGCCAAGGGTCAGGTCCAGGAGAAGAGCACAAGAGTCAAGGTCAATCCGGGTCACAGCAGGCAATCAAGTATCAAACAACAGGATTTTGTCTATGTGCCAGAGTCACTTTTATAGGCCAGCCCAAGGGTCACGTAGGGCATGCGCCAGTGCGCATGCGCATGCACCGGATTGCCGGGCTGAAGGGACACGGCTGAAGCGCCCGGCAGCAACATTCTCCTGACAGTGCCCCCCCGAGGGGTGGCCTCTGGACACCCAAACTGGACATCAATTCTGGATGTTCCTGATGAAAGGCCTGGACCAAATGTGGGGCATGCAAATTTTTAGAAGGTTCCCAGGAGTTGTTCTCAGAGGGATACCCCTTCCACCTCATTAAATACTGGAGCTGTCTTCCCCTTTTTCTGCAACTCAGTATACTTTCCACTTCAAATTCGTCTTCTCCGTTAACTAGGCCTGGTGGAGGAGGTGGTTCTTCTCTGCCAGGGAAAGGACTAGAGACAACAGGCTTCAGAAGGGATGTGTGAAATATTGCATGTATCTTGTACGAGTTAGGTAAGGCTAATGCAAAAGCTACAGGATTGATCATCCTTTTGATCTTGAAGGGGCCTATGAATTTTGACCCTAATTTCCGTGCTGGAACTGGCAATCTAAGGTTAACGGCTGACAGCCATACTTCTTCATCCACCTTGAAGACTAGATTCTCCTTCCTTCCTTTATTGTAGTACTTGCTGTAGTCATCCTGGGCCTTTTGCATAGCTTCCTGAATTCTCCAAAAGTTCAGCTGGATGGAGGCTACACAGTCTTGTACCGCAGGGACAGATATCTCAGGAAGAGAATTTGAGAAAAACGAAGGATGAAAAACAAAATTTGACCAGAAAGGTGTCTGATTAGTGGTAGAGTGAATTAAATTGTTGTACGCAAACTTGGCGTATGGTAGAAGAGTGGACCAGTCATCTTGGGAATCGGAACAAAAGCAGCGGAGATACTGCTCCAGGGTTTGGTTTGTTCTCTCTTTGGTTTGTTCTTCTCTGGCCGTTGCTCTGAGGGTGGTATGCAGAGGAGAGGCAAACCTTTACTTCCAAGGATTTACAGAGTTCCTTCCAAAACTTGGATGTAAACTGAACACCTCTGTCTGAGGTGATACTGACAGGAATGCCATGAATTCTAATAACTTCTTTGAAGAAAATATCAGCTGTAGCTGAAGCAGAGGGAGTATCCACCATGGGCAGGAAATGTGCCATTTTGGAAAGATGATCAATAATGACAAGGATTGTGGTGAACCCCCCTGAGGGCGGTAGGTCCATGATGAAATCCATGGGAATGTCTGCCCATGGTCGTTCAGGGATGGGTAGCGGTTTTAGTAGACCCCAAGACTTCGTGTTTGACCCTTTACTGCTCTGGCAGGGAATGCAGGAAGCCACATAGTCTTTACAGTCCTATCTCCAGCCCGGCCACCAAAAGGAACGGGAAATGAATTCAGCAGTCTTTAGTGTTCCAAAGTGGCCTGCCAGTTTGTGGTCATGAAATGTTTTTTAGGATTAGGGGTCTTACTTCCAGCGGGACAAAGATTTTTCTCCGGGCCCAGAGAAGGTCATCATGTTTCTTCAAAGAGGACATTTCAGTGTCAGGAAAGTGACTGGATGCAGATTTAATGACAGTCAACAGGTCAGTCTGCGTGATCAAACAAAAATTTTGTGGAGACAAAATAGTGCTGGTTTCAACTTTTTGAGAGGTTTCGTGGAACATCCGGAATAGTGCATCTGCTTTACCATTTTTTGAGCCAGGTCTGTATGAAATGTAAAAATTAAATCTGTAAAAGAAGAGAGCCCACTGGGCCTGTCTGGGTCTTAAATGTTTGGCTGTCCTGAGGTACTCTAGATTGTTATGGTCTGTAAAGATCATGACAGGATGGGATGCTCCCTCTAGTAAATACCTCCACTCTTCTAGAGCAAACTTGATGGCCAACAATTCTCTATTGCCAACATCGTAATTTTTTTCAGGTGCACTTAACTTCCAGGAAGCAAAAGCTACAGCGTGCAAGAAGGCCTTGGGACCCTGCCTTGGGGAGGAGGATGGCTGCAGTGGCTGTTTCAGAGGCATCAACTTCTAGTACAAATGGCAGGGCTGGATCAGGATGCTGTAAGATTGGTGCGGAAGAAAATAGGGCTTTTAATTTGGTAAAAGCTTCCTGAGCTTCCGAGGACCTCCGATAAATCTCCGATAGAAATTTGAGAACCCTATTAATCGCTGTACTCCTTTTTTATCCACAGGAGCCGGCCACTCCTGGATTGCCTTGACCTTTTGAGGGTCCATTGAGACCCCGTTGGTGGAGATGATAAATCCCAAGAACTGAACCATTGATTTTTCAAACTCATATTTTTCTGCCTTGAGAATTTGTGTTTCCTAAGGTTTGCAAGGATCAGTTTAACATGTACTTGGTGTAGATCGATAGGGGCAGAAAAAATAAGAATATCATCCAGGTAAACGACTAGAAAGTCATCAAGGTATTCCCGAAAGATGTCATTTACCAAGTGCTGGAAGGTAGCCGGGGCGTTGCAGAGCCCAAACGGCATCACCAGGTACTCGTAATGCCCAAACCTGGACCTGAAGGCGGTCTTCCACTCATCGCCAGCCCGGATCCGAATGAGATTGTAGGCCCCGCGAAGATCTAACTTGGAGAAGACTCTGGCAGATTGGAAGCGTTGAAAAAACTCCGGGATAAGAGGGAGTCGGTACCGGTTTTTAATGGTAATTTTATTTAATTCTCTGTAGTCAATGCAGGGTCTGAGAGAGCCGTTTTTTTTTTTCTACAAAGAAGATTCCGGCTCCAGCCGGTGATGAGGAAGGACAAATAAAACCTTTTTCCAGGTTTTCATCGATGTGAGCTTTGAGAGCCTTTAATTCGGTTTCAGTTAGTGGAAAAATGCGACCAAAAGGGACTTCAGAGCCTGGTAAAAGAACAATAGGGCAGTCGTAGAACCGGTGGGGTGGTAGATGGTCGGCCTGTTGTTTGTCGAAGACATTCTTATACTCAAGGTAAACTGGAGGTACATGCTGAAGGCTGTCAGTTACTGGTACAACAGTGGAACAAGATGCTGGAACTGAGAGGAAGCAGTGCTGGAAGCAGTATTTGGAGGAAAAGGAGACTTCCTTCTTTTTCCAATTGATTTAGGGTTCATGTGCCTGTAGCCAGGGAAGTCCCAATATGATAGGGAACATAGGAGACGGGATGATGTCAAAACGCAGGAACTTCTGATGATCGGAGTCTGTGGTGATAAGAATGGGTCTTGTTTCTTGGGTGATAAGTCTGGAGCGGGGAAGAGACCCATCAGCCAGGTGTACCCGGAAGCTTTGTTTCTTAGTTAACAGAGGAATATGTAGGCTAGCAGCTAGTGCAGCATCCAGGAAGCAGCTGCATGCTCCAGAGTCAATTATGGTTGGCAGGCGGGTTTCCTTTTCCGTTAACTGTAGGGAGACAAAGAGGGTAGCATAAGTCTGTGAAAAACCAGAGGCTTGATAGTTCATGATAACTGGTGAGTAGGACTTACTAGGTCTCACAGGGCAAGTGCGGAGAAAATGTCCAGTCCCTCCACAGTAGAGGCACAGGTTGGCCTGACACCTGCGTAGTCTTTCTTCTGGGGTGAGAGGAGCACGGACCAATCCCGATTGCATGGGCTTGACCTCAGAAGTGGTGGAGGCTGGAGAAGCAGTAAAAGGTGGATTGACGGGAGTCAGTTTAGGAAGCATCCAGCTGGGACGAGGGACCTGGAGGTGTTCTGAGCACCACTCCCGCATGCGCCTGTGCAATTTGGTGGCTGCTTGGATTAAATCCTCCAAAGTTGCAGGAGTCTCCATCCTAGCCAACTCGTCTTTAAGGGCTTCAGACAACCCTTTGCGGAACTGATACTTAAGGGCAGGCTCGTTCCAGCCGGTATCAGCCGACCACTTCCAAAACTCAGCCGTATAGTCCTCTACAGGCCTACGCCCTTGGAACAAGTTATGTAAAGTAGCTTCGGCTGTAGCCATGCATTGGGGGTCATCGTAGATTTGTCCCATACTTTCAAAGAAAGAGTCTATTGTATTTAACACAGGGCTCCTCTGTTCCATCAGGCTGTGGGCCCAGGCTTGTGGTTCATCAGCCAGGAGAGAAATAATAAAGCCCACCTTTACCACCTCAGAGGAGAAAGTCCTGGGCTGCAAGGCCAAATACAAAGAACAGGCTTTTTTGAAGGCTCGGAACTTCTTGCGATCACCAGAAAATCGCTCTGGTATGGGGACCCCTGGTTCGGGGTAGCCATGATTACTGTGGGGTTAGATGCAACTTGAGAGGAGGACCCATTGGTGGGTGCAAGAGCTGAGGTAGGTGCTGCGGATGGTCCAGCAAGTTGTTGGAGACGACCATCTATTTGGGTGTAGCCTTCTTGCAATTTCTGAACTGCATTAGTAAGTGCCGACACTTGCTGGCACAGGATCTCGAGGGGAGAACATGCTCTGTTGGCCTCTGACATGGCTGGTTTGTACTATCAGAGATGTACTTACTGAGGCCAAAATGCCATGAGCGGTTCACTCTTGCGACTAAGCGCAGTTCGCCCCCTGGAGGTAAGACAGGTAGTGGATGGCACAAAGAGGCACAGGCTACCCAGAAGGCAGGGGGTAACTTGAGTGTAGTACTTGCAGAGATGCGGAGACTGGCAGATGGGATGATTTGCCGGAGTGGGGTACAAGTGAGTCCAGAACCAGGCTGAGGGTCAAACACACAGGACCAGTATTTTAAATACAGGCTGAGGTGAGGTGTCAGGGAGACACAAGGCAAGTTCAGGTCACAAGCAGAGGTTCAAGGGCAAGGAGACAGTAGGCAGATCTGGGTCACAGGCAGAGGGTCAAACACAGGAGAGGAGTGGAATCCGTATAAACAAGCCAAGGGTCAGGTCCAGGAGAAGAGCAGAAGAGTCGAGGTCAATCCGGGTCACTGCAGGCAATCAAGTATCAAACAACAGGAACAGGGTATCACAGGAAGCTGAAGACAAACCAGCAATTTGTCTATGCGCCAGAGTCACTTTTATAGGCCAGCCCAAGGGTCACGTAGGACGTGCGCCAGTGCGCATGTGCGTGCGCCGGATTGCCGGGCCGCGAATGCGCATGCCCCGCAGTGCCGTTCCGCCATGCATGCGTGCAGGGACACGGCCGAAGCGCCTGGATGCAACATTCTCCTGACAGGGCCTGGTAATGGACTGGGGGGAACCCATGCTGTTTTTTTCAATGAGTTTTATCCATATTGCTGAGACCCGACAATTCATTACAGCCTGGTAATGGACTGTTTTAAATGACTTTTTGTCCTTTAGAAATGTAATTTTGCTGTGGTACTGTTCTAAACACGGGGAAAATGTGCCACTTTACGGGCATACTATAGACACCCCCAGGCATGATATTTAAAGGAATATTTCATTTTTATTGTTTCACTTTAAGCATTATTAAAATCACTGCTTCCGAAAAAATGGGCGTTTTTAAAACTTTTGTTTTGCATTGATACATGTACCCTGGGGCAGGACCCGGGTCCCCACTTTTGATTTTTCATGTTCGTGTCCCATAGACTTTAACGGTGTTGGCGTGTTCGTCCAAATTTTTTGCCTGTTTGCAAGTTCTGGTGTGACCCGAACCAGGGGGTGTTCGGCTCATGCTTACATATGGTGTAGTTTTTGACTATTGGCCCAGAATTTAACAACATGACTGCCTTTGTGAGGACCCAATCCCACCCTCATAGTGTATATGTGGGTGTAAGCTTGCGTATTTGGCTCTTTAATAGCCCGTTCTATCTTTCAATCAAACCAGCTGCCTGTGGATGTGGCACAACCAGTACACTCCAAAATCTTTGGCCCACTGTTGTACTGTTGATCAGGTGAAGTGTGAGCCATTATCATTTTGAACTTGTTTGGGACAGCCATAAGCAACAACAAGCTTCTGGAGCTGTTTAATCGTTGCAACTTGATCTGTACGTTTGCAAGAATGAACCAGCAAAAGTCTTGAATAGGTGTCCACTGCAGTGCAACAATACTTCAGTCCATTGTTTCAGGGACTGATGAAGTCAATCTGTAAAATCTCTGCAGGCCTCTCATCCCTCCCATCCTGACCCAGTGAAGTTCTTTTTTGCAATGGCCATTGTCACACTTCTCCACACACTGTATAGTTCCCTATTACAGTCTTTATCATGTCCATGGATATGGGAAATCCTCTATGATGTGCCCATTCATATATCACTTTCTGCCCCAAATGTCCAAATTGCTTGTGGGCCCAGTTGGCCAAGTTCATCAAGACAGGATCAATTGGCACAACTGCATTCACTTTGGCAATTTCATCTGCCACTCTGTTGTATTTCTCGAAGTCTGGGACTAGGGGCACATGTGCGTAAACATGCCCCGCATTTATGGTGTGGGAGTGAGCTTCCTTCCAAATGTAGTCAAAGACTTCCTTTCTGGTCTCCTGCAGGACTGTATCTGTACTTGGGTTGTAGGCTGCAGTCCATTGACACACAGAGGAGGTGACTATGACTGAACCATCAGTAAACAATGCAGACTCTTTCATGTTTTCTGACAGAGACTCAAATGTTGGAGCCTCTTGAATGGGGGATGACTACAGCACAGGAATTTCTTCTTTTACCTGGATGCTGGTAAAAGTGACAAGCCCTGCCAACTGTTTTTAAATGTGTGACATCCCCAGCTGCAATGCCCCCTCTTTCTTGAAGGTACCACTTCCATTTCATCAGTGTCTGGTTCTGAGCTAGAGTTACTCTAGTGGTTAGTCCGTTATCTCTCCCCCATCCTGCTATTGGCAATGCAGTATGGATGGTGACTGTGTCCTTTCCTGTAATGGTCTCTACATGTTGAAGTGCTGTGTAGGCCACAAACAGGTACTTCTCTAAGGGCGTGTATCTCTTCTGTGCCCCTGTCAGTTGCTTGGACCAAAACCCAATAGGTATTGCTCCCTGTCTTTTCTTTTCGTTTGGCTGCCACGGACTCTAAAATATCATACAGCGACAGGTGCATATAGACATCAGTTTCCTGCTGTAACTGTCCTCACTGCTATTACAGGAGACCCACCTTCACTTCATAAAGGATAAGGAACCTCCCAGTCCTCTTTTCTGAGTCTCTCTAACTCCTCCCCAGGGTAAAGGGATTTGAGTTTTTGTTCATGTGTAGTATTGGAAATTGGTTTGGGGCTTACTGGAGGGGTCTGTTCTGTTTCCTCTAAATCAGTGGTTCTCAACCTCAGTCCTCCCAACAGGCCATGTTTTGGGAGTTTCTCTTAGATAAAATAGCTGTCCAAAATACCAAGCCATTGACTCTGGCTGTTATCTTCACTAGGAGTGTTGTTTTTAACCCTGACAGTAATCCTCATTAACTGTTTCCACCTCTTCAGTAATTCTGCAGTAGAAACCCCATCTATCTCATCTTTAGGTATTCCTGCCTTTATTAGGTCCACCCACATTTGTTTCCTAGAGATAACTAGCCACTTCAGCCCCGGAAGGTTTTACCCCCTTCCTGACCAGAGCACTTTTTACAATTCGGCACTGCGTCGCTTTAACTGCTAATTGCGCGGTCATGCAATGGTGTACCCAAACGAAATTTGCGTCCTTTTCTTCCCACAAATAGAGCTTTCTTTTGATGGTATTTGATCACCTCTGCCATTTTTATTTTTTGCGCTATAAACGGAAAAAGACCGAACATTTTGAAAAAAAATGATATTTTCTACTTTTTGTTATAAAAAAAATCCAATAAATTCAATTTTAGTCATACATTTAGGCCAAAATGTATTCGGCCACATGTCTTTGGTAAAAAAAAATGTCAATAAGCGTATATTTATTGGTTTGCGCAAAAGTTATAGCGTCTACAAACTAGGGTACATTTTCTGGAATTTAAACAGCTTTTATTTTATGACTGCCTATGTCATTTCATGAGGTGCTAAAATGGCAGGGCAGTACAAAACCCCCACAAATGACCACATTTTGGAAAGTAGACACTCCAAGGAAATTGCTGAGATGCATGTTGAACCCATTGAATATTTATTTTTTTTGTCCCAAGTGATTGAATAATGACAAAAAAAAAAAAATTACAAAAAGTTGTCACTAAATGATATATTGCTCACACAGGCCATGCGCATATGTGGAATTGCACCCCAAAATACATTTAGCTGCTTCTCCTGAGTACGGGGATACCACATGTGTGGGACTTTTTGGGAGCCTAGCCGCGAACGGGGCCCCGAAAACCAAGCACCGCCTTCAGGATTTCAAAGGGCATAAATTTTTGATTTCACACCTCACTACCTATCACAGTTTTGAAGGCCAAAAAAAGCCAAGATGGCACAAAACCCCCCCAAATGACCCCATTTTGGAAAGTAGACACCCCAAGCTATTTGCTGAGAGGCATGTTGAGTCCATGGAATATTTTATTTCTTGACACAAGTTGCGGGAATGTGACAATTTTTTTTTTTTTTTGCACAAAGTTGTCACTAAATGATATATTGCTCACACAGGCCATGGGCATATGTGGAATTGCACCCCAAAATACATTTAGCTGCTTCTCCTGAGTATGGGGATACCACATGTGTGGGACTTTTTGGGAGCCTAGCCGCGTACGGGGCCCCGAAAACCAAGCACCGCCTTCAGGATTTCAAAGGGCATAAATTTTTGATTTCACACCTCACTACCTATCACAGTTTTGAAGGCCATAAAATGCCAAGATGGCACAAAACCCCCCCAAATGACCCCATTTTGGAAAATAGACATCCCAAGCTATTTGCTGAGAGGCATGTTGAGTCCATGGAATATTTTATATTTTGACACAAGTTAAGGGAAAGTGACCTTTTTTTTTTTTTTTTTTTTTTTTTTGCACAAAGTTGTCACTAAATGATATATTGCTCACACAGGCCATGGGCATATGTGGAATTGCACCCCAAAATACATTTAGCTGCTTCTCCTGAGTACGGGGATACCACATGCGTGGGACTTTTTGGGAGCCTAGCCGCGTACGGGGCCCCGAAAACCAAGCACCGCCTTCAGGATTTCTAAGAGCGTTAATTTTTGATTTCACTCCTCACTACCCATCACAGTTTTGAAGGCCATAAAATGCCAAGATAGCACAAAACCCCCCAAAATGACCCCATTTTGGAAAGTAGACACCCCAAGCTATTTGCTGAGAGGCATGGTGAGTATTTTGCAGCTCTCATTTGTTTTTGAAAATGAAGAAAGACAATAAAAACATTTTTTTTTTTCTTTTTTCAATTTTCAAAAGTTTGTGACAAAAAGTGAGGTCTGCAAAATACTCACTATACCTCTCAGAAAATAGCTTTGGGTGTCTATTTTCCAAAATTTGGTCATTTGGGGGGGGGGGGTTTGTGCCATCTGGGCATTCCAAGGCCTCCGAAACTGTGATAGGCAGTGAAGAGTGAAATCAAAAATTTACGCCCTTAGAAAGCCTGAAGGCGGTGCTTGGTTTTCAGGGTCCCGTACGCGGCTAGGCTCCCAAAAAGTCTCACACATGTGGTATCCCCGTACTCAGGAGAAGCAACAGAATGCATTTTGGGGTGTAATTTCACATATTCCCATGGCATGTTTGAGCAATATATCATTTAGTGACAACTTTGTGCAAAAAAAAAAAAAAAATTGTCTTTTTCCCGCAACTTGTGTCACAATATAAAATATTCCATGGACTCGACATGCCTCTCAGCAAATAGCTTGGGGTGTCTACTTTCCAAAATGGGGTCATTTGGGGGGGTTTTGAACTGTCCTGGCATTTTATGCACAACATGTAGAAGCTTATGTCACACATCACCCACTCTTCTAACCACTTGAAGACAAAGCCCTTTCTGACACTTATTGTTTACATGAAAAAGTTTTTTTTTTGCAAGAAAATTACTTTGAACCCCCAAACATTATATATTTTTTTAAAGCAAATGCCCTACAGATTAAAATGGTGGGTGTTTCATTTTTTTTTTTCACACAGTATTTGCGCAGCGATTTTTCAAACGCATTTTTTGGGGAAAAAACACACTTTTTAAAAATTTAATGCACTAAAACACACTATATTGCCCAAATGTTTGATGAAATAAAAAAGATGATCTTAGGCCGAGTGCATGGATACCAAACATGACATGCTTTAAAATTGCGCACAAACGTGCAGTGGCGACAAACTAAATACATTTTTAAAAGCTTTTAAAAGCCTTTACAGGTTACCACTTTAGATTTACACAGGAGGTCTACTGCTAAAATTACTGCCCTCGATCTGACCTTCGCGGTGATACCTCACATGCATGGTGCAATTGCTGTTTACATTTGACGCCAGACCGACGCTTGCGTTCGCCTTTGCGCGAGAGCAGGGGGGGACAGGGGTGCTTTTTTTTTTTTTTTTCTTTATTAATTTTTTGATTTTTTATCTTATTTTTAAACTGTTCCTTTCATTTTTATTTTTTTTTATCATTTTTATTGTTATCTCAGGGAATGTAAATATCCCCTATGATAGCAATAGGTAGTGACAGGTACTCTTTTTTGAAAAAATTGGGGTCTATTAGACCCTAGATCTCTCCTCTGCCCTCAAAGTATCTGACCACACCAAGATCGGTGTGATAAAATGCTTTCCCAATTTCCCAATGGCGCTGTTTACATCCGGCGAAATCTAAGTCATGAAATGCTCGTAGCTTCCGGTTTCTTAGGCCATAGAGATGATTGGAGCCATTCTGGTCTCTGATCAGCTCTATGGTCAGCTGGCCGAATCACCGGCTGCATTCTCAGGTTCCCTGTTGGGACAGGAGAGCCAGAGAAAAACATGGAAGACGGTGGGGGGGGGAATCCCTCCCACTGCTTGTAAAAGCAGTCTAGAGGCTAATTAGCAGCTAGGATTGCTTTTACATGAAAGCCGACCGCTGGCTGAAAAGAATGATACCAAGATGATACCTAAACCTGCAGGCATCATTCTGGTATAACCACTCAAAGTCCAGCAACATACCAGTATGTTGCTGGTCCTTGTATTGTAAACTTTTTTTTCATGCAGCCTGTGGGCTGAACGAAAAAAAGATATTGATCGGTGGGTATGCCCACCATTAGAATACATCCCTTCATCCGCCCACTTCTAATGATGGGCATACATGCACCATTTATATATGCCGAAGCATGGGGGCATCCTCCCGCAAAAGGCAGGAGCAAATTGCTCCTCCACCCACTACTGCCCCCACGCTTCGGCATATATGCTGAAGTATGTAACTGTGGTGGTGAAATCACCTCCAACAGCGCTGAAGTCACGGCTTTATATATAGAGGGAGCAAACGCTGTTGCTGTCAAGATAAATAAATCCGCGCTGCAACTGAATGGCGTACCTGCTAAGCAAATGATGGTTAACAAAAAAACAAAGTAACATTACAGTATAACAGTAATACTTACCATACCTGCAAAGCAAATACAAAAAAAAATAGTAAAAAATAAAACATTTAACGCAACCTGTGCCTACCTAAAATATATATATGCCGAAGCATGGGGGCATCCTCCCGCAAAAGGCAGGAGCAAATTGCTCCTCCACCCACTGCTGCCCCCACGCTTCGGCATATATGCTGAAGTATGTAACTGTGGTGGTGAAATCACCTCCGACAGCGCTGGAGTCACGGCTTTATATATCGTGGGAGCAAACGCTGTTGCTGTCAAGATAAATAAATCCGCTCTGCAGCTGAATGGCGTACCTGAAAACAAAAAAGTGGTTAACAATAAAAAAGTATAAAAAAATTGCATACCTATAAAGCAAACATGATAAAAACATAACAATAAAACATTGCAGTATAGAATACAATAAAAAAGAGCAGAACAATAGAGAGAATAGAGAGAGAGAACAATAAAACGACAACTATTTTTGTTTTTTTTATTTTATATTTTTTTTGTATTTTTATTTTTTTTGTATTTTTTTTTTTTTAACACTTTTTTTAGTAACTTTAACTTTTAACTGTAACTGTACCAGGTTTGGGTCTCTCAAAATGCGATGGCATCTTGGGAGACCCTGTGTTAGGGTGCCTAGTCTGTGCAGTGCTGAACCCTACGCTAATACTCCACTAGTGTATGGTAGCGTTCAAAACATTCACCAATGCATAGACCAGGATTGTCAGGACAGGAGGGACAACAATACCGGGTGTCACGCCTAAATCCGCGCTTGCTGCAGACACGACATCTTTTTTGGGGGGCTCGTTGGGTAGGGGTACTCTGGAGGACATAAGGAAAATGCCTCCTATGCAGCCGGCTTACTGCATTTGGATTGGAAAGGTGAGGTGGAGCACCATCTGGAAACAGAAGGGCTCTGGCGATCTCTTCCTGGAATTTAAGGAAGGATCCAGTCCGTCCTGAAGCTCTGTATAGCACATGAGCATTCAGCAAAGCCAATTGAAATAAATAAACAGACACTTTTTTGTACCAGCGTCTGGCCTTACGGGCAACTAGGTACGGCGCCAACAACTGGTCGTTGAGGTCCACCCCTCCCATATTAAGGTTGTATTCGTGGACACAGAGGGGTTTCTCCACAACACCACTCGCCGTAGTAATTTGGGTCGCCGTGTCTGCATGAAGGGAGGGACAAGAACGAAAACATTCTTATTGTCCCTCCACTTCATAGCGAGCAAATTATTATACTGCAAGCAGGCTCTCTCCCCCAGCCTAAGACGGGACTCTACAAGCCGCTGGGGAAAGCCCCAGCGATTAGGTCGCACGGTGCCACATGCTCCAATCTGATGATCAAACAAGTGACTAAAAAGTGGCACGCTCGTATAATAATTGTCCACGTACAAGTGGTACCCCTTTCCGAATAAGGGTGACACCAAGTCCCACACTATCTTGCCAGCGCTTCCTATGTAGTCAGGGCAGTTTATCGGCTCTAAGTGACTATCTTTTCCCTCGTAAACCATAAATCTACATGTATAGCCTGTGGCCCTGTCACAGAGCTCATACATCTTGACCCCGTATCTGGCACGCTTGCTGGGAAGGTACTGTTTGAATGACAAGCGGCCAGAAAACTTAATCAGGGACTCATCAACGCAGACAACTTGATGGGGGGTAAACAAGTCTGCAAAACGTTGGTTGAAGTGGTTTACGAGGGGCCGAATTTTGTAGAGCCGATCGTATGCAGGGTCTCCACGAGGACGACAGAGTTCATTGTCGTTGAAGTGCATGAACCGCAAAATCTGCTCGTATCGTGCCCTGGTCATGGAGGCAGAGAACACGGGCATATGGTGAATTGGGTCAGTGGACCAATATGACCGCAACTCACTCTTTTTGGTTATGCCCATGAGGAGGGAAAGGCCCAGAAAGATCTTAAATTCGGAGACCGTAATTGGTCTCCAATCTCTGGCAAGGGAGGACTGGGGAATAGTGGCGATGTGTTGACCAGCGTAGAAATTTCTTTGGTCCACAATAGATCTATAGAGATCTTCGGTGAAAAACAGCGAATAAAAATTCAGTGGCATAAAGTCAACTGTTTCCACCTGAATTCCGGGTTGGTCAGTGAAAGGGGGAAGTACGGGTGCTGCAGAAGTGGTGGGTTCCCAATTCGGATTGGCGAATGCAGCAGGAAGGGCACTATGGGCACGACGGGCCTGTGTTCGTCTTCTTCTTGGTGGCAGCGGGACACTACTTGTGCTTGCCACCTCGCCAGCTTGAACTGCACTTATGGGACTCGCCACGTCACCACGTGATACTGCAGTGCTGGATGTACGACCAGGGTGTACTAGGCCGCTGGTGCTTGCCAGTTCACCAGAAGGAGTAGCGGCACTAGTACTTCTCTGCTCCATACGAGAGCCCTGCGGTTCTTGCACTTCAAGGACAGAAGAAGTTCGGGGTCTGGTACGCCTGACCCTAGCAGGGACCACAACTCCGTCGTCAGAGCTATCTGTCATGGAGCCGCTGTCCTCTACAGGTTCGTATTCTGAGCCTGAACTTGACAGATGAGTGACTTCCTCTTCACTATCTGTCATACTCAGAAACGTGTAGGCCTCTTCACTAGTCTACCTTCGATTTTCCATTTTGGCCTCTAAATTTAGGGATACACTAGTGAGACTCACAGGCAAAAAAGCTCCTGACTGTTAGCGACTGATTCAAAACGCTACCAAAACACTGTTAGCGATCGCAGGGATCAGGCCTGACTCTGCGAACGCTGCAGTTATGTGTGCTTAGTGTTTTGTAAGTGTCAGTTATCGATCGATACTGCACTTGGGTGGGCTGGGCTGGGTGGAGGGGCAAAACGCAGGTGCTAGCAGGTATCTGGGCTGATCCCGCTAACACTGTGTTTCAGGGAACCCTAAACTGCTGGGGAGTATAGATCTGATCGGATCAGATATCGATCCGTTCAGATACTATAGCACTAAGGGAGGTGTATGCTGCGTGCGTGGGTTTTAGCGGTACTGGCGCTAACCTGACGCTGCCTGGGGTGACGCAGACCTTATCAGATCCTAAAAACGTAACTTCTATCACCGCCGGGCAATTAGGGGGTTAAACCTTTATAAGGTAATAAACGGCGGGTGCCCTAAAACTATAATAAACTGTAATAAACTATAATAAACTACAAAAAACAAACTATCTAACCAGCGTCACCCGTAACACTTATACGGTGATCGCTGGTGAAAGGGTTAACTAGGGGGCAATCAGGGGGTTAAAACCTTTAGCAGGTAGTATATGGGGGTCCCTGTCGCTATAAAACACTGACAGCGAACCTATATACTTACCTCCCTAACTAGCGTCACCTGTGTCACTAATACAGCGATCAGAAAAACAATCGCTTAGCGACACTGGTGACGGGGGGTAATCAAGGGGTTAACTTTTATTAGGGGGGGTTAGGGGGGTACCCTGGACCTAAAGGGGGGTACCCTAGACCTAAAGGGGGCTAACCTAACTACCCTAACACTTGTAACTGACACAAACTGACACCAATGCAAAAAAAAAAAACTGCTATTGGTGTCAGAGTGACAGGGGGTACAGGGGGGTGATCGGGGGTGATCGGGGGTGACTGGGGGGTGACAAGTGTGCCTGCGTGTTCTACTGTAAGTGTAGTGTTGGTGCACTTACTTGGATGTTTTCTCTCCTCTGCGCCGGGACGAAAAGACCGGCTCGAGGAGAGATGACATCACTTCCTTTCCCTCTGTTTACATTACAGAGGGAAAGGAAGCTTTTTCATTCGCCGGGAGCGATCGGGAGGGGGTGGCCATCAATGGATGGCCTCCCCCTCACCTCCCATCGCCCGCGAACGAGAGCCGACCGCCTATGGCACCGCGGGAGGCAGATCACGTACGGGTACGTGATTTTGCCTGCCCGTGCCATTCTGCCGCAGTATATATGCGTTAGGCGGTCGGCAAGTGGCTAGACTGGTTTTCTCTTCACCTCTGACCTTCACTTCCACATTACCTTCCATTCCTGTTCTTTTGTGCCAGTTTTCTTCCTGTCTGACTTTGACCTTATCTACTGCCCTGACAGGTTTTGTTTTAGTCTCCTCTAGCTTGCCCAATTTGCTTTATGTTTTCCCTTTTAATTCATCTTGCAGTTTCATGTTCAATCCTCCTCATCTGGACAAATAACTATGTTGGTCTTTACCAGCCCCAGAAGAAGAAAAGCTATAAATTGTTAAATTACGAAATGCGTTGGACATTTGCTATCTCCACCAATCAATGTGCTGACCGATCAGAATTGTTACCTGTCAACTTCCATGTAAACTGCATTTATCTTTTTTTTAAAAAAAATGTATTGGTCACCTTTTTAACTTGTTTCAATAAAATGTATACCTTTCTTTTATGAAATATTGAAGTGATTAATGACCTTAAAAGTCCCATTTAGAGGTTTTTATTTCTGTATGTTCTGTAACAGGGATGTGGGCACTTCACGTTTTCTCTCAACAAAAAATCATCTCAATTGTATAAATGTTCTTTCACTATACAAAAATGCTTTACATACAAAACTATTACACGATTAGGAACAAAATACAAGACTGACAGATATACCTATAGGAAAATGCTAGCTACTTTCTAGCAAAACTATGGTCTGTATACAATAAGAATACTTGAAGGTTACTTAGCTCCACTGATAGAAACTTCACGACATCCTTGTCAAAGAGGACCCCAGGCGAATGCAGGAGATCGGGCAAAAAGCATCTTCAGGTTCTGGCAAAGACCTTCCTTGGTGAGTCCTGCTCTCAGTTTGTGTTCTTGGCTTTTATTTGGTCTCAAATTCAACCACTAGAGGGCTCTTTTGTAATAGACATGCCATAGGTAAACCATGTCAAAAGTTCAAGCTAGACACATACATATATTTAGAGTTGACCAGAACACATGTATAAAAAATGTAAGCAGAGAGGACATCTTGTGTAATCATACCAGGACATCTGTTCGACAAGTGTCCACTTGCAGTATATACATGCATCTCTATGTATATTATATACATAAAAATACATTGGATGCAACACAGACACTGGGCATGTGGGTGTCAGGGAGTGTAATTTTTTTTTCCAAAGCAGCAGCTGGGGCAGAGAAATTTGCCTGCTATACTCTACAACTGGTGGTGTGCTGCTGGCAGATGTGTTGCGAGGACCTGTGACACCCTTTGCTATACCATCATCCCTGTCAGTGGAGGTTACTGAGAGGTCATGAGATATAGTGGGGGTAGACATGAAAGGTGAGGAGTGAGAAGGAGGAGAATTGTGTCTCTTGTGTGTGGCTTTCAGGTGCTCTTGCCAACGGGCTGAGTGGTGGGAGGTTAAATGCCTTGTGAAGCATGTGTACCCAGATGGCTCGTGTTTTTGCCACGCTTGATCTGCTTACGGCTTTCAAATTGCAACAGTGCCCTGGGACATTAAGCCTGAAGGCTCAATGTCCAAGGGCAATCCCATAATAGTAGGCTCCTATTAAAAACCCTCAAAGTGTACAGGTCCAGTGAGGGGTCCTTTCCTCTGTCAGTGCACACAGCCGGCTGGCCATTGGTTCGATTGAACTTTTTTCCCTAGTTGGCTCACCCTTTACATGTTCTTGATATCGGTAACCCAATACATGTATGGTTCTCATATAGCCATGGCCTGGCATATATGAAAACACGTTACATAGTTACATAGTTACATAGTAGGTGAGGATGAAAAAAGACACAAGTCCATCAAGTCCAACCTATGTGTGTGATTATGTGTCAGTATTACATTGTAAATCCCTGTATGTTGCGGTCATTCAGGTGATTATCTAATAGTTTCTTGAAGCTATCAATGCTCCCCGATGAGACCACCGCCTGTGGAAGGGAATTCCACATCCTTGCTGCTCTTACAGTAAAGAACCCTGTACGTAGTTTAAAGTTAAACCTCTTTTCTTCTAATTTTAATGAGTGGTCACAAGTCTTGTTAAACTCTCTTCTGCGAAAAAGTTTTATTTCTATTGTAGGGTCACCAGTACGGTATTTGTATATTGAAATCATATCCCCTCTCAAACGTCTCTTCTCCAGAGAGAATAAGTTCAGTGCTCGCAACCTTTCCTCATAACTAGGGATGAGCCGAACACCCCCCTGTTCGGTTCGCACCAGAACATGCGAACAGGAAAAAAGTTCGCTCGAACACGCGAACACCGTTAAAGTCTATGGGACACGAACATGAATAATCAAAAGTGCTAATTTTAAAGGCTTACAGTATATGCAAGTTATTGTCATAAAAAGTGTTTGGGGACCTGGGTCCTGCCCCAGGGGACATGGATCAATGCAAAAAAAAGTTTTAAAAACTGACGTTTTTTCAGGAGCAGTGATTTTAATAATGCTTAAAGTCAAACAATAAAAGTGTAATATCCCTTTAAATTTCGTACCTGGGGGGTGTCTATAGTATGCCTGTAAAGGGGCGCATGTTTCCCGTGTTTAGAACAGTCTGACAGCAAAATGACATTTCGAAGGAAAAAACTCATTTAAAACTACCGCGGCTATTAATGAATTGCCGGTCCGACAATACACATAAAAGTTCATTGATAAAAACGGCATGGGAATTCCCCACAGGGAAACCGCGAACCAAAATTAAAAAAAAAAAAAATGACGTGGGGGGGTCCCCCTAAATTCCATACCAGGCCCTTCAGGTCTGGTATGGATATTAAGGGGAACCCCGGCCAAAATTTAAAAAAAAAAATGACGTGGGGTTCCCCCTAAATTCCATACCAGACCCTTCAGGTCTGGTATGGATTTTAAGGGGAACCCCGCGCCAAAAAAAAAAAAGAAAAACGGCGTGGGGTTCCCCCAAAAATCCATACCAGACCCTTATCCAAGCACGCAACCTGGCAGGCCGCAGGAAAAGAGGGGGGGACGAGAGTGCGGCCCCCCCCTCCTGAACCGTACCAGGCCACATGCCCTCAACATTGGGAGGGTGCTTTGGGGTAGCCCCCCAAAACACCTTGTCCCCATGTTGATGAGGACAAGGGCCTCATCCCCACAACCGTGGCCGGTGGTTGTGGGGGTCTGCGGGCGGGGGGCTTATCGGAATCTGGAAGCCCCCTTTAACAAAGGGACCCCCAGATCCCGGCCCCCCCCCTGTGTGAAATGGTAAGGGGGTACCTACCCCTACCATTTCACTAAAAAAGTGTCAAAATAGTTAAAAATGACAAGAGACAGTTTTTGACAATTCCTTTATTTAAATGCTTCTTCTATCTTCCTTCATCTTCTGGTTCTTCTGGCTCTTCTGGTTCTTCCTCCGGTGTTCTCGTCCAGCATCTCCTCCGCGGCGTCTTCTATCTTCTTCTCCTCGGGCCGCTCCGCACCCATGGCATGAGGGGAGGCTCCCGCTCTTCTCTTCATCTTCTTCTTCATCCTCTTCTCTTCTTCATCTTCTTCATCTTCTTCATCTTCATCTTCTCTTCTTAATTTTCTTCTGCGGGCCGCTCCGCATCCATGCATGGAGGGAGGCTCCCGCTGTGTGACGGTGTCTCCTCGTCTGACGGTTCTTAAATAACGGGGGCGGGGCCACCCGGTGACCCCGCCCCCCTCTGACGCACGGGACATGACGGGACTTCCCTGTGGCATTCCCCGTGACATCACAGGGAAGTCCCGTCAAGTCACCGTGCATCAGAGGGGGGCGGGGTCACCGGGTGGCCCCGCCCCCCATTATTTAAGAACCGTCAGACGAGGAGACGCCGTCACACAGCGGGAGCCTCCCTCCATGCCAGCATGGCTGCGGAGCGGCCCGGAGAAGAAATGAAGAAGGAAGAAGAGATGAAGAAGAAGAAGATGAAGAAGATGAAGAAGAGAAGAGGATGAAGAAGAAGAAGATGAAGAGAAGAGCGGGAGCCTCCCCTCATGCCATGGGTGCGGAGCGGCCCGAGGAGAAGAAGATAGAAGACGCCGCGGAGGAGATGCTGGACGAGAACACCGGAGGAAGAACCAGAAGAGCCAGAAGAACCAGAAGATGAAGGAAGATAGAAGAAGCATTTAAATAAAGGAATTGTCAAAAACTGTCTCTTGTCATTTTTAACTATTTTGACACTTTTTTAGTGAAATGGTAGGGGTAAGTACCCCCTTACCATTTTACACAGGGGGGGGGCCGGGATCTGGGGGTCCCCTTGTTAAAGGGGGCTTCCAGATTCCGATAAGCCCCCCGCCCGCAGACCCCCACAACCACCGGCCACGGTTGTGGGGATGAGGCCCTTGTCCTCATCAACATGGGGACAAGGTGTTTTGGGGGGCTACCCCAAAGCACCCTCCCAATGTTGAGGGCATGTGGCCTGGTACGGTTCAGGAGGGGGGGGCCGCACTCTCGTCCCCCCCTCTTTTCCTGCGGCCTGCCAGGTTGCGTGCTCGGATAAGGGTCTGGTATGGATTTTTGGGGGAACCCCACGCCGTTTTTTTTTTTTTTTTTTGGCGCGGGGTTCCCCTTAAAATCCATACCAGACCTGAAGGGTCTGGTATGGAATTTAGGGGGAACCCCACGTCATTTTTTTTTTTAAATTTTGGCCGGGGTTCCCCTTAATATCCATACCAGACCTGAAGGGCCTGGTATGGAATTTAGGGGGACCCCCCCACGTCATTTTTTTTTTTTTAATTTTGGTTCGGGGTTTCCCTGTGGGGAATTCCCATGCCGTTTTTATCAATGAACTTTTATGTGTATTGTCGGACCGGCAATTCATTAATAGCCGCGGTAGTTTTAAATGAGTTTTTTCCTTCGAAATGTCATTTTGCTGTCAGACTGTTCTAAACACGGGAAACATGTGCCCCTTTACAGGCATACTATAGACACCCCCCAGGTACGAAATTTAAAGGGATATTAAACTTTTATTGTTTGACTTTAAGCATTATTAAAATCACTGCTCCTGAAAAAACGTCCGTTTTTAAAACTTTTTTTTGCATTGATACATGTCCCCTGGGGCAGGACCCGGGTCCCCAAACACTTTTTATGACAATAACTTGCATATAAGCCTTTAAAATTAGCACTTTTGATTTCTCCCATAGACTTTTAAAGGGTGTTCCGCGGCATTCGAATTTGCCGCGAACACCCCAAATTGTTCGGTGTTCGGCGAACTTGCGAACAGCCAATGTTCGAGTCGAACATGAGTTCGACTCGAACTTGAAGCTCATCCCTACTCATAACTAAGATCCTCCAGACCCTTTATTAGCTTTGTTGCCCTTCTTTGTACTCGCTCCATTTCCAGTACATCCTTCCTGAGGACTGGTGCCCAGAACTGGACAGCATACTCTAGGTGCGGCCGGACCAGAGTCTTGTAGAGTGGGAGAATTATCGTTTTATCTCTGGAGTTGATCCCCTTTTTAATGCATGCCAATATTCTGTTTGCTTTGTTAGCAGCAGCTTGGCATTGCATGCCATTGCTGAGCCTATCACCTACTAGGACCCCCAGGTCCTTTTCCATCCTAGATTCCCCCAGAGGTTCTCCCCCCAGTGTATAAATTGCATTCATATTTTTGTCACCCAAATGCATTATTTTACATTTTTCTACATTGAACCTCATCTGCCATGTAGTTGCCCACCCCATTATTTGTTCAGATCTTTTTGCAAGGTTTCCACATCCTGCGGAGAAGTTATTGCCCTGCTTAGCTTAGTGTCGTCTGCAAATACAGAGATTGAACTGTTTATCCCCTCTTCCAGGTCGTTTAAGAACAAATTAAATAGGATTGGTCCCAGCACAGAACCCTGGGGAACCCCACTACCTACCCCTGACCATTCCGAGTACTCCCCATTTATCATTACCCTCTGAACTTGCCCTTGTAGCCAGTTTTCAATCCATGTACTCACCCTATGGTCCATGCCAACTGACCTTATTTTGTACAGTAAACATTTATGGGGAACTGTGTCAAATGCTTTTGCAAAATCCAGATACACCACGTCTACGGGCCTTCCTTTATCTAGATGGCAACTCACCTCCTCATAGAAGGTTAGTAGATTGGTTTGGCAAGAACGATTCTTCATGAATCCATGCTGATTACTGCTAATGATATCGTTCTCATTACTAAAATCTTGTATATAGTCCCTTATCATCCCCTCCAAGAGATTACATTCTATTGATGTTAGGCTAACTGGTCTGTAATTTCCAGGGATGTATTTTGGGCCCTTTTTAAATATTGGTGCTACATTGGCTTTTTTCCAATCAGCTGGTACCATTCCAGTCAGTAGACTGTCTGTAAAAATTAGGAACAACGGTCTGGCAATCACTTGACTGAGTTCCCTAAGTACCCTCGGATGCAAGCCATCTGGTCCCGGTGATTTATTAATGTTAAGTTTCTCAAGTCTAATTTTAATTCTGTCCTATGTTAACCATGGAGGTGCTTCCTATGTTGTGTCATAAGGATAAACACTGCAGTTTTGGTTACTGAAGCCCCCCGATTCACTTGTGAAGACTGAGGAGAAGAATAAATTCAATACCTTCGCCATCTCCCCATCCTTTGTAACCAGATTTCCTTCCTCATTCTTTATGGGGCCAATATGGTCTGTCCTCCCTTTTTTACTGTTTACATACTTAAAGAATTTCTTGGTATTTTGTTTGCTCTCCTCCACTATGTGTCTTTCATGTTCTATCTTAGCCGTCCTAATTGCACCCTTACATTTCTTGTTGCATTCTTTATAAAGTCTGAATGCTGAGGATGATCCCTCAACCATGTATTTTTTGAAGGCCTTCTCCTTTGCTTTTATATGCATTTTTACATTGGAGTTAAGCCATCCAGGATTTTTGTTCGCTCTTTTAAATTTATTACCCAATGGGATACATTGGCTAATGCCCTTATTTAATATGCTCTTAAAGCAAACCCATCTCTCCTCCGTATTCTTTGTTCCTAATATTTTATCCCAATTTATGCCTTTTAGCAAGGTTTGTAGTTTAGGGAAGTTGGCTCTTTTGAAATTCAGTGTCTTTGTATTCCCTTTATGTTTCCCATTTGTGTGATTTATACTGAAACTAATTGAGCTGTGATCGCTGTTATCTAAATTGCCCCGTATTTCCACATCCGTGATCAGGTCTGTATTGTTGGTAATCAGTAGATCCAGTAATGTTTTGTTCTAGTTGGTGCGTCTACCATCTGACCCATAAAATTGTCCTGCAACACATTAAGGAACTGACGAGCCTTAAATGAATGCGCGGTTCCCTCCGTC
Source organism: Lithobates clamitans (assembly GCA_037952925.1). NCBI lineage: Eukaryota > Metazoa > Chordata > Amphibia > Anura > Ranidae > Lithobates > Lithobates clamitans. Next base: position 8,941,498 of record JBBGZY010000304.1, read on the forward strand.
CAGTCTATGTCTGGATAATTAAAATCCCCCATTATGATAACACTTCCCATCCTTGCTGCTAATCCAATTTGTGATAGGAGATCCGTCTCCACTTCCTCCCTCAGGTTAGGGGGCCTATAGCATACTCCCAGTATTATTTTCCCCTTAGCTTCATCCCTTTGTAGCTCTACCCATAAGGATTCCACCTCCTCTCTAGCTCCCTCAGTGATGTCATCTCTCACATTTACTTGTACATTATTCTTGATATATAGGCATACCCCTCTGTCACGGGCATGGCCAGAGCGGAGGCTGTTGGAGAGGACTGTGTGCAAGCCTGTTGCCCACCGATTATGGGCCCTAGCATTTGAGGTGAATGAGAAATCCAGTCTGAACTGTATTAATCGGACTCAGTCGTGTATATATTGCATGGAGACTCCTTACTGTATATTTGTGTCCCTGAAGAGGGAGGGGGGATTCCTCCAGCAGCCCCCTGCTGATAAGACTGATTCACATTCTGCTGGGACACATCCTGTGAGGAGATGCTGGTGTTATCAACATGTGTTTATGTTAATTGAGAGAGCTGATCACATTAGCCACCAGCCCTGGCTAATAGACGAATGGTCTAGGCTGAGGAGGGGGGAGATTGTTGTTTATATTGTTAATTGTATTAATGTGTGAAGCTCGGTGCCCACAAGACTGTCATCTGGTCTGGGTACATTTTGTAGTAAATTAGGTCATGTTAATTAGGTTAGCTTTGAGTCATCCCTGCTGTATAAAGGTCTGTGAGATCTCAAAATAAAGGTAGTTCTGATGTACTCCAAGACTGGTGTTGTCTAGTTCTTGGGGTTCCTATAGCCAGATCCATTGGACTCGTGTTCCAGAACTTAGGAAGCGGTATATGACGGAAGCACTCAAGCGGAGTGTGGGGCGTTCCGTGACATTGGTGGCAAGCAGCGGGAAAGCTTCCTGAAGTCTGAAGTCTGGGACATCCAAACCTCCAACTGGATCCAAGATCAGCATAGCAGACTTCAGTCACCCCAGCGGAGATATGGACCTGGCATCAGAATTCCCGGGGCTGCTGCGGATCATCCTTTCAACGTACACCAGGACTGTGTCTGAGGATGAATACCTGGAGCTCAGGCAGCTGATTCGGGTGGAGCTCTGGATTGCAGCCCTCCGTCTCGCTGGTATAAAACAGGGCAAGTGCTTTCCAACCCAAGAGCAACGGGCCAGTGACCAACGGGCATTGCGGATGGCATTCCTGGGAGAGCAGCCCCAGGAGCAATGGGTGACTGAGTTGGACAGGTTGGTCCAGCAGGAGATAGAGCTGGACAATCGATATCGGGCTCTGCAATGGCACGCAGAGGAGGGATATTTAGGGGAGACAACAGAATGCTCTCCGGAGGGATATGACTTTGGCGGCCCTGGATTGCTGTGGGAGAACCTTACAGATCTTTTTATGTTTGGCGATGAAGGGGAACCTGACCTTGAGGACATGAGAGACTATAGAGAGTCTATGCTCGGTCTTGCAGGGGTCTCAGAGCTCAAACCTGATCTGGACCATTTGCTAAGGAAGGAACAGCATTTGGAAAGGGCATACAGGAAACTGCTAGAACAAGTTCAGCAGCATGCCAGAGAATCGGCAGTGGAAAATCCGGAGATTGCCGTCCCCAAACCTGAAGTGCTGACAACAGGGCAGAGCTCTGCTAACCTCTGTCCAGAAATGATAACATCTTCTGGGTTCCATGGACAGGAGATGGTGAACCCCTATTCCCCGACATCAGTTGCAGAGACATGGGATTTGATAGACTTTTCTGCTGAGTAAGAACAACCTGATGAGCCTCCAGCAGAAGAGCTGCTATCAGGGCCAAAGTTCACTGTGTTCTGCCCAGCACCAACGGTGGCTTCGGCCTTCCTGAGAGAAGAGGTAGTCGGCCTTTCTCCCACAACACTGACAGGGACATGTGATTTTCTGCCAGCAGCATCTATGGAGTTAAAACAAACTTCTCCAGCTGAAGATCTGGTAACTGAACAGAGGGTCCAAGACCTCTGTCCCACACTTTTACCACTTCCAGAGACTGGGGATTTAATAGACATTTCTGTAGAGGAGGAACCACCTAGCAAACCCCCAGCAGAAGTGCTGGCAACCGGACAGAGGGTCCAAGACCTCTGCCCCACACCTGCAGCAATTGTGGAGGCTCAGGGTGAGAAGATGGCAATCACTTCCCAGCAGCAGATACAGGGGGAGAAGGGAGAGGAGGTGTGTGTTGTCCCTCCCCAACAGTTGGCCAGGGTGGAGGAAGTGGGCTTTCCTCCCCAGCAAAGATCCGTGTAACTGGGAGACAGTACCATCGACATGTCATCCCAGCAGCCAGATGAGGGAATGGAAAAGGAAGCAGCCGGCTCACCTCCCCAATGGCAGCTACACAGTTTGAGAGTGGAGGAAGCCAGCTGCCTGCCCCAACAGTTAGCCGGAGCAGAGGATGCGGAGTCCCCAGCAGAAGTGCTGGCAACAGGGCAGAGTGCTACCAACCTCTGCCCAGCACCGGCAACAACTACAGAGTTCCAGGGAGGCGGGGCAGTCGGCCTCCCTCTCCAACAGTTAGCCGGAACAGATGGTGTGGGGTTTCCAGCAGAAGGGCTGGCAACAGGGCCGAGGACTGCTGGACTCTGCCCTCAACTAACAGAGGATGGATTTCCTGTGAAGGTGGATGGGACTTCAGTCTCCACCTGTATACCCCAGGGATGCTGGGCAGTGGGCCCAGATCCCCAACAGCATGACAGAGTGAGCCCAGTCACCCTGTCTTCTCTCCAGCGGCAGAAAGGATTCCAGGGAGAAGGGCCAGTCCGGGCCTCTCCCCAGGGGCAGATATGTTCTCTGAGAGAGGCAGAGGATGGCTGGGTGAGTAATGCACTGTTTGGGATAATTTGTTTGGGGTACTGTGTGGGTACAGGCAGTAGAGGACTGGAGCTGTTTACTAACTTCGGAGTCAACCCGTCTGGGGTCTCCTCCTGTGTTAGTCTCCTGCCGAAAGGGGAGAAATGTCACGGGCATGGCCAGAGCGGAGGCTGTTGGAGAGGACTGTGTGCAAGCCTGTTGCCCACCGATTATGGGCCCTAGCATTTGAGGTGAATGAGAAATCCAGTCTGAACTGTATTAATCGGACTCAGTTATGTATATATTGCATGGGGACTCCTTACTGTATATTTGTGTCCCTGAAGAGGGAGGGGGGATTCCTCCAGCAGCCCCCTGCTGATAAGACTGATTCACATTCTGCTGGGACACATCCTGTGAGGAGATGCTGGTGTTATCAACATGTGTTTATGTTAATTGAGAGAGCTGATCACATTAGCCACCAGCCCTGGCTAATAGACGAATGGTCTAGGCTGAGGAGGGGGGAGATTGTTGTTTATATTGTTAATTGTATTAATGTGTGAAGCTCGGTGCCCACAAGACTGTCATCTGGTCTGGGTTTATTTTGTAGTAAATTAGGTCATGTTAATTAGGTTATAACTACTATGGTCCTTCGCGCTTAAGTGAGATTAAAGGTGAATGCGGTGACAATCCCAAAATAAATTAAGTAAATAGCCTAATAATATATAAACTTAAAATGAGTGATGTTTATGATGATATTTATAACGATTGCAGCAAAATCGACAAGTGTACACATGGCACTCGAAAGATAAATAGGGATAAAGAGATTTCGCGCATAAAATCTATCATAAACACTATAATTGCATCAGATAAAAATCAAAATAATGATGTGCAGGTGTGCAAAACCTCCAAGTCAAGCTCAGAGAGATAATGAAAATTCATCAAAAATGTGTTAAACATACATAAATCTCAATATTAAAACACAAAAGAAAAACTGTAATAGATGTGCAATAATGCAAAAAAACGTGCAATAAGTGTGCAAAACTGCAAAAACCAAAGTGCAGAATGATTCAAATGGGTGAATATAGCAATCGAAAAGTTCATAAATAAGACAATAAAAAGTTCATAGGAAATAGTGACCGCTGGGATAAAAAAAGAGATGCAGGTGTAGATGATATTGGTGTTCTTCTTCATATACCAACTGCCGACTCATACAGGCTCTCTAAACTCTCACCTTAGATAAGGAAATAGCAGGCATCGATATACATCTTTAAATGTTGTACATTGTCGCATGCAGATAAAGTGATGACTGCGTTCCCCTCTGCTTATGACAGGTACCTATTGAAATAGAAAGGGGGAATTTTTCCACCTAGGCTGCACCAGCCCGGTGGGAAGAGGGGAGGAGAGAGGAGGCCTCTGATGGTGTAGTATTTCAGATAAAATATTTATTAAGTATTGTAACGAGTGGTCTCTTACATTAAAAACAGATAAAAATTGCATAAAAACGAAGGAGCGGCGTCCGAGGCGCCTCCTTACGTGACTTCCGGTAAAGTCTGCTCTCTGCCACGCCCAATTAGGTTAGCTTTGAGTCATCCCTGCTGTATAAAGGTCTGTGAGATCTCAAAATAAAGGTAGTTCTGATGTACTCCAAGACTGGTGTTGTCTAGTTCTTGGGGTTCCTATAGCCAGATCCATTGGACTCGTGTTCCAGAACTTAGGAAGCGGTATATGACGGAAGCACTCAAGCGGAGTGTGGGGCGTTCCGTGACACCCTCCCCCTTTTTTACCCTCTCTATCCTTGCGGTATAGGGTATACCCTTGAATGTTTGCCAGACAATCATGAGAGCTGTTGAACCAGGTCTCTGAAATTCCCACAAAATCCAAATCCTCCTTGTACAACAGTATCTCTAGTTCACCCATCTTTTCCACCATGCTCCTGGCATTGGTGAACATGCCACATAGTTTAGACCGGTAGCATATTGTCCTCGTATTGGGTGTTTCGAGATTGCAACTAGGACTTGCTACTATACTCACCTTGTGTTTTTGTGCTTTGGTTAACCTATCACTAATGCCCCCAATACTACCCTCTGGAATATCTTCCGCACTGGCTATCTCTGTCTCTGGACCCTCCCCCCCATCGCCTAGTTTAAAAAACCTCTCTAGCTTTTTGGCCATCTTCATTCCCAGCAGATCTGCACCCTCCTCATTTAGGTGCAGTCCGTCCCTTCTATATTACCGGTTACCGACTGAGAAGTCGGCCCAGTCCTCCAGGAACCCAAACCCCTCCTTACTACACCAGCTCTTCAGCCACTTGTTTACTTCCCTAATCTCCCTCTGCCTTTCTGGTGTGGTTCGATGTACCGGTAGTATTCCTGAGAATACTACCTTGGAGGTCCTTTTCCTAATTTAGCTCCTAAGTCCCTAAAATCGTTCTTTAGGACACTCCATCTGCCTCTGACTTTGTCATTAGTGCCAACGTGCACCATGACAGCCGGGTCTTCCCCAGCCCCTCCCAGTAATCTGTCCACAAGATCCGTGATGTCCCGAACCCAAGCGCCCGGTAGACAACATACTGTTCGGCACTTCAGGTCTTGGTTACAGATTGCCCTCTCTGTCCTTCTAAGAATTGAGTCCCCTACCACCAGAATCTGTCTTTCCTTTCCCTTCGCTGCCCCCCCACTCTCACTGGAGGAGTTCTTCCCCTGGCAGCTAGGAGAGTCCCTCAGCTCCAGCAGTGCTGGTCGCTGACTGGTTTCGCCAATGTCACTCAATGGAGCGTACTTATTGGGATGCTGCAGTCCTGGATCGGCCTCCCTGGCACTTCCCCCTCTACCCCTCCTGACTGTCACCCATCTACTCTTTGCTAGTGCCTGCACCTCTTTGTCTCCATCCGCCTCTGTGCTGGCTCCTGCCGGCACCTGCCGTGTACGTTCCTGGCTCTCCTTTAGTATGGAGGGACTTCTCAGTGCTGACAGTTGCTTCCCCAGATTCAGAACCTGGGCTTCCAGGGAAACAATGTGCTTACATTTTGCACAGCAGTATTCGCCCTCGTTCGGATGATCAAGGAACGCATACATGCAGCAAGATGTACAAAGAGTCGCCTCTCCACACCCGCCGGGCATCGTACTTATTAAATTTAGTGAGGATTTGGGGATTTTACCCTGTCCAAATTACCTAGCAGCTAGCTTCCTGGCACTAATACTCAAGACAATACACAGGTACACAACAAGACAATACACAGGTACTCACAGACCTACGTGCAATCGCAGAACAGTCGCAGACCTATGTGCACTCGCAATACTCAAGTATACACTACACAATACACAAGTACTAACGATCCACACACACTACTCAGAAAACACTCAGGTACTCACACTACACAGGTACTATGACCCCTGTTATAACCTCCTGTTTTAAACTCTGGTTTTTAACTCACCACTTAGACCAGTTCCACTTGGACTAAGTTCCACAGCCACGTTATCCGATCATAGGGTCTATGGGTGCTATCTGAACACAGAATTATTCCGTGGGAATCCATATATGTACAAAATACCTACAACTCTCAAACCCCTGATGAAGGTACCAGAATACAGAAAACGTGACGGGTATCGGGGCACACCACCCCTGTGAGAGTATATCTACCTTTTTCACCTTGTATACATTTTGTGATCTGATTCTGTATTTATTGAGTATGGAATGACTTTTTATCTTTGTATGTTATAGACGCTTCTACGTCTTTTTTAAGTATTTCAATAAAATTCATTTTTTATTCTAAGAGGTGGTGGCCTGTTAAAGTCCCATTAAAGGGGGATCTCTTTTTCTATGGTTCATTTTGCAAGGGATGAGACCACCACACTCTACATTTGTTATGATGGAAGCCCCCTGTTTTGTCCGAAACAAAGAGGAGACCATCACTCACCAAATCCTCGCTCATCCCATCGAGACCTTTACCAGCGCAGCCTGGGCTCGCCCTCTTCGCCATCCACGAGGAGAGACCACCCTGCTGTTTAGAGAGCCCTTTCTCCACACAGCCACGTACTAACATACACATGTAAATGCTTTCATTACCTGTTACCCTTACCCCCAGTGTTACCCTCTGACTTCTCTGCCCCTCTACTCCTTCTCTCCTGGTTTAGTCTGTTCTGTAGCCCAGGACGAACCTTCCTCACAGACGCTTCCCCACGCCACCTACGTCTATTACCTACGATCCCCCTGGAAGCTATTCACAATTCCACCTTGATGGGAACTCGCAGCAAGATCTTACATACTTCGACTGCAAACTGGCACCAAACAAGCCCTGAAGCTTTAACCTGCACCAAGGTTTGTACCGTTGTGATCTAACTCACATTTCTGAGGTAACCTAACCTATTGTTCCTACTTACCCAAGTTGTATGTGTCCTCCTGAACTTTGCATGAAACACAGCCTGACTTTCTGCAAGCTCAAGGACACTCTGTAGATCCCTATCTAATCAAAGCTAACGGCATGGTTTCATCGGCTTTGACTTTTATTCCAAGCCCTTGAGATGCTCCCCTATAGCAGATTTAGCTAACTTAGCTTCTGTGGATAATGCACCTCCTCCATAAGGCCTGCTTGCCATCTGCTATAATAATATGGAACATTAACAGTCACATTTTTAGCAGCACATGCCGATCTCAGAAGATATCAACCCCATCCAACCGCCTATACAGAACATGACCGATGGGCTTTATTGGTCAACCCATATGATGTCCTGTTACACGTCACAGATGCAATTATCTTTCTGCAACCACGTCATAAGAAGTTTGTATGTCTAATAGCTTATAATGTACTTTGCCCATGTCTGGGGTTCTAAACAGATATTAGGAGTATACAATATCTCGTCCGCCGGGGGCAGTGTCATTGTCAGTGTCAGGGGGAGGTGTAGTGGACACCCCCCCCTTCAAAATTTCAAAAGCGCATTTCATACCCCAAATATTTAACATATAATCTATACTGCAAATCTGAGCTCGCATAAATTAACTGATTGCAGTGATCCTTTATTATTATGACACCCCTGGTTTCCGAGATATTGGGGGGGATGGGGAAGAGAAAAGTTTCTTCTTATCAATACTATTCATATCAACACGGTAGTGCATTATATTGTCCTGGGCTGTGCAAACAGAGAGAAAATTTGGTGGGATTTTGTAGGCGCCAGGTAAGTAATTTTAAACAGACATCACAGCAATAAAAAATATAAATGACATTTTATTGAACATAGACAGGGTTTAAAAAATTATACTGGCTGTGCATAATATAGAACTAACAGTGATATATAACAACATAGAAAATAAGGGGTCACTCAGCACTTATAATCCCTACATGTTTCGCCCGTTGGGGCTTCCTCAGGGGATATGTGTTGAGGGACCAAGCTGGATATCTCTCTAAGTAGAATAAACATACAGTTAGAAACCATCAACAATAGTAACTCGAATTATATAATCAAGAAGAAAATAAGAGATGTTAGTGACTTTCCATAGCTAGGTAATTTAACTGCCAACTGATAAATAGTTACCTGTTATAAACATGCAACCAGGAATAGGAGGACAGACATTGCACTGTACTGGAAAGGGTGTGGCCTGGGTGGGCCCAAATGGGGGCCGTGGGACCGTGTCTGCCGTATAAAGGAATAATGTGAATGGGATGGTGAAAAAGGAAAGAATGTGAAGAAATAAGGGAAGAAAAGGGAAGGGGGGGGAAGGGAAAGAAGGGAGGGGCGGGGGGGAAGAGAAAGGGGGAAAGGGGAAGGACGTAAAGAAAAGGGGGGATAGGAAGAGAGCTTGAAGGAAAGGAGGGGGGATGAAGAATAAGGAGGGATGGAAACAAAGGGGAAATGGAAGAAACTGGGGAGGGAAGTGTTGGAAGGGCAGGGTGGGGGGCAGGAATAATTGAGGGGAGAGGGAAAAGGGACACAGGGGGAGGGGGTGGGGGTGTGGAGGTGAAAAAATAATAAAAAGGTGAAATGTGAAATAAGTGCAACCAGGGGATATTGGTGATCAAAAAAGATGAAGTAATGTGGTGATAAAACTGGATTAAATAAACCAGAGAAAGGGCATACTTACACAGGACCAATTAAGTCTAAAGGGAAGCAGGGGCTGCCAGATAGGAAGTTTATCTGATTGAGGAAAAGGAAGGGCCAATAGTGAATGTCTGTATTAATTAATACTGATTGAAAGAAGTGTGTATGGGAAGGGAAGTGAAGGTAATACCAAAATAGGGTTAATTCAGAAAGATGGAAAATTGGCAAATACTGTCACTTATATTGGTCCTCCATATAGGACAAAATCAAAACCCTGTATACAGATCATCTATAACCACCTACCAAATGAAAGGTGGGAGGAAAAGTTCCTCTAAAAGACGGTAACAGGTGCTTGTATTTAATGAGTGTTTCACATGAACCAGCATAGTTATACAGAAAAGGCAAATGGATTCAAAGGAAAGGTCAAAAACAATAAGCAGCAGACTTATGTTGGGAGGAATGGCAACAGAGGAAAAGTTGTGGGAAATACCTTGTGCAGGAGGACATCCAATGGAGCGGGGGACACGGGAGAGCAGCGAACAGACAAATGAGAATGGGAGTAGAGAACTACATTACCCACGTGTCGGCGGACACGTGATCAGCATGTAAGTGTCTTTAAACTTCTCTCACTACATCACATTTAGATGACGGACGGGCTGCCACTTTGGTGTATCCTCCTGCACAAGGTATTTCCCACAACTTTTCCTCTGTTGTCATTCCTCCCAACATAAGTCTGCAATTGTCCTGGGCTATTCTGGTCCCTGCTCTTCCCATCCACTCTTTCCCACATCCTTTACCAATACCCTCCCTCCCTTCTCCCCCTGCTGCCCTTCCCCTCCTCCTCATTTCCCCCCATCCCCTCCCTCCCTTCTCTCCACCCTTCTCTCCCCCCTTTCCCTCCCTTCCTTCACTTCTTCTATCCCTCATCCTCTTCCTCTGCCCCTCCTCCCCTCTCCCCCCCTCCTCCCCGTTCTAGTTTACTTGTTCTCTCTTAGCTCACCATTATGAGATACAATTGTACACTCTTACTGGATTTAAAGGCAATAAGCTTTCTACCCTATTTCGTTAAAATTATATTTTGTTGAAATATTCTGATTAGTCAATGTGTTCCGATGGCTGAATCATTATTAGCGCTTAAGTTTTATGTGTTTTATGTGTTTTATACTTTGGAGAATAATTGGTTAAAGGTCATCTTACCTAGACGGTCCCCCCCTACATTTTCCCTACACATTTTCTAAAGCTACCTATCTCTTTCTCACCTGCTTGTGGAGGCCCCATGGTCTTCGTCCCTCCTTTCATCCCCACACAGCGGTCCTTTTGGATCTTAGCTGAAACCACCAGCATCTCCCTATATAGGTGAAGCAGCTTGCCTGCTATCACCTCTGGTATTTCCCTACCCTCATCTCTCAGTATCTTCTACGCTGCCCCCCATTTTTTTTCTTCTTTTCTCCTGACTACCTTTATTTCCCACTAGCTCACACCCCTTCTCACACCCCTTCTCACCCCCACCCCCAAAGGTCCCTGCATACCCCCTTCCTTCCCCTTCCTATCTTGCTTCTTACACTAGGCTCGTGTGCCTCTGCCCCCACTCAGCTGTCCTCCTCCCCAACTCCGGTCCACTTCCCTTTAGACACCCAACAATTTATATTGGGACATCCCTTCTACTAATCAATATGCAGAGTAAATCTCTCGTCACGCCCCCTTAACCTTGAAATGTCTATCGCTAAACTGAAAAGACCTTAATCTACCGGAAAAAAGGTCACAAATGCTGTCCTCTCTCACGAAACCCAAGGCACACTTCATTTATCTACAGGAAACACACTTTCGGTCAGATTCTATACCTAAATTGTCCAATCACATATACCAATCTGCTTTCCATGCCACAAACCCTCAGTCCAAGACCAAAGGGGTCTCTATCCTAGTACCCAAACATGCAGACTTTCATCTTTCTTAGGGGCACCTATGCTACCAAACCAATAACACTAGCCAACATCTACTGCCCCAATGAGCACCATGTCACCTTTTTCAGGAAAACCTGTGAACTTCTATCCTTTTTTCAAAAGGGTATAGTAATTCTCGGAGGAGACTTCAATGTCCCTTTGAATCCTGTACTAGATGCCTCCACGGGCTCCTCTAGCTTAACCTTTAAAGCCCTACACCAGATTAAATTGGAACTCCAGAAACTTACCCTGCATGAGGCTTGGCGTACTCTGTCTCCCTCTACCAAAGACTACACTTTTTACTCCGCCCCTTTCCAGAAATACTCTAGGATCAACTACTTCTTCCTTTCTCAAACAGACCTACCATGCTTACAATATTCCACGATCAAACCCATGTTTCTCTCAGATCATCACCCGATCAGAATCACCCTTTCCTTCCCTGAGACCTGCTCGAAAACAAAAATCTGGCATTTAAACCCCTCCCTTTTGAAAGACCCTGCGACTATTGAGCGCTTAGACATGTGCATTCATTTTCGTCAGAATGCATTTTCGTCCGAATTTCAGGTATTTCCGTTATCGTTTTAACAAACGATAACGAAAGTGCAGAATACGAAACCCGAAAGTACCTACATAAATGCTTGATTTTCATTTTCGTTGCGACAACAGTTCGATATAGATAGGAGATTCGACATGACGCTGACAATAACAATCTGTGTCTATCGAACCTGTGGTCGAATGTGCCTAACCTTAACTCTATTAGTCCAAGATTATTCTACATAGAGAGATAAGATTCGACATAGAGAGAAAAGATTCGACATAGAGAGAAAATATCGCTGCTGGAATTGGGTGGGGGAAGTAAAATAAAAATAATGATGATGATGAATGTTATTGGCTGATTGTAACCAAAGAGGAGGGGCAGTAAAATAGCTAGAACTAAGTACACACGTACAGCCAACTTACTTTCACTTACGATTTGCTAGCAGAGAGAGACACACACACTGAATCATTTCAGAAGACAGTCAATCTTAGCTGGTCCGTTTGTCAGAGAACCTGAATTATTTAGCAATTAAGCATAAGCACAGCAACAGAACAATAGTGAAGCAAGCTACAGTTCAACTTAACTTTTTCATAATAATCTGCTGCTATTGTGTTGGTGTTGTGAACTTGATAGTGATACTAGTGTTGCCCGTGTTGTGGGGGGGGATTTATTATTATAGATTCTATATTATAATGCCATATCAATATCTGACACAACGTTGGATGCCGCGCCCGCCATTGCACTTGAAAATTGAGAAACAAATGTGAAAGTTGGCTGACTGTTGGGGTAGAGTAGACTATTCAACATGAACGACGAAGATTCGACAAAGCAATGAAAAACATACAAACGTTGAATCTTTGGCTTATGGTGACTGTCGAAAGTTCTAAGAAGCTAAACTGTACAACGCTGCAATCGTACATTTCTGGTCAAATGCATCCACCCATAGGCTATAGAAAAATTCTAATGTTGGTTGACTAGTAAAATAATTAATAAATATAATTATTACTAGTCATACAACATTAGAATTCTACTACAGCTAGCTTGTAGGCGGAAAATTTGACCAGAAATGTACACTTACAGTTTAGCTGCTCCGTCGAATCTTCTTTGAACATTCGACAGACACCCTAAGCCTTCAATGACAGATTCAACCTTAATTAATTTGGATTTTTGGACGAATGCAATTTTTAACAGAAAACAAAATAAATAAAAATGAATTTCGGGAGTAACTAAATAAATTTATTTTTCGGACGAAAACGAAATTCCGAAACGAAATATTTCAGTGTGCACATGTCTAACACGCATCCGCCAATACTTCGCAGAAAATGATAGCTCAGAGGTGTCCCCTATCTCCCTCTGGGAAGCACATAAATGTGTGATCCGAGGAGAACTACTGGCCTTAGCTGCAAATACTAAAAAGGAATCCCAAGCAAAGATGAGTGCCTTAACACAGACTATCAAATCACTAGAATTAGCTCATAAACGAACTCTAGCACAGTCTACCCTTCAGGATCTGATCTATGCTTGTTCCATTCTCCTGGAGGAATTAAGTAAGCTCACTAAGCGGCGCTACATTCTTGGTCAGAGGATCTTCTACGAGCATGGCAACAAAAGCGGTCGCTTACTTGCCTGCTCAGTCCAAGCTTCCAAACCCTCCTCTATAATTCACCATGTACGCGATGCGCGGGGAGTGCTTCTGGCGAGGAATGAAGATATTGCGAGCGAATTTGAGAAATTTTACTCAAAGCTTAATAATCTACGCACAAGCCATACAAACCAGATCCCTGCCGAGTCTCGCACTAAAAACATTAGAGAATTTCTATCCCAATATGGCCTCAAAACTTTAACCCCCCAACAGGTTCAGGAGATGGAGGACTCTCTCTCAGGAATTGAATTGGAGACTGCTATTAAACAAATGAAACCGGGTAAAAGCCCAGGCTCGTACGCGATGCGTGAGGAGTGCTTCTGGCCAGGAATGAAGATATTGTGAGCGAATTTGAGAAATTTTACTCAAAGCTTTATAATCTATGCACAAGCCATACAAACTAGATCCCTTCCGAGTCTTGCACCAAAAACATTAGAGAATTTCTATCCCATTATGGCCCCAAAACTTTAACCCCCCAACAGGTTTAGGAGATGGAGGACCCTCTCGGGAATTGAATTGGAGACTGCTATTAAACAAATGAAACCGGGTAAGAGCCCAGGTCCGGACAGCTTTACTCTCCAATATTATAAACTGTTTGCGGATGTTCTCTCCCCTACACTTCTCTCTACTTTTAATGCACTAGCAGACCCCCTTATATCTCCTGATAAAATGCTGTCAGCCCATATATCTGTTATTTCTAAGGAAGGGAAAGACCCCATTCAAGTAACTAACTACAGACCAATCTCCCTCCTTAATGTGGACATCAAGCTTTATGCGAAGATGCTAGCCAATAGGTTGCTCCCTTTAATGCCTAAAATTATTTCCACAGACCAAGTGCGATTCATTCCTGGTAGGGAGGCCAGGAATAACACCATTCGTACCCTGAACATCCATCATTGGCTGACATCCTCAAAATCCCAAGGCTTTCTTCTTTCCCTGGACACAGAGAAGGCATTTGACAGGGTGGTGTGGGACTATATGCACGAAATTCTTAGGGCCTTGGGCCTTGAGACCCGCATGTTAGCACATATAATGTCTCTGTATTCTTGTCCTACCGGGGTCATAATGGGTCAATGGACACCTGTCAAACGTCTTCTCCGTTTCTAATGGTACACGCCAAGGTTGCCCTTTATCCCCCCTAATCTATGTACTAACTCTCAAACCTTTCCTCAATAGACTACGAAATAACCCCAACATTCAGGGAGTGCAGGTGAAAGAAAAGAAATACAAGGCTGCAGCTTTCGCTGACGACATCTACTGTCCCTAACATCCTCTCGAATCTCATTGCCTAACCTTCTCAAAGATCTTGCTACCTTTGGTGCACTGTCCAATCTTAAAATCAACCATACGAAATCTCAAGCCTTAAACATATCCCTTCCTCAGCAAGAAATACTCCACTGCCAAGACTCCTTTCCCTTTAAGTGGGAGAAGGAGGCGATCACGTACCTCGGTATTAGAATCCCATCCCATCTTTCAGATCTTTACATGAAAAACTTTCACACTGCCCTCCTCAAGGCACAAAACCACCTGAGGGACTGGATGGGATTGAATGTCTCTTGGTTTGGCCGGCCAGCTTTAATTAAAATGAAAAGAATATATATAGGGCGCACAAGACTGACGTAGTCTAAACAATGTCTCTATATGAAGGGGCAGTCCAAAAAAAGGGGGTGCTGGTAAAGATGGTAATAAGATCGTGGAATGATATCTTCAGCACAAAGGGCTGCAGCTTTAAAAGACTGAAGCAGGATCTATAGGAACATAAAAAACAAACAAAGGCGCCTCTAAGTGCAGAAGAAAAACAAGTTTAATGCCCCAACTGGGTTCAAAAACACTTACAGGATGGAGGGTGTAATCAGGCACATCATAAGTAAGGCTGAATTGGAAGGGGTCACGGTGGGAGAACGCCTTCAGAGGGAATGGATGTAGTTGTCACTAGCAGCAGCAGGGTGAAACACAGGAAGCCGCTGTGAAGCCGGCGTCGTCAGCGTGGAGAGACGGCGTACCCGGAAGTGATGTCATCCACTGAGCGGCTCCGTAACCAGCCTGGACTGCAAACACACAGCCAGAAGGGGGATGTGATGTCATCACTTAAAGGGAAAGGAGTCTTGGCTTCCTGTGTTTCACCCTGCTGCTGCTAGTGACAACTACATCCATTCCCTCTGAAGGCGTTCTCCCACCGTGACCCCTTCCAATGCAGCCTTACTTATGATGTGCCTGATTACACCCTCCATCCTGTAAGTGTTTTTGAACCCAGTTGGGGCATTAAACTTGTTTTTCTTCTGCACTTAGAGGCGCCTTTGTTTGTTTTTTAATTAAAATGATCATTCTCCCACGCATTTTATACTTAATTCAATCCGTACCGATACACCTACCGACAATTTTCTTTTTGAGCTACCAGAAAGCTTGTTCCACTTTTATATGGAAGAACTCCCCACCACGTATTAAATACT
This sequence comes from Lithobates clamitans, assembly GCA_037952925.1. Taxonomy (NCBI): domain Eukaryota; kingdom Metazoa; phylum Chordata; class Amphibia; order Anura; family Ranidae; genus Lithobates; species Lithobates clamitans. Next base: position 8,956,957 of record JBBGZY010000304.1, read on the forward strand.
CCTGACTAACACTTCACAAAACCAAAGGTGGCATCAGGCTTCCAGACCTACATAAATATTATATGGCGTGCCACCTTACCAGAATAGCAGACTGGAATATCCACACGCTTAAAAAGAAATGGATACATCTTGAAAATTCTTTTACACCCACTCCTCTTCATTTGCTCCCCTGGATTCTCCCCAAACACTGGCCATCTCACATCTCGTCTCATCTGCTCATTTACCCCTCTCTTTTGGCCTTTAAAAAAGCATCACAATGCAGGACACTCGCACCCATCCCAGGACCTCTAACTACTTTAAGAGGAAACCCGGCTTTCCCCCCAGGTGAATCCCAACAATTCTTATGTCAGGAATGGCCTTATGAAGATGTCCTGGCCCTCCAGTTTTTCTCGGGTGGGTCACCTATCACCCTTGAGAAAGTAAACACAATCACTAAGACCATCTCTTTCCCCTTCTGGACCTTTAGGCAAATACGGCACTTCCTCGGGACCCATACACTCAAAACCAACTGGACAAGACAACTCACACCTTTTGAAGACCTTTGCCATCGTAAAACACCACAGAGACACCTCATATCCTTCCTACATGCCCTCCTTTTGGAGGAGACCAACCACGAGCCACCTCCTTCACAGTTAGCTTGGAATAGGGACCTGCCAACACCTCTAACCAGGGAGGATTGGAACACTGCATATGAATACGGTCACAAAGGTTCACTGAATGTTGCCATCCAGGAGAATTGTTACAAAATAACTATTAGATGGTACAGGACTCCGTCCCGCCTTCATAAATTTCCCCCCGCCATTCCCAACACATGCTGGAGATGCGAAAAATCAGAGGGTACCATGCTTCACATCTGGTGGGATTGCGAAAAAATACAACCCTTTTGGAGAGAGATCCACAGCATTATAACCAATGTTACTACATTTACCTTAGATTACTCGCCCGCACAATTCCTCCTACATCATACAACCCTAGTAAAAAAAAATTACTACAAATAGCTATGCATATGGTGAATGCAGCTAAGCTTTGCATACCAAATCACTGGCACTCTAAAAATACACCGACAACCAGAGAATGGTTGGCGAGGGTCTCGAACATAAAAAAACATGAAAGACTTAATCCATATCTCTCAAGATAAGATGCACAAATTTACAGTCACTTGGGCATGTTGCAACCACGTTACAACATCAGATAGATACCACCAATATGTCCCATAACATGAAAATGATCCTGCAGAAGTGATCCTGGATCTCCTTAATGAACTGGAGGATTTTGGGGCGGTTGGGGGGCGGAGTCACATGAGAATGCTCCATGCCTCTCCGCCATCACACTCACAACTATCCCCCCCCCCTTTTTTTTTTTACCCAACCTACTTCTTTCTTTTTACTTCTTTATATACGGATTTACCCTTCCCCTTTCCCTTATGTTGGTCGATTGCCATGGTTTCAACTGGAACCTTCACAGAACCTCTCACCCCCATCCCTGCCCATGTTTAGTCTTCTGTCAATACATATGACATCTTAGGTTGCAATACCTTCACACCTTCATACCTTTTGACCTGAAGTGAACGCCTAAGCTAACTCCCACGCTTGGCTCCCTGTAGTGGGGGGAAGGGGGAGGTCAAAATGTAAGAGAGACCCTCCACCTAATGATGTTATGTTTTATGCACAAGTTTAGTTCATGATAGAGTCTTCCCAGGCTGTTCCACCAAATTGTATCCTAAGACTGTAAACTCATTCTGTTGTTGAAAATGTGACTTTATTGACTCTCTTGTACTGTACTTCCTATGTACACCCTTTTCTTACAGAATAAAATAAAAAACTTTAATGGAAAAAAAAAGTAATTTAGGAATGTGGTGGTAATGGCACTGCTAGATATTAGTGTAATGGATTAAAGTGGCATGTGCTCATAAGCATACAAATAAATGTAAACCAATGTGCCAAATACAACAAATATGTGCTGAAATTGATACGGAACTACTCTGCAGTAGAATTGCACATGTAAAGTGACATGTGCTGTGAACTTGGTGAGTGGTATGATCCAATAATAAAAAGTGGCTACCGCTACTTGGAAAAAAAAAGGATATGTATGTGTAGCACTAACTCACGGTGGAGCTGCTGGTTTAAGCGGGTCTGTTACCTTCACTTTGTTTCCCTCTGTTTCACCGGCACCGGGTCTAGGGGTTCCGTTGAGTTTACTGCTGGACGACACACGCACCACAACACTGGAGTACGTTTTCAATGCGTTCAAACTTTAGGAAGTAGCAGGAAAGAGACGGAAAGGGAAACCTTCAGGAGAAACTCAAATATCTTCTTACAAGATCTTAGCGACAAATGTCCCGGTAGAATTCAGATAATTATGTGGAAAGCATTCCCCTCATGGGACGCACTCTTTGCTCGTCTGGATAGGCCTCTATCACCGGTCTAGCAGCCAGTACGCAGCACGAATCTAAAGTCTCTGCCACAGACTTACTTGGGGGGGTAAATCTGCACAATCCTCTGCCACAGGATGTATCAGATCTTCTGCAGTGAACAGTCAGTCACAGTGCCTGAACCTTTAAGCCGAACCGGCGACACTATGCTGTATAATTACTTCTTTTGGATACGTCCTACAACCGAGTCATCAGGCCCCTCTATAGACCAGCACGCTGTGTGATCTCTCCAAGACGGGTCCTCCCCTGGGATCTCCTTGGCTGTCCAGCTTCGTCACACAGGACCGACAGCTCAGGAACCTTCCTCGGCCGTGGTGGGAGGCCCCAGACAAGCCTCTGGACCCACCCCTGTGCCGTAGCATCGTGGGCTTCCCGATCGGAGGACCACGAGGTAGCTCCTTAATGCATACCTGTCGGCCAGGAGGGCCAGCAGGTGGCTGCAAAACGACCTTAGAACATGGCGTCTGTCCCATAAATACCCCCTTCCCAGAATGCAACTCGGAGGGCCACCTCCACCGAGCTTGTCTCCGAGACAGAGGAGCATCTATACACTTCGACACGTTGCCCTTCCAACACTGACTAATGGTAACAGCGATACCCACCGGTCAGCACGGAAGCACACACAAAGTCAGCCAAGCTGGAACAGAGGCGAACTTTTAACCTTCCTAACACACAATTTACTAAATTTACCTAATCTGCGGTAGATTGTAAATCTACCAGCGCTACATACTCCCCCCACTACAATAGATGTTGTCCCCAACGTCTGTCCTGAATGCAGTAACTGTAACTCTCAAGCCTGAGAGTAGCATTTGAGTTTCTCATAACTTTAGATAGGCAAAGAGAGAGAAAAAGACAGTTTAAAGACATTTATGAGACTTATATCTATAAAACATTATGTTCACAGCCGCGAACAAAACCACAATATAATAATTTTTTTTCAACCTCACTAACTAACTAGCTGAAAAGCCTCCCAGCTATACATATGATCCGATGATCCCTGAAAAAGAAACACACATATATACACACTGCGCAACACCAGGAGCAAAGCCTCATTTAAAATGAGACTCTCTTCCTATGATTTGAATTAGAAAGAATATGTACTTTTGGAGTCCATCCCTGCACAAGAACTTTTCTTATAAAAGAAATCCGGCTAGCAAACAGAAGTCCTTGGATTTAAACTCAGAACAGGATCTGTAGATCTTGACCACGCAGATCTCTTTGCCCTGTCGCTATCTAACTAGCTAACTTCAAAGTAATAGTGTCCACAATTACCAGTAAAACCGAGCATCTGGTAGAGTCACATATTTTCCTTCTTTATCTACAGTGGTAATAAAATATACAGCATTGTCCTTTCCCGGTCTGCAGATCACCAGTTTATCAGCATAGATATGCCGACCATAGTTCCAATGAACAAAGCATCCTTTCAAACGTTCATCCATCCGGACAGAACATCCAGTCTTTCTATAGGGCTTAGGCACAGACAAGTAGTCCCAAATAGCTTCATTGTACCAAAGTTCCCACAACAGCACTGTGCGCCTCTACACAGGGCGATGTCTTCCCAGAACTCATGGCAGTCCATTCAGGAAAGGTCATTGTGGAGGCAACATCTTCGCCTTGTGACCACAATAGCTCTTGCGACATGGTTTCGAACAAGTCATCATCCCCGGAAAGATCCGACATGGATTCTATCTCCGAGTCTCTCAATTCTTCTGCTGGCAAATACTTATTTACAGTCCCCAACAATGGCTTACTCGTTCCAGGCATAGACTCTGGTAGCTCTGGCTCAGGTAACCTCTGGGGTAGGCCTCGACCACGGCCGTGAGAAGCCTTCACATAACCCACCTTCTTCTGAGTAGGCACCACAGGAACAGGTGTAGTAGACTCAGGAATCAAAGTAATGTCTCCTAATGAGACGGCAACAGCAGTATCTCTTTCTGAAACATTGTCGGTAGCAACAGGCGAAGTGGCGGCCCGTCGCTCTCTCTCTGTAGCGATAGCAGCTTCCACTGTATTGATACCTGTCACCCAATCCATTCGGTAGGCATGGAGTGGCATAGTAGGTGGCTCCACTACAAACAAATACTCTCCACACTGCGGACATCGGCCGAATGGACGAAGATGCACGGCCAATCTTCCACATCGATGGCAGGTCATGCCCAGTCCCTCAACATCTCCCGAGGTATACAGGACAAACTACCCCTGCGGTTTCATTCGAACTCCAGTATCCGTGAGCAGAGTTCCAGATTGCACAGTATTCATCACGGTGCTTGCAGGGAACACTCTGGGTCCCACAACCGATTGCAACGCTGGAAAAGACATGGTCACACTCTGATCTTTTCAACACGATCACGAGGCTTCTCTTCTCCTCTGGCACCAAGCACACTACACGCGTCCCACGCAGTAGCAAGTAGGGTAACTCCTCCCACTTGTTCTTTCAGTCACATAGCTCCCGGGCCTCTTCTGGCGCCCAGCGTCTACGCACCCAAAAGCAAAGTCCTGCAGTTTAACCTTTCCTCTTCCTGAAAAGATTTTTTTTTCAAAGTCCAGCTCTCTCTGTAAACTCCCGGTAAAACACTCCACTGGGTTGCAATAATTGTCGTCGGTCAACAAATCCCGAACGACGCACCCACATGTAGCACTAACTCACGGTGGAGCTGCTGGTTTACGCGGGTCTGTTACCTTCACTTTGCTTCCCTCTGTTTCACCGGCACCGGGTCTAGGGGTTCCGTTGAGTTTACTGCTGGACGACACATGCACCAACACTGGAGTACGTTTTCAATGCTTTATTGAACAGTCAAACCTTAGGAAGTAGCAGGAAAGAGACGGAAAAGGAAACCTTCAGGAGAAACTCAAATATCTTCTTACAAGATCTTAGCGACAAATGTCCTGGTAGAATTCAGATAATTATGTGGAATGCATTCCCCTCATGGGACGCACTCTTTGCTCGTCTGGATAGGCCTCTATCACCGGTCTAGCAGCCAGTACGCAGCACGAATCTAAAGTCTCTGCCACAGACTTACTTGGGGGGGGTAAATCTGCACGATCCTCTGCCACAGGCTTTATCAGATCTTCTACAGTGAACAGTCAGTCACAGTGCCTGAACCTTTAAGCCGAACCGGCGACACTATGCTGTATAATTACTTATTTTGGATACGTCCTACAACCGAGTCACCAGGCCCCTCTATAGACCAGCACGCTGCGTGATCTCTCCAAGACAGGTCCTCCTCTGGGATCTCCTCGGCTGTCCAGCTTCATCACACAGGACCGACAGCTCAGGACCATTCTTCGGCCATGGTGGTAGGCCCCAGACAAGCCTCTGGACCCACCCCTGCGCCGTAGCATCGATCGGAGGACCACGAGGTAGCTCCTTAACGCATACCTGTCGGCCAGGAGGGCCAGCAGGTGGCTGCAAAACGACCTTAGAACATGGCGTCTGTCCCATAAATACCCCCTTCCCAGAATGCAACTCGGAGGATCACCTCCACCGAGCTTGTCTCCGAGACAGAGGAGCATCTATACACTTCGACACGTTGCCCTTCCAACACTGACTAATGGTAACAGCGACACCCACCGGTCAGCACGGAAGCACACACAATGTCAGCCAAGCTGGAACAGAGGTAAACTTTTAACCTTCCAACATACAATTTACTAAATTTACCTAATCTGCGGTAGATTGTAAATCTACCAGCGCTACATATGGATCACCATAAAAGCGTGACCTGTGTTGTCAAAAAGTGACTGGTGCAGTTCAAATTTCATAATGTGATACCATTGCTGTTATTATATACTATATAAATGTTATAAATTAATGAACCAACATAAAATAAATGTCCATGAACTGAGAAGACTACAAAAATAATAATAAAAATAAAATGAAAAGTGAATGGCAGTGTATTCAAAATTATTAATAAATGATGGTTCTTCACAACAAATCAAATGACTTGTGACTTTCTTCCCTCCTGTGCCTGGTAAGTAAATATATTTATAGGTGCAGGTGCTCCAAACCGTGCAAAGCACATACAGGTATTTGTTGTCTTGGGTTTGCACATTGGTTTACATTTATTGGTAGGCTTACGAGCACATGTCACTTTAATCCATTACACTAATATCTAGCAGCGCCATTAACATCCCATTCCTATATCACTTTTTATTGTATAAAATGTATTTATTTTTTTAGTTGTATGCACATGTATTTGTATACACTGGCCAATAGCACTGCATAGGATTGATTAATATATGAATGAGAGAAAACATTGCAACACAACACCAGCACTACAGAAGTTAAAAAGGAAGCTACACAACAGTTAATACTGGAACTGATATATAGAGAACTGGACATGCTGACAGATCTTATCCTGAGGAAGAGGGCTGTGGATCTTTAAAACTGGTAGATGAGAGTAGCTGTTTGAAATCTTGAAGTCTCTTGGGTAGTATAGCTGTCTGGTTGGCCACTAGACAAGCAGCTCCATTTTAAAGCCCCTGAACCCTGGATTATTCAGCCGACTTCTAAACTCTGTGTCAATCCTGGGGAAACCTACTGCTAAGTGAAAACACACCACCACTGATCCTCCTCCTCCCTCCTCTTCTGCTTTTGGGATTTTTTTTGGGAGTGGGGAGCCAGTAACTAGTTTTGTCAGGTACTTACTCCGACTTCCAATACAATCGTATGCTATGCGGTGAACCTCATTGAAGTCTAAGGGAGGTGAATCTTATTGTTCGGTTCTGGCCATTTATAGAGCTAATAGGTGGGCTTTAGTCCAACAAAATTTACGGCAATCTGGGCACTGCCATGGGGACATTTACCTACTGAATTGTCAGCTCTACCTAAAAGCTCCAAAACACACTGACAATTTCTTCAAATATGACTACTGTGTACCCATCCTTTTTTAAAAAGGAGTCTGGGTAACCCATTCCTTCAAATTCTTGGTTCTTGTGTCTCAGTTGACTAGAGGCATAGGCTATGCACTGCATAGGTTGTTAGTTATATCATATTCTTATTCACAAACTTTATGGTTTCCTTCAAATTATGTGCAGTAACCTGCATCTTTCTTTCTGCAAAAGGCAGGTTTTCACAAGGAAACACCAAAAACAATTGTTTTCTAAGTGCCATATTCACACCACAATGAAGCAGAAGGTGAAGAAACATGCAGCATATCTATATTTTACTGCACCAGAGCTCATTTGAAGTTTTCATCCATCCATCCATGAGTTTCTATGCATCACAGCTGAAATAACTGAAATGTCAGTTTGTGAAAAATGCAAGACACCCCCCCCCCCCACTGCCCATTCAAAACAGACACCAACCTGCACAGGAAAACAACTTTTTGTGAATGAGCCCTAAAATTCTCAGAAATGATTTCTTATTTAACTCATGGTACAGGCAAATCCAAACCCCGTCCTTATATAGTAATTTGATTTGACTGTTTTTCCCTTTTTATTTTGTCATAATACTATATATCTGTTTGGCAACAGGTCAATGCTTTCTGTACTTGCGCCTTTCTTTTCTCTTCACATTAGTCTGCTCATTTTAGGTACAGTCAGATTATAATACCCTCCTCAAGTCTGCATGCTTTGATCTGTTTTCATATTAGCTTGCAGCTCTGGGGATAGAAAGAAACAAGCGCTGTTTCCACAGACCTTTTGTATACATAACCTTTAACATACTACAAAGTACAGAAGTGTTGAATAAAGAGATGCTTGAGCTGGAGTATGTGTGTTTTTTTTTACTACATGTAAAAAACATGTCTGTAGATGCATCAATGTGAAAATGTTGTTATTCAGCTGTATAGAGTTCTAAATAAGAATTTCTAAAAAGAAATGATCAAAAATTGCATTGTAGAGATCTCAGTAAAAACAAGTTTATTTAAAGCAAAAATAATTTTAAAAGAACAAAATGTATATATGTATGTATATATATCACACGACAGAAGCCATGGAAGACATTTCCCCAATTTAGTTTTATGTGTAGTTCCTATTGATTTCATGTTAAACTCAAGCATGATTTCATAAAACCATGATAAATAACCTTGACAAATGTAAAATGTGACAAAATGTATTATGAGCAAATAATACAATACAATAATGTAACTGATGACAAATCACAAAAGCTTATATCTGAAAAAAGCATCAATAATAATAGGAAAGATTTGTATTTTACACCGAAAATTATGTTTGGATTAATGTTCTTGGAACAAGATGCAAAGTGTCTTATATCAATTCCATGTGCTGTGGAGATTGCATGTCGTGATTTGCAGTCTTTTGGAATTTTATCAATGACTTCCTGAAAATTCTCATAAATTGTGGTGATTATGATGCAGTGATCAATCATATTGAAAATATATTTGTTACAATAGTTCTATTTGTCAGTCCAATATCTTGCTAACCAAATTATGGTTATTATTCATCATGTGCTAAGCTATGCAAGCACACAACAAATTATTCTAAAAGAGCATAGATTTTTACTTATTTTTTTCATTTCCTGAATGATCTTTGTGCTTTAGCACACATCATTGAAATGGTAAATGGGGGGAAGGGACATGAAGATCTATTCTTGATTAATGTACATTTTGATTATACATTTTATGTCCAGGTAGATAATCTCCTGATAGGACCTTGCTGTCATGTTACAGCAAACTGCCCTTGACATTAATGTCTCAGCTAAGCTTTACTCTAATGAGAAATAGGTGAGAGGAGTAGTTTTCTGGGAATATTTCATACATCATTATATGTTAAACCTGCAGGGAATGTTGGAGGATATTAAAGAATCTAAAAATAGTTGATTTAAAGCAATAGATTTTCACTCCATGCGGACAGCACATTCATAGTCATACAGATTATATATATAAAAAAAAGATATGTTTCAAATCAAAAATAGCCATGTGAGAAGCCTCAGATTGCAGCCTCTGAGCTCTAGGCCACTTTACAGGTCCAAGGCAGTGAAATTGAACATATTCAGTGTAACAGCAAGTAGTGTTGGCCGAGAACTAATACTTACACTTGAAGTTTCTCACAAATGAATTTTTCTTTATCACAGCTTCTCTTTAAGTAAATATCCTGTAAAATACAGTATATCTAAAGTTTTGCGCATAGTGATTTTACGCTTTAAATCTGGGAAGTGGTAAAGCCACATTTTTACAGATGTAGCTTAGATCCAGAAAAAATATCACAACTGCGAAGATATGTTTTATAGTTAATGAGTAGAAACATTTCAATTGTTGTAGGGTGTTATTTATACATGTAACACAATAATGTTAAACATATTAGAAGTCACATGTATTACTTAAATTTGTGGAGTATTGACGTAACAACTTTAAAAATATAAAAAATATGACCCTGTCACATGCATTAACAGAAGAGAATATAAGCGGTCATGCAAACTTTCATTGCAAAGGCATATTCCATTATCGACATCAAAACCCAAGCTGAGCAGTAACATGCAGCCACTGGTAAAGTGAGTATATGTAGACAGAAAGTGACTGAAAAAAGCTGGAGGAAATCATCAGTGCTGAGAAACAAAATGGTGAAATCAATATTTTCTAAAATAAAGAGACACGTTAGTTGTTTATGGTGACAAAATGTCATCCAGCTGGGGTTAAAACTATGTTAAATCTATTCACTGTTAGCTCCTCTCTTCCTCATGTGCAGTGTGCAAAAATGTAAAATTCCCAAAATTACCACAATGGCAAGTAAGACACTGAACTTTTTTTTCTTTAAAGCTTTGATGTATTATAACCAATGTTCCCTATAATACAGAATATTATAAATTTTGTTAATGCTATAATTTTCCCAGAAGTTGATCCAATTAATATTCTCACTTATTTACCAACTTTAGCTGGTAGTATATTTCCTGTGTCAGGTTAGTGCTTAAGCCTCGTACACACGATCAGATTTTCCGCAGACAAAACCTCAGACTTTTGTCCAAAGGTGTGTGCCTGGATTTGTCTTGCATACAAACGACAAGGAATTGTCGACCACCAAAACGAACGTACTGACGTACTACATTGTTTTTGCGCTTTTTAGCACCACCCTTTGGGCTCCTTCTGCTAGTTTTGTGATATGCCGTGTACACACGAGTGGAATATCTGACAGAAAAAGTCAGACGGGAGCTTTTCATCATATATTCTGATCATGTGTATGCCCCATCGGACTTTTTACGTCGAAAAGTCTGACGAACCTAGAAAGAGAACATGTTCTACATTTTTCCGACGGAACCAATTCCTACCGGGAAAACCGCTCGTCTGTATGCTGTTCCGACATACCAAAAACAAACGAAGCATGCCTGAAGCAAGTACGAGGCGGAAGCTATTGGCTACTGGCTATTGAACTTCCGTTTTCTAGTCCCATCCTACGTGTACTTCACCGCGTTCTGGATGGTTGGAATTTGGTGTGACCATGTGTATGCAAGACAGCTTGAGCGGAATTCCATTGGAACTCCGTCGGAAAAACTTTCAGAGTTTATTCCGACGGGAAAACCAGTCATGTGTACAGGGCATCAGTAGAAGTTTGGTGAGTGTTGATTTGCGCTTTTCATTTCGCGCTTTTCATTTAGCGTTTTTCATTTTGTGCTTTTCATTTAGTGTTTTTCATTTCACGCTTTTCATTTCACGCATTTCAGTTTGCGCTTTTCAGTTTGCGATTTTCATTTTGTGCTTTTGTCAACCAGACATGTTGCGGAATCGGAGGAGATAACGTGTTATTTATTATTGGCCTTGCAGTTATTGCTTTGATCTAAGTCCCAAGTCCAGAGTTCTTGGACCAAAAATTGGTTGCTTTATTAATCGTGACCAATTATGTCATATGCCTTTGCTGCGGGAGCTCCAGGAGAATAATCCAGATGATTTTCTGAATTATCTCCTGATGACAGACCTCTGCTTTCACCAACTCTTGGCATTGTTGACCCCCTATACTAAGAAGCAGGACACACGCATGAGGCTTTTATTTTATTTTTGGGTTGAATAATAATGATTTGATTTGGTATATTTTCTATATTTTTGGATGCATAGAATGCACTTTTTGATTAAGTTATATTGACAGATACAGTAGCATGTCTAATTTTATTTGTTTTCTTTTTTAATGCACAAAAAAAATGTGTAGAATAAAACTTGGCTAAGTGTTTTACTTCAAATGACAGTTTGAGAGTAGGCAGTTACATTTAAAAAAATATAATGTAAAATTGACAAGGGACACCAACATAGTTGTATCTTTGATCTTAAGAACTATGGAATAATGGTGTTGTGGTAACTTTCCCAAATAAAAATAAAGCATAATAATATTATTCTTGATATCAATAGAAAAAAAAGCCTTTGAAAATTTGTTTGCAATAACTCCATCAGTATCACCAGCAAAGCAGCTTCATTATTATTCCATTAAAGAAGAAGAGAATGTGTGCTGCATTTCGAGATTTCATCATTTTCCATGTCACAAACGTTAATTCTCCATTGCGAACACTAGTTTACAAGACTGACTGCTTCTGGCTCATCCTTGCTTCCAAGCATGCGTGTTTGTACTTTGAACTTTTGTCCGAAGGACTTGGGTACACACGCTCGGAAAATCCGACAACAGACATTTGTCCCCGGAAAATCTGACAACAATTGTCCGATGGAGCATACAAACGGTTGGATTTTCAGCCAACAGCCTGTCATCGCACATTTCCCTTTGAAAATTCCGATCTTGCGTACGAGTCTTAAGACTCAAGGGTTCAGTGTTTTGTAGCTGTGGCTCATAACATAACTTGTTGATCACTTTGCATTACTTTTAAAGGTAGTTGCATATGTAGCAATAACTCACGGTGGAGCTACTGATTTAAAGCGGGCTGTTACCGTCACCTTCGTTACCTCAATTTCACCAGAACTGGGTCTAGGGTCCCGTTGAGTTTAATACCAGACAATACCAGACAATGTAGGCACCGGACACTTGAATATCTTTTCCAATGCTTTAATAAACGTAATGAAAGAAGTAGCAGGAAAGAGGTAGAAGAAGAGTTGCAGGGAAGTTCAAATACCTTTTCTTAGTGTAGTATTATGAATTGGAATCTTGTAGATGAATGTACTCTCTTTTTTGAGCTGAATCTTTGCCGCCTGGATAGGTTTCTCTCACTAACCTAGCAGCCAGTACGCAGCATGAACCTGGCCACCTCTGTCTATAACAGTTCACTCTCATCATCACTAGATGCACTTGCTCCTCTAACCACACGCAGAATCAGGCCCCGACCGTTACAACCCTGACAAACTGACAACACTATAAATCTCAAGAGACATTGCCGTGCTCTTGAATGACTGTGGCATAAAACCAAATGCCTGCAAGACTTCACCCTATATAAATCTGCCCTTCTAAAATACAATTCATGCCTCCATGCTGCCAAACAAGCCTTCTTTGTCTCTCTTATTAATTCCTTGTCATCCAGTCCCCGTCGGCTCTTCTCAACCTTTAACTCTCTGCTTCATCCACCACCCCCTCTACCCACTAACTCACTCACTACCCAAGAGATTGCCAATCACTTCAAAGACAAGATCGATGAAATTCGTGAGGACATCTCCACTGTGCGTACGTCTTCCCCACCCAACATACCTTGCCTAGCAGCACATTCAACACTCTCCTCTTTTGAATTGGCTACTACGGAAGAGGTTACAAAAATTTTCTCGGATGCCCACCTAACCAATTGTCCTTTGGATCCTGTTCCCTCACAACTACACCCTCTTCTTCTATCCTATGCTCCCTCACCCACATCTTCAATCTCTCCCTCTCTAGTGGCATCTTCCCCTCCCCTCTAAAACATGCGCAGATCACTCCCATTCTTAAAAAGCCCTCACTGGACCCTACCGACCTGAACAACTTAAGACCCATCTCATTGCTCCCATTCACCTTTAAACTTCTAGAACGCTTAGTTTACAACCGTCTTAGCTCCTACCTCAATGAAAATAAACTTCTTGACCCCTTACAGTCTGGCTTTCGCTCGCAGCACTCCATGGAAACTGCCTTACTAAAACTCACTAACGATTTACTAACTGCTAAAACCAACAGCCAGTACTCCATACTCCTACTACTTGACCTCTCTGCGGCCTTTGATACTGTTGACCACCCGCTCCTTCTCAATAAGCTACATTCCCTTGGCCTCCGAGATTCTGCTCTATCCTGGTTCTCTGCCTATTTATCACAGCGCTCCTTCAGTGTCACCTACAACTCTGTCTCCTCCTCTCCATTGCCCCTTTCTGTGGGGGTCCCCCAAGGCTTGGTTCTTGGACCCCTTCTCTTCTCTATCTACACCTCCTCCCTCGGTCACTTAATAACTGCCCATGGCTTCCAATACCACTTATACGCTGATGACACCCAAATCTATCTGTCTACTCCTCACCTCACTCCTTCAGTCTCCTCTCGCATTACTAACTTACTAACTGACATATCAGCATGGATGTCGCACCACTTCCTTAAACTAAATCTCTCTAAAACTGAGCTAATAATATTCCCCCCCGCCCGTGCACCCCTCCATGACTTTTCCATCAAAATCAACAATGCAACCATCATTCCCTCCCCTCACGCCAGGGTACTAGGTGTAATCCTAGACTCTGACTTGTCATTTCAGCCTCAAATCCAATCGTTGTCAAAAGTTTGTAGAATTCACCTCCGTAACATCTCTAAAATGTTCCCCTTTTTAACAAATGAAACCACCAAGCTCCTCATTCACTCACTTGTTATCTCTTGCCTTGATTATTGCAACTCCCTTCTCATTGTCTTACCCCTCCATAGGCTATCCCCTCTTCAGTCTATCATGAATGCTGCTGCCAGACTTATCCACCTTACCAACGGCTCAGTGTCTGCCAACCCTCTACTCCAATCCCTACACTGGCTCCCAATCACCCAGCAAATTAATTTCAAAATACTAACCACAACATACAAAGCCATTCACAACTCTGCCCCGAGCTACATCGCTAATCTTGTCTCCAAATATCATCCAAATCGACCTCTCCGCTCCTCTCAAGACCTCCTGCTTTCAAGCTCTCTCATCTCCTCCTCCCATGCTCATCTCCAGGATCTCTCCAGAGCCTCTCCCAATCCTCTGGAACTCGCTACCTCCATCTATCCGGCTATCCCCTACTCTTGCTACCTTCAGGCGATCCCTGAAAACTCATCTCTTCAGGAAAGCCTATCACGTCTCCAACTAATCTCCTACCACTTCCACCAGCTCATTCCCCACAGTTACAACCTTTTGTACCACCTGCCCCACCCTATTAGATTGTAAGCTCTTCTGAGCAGGGCCCTCTTAATCCTCTTGTATTTTATTGTATTATAACTGTATTGTCTCCCTTTTATATTGTAAAGCGCTGCGTAAACTGTTGGCGCTATATAAATCCTGAATAATAATAATAATGAACAAAAGTCTCTGCCACAGACTTGAATGGAATAGAAACTCGTATGATCCTCTGCCACAGGATGTAATGGTTTACGATGAATAGCAAACACAGCACTAGAACCTTTAAGCCGACCCGGCAGTACTATGCGGTAGGATTACTTTTATGATATGTCCTCCAGGCCCCTCTCCAGACCAGCACTCTGCATGATCCTTCCATGACGGGTCCTCCCCTGGGATCTTCTCAGTTGTCCAGCTTCTTCACGTAGGACAGACAGCCCAGGGCCATTCCCTTGCCGCTGTGGTAGACCCCAGACAGGCTTCTGGGCCCACCCACATGCTGCAGCAACGTGGGCCTCCCGGTCGGAGGACCACGAGGTAGTACTCCTAGCACATACCTATCGGCCAGGAGGGCCAGCAGGTGGTACGAAAACGAACCCTAAAACATGGCGTCTGTCCCATAAATACCCTTTCCCAGAATGCAACTCGCTCGGAGGACCACCTCCACCGAGTTATCTCCGGGACAGAGGAACACTCATACGCTTTAACGTGTTGCCTTTCCAACACCGACCCATGGTGACAACGACACCCACAGGCACAGTGTGAAACTGCATGCAACTCAGCCAAGCTGGAACAGAGGCAAATCTGACTATGTATAAACAGATAACCCACTAAATTTACCTATAAGCAGTAGATTGAAAATCTACCAGGGCTACACATACATGCAGGATGGAATAACATCACTTAGTGACATCTTATCAATTTGAAAAGGGAGGGAATTCTGTGTTTTTAAAAGTAGTGGTTTTCAGTTTAGTGGTGTAAGATGTGGTACTCTTGTTAAGAGGGATTACACTCTCCCAGATATACCCATGTACATATGCAGTCCTGGGTTCATTTTATTAAGACATTTCAGCCCCACTCAATTTAGACGTGAGCCAAGCAAAAAGCATGTGTTGGTGTTTGATATGTCACTTACTACATTATTTTGCATATATTTTAGTAATATTTTTAAAAGAAAATCGTTCAACAGCAGAAAAAAAACATTTAAAAGCTAGTGACCAGCTTGCTAATCATTAGCAAAAGGTAAAGGGTATGACTTAAAACAAAAAACATTGATCCAGTAGCATGGCTCACTGAAAGCGGGGACAACACTATACTAGTTCTAAAGATTTCAGTAGAATTATATTTTATAATCTTTCAGGTTTGTAAAATTATTAATCTCAGAACATTCCTCAGACCTGTTTGCCCCTATTTAGTCAGATGAAATACACATGCTATAGCTTGTCACTTTACAACCCCGCGTCTGCATAATTTTTGGATGTTGCAGCACCTCACTACCACCACTCTCCACCACTACCTATAACACTGGATTAAACTTTAGCACACTGCTGATGACATTAAAGATCAAAATCTAATTTAAACAAGAATCTAAATAAAAATATAATGAACCAGTACAGCTTCAGATTCACTAAGGCATTGGAATTGCATGAAAATATATTTTGTCATTGCAGTATGAAAGTTAAAATATACGTTTTCTAAGAAAAATATGTTTGGTTTAAACATTTTCTTTTTGTGTAAGCACTGAAAAAATAAGTAAGAGCACTTGGTATCCATATGCAACAGTAATTGTAAAAATATGCAGTATGTATTTTTTATTTTACTAGAAAAGTGTGCATATGTGACTGAGTGTCTGATTTTTATGAGACACTGAAGTCTACTGTAAACAATGTACCAAATGAGAGCATTATAAACATCACAAAATGTTTTGGTGTCAAACAAAAATATGATATTTGGTGTAAATATCAGTCATTTCTTCATTTCTTGTCTTTGCTTAGAATACTGTAGTACAAAATCAATAAAAACTTTTCTCCAACTAGTTACATTTTAGATTCAGTGCACACAGTGAATTAAGAGTCACTCTCTTTTTCTAATTTAGGCTGAGCACTTTCAAGACCAAAGAGATTCCAAGCCATGGCAAAATCTCTAGTAAAAAAGGAATTTTGAAACTCACTATAACTTTTAAGGGAGCCCAAATCTAATTGGGCACACAAATCTTAGTGTATATGAGTAGTAATAGCAGTAGTATTAGCAGTAGTTAGTGCTCCTTTTGGCTCAAATTTTAATCTGTTATTTTATTTTATGATTTATTTATTTTTTTGCTGCTACTGTAAGCACATTCAAAAATGCCAAAAACTGGTCTAATAAAATAACCATAAACATGCATGCTCTTTTATTATAGTGCTCTTTAAAAGCTGATCTGTATGCTTTGATAATCTTTGTTAAAGTCCATGCAGAGTAGCAGGAGAATGTCTGTGATCACTGTGCACAGGAGCCCCTGTGAGAAAAGTGCAAAATTGAATGACCTATCCCTCAGTTACGATAATACATAATAATACACCACATAGTTAGACAAGGTAGTGAGCTTTATTCAGTGGCTAGGCCATGTTTTCTTGAAACCATGCCACAGTTCAGGCATGGTTTCAAGAAAATATTGTATTACCGCTATACAGTCAGAAAGCTTGGAGGATACCAATAACAGAACATAAACTAAGGAATGCAAAGAATAAAAATAATAAAATAAATATCCATCCAGCTGCATTATATGTCATTTACTAGTTGACTACAACTCAGCTTTAAGATATATAGGCCAACTTTGCAGATATAACATTTTACCTTTTTCTTTTCTCTTTCTTTCTTTTGAGAGCTATCATCAAGGGTACAGTTTGTTCAGATTTTTGTTTACATTAGTTTGTTTTCAGACACATGCAAGAGGCTACTGTACTAGATATGTTTGGAGTTACATCAAAGAATGCATCTTTGGAACACTAGTATCTGAGGCCATCTTACAACTGGCAGATGGGGATCAAATGACAAAATCACATCTACTCTTTCATTTACTGTTTTTCTGTTTGCTACCAGCTTATGCTATATAGAAATCCTGTTTTTACGGTTTCTGCTTTTGAAGGTATTTATTGAACCAGATTTGAGAAGCAACATAATATTTTACTGTTATTTTTTATGCCAAAATTGGTACATCATCCTTTGTTCATGGTATATTTGTCAAGCAATACCATTAGCATTTTGCCAATGCCACAACAAAATGGAGCAATTTCTCTACTCCTGGCTCAAAGAGGCACTTGGGGCTGACTCTCTACCAGCTACTTTTGTCATTGAGTTGGCCCAACACACACCCCGTGCCCCCCCTTCCACCGGGCTCCTCTCCACACTCCATTATTGCGCAGATACTCAATATCCAGGACAGGGTGGCCATTCTGCACCTGGCAAGAGAAAAATGGACACTCTGTTACAATTGTAATACCGTCTTTATTTACCCAGATTTTTCAGTAGAGGTCCAGTGCCAGTGTGCCTTCTTCGCGGCTGTGAAGAATCGCCTTAGGGCTTAAGGCCTTCAATATGCTATGCTGTTTCCAGTTAAATTACAGTTGTGTTCATAAGCTTACATACCCTGGCAGAATTTATGATTTCTTAGCCATTTTTCAGAGAATATGAATGCTAACACAAAAACTTTTCTATCACTTATGGTTAGTGTTTGGCTGAAGCCATTTATTATCAATCAACTGTGTTTACACTTTTTAAATCATAATGGAAACAGAAACTACCCAAATGACCCTGATCAAAAGTTTACATACCCCAGTTCTTAATACCGTGTATTGCCCACTTTAACCACTTGTCGACCGCCTCACGCATATATACGGGAACAGAGCGGCACGGGCAGGCAAAATCACGTAACTGGTACGTGATTGCCTTCCCGCGGGCGGGGGGTCCGATCGGACCCCCCCCCGGTGCCAGCGGCGGTCGGCTTTTGTCTGGCAGCGATCAGAGATGAGGGGGAGGCCATCTGATCGTGGCCCCCCTCGCGATCGCTCCCAACCAATGAGAAACATCCTCTGCCTCTGTATAGTACACAGAGGCAGAGGATGTGATGTCATCTCTCCTCGGCTCGGCAGTTTCCGTTCCGGCGCCGAGGAGAGAAGACAAGTGAGTACACAAAACATACACACACACACAGTAGAACATGCCAGGCATACTTTACACCCCCGATCCCCCCCCGATCGCCCCCCCCGATCCCCCCCAATCACCCCTCCCCCCATCAAACTGACACCAAGCAGTGTTTTTTTTTTCTGATTACTGCATGGTGTCAGTTTGTGACAGTTAGAAGTGTTAGGACAGTTAGGATTAGCCCCCTGTAGGTCTAGGATACCCCCTAACCCCCCTAATAAAGTTTTAACCCCTTGATCACCCCCCGTCACCAGTGTCGCTAAGCGATCATTTTTCTGATCGCTGTATTAGTGTCGCTGGTGACGCTAGTTAGGGACGTAAATATTTAGGTTCGCCGTCAGCGTTTTATAGCGACAGGGACCCCCATATACTATCTAATAAAGGTTTTAACCCCTTGATTGCCCCCTAGTTAACCCTTTCACCACTGATCACCCTATAACCGTTACGGGTGATGCTGGTTAGTTCGTTTATTTTTTATAGTGTCAGGGCACCCGTCGTTTATTACCGAATAAAGGTTTAGCCCCCTGATCGCCCGACGGTGATATGCGTTGCCCCAAGCAGCGTCAGATTAGCGCCAGTACTGCTAACACCCACGCACGCAGCATACGCCTCCCTTAGTGGTATAGTATCTGAATGGATCAATATCTGATCCGATCAGATCTATACTAGCGTCCCCAGCAGTTTAGGGTTCCCAAAAACGCAGTGTTAGCGGGATCAGCCCAGATACCTACTAGCACCTGCGTTTTGCCCCTCTGCCCGGCCCAGCCCAGCCCACCCAAGTACAGTATCGATCGATCACTGTCACTTACAAAACACTAAATGCATAACTGCAGCGTTCGCAGAGTCAGGCCTGATCCCTGCGATCACTAACAGTTTTTTTGGTAGCGTTTTGGTGAACTGGCAAGCACCAGCCCCAGGCAGCGTCAGGTTAGCGCCAGTACCGCTAACACCCACGCACGCAGCATACGCCTCCCTTAGTGGTATAGTATCTGAACGGATCAATATCTGATCCGATCAGATCTATAATGGCGTCCCCAGCAGTTTAGGGTTCCCAAAAACGCAGTGTTAGCGGGATCAGCCCTGATACCTGCTAGCACCTGCGTTTTGCCCCTCCGCCTGGCCCGGCCCAGCCCACCCAAGTGCAGTATCGATTGATCACTGTGACTTACAAAACACTAAATGCATAACTGCAGCGTTCGCAGAGTCAGACCTGATCCCTTCGATCGCTAACAGATTTTTTGATAGCGTTTTGGTGAACTGGCAAGCACCACTGGCCTAGTACACCCCGGTCATAGTCAAACCAGCACTGCAGTAACACTTGGTGACGTGGCGAGTCCCATAAGTGCAGTTCAAGCTGGTGAGGTGGCAAGCACAAGTAGTGTCCCGCTGCCACCAAAAAGACAAACAGGCCCGTCGTGCCCATAGTGCCCTTCCTGCTGCATTCGCCAATCCTAATTGGGAACCCACCACTTCTGCAGCGCCCGTATTTCCCCCATTCACATCCCCAACCAAATGCAGTCAGCTGCATGAGAGGCATTTTCTTTATGTCCTCCCGAGTACCCCTACCCAACGAACCCCCCAAAAAAGATGTTGTGTCTGCAGCAAGCGCGGATATAGGCGTGACACCCGCTATTATTTTCCCTCCTATCCTGACAATCCTGGTCTTTGCATTGGTGAATGTTTTGAACGCTACCATTCACTAGTTGAGTATTAGCGTAGGGTACAGCACTGCACAGACTAGGCACACTTTCACAAGGTCTCCCAAGATGCCATCGCATTTTGAGAGACCCGAACCTGGAACCGGTAACAGTTACAAAAAAAGTGTAAAAAAACAAACAAAAAAACCACAAACAAAAATATAAAATAAAAAAAAATAGTTGTCGTTTTATTGTTCTCTCTCTCTCTATTCTCTCTATTGTTCTGCTCTTTTTTACTGTATTCTATTCTGCAATGTTTTATTGTTATTATGTTTTATCATGTTTGCTTTTCAGGTATGCAATTTTTTATACTTTACCGTTTACTGTGCTTTATTGTTAACCATTTTTTGGTCTTCAGGTACACCATTCACGACTTTGAGTGGTTATACCAGAATGATGCCTGCAGGTTTAGGTATCATCTTGGTATCATTCTTTTCAGCCAGCGGTCGGCTTTCATGTAAAAGCAATACTAGCGGCTAATTAGCCTCTAGACTGCTTTTACAAGCAGTGGGAGGGAATGCCCCCCCCACCGTCTTCCGTGTTTTTCTCTGGCTCTCCTGTCTCAACAGGGAACCTGAGAATGCAGCCGGTGATTCAGCAGCTGACCATAGAGCTGATCAGAGACCAGAGTATTTTATGACTTAGATTTCACCGGATGTAAACAGTGCCATTGGGAAATTGGGAAAGCATTTTATCACACCGATCTTGGTGTGGTCAGATGCTTTGAGGGCAGAAGAGAAATCTAGGGTCTAATAGACCCCAATTTTTTCAAAAAAGAGTACCTGTCACTACCTATTGCTATCATAGGGGATATTTACATTCCCTGAGATAACAATAAAAATGATTTAAAAAAAAAAAAAATGAAAGGAACAGTTTAAAAATAAGATAAAAAAGCAAAAAAATAATAATGAAAAAAAAAAAAAAAATGTAAACAGCAATTGCACCATGCATGTGAGGTATCACCGCGAAGGTCAGATCGAGGGCAGTAATTTTAGCAGTAGACCTCCTCTGTAAATCTGAAGTGGTAACCTGTAAAGGCTTTTAAAGGCTTTTAAAAATGTATTTAGTTTGTGGCTACTGCACGTTTGTGCGCAATTTTAAAGCATGTCATGTTTGGTATCCATGTACTCGGCCTAAGATCATCTTTTTTATTTCATCAAACATTTGGGCAATATAGTGTGTTTTAGTGCATTAAAATTTAAAAAAAGTGTGTTTTTTCCCCAAAAAATGCGTTTGAAAAATCGCTGCGCAAATACTGTTTGAAAAAAAATAATGAAACACCCACCATTTAAATCTGTAGGGCATTTGCGTTAAAAAAATATATAATGTTTGGGGGTTCAAAGTAATTTTCTTGCAAAAAAAATAATTTTTTCATGTAATCAAAAAGTGTCAGAAAGGGCTTTGTCTTCAAGTGGTTAGAAGAGTGGGTGATGTGTGACATAAGCTTCTAAATGTTGTGCATAAAATGTAAGGACAGTTCAAAACCCCCCCAAATGACCCGATTTTGGAAAGTAGACACCCCAAGCTATTTGCTGAGAGGCATGTCGAGTCCATGGAATATTTTATATTGTGACACAAGTTGCGGGAAAGAGACAATTTCTTTTCTTTTTTTTTTTTTTTTTGCACAAAGTTGTCACTAAATGATATATTGCTCAAACATGCCATGGGAATATGTGAAATTACACCCCAAAATACATTCTGTTTAGGGATGAGCCGAACACCCCCCGGTTCGGTTCGCACCAGAACCCGCGAACGGACCGCAAGTTCGCACGAACGTTAGAACCCCATTGACGTCTATGGGACTCGAACGTTCGAAATCAAAAGTGCTCATTTTAAAGGCTAATTTGCATGGTATTGTCCTAAAAAGGGTTTGGGGACCCGGGTCCTACCCCAGGGGACATGTATCAATGCAAAAAAAACTTTTAAAAACGGCCGTTTTTTCGGGAGCAGTGATTTTAATGATGCTTAAAGTAAAAAAAAAAAAGTGAAATATTCCTTTAAATATCGTACCTGGGGGGTGTCTATAGTATGCCTGTAAAGTGACGCGTGTTTCCCATGTTTAGAACAGTCCCTGCACCAAATGTCATTTTTAAAGGAAAAAATCTCATTTAAAACTGCTTGCGGGTTTAATGTCATGTCGGGTCATGGCAATATGGATGAAAATCAGTGAGACAAACGGCATGGGTACCCCCCAGTCCATTACCAGGCCCTTTGGGTCTTGTATGGATATTAAGGGGAACCCCGCACCCAAATTAAAATAAGGAAAGGTCCCTATATACTCTGAACAGCAGTATACAGGCGGTGCAAACAAGACAGGGACTGTAGGTTTGTTGTTAAGTAGAATCTGTTTGTAATTTTGAACATTTTTAATGTGTTTAGCTCCAGCCAAAAAATCTTTTCTAAGCTTTTTGGAAAACATAGGGAAGGGTTATCACCCCTGTGACATTTGTTTTGCGTCTTTCCTCCTCTTCAGAAGATTTCACCTCACTTTTTTGTCCCAATGAAAAATGTTTTTTGAAAATTTGGGTTTTTTTGTGGAACAAGGATTGGAAAGCATCAGTGGAAAGGAAAAATTGTTTTCCCATATTAACTCTTACAGGAGAGAATTTCCCTTCCTTAGGGGTAGATTTCATCTCACTTCCTGTTGTCTCCTTCCGTTTGCAAGTAGGAGTCGTTTGTAAGTTAGATGTTTGAAAGTAGGGTCCTGCCCTATATACTCAGCAGAAATTTGGGCCTTAGGTGTTGCTGTGGCCAAAACACTGTAAGCCCTCACAGGGCCCTGCTGTGAAATATTAGATCAAGAATTGTAATTACATGCCCCTGTTGAACAGGAGCTGAAAAATTAGGCCTTAGGCACTGGTGCTGGTGCCACAACACTGCAACCCCTCACAGACACTCTAGTTGAAACGCAGGAACAAGCCCAGCTGCAAAGTATTGCATCAAAAATTGTAATTACACGCCCCTGTTAGACAGGGGCTGAAAAATTGGGTCTTAGGCACTGGTGCTGGTGCCACAACACTGCAACCCCTCACAGACACTCTAGTTGAAACGCAGGAACAAGCCCTGCTGCAAAGTATTGCATCAAAAATTGTAATTACACGCCCCTGTTAGACAGGGGCTGAAAAATTGGGTCTTAGGCACTGGTGCTGGTGCCACAACACTGCAACCCCTCACAGACACTCTAGTTGGAATGCAGGAACAAGCCCTGCTGCAAAGTATTGCATCAAAAATTGTAATTACACGCCCCTGTTAGACAGGGGCAGAAAAATTGGGTCTTAGGCACTGGTGCTGGTGCCACAACACTGCAACCCCTCACAGACACTCTAGTTGGAATGCAGGAACGAGCCCTGCTGCAAAGTATTACATCAAAAATTGTAATTACACGCCCCTGTTAAACAGGGGCTGAAAAATTGTGCCTTAGGCACTGGTGGTGGCGCCCAGAACCAAAAATGTTCTTACAAGCTATCAGCGTGATGATTGAGGAGGAAGAGGATAATTACTCAGGGATAGTCACTCAGCATCAGCATAGGCAGTCTTTGAAGGGATCTGAGATTTCAAAAAAAATTATTCGGTTACATCTGCATCAGGTGCTTGGTAGCTGGTGGTGATCCAAGACTGATTCATTTTTATGAAGGTCAGCCGATCGACCGAGTCGGTGGACAGACGCACCCTGTGATCGGTTACCACGCCTCCAGCAGCACTGAATGTGCGTTCCGAAAGAACGCTGGATGCAGGACAGGCCAGTAGCTCAATTGCATACTGTGCAAGCTCTGGCCAGTGATCCATCCTCAAGACCCAGTAACCCAGAGGATTTTCGGTGGGAAAGGTGTCCAAGTCTGATCTTGCCCCTAGGTATTCCTGCACCATGTAAAACAGACGCTGGCGATGGTTGCTGGAACCGATCATACCTTGGGGCTGCGGACCAAAAAATTGTCTGAACGCATCGGTCAGACGGCCACCTTCTCCACCGCTCCTTCTTTGACTGACCGAAGCCTCAGCAACACGTTGTCCAGAAACAGGAGTTTGTAACCTCCCAGTCTCTGGGAACGCGTTGCACAGACCTTTCTGCAAGGCCTCCCGAAGATGTTTCATCCTCTGCTCCCTCTGCGATGGCAAGATAAGGTCCGCAACCTTACCCTTGTAACGTGGATCAAGGAGGGTTGCCAGCCAGTATTGGTCCTTCTCCTTGATACCACGAATACGAGGATCCTTACGCAGGCTTTGCAGGATCAGGGAGGCCATGCAGCGTAGGTTTGCTGAGGCATTCGGTCCGGAGTCCTCTGGGTCACTAAGGACAACAACGTCCGCAGCCACCTCCTCCCAGCCACGTACAAGTCCATGTGTTCCTTGGGACTGATCCCTTAAAGACTGCTGATGCTGAGTGCCAGGCTCCACCTCCATACTGACACAATCTTCCTCCTCCTCCTCCTCCTCCTCCTCGTCCTCTTCCTGTGTGATCGGCGGGCACGCAGGAACACTGTCTGGATAAAGGGGGCCTTGAGAGCTAAGGAAGTCCTCCTCTTCCTGCCTCTGTTCTGCCTCAAGTGCCCTGTCCATTATCCCACGCAGCGTGTGCTCCAACAGGTGGACAAGGGGGACAGTGTCACTGATGCATGCACTGTCAGTGCTCACCATCCTCGTGGCCTCCTCGAATGGTGACAGGACAGTGCATGCATCCCTGATCATGGCCCACTGGCGTGGGGAAAAAAAACCAAGGTCCCCTGACCCTGTCCTGGTGCCATAGTCGCACAGGTACTCATTGATGGCCCTCTGCTGCGTGTGCAGCCGCTGCAGCATGGCCAACGTCGAGTTCCACCTGGTGGGCATGTCACAGATTAGGCGGTTCTTGGGCAGGTTAAACTCCTTTTGGAGGTCCGTCAGCCGAGCACTGGCATTATATGACCGGCGGAAATGCACACAGACTTTCCTGGCCTGCCTCAGGACATCCTGTAAGCCCGGGTACCTGCCCAAGAACCGCTGCACCACCAAGTTAAGGACGTGAGCCAAACAGGGCACATGGGTCAGTTGTCCCTGTCGGAGGGCAGAGAGGAGGTTGGTGCCATTGTCGCAAACCACCATTCCTGCCTTAAGTTGGCGTGGCGTCAACCACCTCTGAACCTGCCCCTGCAGAGCTGACAGAACCTCTGCCCCAGTGTGGCTCCTGTCCCCCAAGCACACCAGCTCAAGCACCGCATGGCATCTTTTGGCCTGCGTACTTGCGTAGCCCCTTGAACGCCTACGGAGCACCGCTGGTTCCGAGGAAGAGGCCATGGAGGAAGAAGAAGAGGAGGGGGTGGAGGAGAGAGGTGTGTCACAATCAGCATTTTGGAGGCGTGGTGGCGGAACAACCTCCAACACTACTGCACCTTGTCCTGCATCCTTCCCAGCTGCCAGCAGAGTCACCCAATGCGCCGTGAAACTTAAGTAACGTCCCTGTCCATGCCTGCTGGACCATGAGTCAGCGGTAATATGCACCTTACCGCTGACCGCCCTGTCCAGCGAGGCATGGACATTGCCTTCCACATGCCGGTAGAGAGCCGGAATCGCCTTCCGTGAGAAAAAGTGGCGTTTGGGTACCTGCCACTGAGGAACCGCACATTCCACAAACTCACGGAAGGGGGCAGAGTCTACCAACTGAAAAGGCAGCAGTTGAAGTGCTAGCAATTTTGCCAAGCTAGCATTCAACCGCTGGGCATGTGGATGGCTGGGAGCAAACTTCTTTCGGCGGTGCAGCAGCTGGGGCAGGGAAATTTGCCTGGTACAATCTGACGTCGGTGTACCAAAAGCAGATTGCCCATAAGTACTTGGCTGTGACACACCTAATTCTACACCTTCATTCCTCTCACTGCAGGTCGCAGAGAGGACTGAAGGTCTAGTGGGGTTGGAAATCTCAGCTGATGAGGAGCAAGGAGAGATCGTCTTTGTTCTTTGGTGTGGGTCTTTTAGATACGCTTGCCAACGAACTGCATGGCAGGTCAACATATGTCTGGTCAAGCATGTGGTACCCAAGCGGGAGATGTTTTGGCCACGCGAGATACGCTTGAGACATATATTGCAAATAGCAGCGGTGCGATCTGATGCACTCGTCTCAAAAAAGGCCCACACCAAAGAACTTTTTGAATAACGCGCAGAGACTGCAGCGCCCTGCACATGTGGAGCTTTGGGGTGTGATGCAGTCAATGTGCTGCCCTTAGGCTGGCCCCTGGAGGGCATCCTGCCTAGTTGGTGATGTGCCACCTCCTCCTCCTCCTCCTCCTCCTCCTCCTCCTCCTCCTCTCTCCTATCAGGCACCCACGTTGAGTCAGTGACCTCATCATCCCCTCCCTCCTCATCACTGGAGCAAACCTGGCAGTATGCTGCAGCAGGGGGAGCATGACTGCCAGATTGCTGTCCTTCTTGGGCACCCCCTCTGTCCGTGCTCATGTTACTGCCTTCATTGAGCTCAGTATCATCATCAGAGCCTTCCAAACGCTGGGCATCCTCCTGGAGCATGTACCCAACACTGTGGTCAAACAGTTCGAGGGAATCCTCAGGAGGACATGGTGGGGCTAGGGAAGGAGTCACTGATGACATTGAGCTGAGGGAAGAGGCCGCTGCTTTGCCAGACAAAGCACCCTGGGCATGGGTGAGAGAGGATGAGGAGGATGAGGACGGCTTGGTCATCCACTCGACCAAGTCTTCCGCATGTTGCGGCTCAACACGGCCAGCTGCCGAAAAAAAGGCCAAGCGTGTCCCATGGCCACGTGCTGATGAGGATGCACCGTCTCCACGACCAGCACTAGACACAGAGCCTGCTTGCCCTCTCTTATTGGCTTGTGACTGTCTGCCTCTCCTTCTTGGCCTTCCAGACATACTAATGGCCTGTAGCTGCACTAAGCTGGGATAGAACACCTGTAATTTTCTTCAGGTAGCTTTATATACTGTAACCAGACAAGCCTGCCTGTCAGTAGGAAGATAACAGGAACGGATCTAGCTGAACACTGTGAGCAGGACGTACTGCACTAAATGTATATAGCAGGAACGGATCTAGCTGAACACTGTGAGCAGCACGCACTGCACTGAATGTAAATAGCAGGAACGGATCTAGCTGAACACTGTGAGCAGGACGCACTGTACTGAATGTAAATAGCAGGAACGGATCTAGCTGAACACTGTGAGCAGGACACACTGCACTGAATGTAAATAACAGGAACGGATCTAGCTGAACACTGTGAGCAGGACACACTGTACTAAATGTAAATAGTCTAGCTGCCTGACCGTGGTACTAATAGGATCAAAAAGAACACCTGTAATTTTCTTCAGGTAGCTTTATATACTGTAACCAGACAAGCCTGCCTGTCAGTAGGAAGATAACAGGAACGGATCTAGCTGAACACTGTGAGCAGGACGTACTGCACTAAATGTATATAGCAGGAACGGATCTAGCTGAACACTGTGAGCAGCACGCACTGTACTGAATGTAAATAGCAGGAACGGATCTAGCTGAACACTGTGAGCAGGACACACTGCACTGAATGTAAATAACAGGAACGGATCTAGCTGAACACTGTGAGCAGGACACACTGTACTAAATGTAAATAGTCTAGCTGCCTGACCGTGGTACTAATAGGATCAAAAAGAACACCTGTAATTTTCTTCAGGTAGCTTTATATACTGTAACCAGACAAGCCTGCCTGTCAGTAGGAAGATAACAGGAACGGATCTAGCTGAACACTGTGAGCAGGACGCACTGCACTGAATGTAAATAGCAGGAACGGATCTAGCTGAACACTGTGAGCAGCACGCACTGCACTGAATGTAAATAGCAGGAACGGATCTAGCTGAACACTGTGAGCAGGACGCACTGCACTGAATGTAAATAGCAGGAACGGATCTAGCTGAACACTGTGAGCAGGACGCACTGCACTGAATGTAAATAGCAGGAACGGATCTAGCTGAACACTGTGAGCAGCACGCACTGCACTGAATGTAAATAGCAGGAACGGATCTAGCTGAACACTGTGAGCAGCACGCACTGCACTGAATGTAAATAGCAGGAACGGATCTAGCTGAACACTGTGAGCAGGAAGCACTGTACTGAATGTAAATAGCAGGAACGGATCTAGCTGAACACTGTGAGCAGGACACACTGCACTGAATGTAAATAGTCTAGATAGAAGATAACAGGAACGGATCTAGCTAAACTGAATACAGTGTATATATATATATGCAACACCTGGGATGCATATATATACACAATACACTGTAAGTGCAGCTAACTGACTGACTGTTCTGCCTAATCTATCTAACTCAAATCAAACACTGTCTCTCTGTCTATCTCTTTCAACGCCGGAACACACACTACACAGGGCCGCCGTGCAGGCGGCCTTATATAGTGTGGGGCGTGTACTAAATCCCCTGAGCCATAATTGGCCAAAGCCTCCTTGGCTTTGGCCAATTACGGCTCTCTGTTCAGGCGGCGCTGTGATTGGCCAAGCATGCGGGTCATAGTGCATGCTTGGCCAATCATCAGCCAGCAATGCACTGCGATGCCGCAGTGAATTATGGGCCGTGACGCGCCACACGAATTTGGCGCGAACGGCCCATATCGTTCGCAATTCGACGGACGGTCGAACAGCCGATGTTCGAGTCGAACATGGGTTCGACTCGAACACGAAGCTCATCCCTAATTCTGTTGCTTCTCCTGAGTACGGGGATACCACATGTATGAGACATTTTGGGAGCCTAGCCGCGCACGGGACCCCGAAAACCAAGCACCGCCTTCAGGCTTTCTAAGGGGGTAAATTTTTGATTTCACTCTTCACTGCCTATCACAGTTTCGGAGGTCATGGAATGCCCAGGTGGCAAAAAACCCCCCCAAATGACCCCATTTTGGAAAGTAGACACCCCAAGCTATTTGCTGAGAGGTATAGTGAGTATTTTGCAGACCTCACTTTTTGTCACAAAGTTTTGAAAATTGAAAAAAGAAAAAAAAAATTTTTTTCTTGTCTTTCTTAATTTTCAAAACCAAATGAGAGCTGCAAAATACTCACCATGCCTCTCAGCAAATAGCTTGGGGTGTCTACTTTCCAAAATGGGGTCATTTGGGGGGGGGGGTTGTGCCACCTGGGCATTTTATGGCCTTCAAAACTGTGATAGGTAGTGAGGAGTGAAATCAAAAATTTACACCCTTAGAAATCCTGAAGGCAGTGATTAGTTTTCGGGGCCCCGTACGCGGCTAGGCTCCCAAAAAGTCCCACACATGTGGTATGCCCATACTCAGGAGAAGCAGCTAAATGTATTTTGGGGTGCAATTCCACATAGGCCCATGGCCTGTGTGAGCAATATATCATTTAGTGACAACTTTTTGTAATTTTTTTTTTTTTGTCATTATTCAATCACTTGGGACAAAAAAATGAATATTCAATGGGCTCAACATGCCTCTGAGCAATTTCCTTGGGGTGTCTACTTTCCAAAATGGGGTCACTTGTGGGGGTTTTGTACTGCCCTGCCATTTTAGCACCTCAAGAAACGACATAGGCAGTCATAAATTAAAGGCTGTGTAAATTCCAGAAAATGTACCCTAGTTTGTAGGCGCTATAACTTTTGCGCAAACCAATAAATATACACTTATTGACATTTTTTTACCAAAGACATGTGGCCGAATACATTTTGGCCTAAATTTACGACTAAAATTGAGTTTATTGGATTTTTTTTAGAACAAAAATTAGAAAATATCATTTTTTTTCAAAATTTTCGGTCTTTTTCCGTGTATAGCGCAAAAAATAAAAACGGCAGAGGTGATCAAATACCATCAAAAGAAAGCTCTATTTGTGGGAAGAAAAGGACGCAAATTTCATTTGGGTACTGCATTGCATGACCGCGCAATTAGCAGTTAAAGTGACGCAGTGCCAAATGGTAAAAAGTACTCTGGTCAGGAAGGGGGTAAATCCTCCTGGGGCTGAAGTGGTTAACATCAATGACGGCTTGAAGTCTTTTGTGGTATTTGTGGATGAGGCTTTTTATCTTCTTAGATGGTAAAGCTGCCCATTCCTCTTGGAAAAAAGCCTCCAGTTCCTGTAAATTATTGGGCTGTCTTGCATGAACTGCACGTTTGAGATCTCCCCAGAGTGGCTCAATAATATTGAGGTCAGGAGACTGAGATGGCCACTCCAGAACCTTCACTTTATTCTGCTGTAGCCAATGACAGTGCAATTTGGCCTTGTGTTTTGGATCATTGTCATGTTGGAATGTCCAAGTACGTCCCATGCACAGCTTCCTAGCTGATGAATGCAAATGTTCCTCCAGTAATTTTGATAACATACTGCATTCATCTTGCCATCAATTTTGACCAAATTTCCTGTGCCTTTGTAGCTCACACATCCCCAAAACAACAGTGATGTACCTCCGTGTTTCATAGTAGTAATAGTGTACCTTTCATCATAGGCCTTGTTGACTCTTCTCCAAATGTAGCGTTTATGGTTGTGGCCAAAAAGCTCAATTTTGGTCTCATCACTCCAAATAACTTTGTGCCAGAAGGTTTGAGGCTTGTCTCTGTGCTGTTTGGCGTATTGTAGGCGGGATACTTTGTGTCATTTGCGTAGTAATGGCTTTCTTCAGGCAACTCGACCATGCAGCCCATCTTTATTCAAGTGCCTCCTTATTGTGCATCTTGAAACAGCAACACCACATGTTTTCAGAGAGTCCTGTATTTCACCTGAAGTTATTTGTGGGTTTTTCTTTGCATCCCAAACAATTTTCCTGGCAGTTGTGGCTGAAATTTTAGTTGGTCTACCTGACCGTGGTTTGGTTTTAAGAGAACCCTTATTTTCCACTTCTTGATTAGAGTTTGAAAACTACTGATTGGCATTCTCAATTCCTTGGATATCTTTTTATATCCCTTTCCTGTTTTATGCAGTTCAACAACCCTTTCCCGCACATTCTTTGACAATTCTTTTGCTTTCCCCTGACTCAGAATTCAGAAAGGTCAGTGCAGCACTGAATGAAAGATGCAAGGTCTGTCAGGAGTCCAGAAACTCATTGACCTTTTATACACACACACTAATTACAAGCAAACAGATCACAGGTGAGGATGGTTACCTTTAATAGCCATTCAAACCCCTTTGTGTCAACTTCTGTGCATGTTATTAGGCCAAAATCACCAGGGTATGTAAACTTTTGATCAGGGTCATTTGGGTAGTTTCTGTTGCCATTATGATTTAAAAAGAGTAAATAGAGTTGATTGATAATAAATGTCTTCAGCCAAACACTAATCATGAGTGAAAGAAAAGTTTTTGTGTTATCATTCATATTCTCTGAAAAATGGCCAAGAAATCATAAATTCTGCCAGGGTATGTACACTTATGGGCACAACTGTACGTGTTACTCAGGATGGAAAAGCTAATTTTTTCACTAATCTGAAAGAAGCCCTGTCCTGTCTGGATGATTACTTTGGGCCTATTCCTAGATGATTATTATGATAGATGTTATTCTTTGGTGCTTCTACGGGCTAGGTTTGCACCCCACTGTCTTTTACATTGTGCTGTTAATTACCTGCCACTATGCTAAAACCTGTGGCTCCTTCTGTATGCAATATCCTTGTTTTTCGAAGTGCGTGTGTATTGAGGCAGTTATTCTGTCTTTTCTGTTACTCTGAGCGTCCCGGACTCTTCTGTTTAAAACATACTCCAGAGGAGGAGAAGAAAGAGGGTGGGGGGGAGGATGCGAAAGGTAAGGACTAGGTACAGAGGCCTGGCAACCCTCTGACCTACCTGGGACAAAGATTGCTTGGCTATATTTAGATGAGGGGAGCCTCCGCCTCAAATTATGTCAAGCTCCTCCTCTTTGGGGAATAAATATGATTTACTTGGTCGATTTAATAGGGTTCTAGGATATACACCTTTTTATGTTTGTAATACGTTGTATGTAGTAGGAATGGTATATGATTTAAAGGTTCTTTTTATCTTTGCTTGCTTATTTATGAAAGTTGTTGTGGCTTTTTTTATGATGTATTGTCTTGTCAAGTTTTTTTCTAAAAATGAATAAAAAAAAAAATCAAATAGTTAAACTCATATTACTGGTGTTTTGTAGCTGTTTTAACATCTGCTGTTTTACTACTTATCTACTGGGATTACAACTTGCATTTTCTTCCCTACTGATCACTTGTTTCCCATCCTTGCGAAGAACTTGCCGATTTCCAGGGTGAGCCTCCCAGGCTTCAATGCACCCCCTGACCCGTTAGTGGGGCTTCCGCGGGGCATTTTGTTTGTTGTTTTGTTAATGGGACTTAAGCTTTCATTTTTTGGGATGAAAGAGCGGGGAGAGTTAGGGTGGGTATTTGTGACTTTTTTGTAAGAGAATTTCAGGTACCTTTTCCTTTTTTTTTTCTGCCTTCCTTTGCTTCCCTTACTACTACTACTTACATCAATGTCACTCCAGGTGGTGATACCATACTATGTGCTCCTCCATGTCTGTACTTGTACTTTATGTCTACAGCTTTGAGAATTGTTTCCTGGAATACAAGGGGGTTGTATTCACCTCAAAGTGATCCCTAATATTTTCTTTTCTTAAAAAGCATAGGCCCCATATTGTGTGTCTACAGGAGACTCATCTTACTGACTTTAAGTTGCTAGCCCTAAATGCCATTGGGTTGCCAAATCCTTTCATGCTACCCACACCCTGCTCTTGAGGGGTCTCTATCCTGTTGGCCAAATCATTTCCAGGTGACATAGTGAAGGTGTCTACATACCTTGATGGCTGGGTTGCCAACTGTCCGTAAATTTATGGACAGTCTGTAAATTTAAGCCATTTACATGCTGTCTGTAGATGTCTATTTTCTTTGTCCGTAAGAAATTTGGGCAGGGGCTGGTTTAGAACTGCGTATATTTGGCAGCACTCTGGTGGCCTCGGCCATCAGAACGCTGCCAATGGGGATGCCATGCTTTTAATAGCATACACGTCTGGAGGGATGTCGCAACCACCTGTTTATAAAACCCCAGATCTGGACAGTTTTCCAGCAGAATGGTACGCCAAATTCAATCACTTGTTAAGCCCCATTCTTCTTCGCACATTTACAACAGCTCTGGATGTGGGAGTTCTACCCCCTTCTATGAGGGAAGCATTAACTGCGCTCATTTTAAAACCACGAAAAGATCCCCTTTAATGTGACTCGTATTGCCCTATTTCTTTAAGGAATTAATTCCTGGCAGCTCCACTGGCTCATTCAGAATTTACAATACCCCCATAACTGTCCACCTACCCGTGTCATTATTTCCCTAGATACTTGTAAGGCATTTGATAGTGTTGAATGGCCCTATTTCTTTCAGTTACTGCAACAATATTGTTTTGGCCCTCATATGATTGCTTGGATATATCTTTTATATACAACCCCTATGGCCAGAATCCAAGTGGATTTACAAGTTACTGAGGCTTTCCCTATATGTCATGGCACCTGTCAAGGCTGCCTGCTATCACCACTATTATTTGCGTTGGCCAAAAAACCCCTGGCGATTTAAGTCCACACATCCCCTAACATTAGAGGCATCCCCATTGATAAAATTAAGGAATACATCCCACTATACAAGTGATACTTTGGTTTATTTAGCAGATTCAGTTGATTCTTTATATTCCCTATTACATGAAATCACATTTTTTGGTAATTATTCTGGTTTCTGGGTGAACTGGGACAAATCTAGCCTGTTTCCCTTAAACCAGGAAGCCGTGTCAATGATTTACCAGCCTCCAAATTACAAGTTGTTTCTTCCTTCCAATACTTAGGTGTTCAGGTCCAATTGCCCCCTAACTCCTGCATTGCTAATATTGTGTGTCCCTTGGTGTCCCAACTACAATGTCAAACAAAACAGTGGATGGATCTACCGTTGGATTTACTTACCCAAACTACTGCACATTATAGCCAACTCCCTTTGTAGGGTACCTAAGTCCATTTTTCGCCAACTTGACACCATATGCACAGCATTTTTATGGCATCATAGACCACCCAGAATAGCACTGGAGCTATTAAGGCTACAAACTCAGCTGGCAGGTCTAGCTTTTCTTAACTTTTACCTCTACTACCTGGCATCCCAAATGTTATATGTTCATCCCACGTTAGATAATGCCTGTATGACTACAGAAGCAGCTATTGCCTCCTCCATGAAAACGCTCCATAAGCACAGTTTCCTACTTGCCAAGAGACCATGAGCACCACCCTCTAACTGTTTTCCACTGATGCAACCTGTATTACTAAGGACCCATGGTCTCAGGCCCCTAATCACCCATTTTGGTTTACCCCCACTTTATGATGTACAACGTTTTAAGCCCTTTTCTCAGCTGAAAGAAGCTGGAGCTGTCTTGATGATGTGCATTTGTGTAAATGTACGTAGAGCTACACTGTGAAGGGCTAGAGGTTGTGTCGCCATTCTCTGCAAGTTTGATGGCCCCTTATGTAAGTTTCAAAGAGGCATTTCTTTTTATACTGGTTGTTTTTATACTGGATGTTTTTAATGTATATTTGTGAATTTTAAAATACTACACTATGAGCAAAAATATTGTTTTTGGTTGGTGACTCTATGCTAATAACTCTGGTACTATCCCCTGGTGGAGTGGAATAGAGCAGTCTGGTCCTGCCATCTGTGGAGCAAGAGTGCTGATGCTGGATTCCATTTACACAAAGTGCTTATTGCTGTTCTAGTAATAGACAGCATATCCCTCTGGTGAGTGTGTATTTTTACCATTGGTGAAGGATTGGCACTACGGGTGTTTCCAAACGATGGGTGAAGGCTGAAGTGAAGCACCTTTATATGTTTTACACCCATAACAATATGAACTGTTTATTTTTGTTGTTATGACAAACTTCAGTTTATAGTCACATTTTGGTGGACACTTTTATTATTTTAGCACTGCATTTTTATTATAATTTGGTTATTGGTGTACTATATAGCTACACATTGCACGCGGCTGTTTAAATCTCACTGAAAAGGTGCTTTAGAGGAGCATGCGTGGATCTCTGTGACATGGACGCTTAGTCGCAGAGCTCTGTCCCGTTCCGAGATACCCGCGCCCTCAGCTATGGGTACACTCCCCCCCTGTCACCTCTTCCGGGACTGGAATCCTCTGGCTACCTGCTGGCACAAGATCAAGCGGTTTGGGCTGACAAAACGGAACCCCACAGCCACGATCACAGCTTTGCTGGAGGCCGCTGTGAAACCTAAGATGGCGGCGGAGTGGCTGCCTCACGACACAGCTTACACAGGCACAACTGCTTCCTCTCCATGGTGGGCGGCTCTTCATGAGGAGGTATGTGGAGGGATCCTGCCACCTTCTCCTGTAACAGGCCCTGCATCCCCAGCATCCACATTGTCTCTTCTTGATCAGTCCCCTAATGACATTCAACTGCTGCCCTCTCTGTCAACCTCACAGAAGCCTGAACTGCAGCCACAGGCACCGAGCCAGATTACCTCTCATCCCCATGATCTCTCTTTGCTTTTTTCAAGATTTGCTGACATGCTTGATAAAGGACTTGCTCAAACAGCTGCTAAAATCACCTCAGATATTACCTCGGACATTAAATCAGACCTTCACCTCCTGGGCTCTCGTATTGAGTATATTGAAACTAAAATGGATGCCACCATTGAGCGCGTCAATCAAAATACTAATCGATTCCAAGAGCTTCATGAACAACTGGAGGGGGCTATAGCCAAAATTGATGACCTTGAAAACAGGTCCAGAAGGCTGAATTTTAGAATCAGAGGCCTTCCAGAGACTTGCACTGACATACCGGAAGCAGTACACTCTTTAATCAAACACTTGATACCTGACATCAGAGCTCACAAATTGGAACTTGATCGGGCCCATAGGGCTCTGGGCCCCCCTCGCTCTGATGGGCTACTTCGTGACATTATAGTGAAGCCTTACTATTACAATGTTAAAGAAGAAGTCATGAGGAGAGCCCGAACCATCCCGCAAATTCAACTTCTGGGCCATACAGTTTAGCTTTATGCTGACATTTCGCCCTTCACTATCCAAAGAAGGAAAGCTCTAAAAACCCCTTCTATCTATTCTACAACAGATGAATATCAAATATTGGTGGCTTTTTCCTTTGAGCCTGAAACTTGAGTTTAAAGGCAAGACCTTCAGATTCTCTACGCTTGCGGAGGGAGAACATTTGCTACGGAAGCTCGGCCTCCTACCCACGGATCCTTCCTCTCCGATGCAGTCGTCTCCATCCATCCTGACCAAAAGACCTCCTCCATCAAGTCCTCTCACCTCGACGTGGCAACAACCTAAGTACAAGAAGACCAAAGACGGCACTGCTACCTGAACTGAAGACCACATCATTATTTTTCCCTTTTTTTCCATCCGCTTCTGGGATAGGGGCATGATCACTCTCTTAGGCACTAGTGCCCACCTACCCGCATTTATTGACTTCTTCACCGACATTTCCATCTGTTCTGTAGTACATACCCATCTAGGTGGATTCAGGACATTGCTATGGTTACCCTCCATGGTGGGACTTTATTTTATCTGACTTGAATACTTTAGCTTTCACGAACCTACTGCCTTTTACACCCCACGGGTTCTTAGATACCTGATTCCTCCTCGGGAGGAACCATCGATGGCCTCAGAGGACACTAACCCTTTTTGATTTTACCCTTTTTACCCTTTACAGCTTTTGCTCCTCCCTGAGTTCACCTTTATATGCCTAATTGCAAGTTACGTTGGGGGGGGGTACCCTAACACGTTATGTTTTTTGTTGGCATTGTTTCCGGGAGTGCAGTACAAGGGACGGTACCTATGCACCTCATCCTACACTCGGAGCCGGAGTCCTTTTTTTTTTTTTCCTTCTCCTGCTCCTAGTTGGGATTTCTTCCACTAGTTGGAGGAACCATTTTTATGTCTCAGGACATGGCGAAATGTTTTCTCCCATGTCCTCAGTTTCTTCTTTCTTCCCTCATTCCTCTTTTTCTTCCTTTTCCTCTTTCTCCCTTTCCTAAATATTTGCTCCTTTCAGGGACGGGTGCAGTCTCGCTCGCCTGCAGGATCCGGGAACTTGTTCTATTGGACTTGCGGTCGGATGGTACTTATGGAATACCTTTCAGATGGAAGGTAAGTGGTTGGGTTTTTCTAGCGTTTCAGCCTAACTGCTCCATGACTGATCACACCACTTCCACGCAGGCTCTACGCTTTGCTTCACACAACGTACAGGGGATTAACTCCCCTATCAAGCGTCAGAAAGTCTTTCAGTTCTATCATGACCAAAAAATAGATATACTATTCCTCCAGGAAACACACTTCCCAAAAACCTATACCCCATCTTTAATACATGCCAAATTCCCTACATTCTACCTTGCCAATTCCGCCAAAAAAAAATAAAGGGGTGGGTATTTTTTTCTCCCGCAAAACCCAATTTTCTCTGATCTCAGAATTCAAGGATCCAGATGGCATGTTCCTTCAAGTGAAGGGGCTCATAGATAACCAGCTTTACTCGCTAATCTCATACTATGCTCCTAATCATGGACAACCACAATTTTTTCGCGCCCTTTTTCTCTCCCTGACTCCACTACTGGAAGGCATGGTTCTGTATAGCGGTGATTCTAACATTGCGTTTGACATAGGTAAGGACAAGTCCGGGCCCCAGGAAGGGATGGTGTACGTCCCACCAGACAAAGTCTCAACGTAGCCAGACAAATTTTCCAACAGGGCCTAGTGGATGCCTGGAGAGAATTAAATCCTAAGACTCAGGACTATACACACTATTCCAGTCCCCACAATACTTTTGCTAGAATAGATCACTTTTCCTTCTGCAAAAACATACCCCGCTGGTAAAAAAAGCAATCATTAAGGACTCTGTCTAGTCGGACCACTCTTTCCTTCTCTTGATAATTCACACACCAATGACTCAGCGACGTGAGTTTCATTGGAGATTAAATGCCTCATTACTTAGCAACCCCTCTCACGTACGTGAGATTGAACAAGATATCCGGGAATATTTCTTGCTTAATGACCTTGATAACATCTCTCCTACCATGTTATGGGTGGCTCACAAAACCTATGTACGTGGTAAACTGATCCAAATGTCCGCTAGGATAAACAAAGCCCGCAGACTTGATATAGACAGACTGGAAACAGAATTCTCACATTTAAGCAAGCAACATAAACGTAATCCTACCTCTGCCTCAGCAGCTAGACTTGAAACAGCACGCACAGCTCTTAATTTATCCCTCACGACCGTAGCTGAGAAAAGCTTGCGATGGGATGGAGGGAGGTTTTATCATCAAACGGATAAACTGGGTACCATGTTGGCTCACAGGCTAACTCCTAAGTTGAGGGCTCGCGCTTTACCTAAATTACGATTGAGCAATGGTACACTTTCCCAGAATCCCCAGAAAATTATGGAAACATTTCATGATTTTTACCGCACCCTGTACAGCAAACCTGGGAATGAACCTTCCCCTAGCTTAATAGATTCCTACCTCGGTTCACTGAATATCCCTAAGCTTCGGGATCACCATAGGGACAGCCTCGAGAACCCAATTTCGGCAGAGGATGACTCTCAGGTCATTCAGAACCTTAAAAATGACTCTGCTCCTGACCCGGATGGCTTTTCAGCTCCGTAATACAAACATTTTGCCCCACTGTTGTCTCCCTACCTGGCCGATTCTTTAACCAGTTTCGAACTGGTTCTCGACTAGACAAGCTGCTCAACTCAGCCTTTATCACTGTACTACCAAAAGCAGACACTAGCTGCACCGCTAATTATCGACCCATATCATTGATCAACAATGATCTAAAAATCTTAATGAAAATCCTGGCAAACAGAATATCTACCTTTATTAGCCTATATATTCATAGGGATCAGGTGGGCTTTATTCCTGGGAGACAGGGCCCAGATCAGATCAGGAGAGCTATAGATGTAGTGTCACTTCTAGGCACGGGCTGGGACAAGGGGCCCCCACAACAGGGATTCCTGCTTTCACTGGACCTCTTGAAAGCTTTCGACTCTGTCTCCTGGGCCTTCCTGATCCAGATACTACAAAAATGGGGATTTGGTCACTCCTTTATGAATATCTTAGGGGCGCTATACTCCACTCCGGTAGCACAAGTTAAAATGCAGGGTTATTATTCGAATTCTTTCCCGATTCTGAAAGGTACAAGACAGGGATGCCCTTTGTCCCCATTGCTTTTTGCCATGGTCATCGAGACCCTAGCTATCACTATTCGGGACGATCCGAACATACATGGAGTGTGTTGTGGCCCACAAACCCACAAATGCGCTCTCTTCGCTCATGATGTGTTGCTTTTCCTCACCTCATCACTTACCTCATTACCAAATCTTTACAGGGTGCTCGATGACTTCGGCAGGTGTCTGGTCTTAGGGTTAACTACTCTAAATCGTTGGCACTAAATGTTAATCTACCAATATCCATGATAGCTCTGCTCAAAGATAGCTTCCGGTTTGGATGGGGCGAGGCTATGATCTTCTATCTGGGTATCAATCTTACAGCGTCTTTTGACAAACTCTATAAGGCAAATTTTCCCCCACTATATCACAAACTGGATGAGGACTTGTCACGATGGGATAAACTGGGACTGTCCTGGTTGGGTAGAATCAATTCGATACAGATGACTTTACTTCCACGCATCCTATATTTGTTTAGATCTCTACCCATACCCGTCCCCAGGGCCCCCTTAGGAAGTTTCAATCTAAAATCATTAAATTTATATGGGGTAGGAAGGGCCACAGGATTGCCAAGGGGACCCTGTTTAGGAGCAGGGATCAGGGTGGTGTTGGTCTACCTAACCTCCTCTGGTATCACCAGGCAGCACAACTTTCCCAACTTTCCACTATCTACTGTAAGATTGCACACCCAGATTGGGTACACATGGAACGACAAGCTATCCCTCACTGTACTCTTGATTATATCCTCTGGTCCTCTTCTAAATCTAGACCTGCCATCATGGTCCCTACACTTTCCCACTCCCTTGTACTATGGGATTCTCTCAAAACCAATCCTCGGCTGGTTTCACCTTGGCATCCTCTGTCGCACATTTTCCGAAATCCACTCTTTCCCCCTGGCATGGATATAAAATCATTCCGGTGGTGGCTAGATAAGGGGATGCTAACCCTGCCGGTCCTCTCTCTAGGACCCATTGCATTAACAAACTTGATATGCCCAACACCGAAAGTTTCAGACACGGACAGATAGTTCACTTTCTCAGGTCCCTTAGGTCCCCTAATTCCAGCCCTTTTTCGATCACGGACTATGAGGGGTGGTGCGGTCAGGCTGTGAAGCAGAGGGGCGGGATTACGATGATTTGCCAATCACTTGCTAAGGCTGAAACCAAATCGCTCTTTATGAGAGAGTGGGAAAACGACCTACAACACACGTGGAGTATTGAAGAATGGCATAGAGCTTCTACTACAGCATCTAAGGGCATCTTAAAGTTCTCATGAGATGGTATATGGTCCCCCTAAAGCTATCCAAAATTTACCCTAATGCCTCCCCTATGTGCTTTCACAAATGCGGACATGTTGGGTCCATGCTGCACATTTGGTGGGACTGTCCCAGGATCAGGGATCTATGGAACAAGATATTTAATATCATTAGAAAAATAACGGGACTTCCAATCCAAAAGTCCCCTCAACTGGCTCTCCTAAACTTTCCTTGCCCCAATACCCCAAAATTAGTCCAACAACTTATTAGGTTCATTTTCCTGGGGACCAAGCTCACAATTGCACAGGCTTGGAAACAACTGACCGTTTCCTTTCTCTTGGTTAAGAGGAAGATATCTTGGATTATGGCCCAGGAGAAAACGGTTAGCATCCTTCTGGACACTACCTCTAAACATGATGCTATCTGGAATCCCTGGAGTAGATACATATCTCTACCATCCACTATCACCACATTTTCCGGATCTCTGTAGGTGAGTGAGCATTGCACCGCCCTACGATGTCCTCTCTCCTCCCTCTCCACCCGATTTTTTCTTTTTTCTTTTCTTTCCTCTATCCTTTCTTCTTTTTATACTTCATGTTATCTTTGTACAGGTTATTATGATTTGCTAACAATAGGAGAAGCCACTTCAACTTTTTTCTCAAAGGTAGGCGGAAGGTTTCCTCTGATTGTTACCAAAGCTTGGTTGTTGAAGATTGGAGCGCGGGTTATACTACCTTCACTTATTGCACCTACACATATAACTATAGCCCTAACAGCGATCTACCCTCTCCAAAGTTTAGGCTCAATCGTCATACTAGACTCTACACTTTCATTTCACTATACTTCC
Organism: Lithobates clamitans; assembly: GCA_037952925.1. Lineage (NCBI taxonomy): Eukaryota > Metazoa > Chordata > Amphibia > Anura > Ranidae > Lithobates > Lithobates clamitans. The sequence continues at coordinate 8,998,706 of JBBGZY010000304.1, forward strand.
TCCACTCCTTAAGGGTTTCACTTCACGGTTGTTTCACCATAATCCATGATACTGGATGTTCGGCCCCGCCTGGGGGGCGGGCCACAGCGAGTTCCCCTGAGGGGTGCTGGGGTGGGGGAGCGGCCCCTCTCTTTGGAGTTGGCCTCCACGGATTTAGCCTACTATTGAAACCATACATGTCTCCATCTTTATTGAAATGTTTACTCGGTCTAGTACTATGTCGCTAACAGATGTACAATGGCTTTACCTGTATTTTAGCTTAACTCTTCTCTTATATTCTTTTGTTGATAACTCAATAAAAACTATTGAAAGAAAAGGTGCTTTATATTACTATTTTTTTCTCAAATCTTTCTAATTGTGTACAATGTGGCCTTATGGAAATCCCCTTCACCGCTCACAATTCAACAATGGTTTCACTGCATTGAGGATATGCAGCTTATTGAAGATTTAAGTAGCTCCCTTAAGTGTCCACCAGTAAATTCACCAAGACTTTGTTCTATTGGTTGGGCTTCTCCTATACAGACGATTCTAAACAAATAATGGATGCCCCACCTCCGAGGAACCCATAGATAGACACCCCCCCTGGTAACAACTTGTTAAGCCCCTTTTGGCTCTCCAAGATGTACAACTTCATTTACCTCTTATATTCTCCTGCCCAATGCAGTTTCCCTATATTATCCCTCTTCTCCCTCCTCTTTGCCCCTATTCTTATGCTTCTTTTATACCTCTTACCTACTTATTTCTTCTGCCTCTATAGGCTAGGCTTGTATTCTATAATTGGGTCAGGCTATATAGCCTAGACAGTAGAAGTCAGGCTCTATATGAGCCTTGATTTGGTTGCTATTAGATGAGACACTTTTACCAGTCTAGTGATATAGTGACAAACAGTGATGTGTTTATTTGTGCTATTTACAGGCTATATACTGGTGCTGTACAGTGCTCCAAAAAGAAACATTTAAAAAACTTCCAATACAAAATCCTAGCCTAGTCTATCCTGTACGGGCACCAATTATGTAATCACAATCCTACTTAACAGGCTGTCCAAGCCTAAAGCTTGTCAGCCTCCACATACATAGTTCACCAACTCTCATCAATCGTTAGCTCTACCAGGCATGACCTGTCTGCTTTACAGGCTGCCTGTGTGCCACGGGAGAGCCTAAATGGGCTGAAAGGAAGAGGTGAAAAACCCAAAGTGGAGAGAGGATCAGAGGTCTTGAAAGGTGTACAAGAGGAACCTGGGAGATGTGTAAATCCCAAATAGGACTTTTATTTTTCCTGTGTGCTGGTGTGAACAGCCTTAATAATCTAACATGAGAGAGGGTGGAAAGTTTGGGACTTTAAATGAAACACAGGCCATGCTGTAGCCATGTGTTTCCATCCCTGTATATAATATTACAAAAAAGAGAAATGGGACTTTAAATGAGGCACGTGTACAATGGCTGGTGATTTGATTAAAGGTAAAAAAAATATGCAATAATTCATACATTTACATTAGTAAATTTATAACAAGATGACATAGTACATTTAATGCATCGTGATAAAAAAAAAAGGTGAACGGTGTAAAGAGGAACCTGGGAGATGTGAAAATCCCAAATAGGACTTTTCTTTTTCTAGGCTTCCTGTGAGACACTCTGCTGCAATATATAGTCCCTGTCATTGTATTAGTAGGATTGAATACAACACAGATGCAGAGTGAGGGGCTCCAGAATATTGATTCTGAGTGGAGAAAATAGATTTTTTCAGGTTTCTCCAGGTTTTGTAATTACTGAATCAGGGTCTGAAGTATCAAAGAGCTTCAGGAGGAAGGGAGCCTCTACCCCTGTGTTCAGGTCTTGCCAGAGACCAGCAGGGTGTGTGTGCAGGTGTGAACAGCCTTAATAATCTAGGGTCTGGCTGCAGTACAGGGCTCCACCCTCCACAGGACTCTGTGAGGGTGCAAGGGAGCAGCCAGAGGCATGTATGTCTGCACAGTGTGGGGACGTCTGTAAAAGAACAGACAGAGGCTCTAATCCTGAGCGCCAAAGTGTACAGAATGTGCAGAGAGAGGTTGCAGAGGTTGCACGCAAGCAAATTCCATTTAAACCTTTATTAAAATTGCAAGGAAACTGACCATTTCCCATTTCACTGCTTCTTCACAGCATTTTGATTCTGATTTATCAAGCTTTTATATCATATGCCCTATGAATAATTATCATCAGCTTTATTATCATTGTTTTAACACCCAAGTGGCAGCATTTTTTTTTTTGATTGACTGACAAAGTAAACATGTTGGTAGCAATTTAGCTCTTTACCTACTACATGCAAGGTAAAAAGCTAGTATTGCATCGGTTCTGCAGTGCCCTGATCATCGCACAGGATTGTAACGTACCTCTTTCTATGGTTTTTAGGAAAACATATATCCCCACCAAAAATACCAGCCTAGCACACCAAGCTGTATCCCTTTCAGTGTGTGTGTGTGTGTATGTGTGTGTGTGTGTGTGTGTGCAATGTTGGGGAAGGGGTCTTAAAAGGCCTATAAAAACTTCCTAATAATACAAGTGTAAAATGCAACAATGAATTAAAGGGTTTCTTCGCCAATGCCAGAAGTCTGCTGACCAAAATAGGTGAGTTGGAGGCTTTGGTGCATGAAGAGAACTATGATTTAATTGGTGTTACTGAAACTTGGCTTCAATCTAAATATGATTGGGCTGGTAATATTCCTGCCTATGCTCTCTTTCAGAGAGACGGGGTAAAACAAATGGAAGGTGGTGTCTGTCTCTATGTGAGAACCAATCTAAAAGTTAGTGTGAGTTAGCGGTTGTGCTGAGGCATTATGGGTACACATGCTGTAAGAAGGTTTAGGTGGGGACTTAGGAAAGTTTATGCTTATACCCTTAGGAGTTGACAGAGGCATTGCCTTGAACACGGCAAGTAGTGTTAAGGTGGAACTCTCAATTAATGGACAGTACTTCTTCCCTTATAGACGTCCATCTCTGCTCTCTCTGTTAAGTCCTCTTGTTACAACACTCCGGCTGAACACCTTGTTTCAGAAACCTATGCAGCATTTGTGAGCCAGGGGCACTCCGCATACCTGACTTCACAGGCAAGACTCTTCACTTCCCCAGTGACCTAGTTGTCATTCATTAGTATCTTCTCCACTTAAGCATTACATTGCTATTTACTCCAGGAAGACAACAACATACTTCTAATTTACAGGGCCTCCCTTTCTCTCACGACTATCAGGTCAGGTCCCTAGGGTGCCCCATACTTTAGTGACACCAGCAGTGACACCAATCGCAAGAGTTAACTCAATCGCACATTGGACACTTGTACTTTATCTTCACATTGCACTGTCTCCCTCAATATGTGACTGTGTTCTGCGATACAGCGTGCATACACCACTATATATACTCTTGAATAAACGCCTGACCAAGCAGTAACTAGTCCTTAAATTAAAGTGTTTACGTAAACATATCTTTCACAACAAGGTCCTTACATTACAGTGCTGCATCATTACATGTGAATGGCTATGCTGGCCCTGGTGCCTCTGCCCCAAGAGCTGGCCCTATACCTCACTATTAGAGTTCATAGCAACAGAATCCAAGAACTGGCTCAGTCTGTTCTATGGAATCCTGCTCCCGCTAAAGGTGTGCTGTAGAAAACACCTCTATATACTGACCAGTCTGTCTTTCTTTGTTCCATTATTTCCAATGACCCATCTAGGTTGCTGATCTCTTATATTTTTGCATTTTCAAAGACAACGTAGACACATGAACTCATGAGATCAGAATGACTCTTTAACTCCCTCAGTCCAAGTGGCAGCCGCATACAGTAACAAGGGAAAACATAACATATACAGTATACAACAAGGGAAGACACATGTCATACCACTCTGTAGGGACCTGCCTACAATACTATGGAGATAGTTTGTTACAGATCACCAGTGTTAATGAGGAGGTAGTGACTCAGCTCCTTCCACAGAAAGAAAGAGCTGCAAAACCCAGTGCTACCTGTACTCAATAAATATTAAATATTAATTACAATATAATGGGAAAGAGTCTGACAGTCATGTACAAACCTCAGCACAATAATTAAAAAAAAAATGAAATAATTCCATTGCATATCATTTTTCCACACTAGAAATAGTAAGAGAACTAATACTCTGTCTGCAACTAGCTTAAAGAACAACTTTAATAAGATAGTCAGAGACCGTTAAGCAACTAGCAGGTTTTGAGACTGTGAACACTTAAGTCAGACATTTAATGTACAATATAGTGTATATAATGCAGGAGTCTTTTAGGTATGAAGTGCAGAGGTCAAGGGTGTGTCATATAAAGATTGGATGGGTCAGGAGTATGTGATGCACATGTGTTCAAGGGTCAGGCGTAAGTAACTCACTGTGTGCAATGCACCATGTACAGGGGTTTAGAAATGTGTCACGCACAGAGTTCAGGGGTCACAAGTGTGTAATATGCACAACACAAATCCTCTCCCTCCAAAAATCCTCTCTCCCAACACACACCCCCCCCCCACAAAAAATCCCTCTCCAGCACAAATCCTCTCTCCTTCAAAATGTCCTCTGCCAGCACAAACCTAGTGATCCTGCTGTTGTAAATAGCTAGCAAACACTTATGCCCTGTACACACGGTCGGACATTCATCGGACATTCCAACAACAAAACCCATGGATTTTTTCAGACGGATGTTGGCTCAAACTTGTCTTGCATACACATGGTCGCACAAAGTTGTCGGAAAATCTGATCGTTCTGAACGCGGTGACGTAAAGCACGTACATTGGGACTATAGACGGGGCAGTAGCCAACAGCTTTCATCTTTTAATTTATTTTGAGCATGCGTGGCACTTTGTGCGTCGGATTTGTGTACACACGATCGGAATTTCCGACAACGGATTTTGTTGTCGGAAAATTTTATAGCAAGCTCTCAAACTTTGTGTGTCGGAAATTCCTATGGAAAATGTGTGATGGAGCCTACACACGGTCGGAATTTCCGACAACAAGGCCCTATCACACATTTTCCATCGGAAAATCCTATCGTGTGTAGAGGGCATTACTGGAAAGTTAAAAAAACCTAAAATTAGAGAGCACATTTTCCAATGCTGAGGCTGCCCTACAAAACTTAGAATGGAAGTGAATAGTGTTATCAAAGAATACAGAACAGAAATAGGAATGTTTTACATCGACTGTTTGCAAATAAATAGCAAACTATATTACCATGGGCAATAAAAAGGCTAAAAGTGAAACCTATGTGACGTCCCACGTTAAAAAGTAATTATGAATAGGAAAAGGTAATTTATAAAAAGTCAAATATAAAATCGAAGGAACACTTTCCTCATTTGAAAGTTACAAAGAGTATAACAAAATACGTAAACAAGAAACTCCAAATCGCAAAAATTCATAAAGGCATCTACATGGCAAGAGCTGTGAAAACGTGGAATAGGCTACCCCTGGAATTAGTCAGCTCAGGTAATTAAAAAAAAAGAGGATGACTTTCAAAATGAAGGATCGACCCAATGTGAGTTTTAAGGTACAATAAGGATCCAATCTTTAAAGTATTCTTAAAAAATGATTATATCTCTAAATGCACAGGATATAACTGGATCTTAACATTTATAAATTGCAGCAGAGATAGTTGGTCCAGAAAATATCAGATTAACAAGGAAATACATTTTTCTCCTCTGTTGGAGCAAGTTGAACCTTGCTTTTGTAAAGCTGTTTTTGCCTTCCTCTGGATCAACTGTATATCAGGTTCAGTTAAATTAGGTTTTCTATTATTGGTTGAATACAATAGACTTTTTTCAATTTGACCAACTATGTTACTATGTGAAGGCTATAGTACTTGCTTCTGGCGAGCCTTGTACTCTAAACTCCCCTAATTGTTTCTTACCAAGAGGGTGAAAGGTAGATTGCCATCTTCTGTTTTTGTGATAATGCTGGAAAAGTCTGAAGTCTAAAATTGAAGGGGACCACAGAGACTAAGGTGTTCAAATATCTGTGTGGCAAATTAAACTAAATTAGGTCAAAAAGAAATAAATAGATTCACATAAACCATACCAGAGCAAACCAAACTTATATGTCAATATTTTAGTGTTGACAGGGCCGGATTAACATAGGGGCTGATGGAGCTGCAGCTCCAGGCCCCTGCCTTAAAATAGGCCCTCACAGCCAGCAATATAAGCCTGGTTTCTCCTGTCCATAAACTTCTATGGGACAGAAGAAGCTGTGTGTAAATGTAGGGGTGTCTGGCTGCATCTGTGTTGGCTCACTGTGTTTATTACAGTGTCACAGTGCACAGTTCCCCCCTACATAAATGGCTCTGCCTTCCCCCTCCTCTCTCTCCGTGTGCAGTGAAGGAGCTGTGTGGGCTGGGAAATTATGAACAGAGCAACTGCAGCCGGCAGATAGAAGGTGAACACATATGTGAGTGATGAGCTTCCAACCATCCAAGTGTGAGCTCAGTGACTGGACTCTTATCTCCCTTCTCTCCCCCTCTTTTACCTTTATCTTCAGCAATGGCTGTTATAACTGCAGTCAATATGTAGACTTGGCTCCTTGTGCTTTTAGGTGGGTTCACACTCATTTGCTGTGTTTTGGCCCATTGCTGGTGTATCCGCAGTTTTCCTGCGTTTTACCCACAGTCCTATTGATTTCTATTAGGTTGCATGTTTTTTCTGAAAGCACACCAAAATCAATAGGACTGCAAGCTAAAACTGCAGATACACAAGCAGTGCGGCCAAACTGCAGCAAACCAGTGTGAGCCCAAAGGCTGTACATACAACCCTCTATAGAACTTGGTCTGATCAATACTCCTGGCATTCATTTTACACACAGCCATACCATCCCAGATCAGGAGGGGTGGGGGCTTCAGGGATTTGTTTGACTATGCTGGCCCTGTCCCTTCTCTACCCATCCTGGAAGAGCCTGGAGGGAGTGGCAGGCTGCTGGTGGCAGTTGGCACACTGTATCTGGTGGCAGGCTGCTAGTGGCAAGTGGCACAATGTATCTGGTGACAGGCTGCAGGTGACAAGTGGCACACTGTATCTGGTGGCAGGCTGCAGGTGACAAGTGGCACACTGTATCTGGTGGCAGGCTGCTAGTGGCAAGTGGCACAATGTATCTGGTGACAGGCTGCAGGTGACAAGTGGCACACTGTATCTGGTGGCAGGCTGCAGGTGACAAGTGGCACACTGTATCTGGTGGCAGGCTGCTGGTTGGCAAGTGGCACACTGTATCTGGTGGAAGGCTGCTGGTTGGCAAGTGGCACACTGTATCTGGTGGCAGGCTGCAGGTGACAAGTGGCACACTGTATCTGGTGGCAGGCTGCTGGTTGGCAAGTGGCACACTGTATCTGGTGGCAGGCTGCTAGTGGCAAGTGGCACACTGTATCTGGTGACAGGCTGCTAGTGGCATGTGGCACACTGTATCTGGTGACAGGCTGCAGGTGACAAGTGGCACACTGTATCTGGTGGCAGGCTTCTAGTGGCAAGTGGCACACTGTATCTGGTGGCAGGCTGCTGGTGGCAAGTGGCACACTGTATCTGATGGCAAGTGGCACACTGTATCTGGTGGCAGGCTGCTGGTGGCAAGATGCACACTGTATCTGGTGGCAAGTGGCACACTATCTGGTGGAAGGCTGCTGGTGGTAAGTGACACACTGTATCTGGTGGTAGGCTGTGGTTGGCAAGTGGCACACTGTATCTGGTGGCAGGCTGCCGGTGGCAAGTGGCACACTGTATCTGGTGGTAGGCTGTGGTTGGCAAGTGGCACAATGTATCTGGTGGTAGGCTGCTGGCGGCAAGTGGCACACTGTATCTGATGGCAGGCTGCTGGTGGCAAGTGGCACACTATCTGGTGAAAGGCTGCTGGTGGTAAGTGACACACTGTATCTAATGGTAGGCTGTGGTTGGCAAGTGGCACACTGTATCTGATGGAAGGCTGCTGGTGGCAAGTGGCACACTGTATCTGGTGGCAGGGAGCTGGTGGCAAGTGGCACACTGTATCTGGTGGCAAGTGGCACAATGTATCTGGTGGCAGGCTGCTGGTGGCAAGTGGTACACTGTATCTGGTGGCAAGTGGCACAATGTATCTGCTGACAGGCTGCTGGTGGCAAGTGACACACTGTATCTGGTGGCAGGCTGCTGGTGGCAAGTGGCACACTGTATCTGGTGGCAAGTGGCACAATGTATCTGGTGGCAAGTGGCACACTGTATCTAGTGGCAGGCTGCTGGTGGCAAGTGGCACACTGTATCTGGTGACAGGCTGTGGTTGGCAATTGGCACACTGTATCTGGTGAAAGGCTGCTGTTGGCAAGTGGCACACTGTATCTGGTGGCTGGCTGCTAGTGGCAAGTGTCACACTGTATCTAGTGGCAGGCTGCTGGTGGCAATTGGCACATTGTATCTGGTGGCAGGCTGTGGGTAGCAAGTGGCACACTGTATCTGGTGGCAAGTGGCACACTGTATCTGGTGGCAAGTGGCACACTGTATCTGGTGGCAGGCTGCTGGTGTCAAGTGACATGCTGCATCTAGCGGCAGGCAACTGTGGAAAGTGATACGCTACATCTGGTGGCAGGCTATGGGTGGCAAGTGACAAGCTGCATCGGGTGGCAAGTGACAAGTTCAGGTCCCACTGATTCTGCACGATGGTGAGTTGAACTATTTCACTATATATTACAATGTAGTAACTGAAATAATGGAATTTGATCATCCTGACACCATATCAAGCATGGTGTCAGGATGATTGATTTTAAGTACTAACACCAGCCATTTGCCTGACAAATCACCGCCACCGCCGATTTCCCTGCCAACCCCGAGACTACACCCCCCACCCTTATCTTTTTTTGGGAAGAGGGGGTTGTCTCTGAATGACAGTTTGGAAATGTGGTCTCCCTATGTTGCTGCTGGTGAGAGACCGCATAGCAGGTGGTATTGGTGGTGTTGCTGCTGCTCAGAGGCTGCACGGCTGGTATTACTGGTGAGAGTATATTTAATTCGTTTTAGCGAAAAATTGTTTGCATTTTCATTTTGTTTCCATAAAAAGGCCCACCGAAATTCTCAGCACCAGGCCCATGATGCTCTTAATCTGGCCCTGAGTGTTGAACATTTTTATTGTCTTAAACAGTTATGCAAAAGGTATGAAACAATATAGAAAAGGTCTACAAAATCCAATCCAAAGCCTGAGTGATACATATGATACAATAAAATGAATATACATCAATTCAGGACACAAGTATACAAATCATGCAACTACTCAAACAGTGCAAATTATCAGATGTAAGGCCTGTTGCTAATATCTCATAACTTGCAATCTAGTTTATGAGAGAATGTTACCATGCTTAGTAAAGAGGTATTGTAGAAAGGGGGAATGTGATAGAATATCTCAGTATTTTAATAATGCCTTACATATTTCCCCGTTGTTTTTGTAGTAAAGAATTTATGTGAGTATGAACTAAATTTTCCACTAAACCTCCCTCTCCCACTCTAGAATAAGTCCCAGTATTTATTTTTTTTTCTTTTACCTTGTTCAGAGAAAAAAACATTTATTACCTGTGACATCATCACTGCGCTTGTAGAATTCTTGAAGAAGCAGCTACTGGGACCTAAGTTTCAATTGACAACACGCAGAACTATATTGCGCCAAGATCTCTTTCCCTTCACATGTGCATGGGCAGGATCTGGGAAATAAAGGCAGCAGTATTGTTTGTTTTGTTGGAAAATAAATCAGGGTAAACAGGTAAAGTGGGGCAAATGGGGTGCGTATTACAGTTTTGAATTCAAGCAGACCAGGCTAACAATGCTGACTAGGATTTCAGTGCAGTAAAGGCACTATGTTGTCAGAAACTTAACAAGTATTTGTCCGTACTTACAACATTTTAAAGGGATAAAACATAGGTAAATGTACTACAGACATGGAAGAAATATTTACTTTAAACCACTTTAATGTGTTTAACCGCTTCCAGACCATCCGCCGTTGATCGACAGTGGCAGAATGGCTCCCTTGCAAGAGTCACCATAGCTGTACAGCGGCCTAAGGGGATTGGGGAGCACGCGTGCGCCCCCTGCATCACTGAGGAGCCTGTGCATGTGCCCGGTGGCCATGATGTCCGCCAGCGCACTCACGATCGCTCCAGACAGAGCAGGAAGGTAGATGTGTGTAAACACACACATCCACATCCTGTCAGGAGAGAGAAGACAGATCGCATGTTCCTAGTATATAGGAACACCGATCAGTCTCCTTCGCTAGTCAGTCCCCTCCCCCCACAGTTAGAAACACCTCCCAGGGAACATATTTAAGCCCTTTGATCGCCCCTAGTGTTTTTCTTCCCTGCCAATGACATTTACACAGTAATCAGTGGCTATTTAAAGCACTAATCGCTGTATAAATGTCAATGGTCCCAAATCAAAATTTCATAAATCTATCCCCTACTTTGTAGATGCTTTAACTTTTGTACAAAACCAATAAATATACGCCTATTGCAATTTTTTTTACCAAACATATGTAGAGGAATACATATCAGCCTAAACTGAGGAAGAAATGTATTTATTTTTTTTTTAATTTGGGAAATTTATTATAGCAAAAAGTAAAAAATATTGTGTTTTTTTTTCAAAGTTGTCGCTCTTTTTTTGTTTATAGCACAAAAAATAAAAACCGCAGAGGTGATCAAATACCACCAAAAGAAAGCTCTATTTGTGGGAAAAAAAGGACAAAAATTTTGTTTGGGTACAACGTTGCATGACCGCGCAATTGTCAGTTAAAGCAATGCAGTGCTGTATCACAAAAAATGGCCTGGTCAGGAAGGGGAAAATCCTTCCGGGGGCTGAAGTGGTTAATAATAAAATTCATGTTTTTAATTTTTAAAACTAATATGCAAAATACATTTTTATTTTCTTAACTTGCAGTGACAATGTTCATCATTTCTGTTCTTCAGCTTGTTACGCTGTAGGGAATGCAAGCCAACCAAAATAATTCTCTGGATGACACAAAGAATTCTCAAGGATGTCACGAACATCTTCCAGGAACAAATTTATAGTTGCTAGGCAACAATAATGCTTTACCAATCCTCAATAAATAGATAGCATAAGAAGCACTGAGTGACTGGATTCCCTGACCTTCCTGTAATTATGCTAAGGTTAGAGCACTTTTTGAAAGGTTGGTATTTGTCTGATTATCCAGCTGTAAGTGATTATTATATATCATACCAAAGGAAAATGTGAATGTATTTCATATATATATATATATATATATATATATATATATATAGTGGGGACAGAAAGTATTCAGACCCCCTTAAATTTGCCACTCTTTGTTATATTGCAACCATTTGCTAAAACCATTCATAAGTTCATTTTTTTCTCATTAGTGTACACACAGCAGCCTATATTGACAGAAAAACACAGAATTGTTGACATTTTTGCAGATTTATTAAAAAAGAAAAACTAAAATATCACATGGTCCTAAGTATTCAGACCCTTTACTGTGACACTCATATATTTAACTCGGGTGCTGTCCATTTATTCTGATCATCCTTGAGATGGTTCTACACCTTCATTTGAGTCCAGCTGTGTTTGATTATACTGATTGGACTTGATTAGGAAAGCCACACACCTGTCTATATAAGACCTTACAGCTCACAGTGCATGTCAGAGCAAATGAGAATCATGAGGTCAAATTGTGGTAAGGCACAGATCTGGCCAAGGTTACAAAAAAATTTCTGTTGCACTTAAGGTTCCTAAGAGCACAGTAGCCTCCATAATCCTTAAATGAAAGATGTTTGAGATATCCTGGATGAAAACCTTCTCCAGAGTGCTTAGGACCTCAGACTGGGCTGAAGGTGTACCTTCCAAGAAGACAATGACCCTATGCACACAGCTAAAATAATGAAGGAGTGACTTCACAACAGCTCTGTGACTGTTCTTGAATGGCCCAGCCAGAGCCCTGACTTAAACCCAATTGAGCATCTCTGGAGAGACCTAAAAATGGCTGTCCACCAACGTTTACCATCCAATCTGACAGAACTGGAGTGGATCTGCAAGGAGGAATGGCAGAGGATCCCCAAATCCAGGTGTGAAAAACTTGTTGCATCTTTCCCAAAAAGACTCATGGCTGTATTAGATCAAAAGGGTGCTTTTACTAAATACTGAGCAAAGGGTCTGAATACTTAGGACGATGTGATATTTCAGTTTTTCTTTTGTAATAAATCTGCAAAAATATCAACAATTCTGTCAAAATGGGGTGCTGTGTGTACATTAATGTAAAAAAAAATGAACTTAAATGATTTTAGCAAATGGCTGCAATATAACAAAGAGTGAAAAATTTAAGGGGGTCTGAATACTTTCCATCCCCACTGTATATATATATATATATATATATATATATATATATATATACATATATACAAACATCTTAATGTCAGCACTTGTGATTACCCTAATTAGATCTAGAAATGTAGTTTGTTTCCAGTGTTAGTATTTTTTTGTAATTTTTTTTTTTCATGAAAGTTATTTACAGCATTTCTATTCCACACACATTACCTTTTTTTCTGTTATGTAACAAATATAAAATGACCAAGCAGTTTGTTTTGCCAAATGTCTTTATACTTTTGGCTCTGTATTGTGTGCACTGGTGATGTAAGATGCTAGCCGTAAAAAAAAAATCAGCACTGGCATAGTACCAGCAGAAAGCTGCTGATGAAAAAATGATATGCTATAGCATACAGACAGTACCATTAGCAGGAAGCCGACACTAAAAACAATACTAAACATTTTAGTACCTAATTAAAAACATATCAGTAGTTAAGGAAAAGGGAATTTATTCAACTTAAATGGAAAGAAAAATAAATATTTATTGGAAGCCTGTTGGATGTGGGCATAAGCAGCTGAAGGCCCTTTAACTGAGTTCTTCTGGGAGAAAACCTTTGACTCTTGCATGGGGATTAATTCTTTGGTAGCCAAACATCAGTAGATCTGTAAAAACCTTTCATTTTATATACCAGTTTTACTGGTGACCTATGGTGCAAAAATGATATCATGTAATCGGTTGTAATCTTTAAAACTGTACCATATGTACGCAAAGCAATATTTTCTGCCGCGTTGTCCATGGCTAAATATAACCATGGATTTCATTAGTAAGCTCCCTCCAACCAAAAAATAAATCAAAATATTTGGATATTCATGAATTGATTTTGTGGACTTAATATTGCTGCATATCTGCTTATGACAGGGAGAGAGTAGTTTACTTCTGGCTTCTGCACTGTTTTTTATTCGTTATTAGATGCTAAAGTGTGTTTTCCTCAGCTTACCACGGTCTATGCAAAGAACGAACTTCTTCTTATGTACCATCCATTAGTACAATGCATGTCAATCTGCAGCATTGGGGAAGAATTTAGCAGGTGCTTCAGAAAAAAATGCCTCATGATACAACACATAGGGGTCTATTAATATAAAAATTGCATAGCTATTCTATCCAGAAAGAGAAACTGCATGTACATTGATTCTGTGAAAATTAACCAGCTGAGCAAAAATACAACTGTGTCGCAGCATTCACTCCACTCCCCAGTGCCCTGTTTATAAAGGCAACAATCTGCTGTATAGAGGAACAAGATCTCATGTACTTTTCCCAGTAACTAATATCACTACTAATATACACTCACAGCGTTCACTCCACTCCCAATCCCCCTTTTTAAAAATGTAACAGTCTGCTTTGTAATTAAATAAGTTCTCATGCATTTTACCTGTATTATAAATGTCGCTCTCTCAATTATCTCACTGTTCACTGCAATAAATCTCCTTCAGCACCTTCAGTCAGGCAACTGAATATTTTAAGTATGGATATTGTTCACCCACCAAAAGCAAATGTCCAGCTGCTAGTCATTAGACACTTCCCTGATCATATTTAGTTAATGACATCAGGCAGAGCCCCCAGCCTCTTTGCTTACATTCAGCTAGAGATGTGATTGGTTAATAGGACACTGGCGGCTGCCTATGTCCAAAAAACAATGGGGGGGGCTTCACATTGTTCACTATCATTAACATTGGAAAGTGAACATTTACTTACTGAACAGTTTTACGCCCAATAAAAGGGTTATGCCACATACACACGAGCAGACCTTATGGCAGACTTGGTCCGGCGGACCGGACTCCGTCGGTTAATTCGATCGTGTGTGGGCTCCAGCGGACTTTTTTTCCCCAAAAGTTTGATGGACCTAAAAATGAAACATGTTTCAAATCTTTCCGACAGACTCAAGTCCGGTCGAAAAGTCCGCTCGTCTGTATGCTAGTCCGACAGACAAAAAACGATGCTAGGGCAGCTATTGGCTACTGGCTGTGAACTTCCTTATTTTAGTCCGGTCGTACGTCATCACGTACTAATCCGTCGGACTTTGGTTGATCGTGTGTAGGCAAGTCCGTTCATTCGAAAGTCCATTGTAAAGTCCATCGAAAAGTCCACCGGACCTAGTTCATCAAAAAGTCTATATATTATAAAAATTTAGGGATAGAACGGCGCTATCTGAAAAACCTGTTGGCTAAGCCTATACAGGAAACATTAGCATAACGTTTTTTTATCTCATATATACAAGATTCTAAACCCTCAAAGATGTATGGGAGGGAATATTTAATAATACTAAAAAGGGGTAGGAGACGTATGTATAAATCATAGCCATTGTTGCATGCAGCCTACGTTAAGAATGGTATGTAAAGCATATAAGAAAAAACCTTATATAAACCCTATATGTTACTGATAGATCAATAGCCAATCTCTAAATCAGTAACCATATCCAGCACTGTTGCAAAGCAACTGGAAACATACTATGTGTAGCAGGAAGCATATACTAGTGAGGTTTTTCTAATTCCTATGAAGAGAGGTTACATCCACCATATGCATACATGTATCAATGTTTACACAGTTCATATGTTATGAAGATTGGAGCACTGTATGTTAGTCCCAAGCACTTTTCACGACAGCAAGGCAAGATATTTCCCAGGGTGACTTTCATGTGAACAGAGTTGACTGGTGACTTCTGTGCTCCCCCCTCAAATTGCCCACTCACCAACTGTCGGAACCCCTGCAGGGGTATAAGGCCTGTAGGGCTTTGCTGCTCACTGCTGCTGGTCCTTAGATGTCTCCAGTGATATCCAGGTGGGCCACAATGCGGCAATACCCTCATGCATCAGAAAAATATAAAGAAGGGCTTCCATGGTGTGATAAAGTACCAAAAAATGTTTTTATTTAAAAAAAACACTTTTAAAACCAAAAGCACAAGGCAGAGGTAAAATTAAAATTAAAAAATCCAAGAGGAAAAATAGGTCCACCCGCCCAGTGACCACTGGGGTGGGATGGCACTCAGATGCCGGCTTGGATGACAGGCAGAGTCACTGTACCCAATGCAGGTATCGAGATGGGGGAAGTGACGATCAGATGGATATGCCTGTGTTCCACCCACTCGTCTGCCGGGAAGTGACGTAGTGAGCGTAGTTCCGTCGTGCGTGCTTCGTCACCTGACGTCCTCAGCGACGGTACTACGCTACTGCACACTGAGGATTTTATATGAGAGGAGCGTTCGAGTGTGTCCCACCCCTCTAGATGCGAGCAGCCAGTCCCTGCTGTGCGTCCTAGGGGGGGGGCGGGTCAGAATACATAATCAACAACCGGAGATGTTGATTATCCGGAGATAGGATATATCCACATAAGTGGAAATTAGGATTGTTATATGGGTTACCCTTCCTGGCCATCCTAGGAACGATCTCCTCAATATATACCCATACCAAGGGGATTAAAAGCGTTTATACTGTGTATGATTGGGGGAATTCCCCCAGTGGTTAGTGAGTTGTATACCTTAAATAAAGTATTAAATCTCACAAGTCTCAATTTACAATAAATTTACAATAAATACAGTATAGCAGCTATCTCTATTATAAAGGCAGTACATCTCTATTATAAAGGCAGTATATACAAGGGTAGGAATATATAGATAAAAATAAAGGTCAAGTAAACTTAATATATACAGAGCAACATTTAACCATTGCATGTAAGTTCATACAAAGTTTTATTATAGCTAGCTTAAGGCTATTACTATTGCAGTCATATCCAGGGAACGAAGAATGGAGGTCCTGTTTGCATAAGTGCCCATAAGGGCCATCATATTTGGATGTTTAGACATAATCATAAAAAAATATGTACAAAAAGGTATAAAAAAATATAAAGAAATATATAAAAATATATAAAAAAAAAATATATATATATATATATATATATATATATATATATATATATATATATATATATATATCAATAGTGTGTATCCATTCATGAATATAATTAAATGATTACGTGACAAGTGCAAAAAGAGTTTTAATTATGGGGGCCATCCTATTAGTGGTACATAATTTTAGTATTTTATTTATTATATAGACAGTTGCCCATATGTACAAGTGCGTGACTGTGATTAAATGCCCTATTTTGTAAAATATATCAGCTAATTAAGCTTGAAAATTACTAGATATAACATCATCTGTGTTAAATAGGGTATGTGGGAATGTAATATGTGGATAGGTTATAAGAGGCCTCCATAGACTTTGCAGTATTCCATATTAGGTGTAATTGGCTCTACATTAGGGGAGTGTGAAGTGTCAGTGCGTAAGTAGGTAAAAAAGTTTATAAGGGGCTGGGTCATCCCTAGTGTCAAGACCCAGATAGTGTGTTATTTCCACTAAGACAACTGAAAAAGACTAGAACATATGATATCCCATTTTTTTAGGATGAGGAATAAGTTGATAACTTCATGGGTTGGCTATAAAGCCAACCCATGAAGAATAAAACTACCCTCATTTCGCAAAATGAGACAGCCTGGATATATAGGTTGGGGTCCCTAGCTCCCAGGGGCCTCAACCTAGATATAGATCTCAATTGCTTTATAGCCAACCCATAAAGTTATCAACTTATTCCTGCAATTGCCCCCTGGGCTGCTCTCATATGCTCTATAAAGGCTGCTGTGTCGCCAGCTCAAAACCGCACATGCACAGTTTTTGAGCTGGCCAAGTGTGGCATCTCCATTCAGTACTGTGAGCCAGCGATGTCTCAGGGCTGACAGTCTGTGTTACAGAGCACAGCCCAGCCCCGCCCAGCCCCTCTCTCCTCCACACTAATGGCTGGCAGAGGCTGGCAGAAGCTGGACCTGCTCTCTTTACCCGCCCACACTCCGGGCAGCCCGTGTGCTATCTGTGAAGAAGATGTGTGGCCGGGAAAGTTAAATCTGAGCAGTCGGCTCGAATGCTGGGACCGTCCAAGTAAGTGAACTCCTCCTCCCTCCCCCTCTCTGCAGCCAATGCATGCTGCAGGTTGTCTGCAGTGCTGGTGTACTGGCAGTCTTCCTGCATGTTGCCCCCGGTCCCTCAGACTTCTTTTAGGCTGCACATTTTTACTGCATGTTCTGAAAGTGTACAAAACGTCCTGCATGCTGCATCTTTGGTGCACTTTCAGAAAATTCAGCAAAAATGTGCAACCTAAAAGAAGTCTGAGGGACTATGGTTATAGAAAACTGCCAGTACACCAGTGTGAGCCCAAAGGCTTGTATTTACTTGCAGCAGGCACTGCCACTCCTCTGAAAAGTGACAGACAGAGGAGGTGATATCACATTTCCTCCCTGCCTGTTTTAACCCCCTAAATGCCAGTCCCTGCAGGTAATGACATGGTTCACTTTGAACTCCACCTTAGTTCCATTACCCTCTGTAGGTATTCGATGCACTCTCACCTTATTGTTTGCACATCTAATACCTAAAGAGTTATGGAAATAAGGTGGAGTTCAAAGTGAATTTCTACACCTAAGTGGAGCACCCCTTCAGAAGATTTGAGGATGATATTAAACCCAAAGACTGGTGAACTTAAGCGACCATAGACAGATTTAATTTTCTGCTGAACCAGCAGAATTTTGATCTATGTGCAGACTGGTTGTACAGAATTCAATCTATCAACTGACTTCAGTACAGCCAGCATGTCTTTCTTTTTTTTTTGTTGGCAATCACTGCTGGCTGCTATAGCTGGCAGCAGTGATCACTGTATTCTAATGGCTGGGAAACTTTCACCCCCATAGAGCGTGACCCCTTCGCACTTCCCCCACAGAGCGTGACCCCTTCGCACTGCCCCCACAGAGCGTAACCCCTTTGCACTGCCCCCACAGAGAGTGACCCCTCCGCACTGCCCCCACAGAGAGTGACCCCTTCGCACTGTGAGCAATGTGGAGCAGTCTCCCTCTCTGTGCAGGCAGTGTCAAGCGGTCTCTCTCTCTGTGCAGGCAGTGTCAAGCTGTCTCTCTCTCTGTGCAGGCGGTGTCAAGCGGTCTCTCTCTCTGTGCAGGCAGTGTCAAGTGGTCTCTCTCTCTGTGCAGGCAGTGTCAAGTGGTCTCTCTCTGTGCAGGCAGTGTCAAGCGGTCTCTCTCTCTGTGCAGGCAGTGTCAAGCGGTCTCTCTCTCTCTGTGCAGGCAGTGTCAAGCGGTCTCTCTCTGTGCAGGCAGTGTCAAGCGGTCTCTCTCTGAGCAGGCAGTGTCAAGCGGTCTCTCTCTGTGCAGGCAGTGTCAAGCGGTCTCTCTCTCTCTGTGCAGGCAGTGTCAAGCGGTCTCTCTCTCTGTGCAGGCAGTGTCAAGCGGTCTCTCTCTCTCTGTGCAGGCAGTGTCAAGCGGTCTCTCTCTGTGCAGGCAGTGTCAAGCGGTCTCTCTCTGTGCAGGCAGTGTCAAGCGGTCTCTCTCTGTGCAGGCAGTGTCAAGCAGTCTCTCTCTCTGTGCAGGCAGTGTCAAGCGGTCTCTCTCTCTGTGCAGGCAGTGTCAAGCAGTCTCTCTCTCTCTGTGCAGGCAGTGTCAAGCGGTCTCTCTCTGTGCAGGCAGTGTCAAGCGGTCTCTCTCTCTGTGCAGGCAGTGTCAAGCAGTCTCTCTCTCTCTGTGCAGGCAGTGTCAAGTGGTCTCTCTCTGTGCAGGCAGTGTTAAGCGGTCTCTCTCTGTGCAGGCAGTGTCAAGCGGTCTCTCTCTCTCTGGGGCAATATGGAGCAGTCTCCCCTCTCTCTCTCTCTCTCTCTCTCTCTCTGTGCGGGGAATGTGGTGTAGATGGATGGTGAGCTGATTCGGTGGTTCAATGGGCCACTTGACTGGACTTGCCCCCCAGGCTTAAGGCTGCCAGCCCTCCCCTGGTGATAGGCTGTACACTGACTGCCTAACACAGACGAGGAGGTGCAGCTTTTGAACAGTGAGAGGCTGCCGAGTGCTATGTAGCACACGGTGGCCGCCGTCTGCCTGTATGACACGCTGATCATGTAGGCAGATGGCGGTGACTCAAGTATAAGTCGATGGGGGCACTTTCAGCCCCAAAAAAGGGGCCGAAAATTTCAACTTATACTCGAGTATATACGGTAAATACTAAAACAACTTATTTTAGCCACAACAGTGAGACACTTTTGAATGACTAATAAAAAATATGTATTTAAAGTTCACCCTTTAGGAAAAAATAATAAAAGCACAAATTTTGGCAGGAAAATAAATGTGCATTTATTATTTTTTTCCCATTGAAGTCTGCAAAGCATTTCACAGAAGATCAGTGGATCATGGGTGCAATGTCATGCTCCTGCAGATAAGCATAGAGAAAGGTCTCAAACACGGCACACCTAACAAAGCTATTAGTAAACAGGTGAACACAGCCTCAGCCAGCTTTGTCCAAAGTCATGCCCCAATGTGGTTCACTCCACCCACTGGGCTTAATCATGACCTCCATGATTAAGCTCAGGCTACTTTCACCTATTTACTAATGGCTTTGCTAGGTGTGCGTTGTTTGAGACCTTGCTCTATGCATATTCACAGTATGTGAGAAGTTAGATAGACTTCTGACCAGATAGCACCCATTATAGAAAACACCAGATGGATTTACAAGAGTTTGAGTTTTATTATGTCAGTCTCCTGCAGACACATCCTGCAGCTTTCTGCCCATAACATCCACATAGGCTTTTAGTTAGAAGGCTGGAGGAAATGTCATTGGACTATGAGTACACCAATCAGCATACATGTAGTCCATTGAGAACTACAAGCCATCTGCTGTGGTGGTAGACAGGACTTGTAGTTTACTTTTCACAGCTCCCTGCAAATAAATGACACATTTTACTTGTCACACCCTAAATACAGGTGTAGCAAATAACATGTTCCCTAATGTGAACTTATTCTTTAACAATTCAATATTTATCATAATTGTATGTGAAATTATCAGATATCTTCTTCGTGGAAAAAAGTCTGTGTGTTTGACAATATGATTACACTAGACCATCAAGTGTCCAAAACTCCTCTAAGGGATAGGCAGCTCTCAACACAGACAGGAAGGTTTGTTATTCATAGGAAACCAATAAATGGATAAAGCACTATGCCCTTGTGTTAAATATAAAATAAATATAAAAATAAAATATTTATAAAAAATACTTGCAAGCAAACAGGAATGAATTGCTTAAAAAATCCACAGTCCAGCTTAAATATGTTTCAGGTCAGGATTATAAATCTGTCTTATGTAACTGCACACCAACACCAGCAGTATATAGTATGGCTAAGACTAAGTTCACACTGGCATTAAAAGCAGACATTTGAGGGGTGTTAAAAATGCCCCTTAAACACCTATGCAAATGATACAATGGACAGCACACCGTGCTGTTCACACTATCAAAACATGAAGCGTTAGCATTGCATCACTTCTAAATTGAAGCCTCATGACGTGTTTTTTTTTTCAATTTAATAATCTTTATTTAATTCATCACAGTATACAACTTTATCAAATACCAACATTTTTTTTTTTAAAATACCATATTTATAAAAAGCATACATAATAGGAGTATAAAACATAGAGAGGAGATTAAAACAGAGAACAAATGCAAATATAAAAAGAAATGACATAATCAACACCCCTCTCCAATATCTATCTTCCTCTTTTTCAGCTATAGACCCACTATGGCCTCCCTGGTCACCCAGTTTTTGAAGTATGGGGGAGTTATTCCAGGATTGTCCCTGACCCCCAAACTGTGTATTTAGGGCATGCTTGATTTGTATAAAATTATAGGACAACCAATCCGGTATATTAAATTCCTCCTTCAGTGACAGGAATGGTTTTAAGGAATTCTGATTATATAGCTGGGCTAGTTTGTTTATTCCTTTTTTTCCCACACTTTTATTTTCTGAATTGCTTGTAGTTCTTGTAAATTCTTATTATTCCACAGGGGGGCGCACTTAATCAAGCCACCCATTCCCTTCATGGCTTTAATAGTGCTCCAGACTTTTATTATTAGTTTAACCGCGGGGGTTCTATGTACAAAAGAATTCGCTTCCAGTACCTCTATCACTGTCCCATGGGGAGCTCCCATAATCAACAATCCCTCGCTATTATATCCCTTGAGGACTGAACTTCTCCCTAAATGCTGTAATTGGGCTGCTAAGAAATAGCTTCGTGGGTGAGGTACTGCGAAACCCCCTTCTCGCAAAGGGAGTTGTAGGGTTTGTAAGCTTATCCCTTTCGATATGAAATCTCTTAATATTGTGTCTATTTTATTAAACCATTTCCTACTTATCCATATTGGCGAATTCTGCATCACATACAATAGTTGTGGGAGCCACAGCATTTTAATCAAATTACACCTCCCCGCTGTTGATAATGGTAGGCCCTTCCATATTTCAGTCTTGCTTTTGAATTTCATCAACAAGGGGACTAAGTTATTATTTAAGTAGTTATCTGGGTCCTTCGTTATTTTAATACCCAAATATTTTGTTGTCTCTGCTATTCCCATCTGGATACTATTTAAAGGGGTACCCTCTCTAATAGGATCTAATGGTAGTAGTACTGATTTCTCCCAGTTTATGGACAGACCCGAGATTTTTCCAAACCTCGAGAAGATATCCATCACTTGTCTCAGGGATCCCTCTGTATCACCCAAAAATATGAGGACATCATCCGCATATAATGCGATCCGCTCCTCTCCACCTTTCCTCCGAAACCCTTCCATTATTCTATTTTGCCTTACTGTTATAGCTAGTGGCTCCATAGCCAAGGCAAAGATCATGGGAGACAAAGGGCATCCCTGCCTTGAGCCTCTCTCCAGCTGAAACCCAGTCGAGTAGTCATTATTAATTCTTACTTTTGCATTTGGTTCATTATATAATACTTTAACCCAATTGATGAAAGAAGGGCCGAAACCAAACTCCTTTAATACCCGCCAGATGTATTCCCATTCTACGCTGTCAAATGCTTTTACCACATCTAACAGCATAACTGCCCTAGAGCCCATATTCTCTGTGGGAATCTGTAAGTTCAAAAAAACTCTCCTGATAATCATACTAGTTGTTCTATGAGGGATGAATCCCATCTGGTCCGGGTGAACTACTTTATGGATTACTTTCTTTATTCTGGCAGCTAGGACTTTTGCTAAAATCTTTACATCTGAACAGAGTAACAATATGGGTCTATAAGACCCAGGTTCCAAGGGGTCTTTCCCCTCTTTGTGTAACACAATAATTGTGGCTTCGGTCATTGATGTAGGTAATTTCCCTTTTTCTTTCACCCAGTTAAATACCTTAAGAAGTTCCTGGAGTAATACTTCCCCATACTGTTTATAAATCTTGACTGGGAGACCATCGGGGCCAGGGGATTTATGATTGGCCATTTCTGTTACCGCCATTTTGATTTCCTCCATTGTAATCGGGCTCTCCAATTCCTCTTTATCTGTCCCCTCTAGTACCGAAATGTCGATGTTATTAAAGAAATTATCCATTTCCTCCCCTCCCATGATCCCACAGGATTTATACAGTCCCTTATAATATTCTTTAAACATCTCAGTAATTACCTCTATCTGAGATGAAATCTCACCTCTCGAAGTCCTGATAGCTGGGATCATGGATGGGGGGGAACTAGTCTTAACAATGTGAGCCAGTATCTTCCCTACTTTTTCCCCTTCCCCGTAGATAATTTGTTTCTGAAACAACCTTTTATCTTCTACCTTCCTAATTATTATATCTTTATACCTTTGTTGTTTAATCTCCCACACTCTTTGTTTTTCAGGGGAAGGTTCTTTCGTATACTCCCTTTCTGCTTCAACTAGCTCCTTCCTGAACCGATTCTCCCAATCCCGTGATGATTTTTAAATTTTTGACACTTTCTGTATGAGTGATCCCCTCAAATATGCCTTCAGTGCATCCCACATCACCCCCCTCGATGTAGTATCTGCATTAAATTTTATAAATTCCTTCAACTCAGCCACTACCACTTCCTGACCCTCTATTATTTCCAGCCAGGCTGGGTTCATCTTCCAAGTTCTACATGCTTTCTTATATCCTGGCTTTACCGAGATTGTCAGTAAGGAATGGTCCGATACTCCTCTAGGTTGATAGACTATATCATTTATTAATTGTGTTGCTAGCCCATTAACTAATACAAGATCTATCCTCGATAATGTAGCACAGGAACTCGAATAGCATGAAAACTGTGATGCCCTTGGGTTCCGTGCTCTCCATATATCAGACAGCCCTGCTTCTTGAAGAAATTGTCTCATCCGGGTTTCCTGCATTCCTTGACTTTGTTTCCCTGGGGGGAGCCTATCTACTTTCTTGTCTATAACTACGTTGAAATCCCCAACTACTATAAGTGGTAACTCAGGCTTGTCTATTATAAATTCCAGTAGGCTGTGCATAACATCCAGTTTAAAAGGAGGGGGGATGTATATATTATCCAGTACATATTCCAGATTCTCTATTATACAGTGCAAGTACACATACCGCCCTTCTTCATCTACTTTGCACTGTCTGCAAGAAAACGCTACCCCGCTGCCAATTAAAATCGACACTCCCCTTGAATAGGAGGTATGCATGGAGTGAAACTGGTGCTGATATCTTCTATTCCTCACATTAATTTTAGTATCTTTTGTTAGGTGTCGTGTTTGAAGTCTTTCAATGCCTCCTATTCAAGTCTATGGTAACGCTTCACAAATGCTCTGGCAGGCAGTTGCAGTGCATTTGCGGGGCGTTAAGATTAGTTTAATTTCTGTAATGGAATAGGTATTTGTGGTGCGTTTAAACCAGTATAAGGTGCGGTGCTGCGCTAATACAAAAACAATGGTGCTAAAGGTAGCAGTATGGGTGAATATATAGGTGAAGCAGATATCCTAAGGGGGATATCAAGCATACCACTCGTATGTAACTGGAACTAAAATTATTATGTGTCATAATTATATACTATAGTAAAGTGCAGAGTGCAATGTAAGTGCATAAATATCACTTAAACGGAATAGTTAATACACTACAATAAAAATCAATAATAATGCACTGAAGTGGAGGTGCATGCTTCTACCAGAAAAGAAAACTGATTGTGAAAAGTGCAGAAATCCAGTGCAGACAATACGATGCTATGCGTGTCATAAACGCATCAAAAACGCACCGTAATAGCAGAGTGTCCAGTGCAAAAATAGAGTCAACTTAGTGCCAAACTTATAAGTCAATCTGTATAGTGAAAATGCAAAAAATAAATGAATAAATAAATAAATAAATAAATAAATAAAGTGCCTGGTGCAATAAATTCAGTGACAAAAGCTTCTAATCAGTCCATATTGTGCCAATGCAACATTGAGTAAATTCAAGCACAAAAAGGTATTCCTCCACAGAGCGTTCTGTTAGGCAGATGAAAATCGTGAGGTGCTTAAGCCAGAAAACAATAGTGACTCCTCTTTGTGAAAGAAATCCCACACTGATAGGTAATGACCCCTTACCTTAACGTAATGAGGTATCAGCATTAACAGCAGTGCTGGTAGTGGCTCCCTCTATTAGTGTTCTTGGACCAGAATCATAAAGCAGAGCAGCAATAACAAATCACCAACGAGCAGCGAACTCATACGCATCAATCAGTAGAAAGTGCCTGCCTGTCCCATCCCTACGGGTGACGTCACAAAACACGTGACTTCATCAGTGATCGTTTATTGGTTTTGGTCTGGTCTTGCAAAGAATTCTACTTTGATTTTGCATAGGGAACCATTTTATTTTCCTCCACCTCACTGCCAGCACCTTAATCCTTCTCTCCCCCAGGTATACCAATGAGGTAAGCAAACATGTGGCTCTGGAGCTGCCAGAGAGGTCAGAAAGGCCTGAAACTGGGACTTACTGCTGTGATTTAAAAAAAAATCCCTTCTATGGATCAGAGGATTGGAGGCACATGGTTTTCAGATGGGATCCTACCACCATAAAGAAAGGCAGCACAGAGGTTCCTTACACTGTCTGTCCAGAGTACAGCATTTTGGGCTTCCTCTGGGATAATGCAGTAAACCCTCTGATTTTACCCTTGAGTAAAATGTCCCCCTTTAAACCCCCCCCATTTCTAACTCCTACTTACTGCCAGAACCCAAACAACCTCCTCACATTTAGAACCATAACCTTACTTCACCTCCCCACTGCCAACATTCATCTCTTCATATTCAAGCTCTGCCTCTTGCTGTCTCATTGCATTACACATAATGGAGGAGGACAGGGATGGACTTATATGAAAAATAATTGGCGCTGGAGGATGTTCTTTGAGATAAAATGATGGTGGCAGGGTACCTGCCACTGTGGTGTAGCACAGGCCACAAATTCTCAGAAAGGCATGTTTGGATAAGCTGATGTTAATATGCTGCTCATGGGAATGATTTGGGGGGCTTTAAAATATCACCGCAGCAGCAAGTATGTTAAAAAGGCCCTAAAAACACTCTGTGGACCAGCCCTGGATATAGCAGTGTCCAAATAATTGTGCTGAGTCTACATAACTAGTTGGTGGGGCTAGGAGCTGTTCTGAAGCAAAGTCCATCAGTCCTTGCAGATCGCACTGGTGAATACTGGCATCTTAGACACTACACCTTGGAGACACAAGGCGGTGAGATGCTTAAAGTGGAACTTTAAGCTCCAAAATAATAAAAGGGCGAACAGACAGGATTTTTAATGCAGAAGAGATATGCTGTGTCTCTTCTGCATTAAAGCTACTTACCTGCCTGTCTGCCCCTGGACAGTAAGCTGTGCAAGCACAGCTCACTGCACAAATTCGACAATGCTGAATCTGATGGAATATAGTTCCACTTTAGGAGAGCTTTAACAATTCTGGATTTGAGGGGATCATTTGATATTTTGGCAATTGGAAGGAGAGAGGGGAGATGGAGCGTTAGAGGTGCCAGGAGGTAGAAATGTTGGCAGCAATAGCAAGAATAACATGGAAAAGTTTTTTATTTGGTTAAACATATAAAATAAATGTGTTTTTTTCAGGGACATTTGCAGTGGGTGTTTGGCAGTCCTTTGTGATCCAGATCTGATTAGTTGTATAAAATGTCTGCTAGTAACTCAACTCATATTGGGCCGCCTTCATCCAATGGTATATCCTTGGAACTGATGCTTTTAAGTGTTTTAGTTACAGCCTCCCAGTCTCGGGCCTCCATGCAGCCTCCATCCCTGGCCGCAAAGCCACATCGGGACTCGCTAACACCCCAACCAATGGCCTCGGAGATCAAGGGTGGTGAATCTCTCAATCCAGATGCCCTCACCCTCAGCCACGCCACGTGGGAGCAAGCCGCAGCTCAAGCCGAGCTCCCAATTCTGCACACACAGTGCGCAGACGGCTTCCCACGGCTGCTGCGGATGACCTCAGACCCCTGCATCCATGAGAGCAGCCCCTCTGGAGGGCCCAGAGGACTTCCCAGCTCTCTCAGGCCCTGCACAAGCCCTCTTGATGCCTGATGGTGGCAGTAGATCTCACCCATCCAGCACGCCTGTATCTGCCTTTCCCAAGTCCCAGAGGCAGTCCCGATCCAGAGACTCTGGCTCCCCCAGAAGAAATGCGGGGACCCCCTACCTATGCCCAGATTGCATTCCCATGCACCTCTCTAGATAGGGGGCACACCAGCGCTAGCTCTGTTGCCCTACCATGCTCCGGCATGGTCTGAGCCCTGGGATCCTCCATCACAGCCCACCTACTGGGCTCAAGGTGCACTGGCGAAGGGCCCCCATCCAGGGCCCTCACCTGCAATCTCAGCAAGGGGCCATGGCCCACCTCAAACCAGTCCCCCCTTCATGGTCATCCTATCTACAAGCTTTTCCAACCAAGGAGGACTTTAAACAGCTCATAGAGGATGTGAAATCCACGTGCCGCATTGAAATTCAGGCACTACACAGAGGCCTCAAACACCTAGCGGACAGAGTGGAAATGGCTGAGGAGGAGATCCAGAAGACCAAATTAGCAGTCCACCGCACTCAAATTCAGGGTGCAGACCAACGCCTCCTGCTAAGGGACATGCAACGCCATGTCGAGGATCTGGACAACAGAGGGCACAAAAACAACATTCGCGTGCACGGCCTCCCTTAATTAGAGGAGGCTGAAGACCTACAGTCCACCCTGCAAGCGCTGTTTAACAACCTTCTGGGTGAAGCGCCTGACAAACACATTGAGATGGACAGAGCCCACTGTGCCCTCCGGCCTAAGGGCCCCACTTCTAAACCACGCAATGTCATCTGCAGAGTCCATTCCTATCCACTGAAGGAAGACATCATGCACAAAGCTCGTTCCATCCGCAAAGTGGTCTTAGACTACAACCCGGTGCAGCTATTCCCAGACCTTTCCTGGATCACTCTTAAAAAATGTAGACTTTTACAATCCCTTCTCCACACCTTACAGGAAAAGGACATTATCTACAGATGGGGATTTCCTTTTAGCCTGACAGCAAGACACCAGGGAAAATCAGCCATCCTACGCTACCCAGAAGACTTGGATGCATTTTGTAACGCACTTGGTATCCCTGTTCCTCAGCTACCTGATTGGGACCTTGTGGCCACCGCTCCTCCACCACCTGTGGTTTCGCAGAAGGTCCCCCCACTAAGCAATCCCAGGGACCGGATACCCCCACAAAGCCACCAAACACAGTTTAGAATCATGGGCTTGTCTTGACTGAGACACAAGAGAGGTTGACCTCTTGTCTACTAACCCCCTTTGGTTTACCACCTAGAGTTCCCCTTATACCCTTCTCTTAGCTGTTTTTTTTCTCGCAACAATTTTTTGCGCACCTCTGTGTCCTCCTGGCCTGTCCTATTTTTGTTACTTGGTCGGGAGGACATATAGGAACCACATGAGCGTTCTGGCCCCTGGGTCTCACAGGGCCTTTTGATGATGTATATCGTACTCAATGTGTGTTCTATTGTTATAATCTCTTTTTCTCTCCTAGCTCTTTCCCCCTTTTATCTCCATCCACTGGCTCCTGCATGGATGTCACGCTCCTGGCTCCTACATAAGGCATACCACCGTCTGAATCAGATAAGTGCACCCATAGCTCCCCCTACCTCCTACAATGGTTAAGATTCTGTCACTGAATGTCCATGGCCTAAACTCCAAAAGAAAAAGGCACCTGGCACTTAGGGAATTTAAGCAGTCGGGGGCAGATGTCATCATGATTCAAGAAACCCATTCGCTATTCTTTAAAAAAGGCTCCCCGTTCACCTGCTCTGCCTCCTACCTGGACCCGCGGGGACATTTTATCATATTATGTGGTCTATGGCAGACACAAACAGATACCTACTGCGCCCTCTACGCCCTGAACGTCCATCAGCTCCGATTTCTGACAAAGGTGTTCACCCGTCTCTTTAGGTCACCCTATGAATTCCTAATAGTTGGGGGGCGATCCTAACCTCTCCCACTCCACGACTTTCGATCGCCATATGGTGAACCCCCAGGCTCCACAGGCCCGGGCCCTCAGGCACTTAAAGCTCTTTCACCAACTCACTAGACGACATGCTCTTTTTAATGCCTGGTGGGTTCTCAAACCCGGAGATCGACAGTACACATTCTATTCCGCCCCACACCACATGCACTCGCGTATAGAGTACTTCTTTGTCAATAATACTACACTTCGTTTTACCCGGTCCGCACAGATCTCCTGGTCCGATCATGCTTCCATCCTACTTATGCTAGACCTAGGTGCTCCTTCCCGTAATCCGTGCAATTGGCAGCTGAATAATTTCCTCCTCCAACATCTCCCCTCCGGAGTGGAACTGGAATCTACCCTGAAACATTATTTTACCGAGAATGATACCCCAGATGTCACTCTTTCTACCCTTTGGACAGCCCATAAGTTGGTCATCCGGGGCCAATGTCTTAGCCTTTCTTCAGCTATGAAGAGAGATGCAGGAGCCACTAAACTACAAACTGAAAAGGAACTCAAGGTCCTTGAAACCCAGTTGCAACTCTCCCTGTCCCTATCCCTCCTCAAACAG
Source organism: Lithobates clamitans (assembly GCA_037952925.1). Classification (NCBI taxonomy): domain Eukaryota; kingdom Metazoa; phylum Chordata; class Amphibia; order Anura; family Ranidae; genus Lithobates; species Lithobates clamitans. Next base: position 9,027,964 of record JBBGZY010000304.1, read on the forward strand.
ATCACTTGCTTACGTATGACCCTTAAAGACCTGGCAGCAGGTCAGGGGGAGAAAGCATTCGTCCAGCTGAAACAATTATATTATGACAAGGGTAATAAGGCACACTCACTACTAGCTAGAAAGCTGGCAGACCGTGCTCACTCATTGACCCTGCACCAAATTAAGGTTGGGTTGCTTACTATCCCATCCCCAGGACATCGCCAACTCCTTTGCGGAATACTATACTGACCTGTATAATAACACCGGGATCCCTCATAATTCCCCCACCATACCTAGTTGATGGTATATCCCACTACCTAGAGCGATCTGGGATTCCCCAACTCCAACCCTCGGACCTACCTTTGCTCAATGCGCCCATTACAGAAGAAGAACTTACGACGACCATAAAAACCTTACCCTCTCATAAATACCCTGGCCCGGACGGCCTACCGTAAGAGTAGTATAAATCCTTCCTTCGCCTACTGCTCCCACACATGTGTAAACTATTTAACACCTTCCTTCAGCAAACACCTATCCTGAGTGACATGCAGAGATCCTTCCTTACACTGATCCCAATACCAGACAAAGACCCTTCCTTATGTGCCAGCTATAGGCCCATAGCCCTCTTGGACTCTGACCTAAAAATATTCACTAAACTTCTCTCGATCCATTTGAACACGGTCTTACGCTCCCTGATCTATAAAGATCAGGTGGGCTTTGTTCCCCTCCACCAGGCAGGAGATAACACGAGAAAGGTCATAGACTTAATTGATGTAGCTAACAGAGATAGCCCAGAGTCCCTGATCTTGAGCCTGGATGCAGAGAAAGCCTTTGACCTCCTTGGTTGGCAGTTTCTGTTTGCCATGCTATGCCACATGGTATTCAGGGGGCCCTTTATGCAGGCCGTACAACATCTATGTACCAAACCCTACATCACAAGTGAAAACCCATTTTCCCCTCACATCTGCCTTTCCAGTCACTAATGGTACAAGCCAGGGCTGCCCACTCTCTCCTTTATTATTTGCAATATGTATAGAGCCTCTGGCGGCAACTATTCGTGGGAACCCATACATTCTGGGTATATCGGTCAGAAGGAAGGAATTTAAAATTTTGCTGTTTGCGGACTACACTATACTCACTTTGACCCAGCCTAGAATCTCCCTACTGAACCTGCATGCTGAACTTGACAAATATGGGGCACTCTCGGGATATAAAATTAATGCGTCCAAGTCAGAGGCCCTTTCAGTCAATCTTCCAGAGGATGAAGTTCACCACCTATAGACCTGTTTCCCCAACAATTGGAAACTCGCTTCCTTGAAATACCTGGGGGTTAATCTCACCCCGACCTTTGCCACACTCTACCAAGCCAATTCCCACCCTATACCCCTATATAAGTCAATCAGGGAACTGGTGCAAAAATGGAAGACCCATCACATTTCTCTCCTAAGGTGCATTGCAGACGTCAAAATGGTCATTCTCCCTAAGCACTACCCATCCCTGTCCCCTACAGACACCTCCACAAGTTACAATCAGACTTAATACGCTATGTATGGAACTATAAGAGACATAGAATACCCCACTCAGTATTGCTGGCATCGTGCTCTGATGGGTGCCTAGTGTTCCCCAATTTTGTGAAGCATTATCAGGTGGCCCGAGCTATGCATAATAATCTCCTGGTTTCCCTAATACTCCTACAATAAATAGACGGAAATAAAAAAAACCTGGCTGGCGCTTGTACATCTGCACAGTCTACTCTGGAATGCGAATGTGGAGGTAGAACCCAGCCGTTTGTTGGGGTTAATGTCCCAGCTTAGGCTGCTTTGGGGCAAGTTATCTTGTGAACATGAGCTTAAATCTGACAAATCACAGCTGAATTCCTTCCACTTCAACCCTAAAGTGCCTGCTAGCCTTACCCATCAGATGAAATTGCCCTGGGTGTCACTGAAATTGTTCCACTTTTGACGCTTAGTAGACCCTAGATCCCGCAAATTGCTCTCATTCCCTGAACTCCAAGCTAAGCATGATCTACCCCACCAGGTGTTTTATGGATACCTAGAAATTCGGCATTATGGCCAAACTATGGCCCCAAATCTGCAGTTCTCTGTACCTTCCCCTTTTGAACACATTGTATTGGAGGGCCCTGCGCGCAGGGGGCTGATCTCTGATATATATCGGATCCTTAACGCATACTCCCTACCAGACCAAAGTAAACATGCTTACATGCTCCGTTGGGAGAGGGTGTTAGGTGAGGAAATTCCCATGGAAGCCTGGCAAGCGATCTGGACTCAGACAGCCAAGAGCTGCTTATGTACTCTATATAAAGAAAACACTTACAAAATTCTCTACTTCTGGTACTTGACTCCAGACAAGCTCCATGTTATCTACCCCTCCAGTTCTGACTGCTGCTGGCATTGCCAGGGGGATAGAGGCATCCTCTTTCACATCTATTGGACTTGCCCTCTAATAACTGCATTTTGGCAGTCGACGCAGCAACTACTGACCCGCCTCTTTGAGGTGCCAAAAACCATGACACCGCAATTTTTTTTGCTGGGCCTCTCTCCATTAAAAATAGCCAATCCCTATAAAAAATTACTTAGGCACATCCTTACAGCTACACGTTGCCGGGTCGCCCTCAACTGGAATAGGCGCACACACCCTCCCCAGATGCCCTGTATGCTAGTGTCAAGGATGTGGAGCTTATGGAGAAAATGACCACTAGGATATGGGTCAGACTAGAGGACCACAATAAAGTCTGGGAGCCGCAGCATCTCCGGGAGGACCCACCTTGAGCCAGTGACGGAGCTAATGTAATGACCCTTTACTTTTTTCCCCTCTCTTCCCCCTCGCCCTTTTCTTCTTTTTTTCTCTTTATTCTTCTTCCTTCTTGTTACTCTCCATGCTATATTTTATGTGATTTTCAGATTTCATGTATTGCCTAATACTGTATCAAAGCAATATCACTACTGAAGTTGATAATGTATAATGCTAATTTTGAAGAAGGCTCCTCCTTTCTCATTGCTATTGTGACCTTTCATGCGTTGTTTTATTTTTTCATACCTTTTTGTGTTTGCCTGATCAGGGCAGGGATGGCCTTACTAGCCAAACATTTTAATAAATAAAAAAAAAAAGAAATGAAAATAAATCTGTAAACAATGTAAAAAATAAATACAAAAACAGTAATGGTGAAAAACCACAAGGCCTCTCTTTAGGGATAAGCCGAACACCCCCCTGTTCGGTTCGCACCAGAATATGCGAACAGGCAAAAAAAGTCTATGGGACACAAACATGAATAATCAAAAGTGCTAATTTTAAAGGCTTATATGCAAGTTATTGTCATAAAAAGTGTTTGGGGACCTGGGTCCTGCCCCAGGGGACATGGATCAATGCAAAAAAAGTTTTAAAAACGGACGTTTTTTCGGGAGCAGTGATTTTAATAATGCTTAAAGTAAAACAATAAAAGTGTAATATCCCTTTAAATTTTGTACCTGGGGGGTTTCTATAGTATGCCTGTAAAGGGGCGCATGTTTCCCGTTTTTAGAATAGTCTGACAGCAAAATGACATTTCAAAGGAAAAAAAGTAATTTAAAACTACTCGTGGCTATTATTGAATTGCCGGTCCGACAATACACATAGAAGTTCATTGATAAAAAAGGCGTGGGAATTCCCCACAGGGGAACCCCGAACCAAAATTTTTAAAAAAATTACGTGGGGGTCCCCCTAAATTTCATACCAGGCCCTTCAGGTCTGGTATGGATATTAAGGGGAACCCCGGCCAAAAAAAAAAATGGCGTGGGGTCCCCCTCAAAATCTATACCAGACCCTTATTCAAGCATGCAACCTGGCAGGCCGTAGGAAAAGAGGGGGGAACGAGAGAGCAAGCCCTCCCCCTCTCCTGAACCGTACCAGGCCACATGCCCTCAACATTGGGAGGGTGCTTCGGGGTAGCCCCCCAAAACACCTTGTCCCTATGTTGATGAGGACAAGGGCCTCATCCCCACAACCCTGGCTGGTGGTTGTGTGGGTCTGCAGGCGGGGGAATGTGGAAGCCATCTTTAACAAGGGGACCCCCAGATCCTGGCCCTCCCCCCTGTGTTAAATGGTAAGGGGGTACAAAAGTACCCCTACCATTTCACTAAAAAAGTGTCAAAAATGTTAAAAATGACAAGAGACAGTTCTTGACAATCCCTTTATTTAAATGCTTCTTCTTTCTTCTATCGTCTTTCCTCTTTCTTCTTTCTTCTATCTTCTATCTTCCTTCGGTTTCTTCCTCCATCTTCTTCTTCTGGTTCTTCTGGTTCTTCCTCTGGTGTTCTTGTCCGGCATCTTCCTCCGCGGCGTCGGCGTCTTCTTCCCTTCTTCTCCTCCGGCTGATCCGAATTCATGAAATTTAAAGGGATATTACACTTTTATTGTTTCACTTTAAGCATTATTAAAATCACTGCTCCCAAAAAAACGGCCGTTTTTAAAACTTTTTTTGCATTGATCCATTTCCCCTGGGGCAGGACCCAGGTCCCCAAACACTTTTTATGACAATACCATGAATATAAGCCTTTAAAATTAGCACTTTTGATTTCTCCCATAGACTTTCAAAGGGTGTTCCACGGCATTCGAATTTGCCGCGAACACCCCAAATTGTTCGCTGTTCGGCGAACTGACGAACAGCCGATGTTCGAGTCAAACATGAGTTTGACTCAAACTCGAAGCTCATCCCTACCGCTCTTACTATCCTGCTTTTAAATGCAGCAAAGGCGTGCATTCCCTTGTGTTGGAGGTCTGTGCACCTGCCCTCAAGGTCTCTTTGGTTCTCCAAATTAACAAATTTAGGGACATGAAGGACCTTACAGCTACCCTCCACAATCGGGAGGAGTCCTTTCATGACACCTGGAGACCATGACAACACTTTATTTTTACTGATGCCTATCTACAGGAGATCTCGCAACATTGCTGATTTTTCTAGGCATGTTGCAAGGCCATGGGTGAGAGAATCCGTCTTTTTGGTTCTTCTGGCTCTCCACGTCCTTGACTTTTTTCTTTGTATGCGCTTCCATTTTTCTTTTTCCATCTATTTTCTACCATCACTTTCCCCTTTCTGTTGCTCTCCCCTTCTGTATATATACATTCAGCTTGGAAACCCCTCCCTTGTAGTGTCCTTGCTATTCATATGTATCTGACCATATGTGGTAGATGTTATTTTATTATCAAGATATATTGGCCACCAGGGGACTTCTTCAGTATTCTTCACTCTCTATCCTACAGGGTTGCATTATTACATTAGGGCTATCTATATAAGCAGGTAACTTTGGAGATACTTACCAATATGCCCTCCCAGTTAAAAATATTCTGTACGCCTTATCACTCTGTGTATGTTCTGATCTGTTAAGCTGCCTTGGAAGTCTTGATGCTGATATTTAAAGTTTGTTTCTAGCATACTTATAGTACATCATTGTATCTTGCTTTACCCATACATTGATTTGTATAATGCAACTTTTGGACAAATAAAGAAATTACAAAAAATAAACAGTAATGGGGGGTGTGAAAATGTTATTCCAGGACTGTCTAGGCAATGGACTAAAGGAAGGGGGCTGTTTTGCTAGCTCTTATGAAAGCTGCTGACATGCCAAGCTCAGCCTCTACAGCACCCCCTGCTAAAGATATGAAGGTTATTATCCTATCTAACTTTCCACTTGAAGAAAGACATAGTCCCCTGAACAAAGGGCTGTCCTTCCCACCCGCAGCACCCATGGATTAATTCACAGTTTATAAGGACATAAACCTCTTTTTTCCCAAGGTGATTTTCCGCATGTGGCATGCTGGCCATGAGAAGGATAGTGCACAGGATGACAAATCAACCTATGTGACCCCTGAAGATAAAAAAGAAAGGCTATCTCTAGAGAACTTGCTAGCCCTTCTGAATGAATGATAGGAGATGAGGATGAACTTGATCCTGATAGGATTAGAGGACCAGTAATCTCTATATAAAATCAACTAAAATGCCCCTATCTATAAACATCACTGGTTGAAGATCTTCCTGGACCTAGTTCAAGACGACCTACATCGACTTGATTGGTCGTTGCGGGGCTTGGATAATCTATCCAGTGATGAAAGAAAAGCAATGCACGAACTGGAGCGGGCAGGGGATTTGATAATCAAAAGCAGTGACAAGGGGGGCAATGTTGTCCTACTGTCTAGTAAAATGTATGAAAAATAAATCTTCAGGCAACTGAGCGACACCTCCACCCACAAAAGACTGACACCCAACCCCCTTTCTGCCCTAGTTGTCAGCCTGAATCAAAAACTCCTTTTGGCTCATGAAGCTAACCTTTTAACCAAAAAGAAATGGGACTACGTGAGGGTGGGGGAGTACAACAACCTCACCTTTTATGTGATTGCTAAGCTGCATAAATCGCTCACCAATCCACCTATCCACCACACCTATCCTCTCGGCGATAATGGGTCTACTTGAAAAAATAGGCAAGTATGTAGACAGATTTATTAAAAATCTGGTGAATTCACTGCCTTTCTATGTCCAGGACACACGTGATGTCCTGATTAAATTACAGGACTTGGAGGTCTCCCATGGGGCCCTACTTGTTGGGATCGACGTGGAGTCTCTCTACACGTCGATACCCCATAAGTGGGGCCTCGGGGCAGTTTCCTTTTTTCTAGAAACAACCCACCCTGAATTTGGGGCCCAGAATGAATTTATTCTAGAGCTTCTAGAACTTGCTTTGGTAAATAACTATTTCCAATTTATGGATGGTTATTACCAACAAACTAGGGGAACAACCATGGGGGCACCGTGGGCTCCCACATATGCCTATCTTCATCTGGGCCTCTGGAAGCTGGAAACAGTGTACAGGTCTCTGCTGTACCTCAGCAGGGTACTTACCTGGCTGAGATACATCGACGATATCCTGGTGGTGTGGAGGGGAAGATGAGCAACTCACTGAGTTCCTTTTGATGCTAAATAATAATTTGAAAAAAAGGAAGAGTGTTTCCGTGCAAAGGATTAAGTACCAGCTGAGGGTTGAGACTAATTGCTGGAACTGCTGCCTCTACTGGTTACTACGACTAGGTGGAGTAAAAGAAAAGTGAAAGGAAAACAAAGTAGATATGGCGCTGTTCTTATTACTAGATTTTTTGGGGGGGGATTGCAAGGTGATGCTAGTAGACCCACTTCCACTGCCGGTTAATGGGAAAGATCAGTAGGAAGAAAGGAAAATGGATGCAGTTGAAGTAAAAACCCCAATTGGACGTGAAATAAAACCTACTGAAACAGTTACATCCCCAATAAATGTGGTTTGTAAACAATAAAGTATAAAATGTCAAACCGATTCTGGTATATTAAGTGAAATATGTGTATGTGATGCTGAAATGGTGTTGGGATGTGATTAAATAATAAATGCAATAGAAACAGTTAATCAGTGAAATGATTATGTAGAACTGGATCGATCCCCCTGCATAAGGGATTTGCCATAAATGCCTGTTCCGTCACAATAGTGCATATATATATATATATATATATATATATATATATATATATATATAAATATCAATCAACATGCTATAAATAAATCACCTGTTAGACTTTATATCTTATTAGTTAAACTGATAATCCAAAACTCATTCGAGATAAATAAAGTGCTCTTGTGCCAGTAAATAAAAACAAAAATAAAAACTAAAAAATAGTCCAAAAAACACATTTAAGATGACTCTGCCCTGCGTGTTTTATCACTCTGACGTCATCTGGAGTGTGCATAGTACTTGCCTCAATCCCTTTTTATAATGCTTTGTGATTTGCATGTCATTATGATAATTACGGCGGCCATTTTGGGAGTGATATTGCAGACCGGAGTTAGCGGTTACGGCGGCCATTTTGGGTATGATAATATAGACCGAAGACTATTAAGGAAGTGTTAGTACGTATATAACGTGGCCATTTTTGGTAAGATCAATCAGACCGAAGCCCGCAATCATAATATTATAGGTTATGTTTATATATGCCGCGGCCGTTTGTGATGTAATCTGTCAGATCGTAGTCCGCAACCTTGCTATGGTAGATTTAAATCATTGTGATGTCCGTTTTTAACTCCGGTTGTTAAATATACATAGCTACTCCCATAAAGTGCTTATTAATATATTGTACATCCAATACGTTATATTAAAGACTTATGCAATGTCACCCTGCATTATAAATTCTAACATAGTTATTGGTGACAATTGTAAAATGTAGATACAAGTAAAATTATAATAAAATAAAAATCCTACAATACTTTAATTACAAATAATAATTATAGTCTAAGTACCCAGACTCTAAGACCCCATTCACACAGGGACGACTTGTCAGGCGACCTAGTCGCCTGACAAGTCGCCTCCCGTTCTGTGCTATGGAACCGTTCTAAGGGGAGCGACGCAAGTCGCTCCGACTTAGAAAAAGGTTCCTGTACGACTTCGGGGGCGACGTGGGGCGACTTGCATAGACTTCTATACAGAAGTCGTTTTGCAAGTCGCCCGGGCAGCCGTTTGCACGTGTTGCCCCTGTGTGAATGGGGTCTAAACCAAATAAAAATCCATATGTTTATTGCACAGAAAAAAATATGGTTAAAAATAAAGTGAAAAAAATAAAAAATAAAAATTATAATGTATTAATAGGAGAAAGGAAATAGGAGAAAGGAAATTTAAAAACCTGATAAAAATTAAGAATTATAAAATTAAAAAATAATAAAAAATATTTAAAAAATATTTATATATGTATATACCCTTATATATATAGGGGGAGAATGCAGATGCTAGGGCGAGGTTGTATATGTATGTGAAGCCTAAATTTTATTAACGTGAGAGAATAATGATCAACAATCTGTATGCTAAAATAAATTGACTATATTAAATTTAAAAGTTTGTTAAAAAACAATTGAGATCTATGTCTATATTCATTCCAATAGGTTGGAGGGTGTCTATTTGGAAAATCCATTTTGTTTCATTTTGCATTTTGGGAGACTTTAAATTTCTTATTTTCCCCTCTCCAGTGTCCCTTGATTTTGTCTATGCCGTAAAAAAACATGCATGTGGGGTCCTTATTGTGGTAGTCCCTGAAGTGTCTAGAGACACTATGGGGGTCAACATTGGAAGAAGAGGAGAGAAGAGGGGAGAAGGCGGCGGCGGTGATGGTGGCGGCAACGGTGGCGATGACGACGACGAAGAAGAACAAGACGACCGGGCCACCGCTAGCAAAAGAGCTGGAAGAAGATAGCGGGGAGCCTGTCAGAAGAACCGGAGCGGAAAAGAACCGGACAGCGACAGAAGAACCGGACAGCGGGAGAAGACCGGGCTCCTCCGCTAGCAAAAGAGCGGCAAAAGAGCAGAAGATAGTGGAGGAGCCCGGCAGAAGAGCCGGATAGCGCAGAGAAGAACCAGAGACCGGGAGAAGATACGGAGAGCGCAGAAGAGACCCCCGAAGTCGGAAGAAGACCCCCGGAGCTGCCTAATAAATTACTTTAAAAACCTGTCTAGTGTGTTTTTTTAATTGACACTTTTTTCCTAGGTGAATGGGTAGGGGTACGATGTATTGCGGATTCTGGATTCCGATAAGCCCCCCGCCTGCAGACCCCGACAACCAACTGCCAGGGTTGTCGGGAAGAGGCCCTTGTCCTCATCAACATGGGGGCAAGGTGCTTTGGGGTGGGGGGGGCGCTCGCTCGTCCCCACCCCCTTTCCTGACCGACTGGGCTGCATGCTCGGATAAGGGTCTGGTATGTATTTTGAGGGGGGACCCCACGCCGTTTTTTTGGCGTAGGGGGTTCCCCTTAGAATCCATACCAGACCGAAGGGCCTGGTATGCCCTGGGGGGGAACCCATGCTGGTTTTTTATTGAAAATTTGGCGTGGAGTTCCCCCTCAAGATTCATACCAAACAGTGTCGGGCATTGGCGGGGATCCAAGTCGGATCCCTGTTCAATACAGTCGGTACCCTGTCGGGTTGCTATGGAAATGGCAAACCACAGCTAATCGCACTGTACCAATGCAGCTGATCGCAGTGCCTGGAGTTAAATTTCACAGAAAAAAACATGCTTTTAACTGCGGCAGTATAGCCATCCATGTGAAAGGCACCTAAGGCCCCTTTCACACTGGGGCATTTTTCAGGCGCTATAGCACTAAAAATAGTGCCTGATAAACGCCCTAAAGAAGTGGCTCTATTCACACTGGAGCGGTGCACTAGCAGGACAGTAAGGCTCAATTCACATATATGCATGTTGCTTTTGAGTGTTTCTGCAGTGCTTTTTGCGGTGCTTGCCGCTTTTTTGTACCGGCGTTTTTATCGCAATTTTTCTGCGATTTGCGTTTTCTTCTTTTTTTTTACACTGTATATAGCCAGTTGCTAAGGAAGGGGCCAGGAAGCCGGCCGCCGCATCCTTAACAACCGATGAGTCATCAGCTGACTTTCCGCTTAATGTAAAAAAAAAAAAATGCCAGCTAAAAAAAAAAAAAAAATCGAGAAAAAAAACAGCGTAGAGTCCCCCCCAGGTCCATACCAGGCCCTTGGGTCTCGTATGGATTTGGAGGGGACCCCCATGCCAAAAATAAAAATGGCATGGGGTCCCCCCAAAATCCATACCAGACCCTTATCTGAGCACGTAGCCCGGCAGGTCAGGAAAGGGAGGGGACGAACAAGCGCCCCCCTCCTGAACCATACCAGGCCGCATGCCCTAAACATGGGGGATGGGAGCTTTGAGGCAGGGGGGTCTGCGCCCCCACCCCAAAGCACCTTGCCCCCATGTTGATGGGGACAAGGGCCTCTTCCCGACAACCCTTGCCCGGTGGTTGTCGGGTTCTGTGGGCGGGGGGCTTATTGGAATCTGAAAGACCCCTTTAATAAGGGGGCCCCCAGATCCCGGCCCCCCACCCTAAGTGAATGAGTATGGGGTACATGGTACCCCTACCCATTCACCTGGGGAAAAAAGTAGGGTAGTGTTAAAAAATACAGTAGATAGTTTTTGACAAGTCTTTTATTATGCAGCTCCACTCTCTTCTCCGCGCTCTCCGGTTCTTCTCCCGTTGTCCTGTGCCTTCTGCTGGGTTCTTCTGCTCTTTTGCTAGCTCTTACCCGGTCTTCGTCGTCTCTCTTCTTCCAATGTTGACTCATCACTGTCTCCCGCTGTAATGCCATGTGTGCAGTGCCCAATGACTTATATAGGCATGGGGCGGGGTCACTGGGTGATGTCATCTGGTGACCCCGCCCCCTTATGACGTTACAGCTCGGAGCATGATGGGTCTGTGACGTCACAAGGGGTGTGGCGTTCTGATGACGTAATTCGGTTGCCACGCCCCATCTATATTTAAGAAATGCAGGACATCAGCGCCGACAGATCAGCAGGACGCAGCATCGGAGGAAGGTCGTCGGCGGGAGCGGAGAAAGAAGAACACTGGACAAAGAAGACAGAAGAAGAGCAGAAGAAGAAGCAGGGGGAGAAGGAGAAGAGTGGAGGATGAAGATGCGGGAGAAGAAGAAGGAAGAAGCGGAGAAGATAATTTGTAATAAAAGGCTCGTCAAAAACTGTCTACTGTATTTTTCAACACTACACTACTTTTTTTACAAGTTAATGGGTAGGGTACCCCATACTCATTCACATAGGGGGGCTGGGATCTGGGGGCCCCCTTGTTAAAGGGGGCTTCCAGATTCCGATAAGCCCCACGCCCACAGACCCCAACAACCACCGGGCAAGGGTTGTTGGAAAGAGGCCCTTGTCCCCATCAACATGGGGGCAAGGTGCTTTGGGGTAGAGGGGTGTAGAGTCCCCCCTGCCCCAAAGCACCCATCCCCCCATGTTGAGGGCATGCGGCCTGGTATGGTTCAGGAGGGGAGGGGGCGCTCACTCGTCCGCTCCCTTTCCTGACCTGCCGGGCTGCGTGCTCGGATAAGGGTCTGGTATGGATTTTGGGGGGACCCCTCCGAATCCATACTAGACCCAAGGGCCTGGTATGAACCTGGGGGGGACCCCACACTGTTTTTTTTCACAATTTTTTTTTTAACCGGCATTTTTTTTTTACATTGAGCGGGAAGTCAGCTGACAGTTGATGACTCATAGGTTGTTAAGGACGCGGCGGCCGGTTTCCCGGACCCCTTTTTAGCAACCAGCTATATACAGTGTAAAAAAAAGTGCTTGCATTTTGGATGCAGGTCCATTGAAATCTATTACAAGCAAAACACTGCATTTTGAGGGAAAAAAGTCTCCGACCCTTTCCAAAAACACAGAGGCACAAAAATGCATTGATGTGAACATGTTCCATAGGAACCCATGTTAAAAAATTCCAATGCATTTCTGCAAAATACATCAAAAAACGCATTAGTGTGAATAGAGCCTAAGGCCCTTTTCACACTGGGACGGGGGGGTGTCTGCGGTAAAGCGTCGCTATTTTTAGCGACGCTTCACTGTCATTTTAGTGGTGTTATTCGGCTGCTAGCGGGTGGTTTTAACCCCCACAGGGCAATTTTAACCCCTCTGCTAGCGGCCGAAAAGGGGTTAAATCTGCCCATAATACGCCGCTGGATCGGCATTTTGTCGGCGGTATCACAGCGCTGCCCCATTGATTTTAATGGGGAGGAGCAGTGAGTCCACCACTCCAAAGAAGCTGCTGGCAGGACTTTTTGTAATGCCCTACCAGCGCACCACTCCAGTGTGAAAGCCCTCAATGGAGTGAATGGAGCCGCTTCTTTAGGGCATTTTTCAGGCGCTATTTTTTGTGCCGTAACGCCTAAAAATGCCCCAGTGTGAAAGGGGCCTAATAAAAGTCCTGCTAGCAGCATCTTTGGAGCGGTGTATAAACCGCTCCTGCCCATTGAAATCAATGGGACAGCACGGCTATACCGCTGGCAAAATGCCACTGCGGTGGCGTTTTGCGGGAGGATTTAACCCCTTTTCGGCCGCTAGCGGGAGTTAAAACCGCTAGCGGCCGAATACCGGCGATAAAGCAGCGTGAAAAATAGCGCAGTTTTAATGCTGCCGCCCGCACCGCCCCAGTGTGAAAGGGGCCTAAGGCTCTCCTCACACGGATGGACCTTTCAGGTCCGCCTCGGACCTGAACGGACACTCTATAGACTTCTATGGAGGGTCGGATGTCAGTGGTGACATGTCCGCTGACATCCAACCCACTCCAATCCTAAAAATTGTAACGGAGGAAAAACCTATTTTTCCATCCATCTGCGGATCGGATCAGGTGACGACGGACTCTACGGTCCATCATCATCCGATCCCCCATAGAGGAGAGCGGCACTCTGACAGGTCTGTCCCTGCACAGTGTGCAGAGACAGACTTGTCATCTGCCCGCCCAGCGGGGATCAATGGAGCGATCCCCCGCTGAGCAGGGTGATTTTCCGCATGTGGCATGCTGGCCATGAGAAGGATAGTGCACAGGATGACAAATCAACCTATGTGACCCCTGAAGATAAAAAAGAAAGGCTATCTCTAGAGAACTTGCTAGCCCTTCTGAATGAATGATAGGAGATGAGGATGAACTTGATCCTGATAGGATTAGAGGACCAGTAATCTCTATATAAAATCAACTAAAATGCCCCTATCTATAAACATCACTGGTTGAAGATCTTCCTGGACCTAGTTCAAGACGACCTACATCGACTTGATTGGTCGTTGCGGGGCCTGGATAATCTATCCAGTGATGAAAGAAAAGCAATGCACGAACTGGAGCGGGCAGGGGATTTGATAATCAAAAGCAGTGACAAGGGGGGCAATGTTGTCCTACTGTCTAGTAAAATGTATGAAAAATAAATCTTCAGGCAACTGAGCGACACCTCCACCCACAAAAGACTGACACCCAACCCCCTTTCTGCCCTAGTTGTCAGCCTGAATCAAAAACTCCTTTTGGCTCATGAAGCTAACCTTTTAACCAAAAAGAAATGGGACTACGTGAGGGTGGGGGAGTACAACAACCTCACCTTTTATGTGATTGCTAAGCTGCATAAATCGCTCACCAATCCACCTATCCACCACACCTATCCTCTCGGCGATAATGGGTCTACTTGAAAAAATAGGCAAGTATGTAGACAGATTTATTAAAAATCTGGTGAATTCACTGCCTTTCTATGTCCAGGACACACGTGATGTCCTGATTAAATTACAGGACTTGGAGGTCTCCCCTGGGGCCCTACTTGTTGGGATCGACGTGGAGTCTCTCTACACGTCGATACCCCATAAGTGGGGCCTCGGGGCAGTTTCCTTTTTTCCAGAAACAACCCACCCTGAATTTGGGGCCCAGAATGAATTTATTCTAGAGCTTCTAGAACTTGCTTTGGTAAATAACTATTTCCAATTTATGGATGGTTATTACCAACAAACTAGGGGAACAACCATGGGGGCACCGTGGGCTCCCACATATGCCTGTCTTCATCTGGGCCTCTGGAAGCTGGAAACAGTGTACAGGTCTCTGCTGTACCTCAGCAGGGTACTTACCTGGCTGAGATACATCGACGATATCCTGGTGGTGTGGAGGGGGAAGATGAGCAACTCACTGAGTTCCTTTTGATGCTAAATAATAATTTGAAAAAAAGGAAGAGTGTTTCCGTGCAAAGGATTAAGTACCAGCTGAGGGTTGAGACTAATTGCTGGAACTGCTGCCTCTACTGGTTACTACGACTAGGTGGAGTAAAAGAAAAGTGAAAGGAAAACAAAGTAGATATGGCGCTGTTCTTATTACTAGATTTTTTTTGGGGGGATTGCAAGGTGATGCTAGTAGACCCACTTCCACTGCCGGTTAATGGGAAAGATCAGTAGGAAGAAAGGAAAATGGATGCAGTTGAAGTAAAAACCCCAATTGGACGTGAAATAAAATACCTACTGAAACAGTTACATCCCCAATAAATGTGGTTTGTAAACAATAAAGTATAAAATGTCAAACCGATTCTGGTATATTAAGTGAAATATGTGTATGTGATGCTGAAATGGTGTTGGGATGTGATTAAATAATAAATGCAATAGAAACAGTTAATCAGTGAAATGATTATGTAGAACTGGATCGATCCCCCTGCATAAGGGATTTGCCATAAATGCCTGTTCCGTCACAATAGTGCATATATATATATATATATATATATATATATATATATATATATATATATATATATATATAAATCAATCAACATACTATAAATAAATCACCTGTTAGACTTTATATCTTATTAGTTAAACTGATAATCCAAAACTCATTCGAGATAAATAAAGTGCTCTTGTGCCAGTAAATAAAAACAAAAATAAAAACTAAAAAATAGTCCAAAAAACACATTTAAGATGACTCTGCCCTACGTGTTTTATCACTCTGACGTCATCTGGAGTGTGCATAGTACTTGCCTCAATCCCTTTTTATAATGCTTTGTGATTTGCATGTCATTATGATAATTACGGCGGCCATTTTGGGAGTGATATTGTAGACAGGAGTTAGCGGTTACGGCGGCCATTTTGGGTATGATAATATAGACCGAAGACTATTAAGGAAGTGTTAGTACGTATATAACGTGGCCATTTTTGGTAAGATCAATCAGACCGAAGCCCGCAATCATAATATTATAGGTTATGTTTATATATGTCGCGGCCGTTTGTGATGTAATCTGTCAGATCGTAGTCCGCAACCTTGCTATGGTAGATTTAAATCATTGTGATGTCCGTTTTTAACTCCGGTTGTTAAATATACATAGCTACTCCCATAAAGTGCTTATTAATATATTGTACATCCAATACGTTATATTAAAGACTTATGCAATGTCACCCTGCATTATAAATTCTAACATAGTTATTGGTGACAATTGTAAAATGTAGATACAAGTAAAATTATAATAAAATAAAAATCCTACAATACTTTAATTACAAATAATAATTATAGTCTAAGTACCCAGACTCTAAGACCCCATTCACACAGGGACGACTTGTCAGGCGACCTAGTCGCCTGACAAGTCGCCTCCCGTTCTGTGCTATGGAACCGTTCTAAGGGGAGCGACGCAAGTCGCTCCGACTTAGAAAAAGGTTCCTGTACGACTTCGGGGGCGACGTGGGGCGACTTGCATAGACTTCTATACAGAAGTCGTTTTGCAAGTCACCCGGGCAGCCGTTTGCAGGTCGCCTCGCTGAGGCGACCTGCAAGTCGTGTTGCCCCTGTGTGAATGGGGTCTAAACCAAATAAAAATCCATATGTTTATTGCACAGAAAAAAATATGGTTAAAAATAAAGTGAAAAAAATAAAAAATAAAAATTATAATGTATTAATAGGAGAAAGGAAATAGGAGAAAGGAAATTTAAAAACCTGATAAAAATTAAGAATTATAAAATTAAAAAATAATAAAAAATATTTAAAAAATATTTATATATGTATATACCCTTATATATATAGGGGGAGAATGCAGATGCTAGGGCGAGGTTGTATATGTATGTGAAGCCTAAATTTTATTAACGTGAGAGAATAATGATCAACAATCTGTATGCTAAAATAAATTGACTATATTAAATTTAAAAGTTTGTTAAAAAACAATTGAGATCTATGTCTATATTCATTCCAATAGGTTGGAGGGTGTCTATTTGGAAAATCCATTTTGTTTCATTTTGCATTTTGGGAGACTTTAAATTTCTTATTTTCCCCTCTCCAGTGTCCCTTGATTTTGTCTATGCCGTAAAAAAACATGCATGTGGGGTCCTTATTGTGGTAGTCCCTGAAGTGTCTAGAGACACTATGGGGGTCAACATTGGAAGAAGAGGAGAGAAGAGGGGAGAAGGCGGCGGCGGTGATGGTGGCGGCAACGGCGGCGATGACGACGACGAAGAAGAACAAGACGACCGGGCCACCGCTAGCAAAAGAGCTGGAAGAAGATAGCGGGGAGCCTGTCAGAAGAACCGGAGCGAAAAAGAACCGGACAGCGACAGAAGAACCGGACAGCGGGAGAAGACCGGGCTCCTCCACTAGCAAAAGAGCGGCAAAAGAGCAGAAGATAGTGGAGGAGCCCGGCAGAAGAGCCGGATAGCACAGAGAAGAACCAGAGACCGGGAGAAGATACGGAGAGCGCAGAAGAGACCCCCAAAGTCGGAAGAAGACCCCCGGAGCTGCCTAATAAATTACTTTAAAAACCTGTCTAGTGTGTTTTTTTAATTGACACTTTTTTCCTAGGTGAATGGGTAGGGGTACGATGTATTGCGGATTCCGGATTCCGATAAGCCCCCCGCCCGCAGACCCCGACAACTAACTGCCAGGGTTGTCGGGAAGAGGCCCTTGTCCTCATCAACATGGGGACAAGGTGCTTTGGGGTGGGGGGGGGGCGCTCGCTCGTCCCCACCCCCTTTCCTGACCGACTGGGCTGCATGCTCGGATAAGGGTCTGGTATGTATTTTGAGGGGGGACCCCACGCCGTTTTTTTGGCGTAGGGGGTTCCCCTTAGAATCCATACCAGACCGAAGGGCCTGGTATGCCCTGGGGGGAACCCATGCTGGTTTTTTATTGAAAATTTGGCGTGGAGTTCCCCCTCAAGATTCATACCAAACAGTGTCGGGCATTGGCGGGGATCCAAGTCGGATCCCCGTTCAATACAGTTGGTACCCTGTCGGGTTGCTATGGAAATGGCAAACCACAGCTAATCGCACTGTACCAATGCAGCTGATCGCAGTGCCTGGAGTTAAATTTCACAGAAAAAAACATGCTTTTAACTGCGGCAGTATAGCCATCCATGTGAAAGGCACCTAAGGCCCCTTTCACACTGGGGCATTTTTCAGGCGCTATAGCACTAAAAATAGTGCCTGATAAATGCCCTAAAGAAGTGGCTCTATTCACACTGGAGCGGTGCGCTAGCAGGACAGTAAGGCTCAATTCACATATATGCATGTTGCTTTTGAGTGTTTCTGCAGTGCTTTTTGCTGTGCTTGCCGCTTTTTTGTACCGGCGTTTTTATCGCAATTTTTCTGCGATTTGCGTTTTCTTTTTTTTTTTTTACACTGTATATAGCCAGTTGCTAAGGAGGGGGCCAGGAAGCCGGCTGCCGCATCCTTAACAACCGATGAGTCATCAGCTGACTTTCCGCTTAATGTAAAAAAAAAAAAATGCCAGCTAAAAAAAAAAAAAAAATCGAGAAAAAAAACAGCGTAGAGTCCCCCCCAGGTCCATACCAGGCCCTTGGGTCTAGTATGGATTTGGAGGGGACCCCCATGCCAAAAATAAAAATGGCATGGGGTCCCCCCAAAATCCATACCAGACCCTTATCTGAGCACGTAGCCCGGCAGGTCAGGAAAGGGAGGGGACGAACAAGCGCCCCCCTCCTGAACCATACCAGGCCGCATGCCCTAAACATGGGGGATGGGAGCTTTGAGGCAGGGGGGTCTACGCCCCCACCCCAAAGCACCTTGCCCCCATGTTGATGGGGACAAGGGCCTCTTCCCGACAACCCTTGCCCGGTGGTTGTCGGGTTCTGTGGGCGGGGGGCTTATTGGAATCTGGAAGACCCCTTTAATAAGGGGACCCCCAGATCCCGGCCCCCCACCCTATGTGAATGAGTATGGGGTACATGGTACCCCTACCCATTCACCTGGGGAAAAAAGTAGGGTAGTGTTAAAAAATACAGTAGATAGTTTTTGACAAGTCTTTTATTATGCAGCTCCACTCTCTTCTCCGCGCTCTCCGGTTCTTCTCCCGTTGTCCTGTGCCTTCTGCTGGGTTCTTCTGCTCTTTTGCTAGCTCTTACCCGGTCTTCGTCGTCTCTCTTCTTCCAATGTTGACTCATCACTGTCTCCCGCTGTAATGCCATGTGCGCAGTGCCCAATGACTTATATAGGCATGGGGCGGGGTCACTGGGTGATGTCATCTGGTGACCCCGCCCCCTTATGACGTTACAGCTCGGAGCATGATGGGTCTGTGACGTCACAAGGGGTGTGGCGTTCTGATGACGTAATTCGGTTGCCACGCCCCATCTATATTTAAGAAATGCAGGACATCAGCGCCGACAGATCAGCAGGACGCAGCATCGGAGGAAGGTCGTCGGCGGGAGCGGAGAAAGAAGAACACTGGACAAAGAAGACAGAAGAAGAGCAGAAGAAGAAGCAGGGGGAGAAGGAGAAGAGTGGAGGATGAAGATGCGGGAGAAGAAGAAGGAAGAAGCGGAGAAGATAATTTGTAATAAAAGGCTCGTCAAAAACTGTCTACTGTATTTTTTAACACTACACTACTTTTTTTACAAGTTAATGGGTAGGGTACCCCATACTCATTCACATAGGGGGGCTGGGATCTGGGGGCCCCCTTGTTAAAGGGGGCTTCCAGATTCCGATAAGCCCCCCGCCCACAGACCCCAACAACCACCGGGCAAGGGTTGTCGGAAAGAGGCCCTTGTCCCCATCAACATGGGGGCAAGGTGCTTTGGGGTAGAGGGGTGTAGAGTCCCCCCTGCCCCAAAGCACCCATCCCCCCATGTTGAGGGCATGCGGCCTGGTATGGTTCAGGAGGGGAGGGGGCGCTCACTCGTCCGCTCCCTTTCCTGACCTGCCGGGCTGCGTGCTCGGATAAGGGTCTGGTATGGATTTTGGGGGGACCCCTCCGAATCCATACTAGACCCAAGGGCCTGGTATGAACCTGGGGGGGGACCCCACACTGTTTTTTTTCACAATTTTTTTTTTAACCGGCATTTTTTTTTTTACATTGAGCGGGAAGTCAGCTGACAGCTGATGACTCATAGGTTGTTAAGGACGCGGCGGCCGGTTTCCCGGACCCCTTTTTAGCAACCAGCTATATACAGTGTAAAAAAAAGTGCTTGCATTTTGGATGCAGGTCCATTGAAATCTATTACAAGCAAAACACTGCATTTTGAGGGAAAAAAAGTCTCCGACCCTTTCCAAAAACACAGAGGCACAAAAATGCATTGATGTGAACATGTTCCATAGGAACCCATGTTAAAAAATTCCAATGCATTTCTGCAAAATACATCAAAAAACGCATTAGTGTGAATAGAGCCTAAGGCCCTTTTCACACTGGGACGGGGGGGTGTCTGCGGTAAAGCGTCGCTATTTTTAGCGACGCTTTAATGTCATTTTAGTGGCGTTATTCGGCTGCTAGCGGGTGGTTTTAACCCCCCACAGGGCAATTTTAACCCCTCTGCTAGCGGCCGAAAAGGGGTTAAATCTGCCCATAATACGCCGCTGGATCGGCATTTTGTCGGCGGTATCACAGCGCTGCCCCATTGATTTTAATGGGGAGGAGCAGTGAGTCCACCACTCCAAAGAAGCTGCTGGCAGGACTTTTTGTAATGCCCTACCAGCGCACCACTCCAGTGTGAAAGCCCTCAATGGAGTGAATGGAGCCGCTTCTTTAGGGCATTTTTCAGGCGCTATTTTTTGTGCCGTAACGCCTAAAAATGCCCCAGTGTGAAAGGGGCCTAATAAAAGTCCTGCTAGCAGCATCTTTGGAGCGGTGTATAAACCGCTCCTGCCCATTGAAATCAATGGGACAGCACAGCTATACCGCTGGCAAAATGCCACTGCGGTGGCGTTTTGCGGGAGGATTTAACCCCTTTTCGGCCGCTAGTGGGAGTTAAAACCGCTAGCGGCCGAATACCGGCGGTAAAGCAGCGTGAAAAAAAGCGCAGTTTTAACGCTGCCGCCCGCACCGCCCCAGTGTGAAAGGGGCCTAAGGCTCCCCTCACACGGATGGACCTTTCAGGTCCGCCTCGGACCTGAACGGACACTCTATAGACTTCTATGGAGGGTCGGATGTCAGTGGTGACATGTCTGCTGACATCCATCCCACTCCAATCCTAAAAATTGTAACGGAGGAAAAACCTATTTTTCCATCCATCTGCGGATCGGATCAGGTGACGACGGACTCTACGGTCCGTCATCATCCGATCCCCCATAGAGGAGAGCGGCACTCTGACAGGTCTGTCCCTGCACAGTGTGCAGAGACAGACTTGTCATCTGCCCGCCCAGCGGGGATCAATGGAGCGATCCCCCGCTGAGCAGAGCGGGCTCTGTACACGGGGTACAAAGTCCCATCGTGTGTATGAGGCTTAAACACCAGAAATTCAAGTTTTCATATCTTAATGCCGCGTACACACGGTCGGACTTTTTATCTACAAAAGTCCGACAGCCTGTCCGACAGACTTCCGGCGGACTTTCGGCGGACTTGCGGCAGACTTTCTAACGAACGGACTTGCCTACACACGACCACACAAAAGTTCGACAGCCTAGTACGCGGTGACGTACATCAAGTCCGGCGAGACTATAAAACGGAAGTTCAATAGCCCGTACGACACCCTTTGGGCTCCTTCTGCTAATCTCGTGTTTATCTCGTGTTAGTAGAAGTTTGGTGAGAGACGATTCGCGCTTGTGGGACTCGTATTTTTCAGTTCGTTTTAACTGTTGTTCAGTCTGTGCTTGTGAGGTTTGTATCTGCTTTTCAGTGCGTTTGGTCAGTTGGCATTGAGAAATCTTTGTTTTATTGGCCGCTCGTTCCTGATTTTCAGGTCGTTCTTCACAGGCCTTGCTGTTCTTCAGTGCGTTCTGTTAAGTGCGTTCTCACCAGCCGACCGTTTTATAGCCATGTTACATGTACGTACTCGTCGTCGAGCTCGTGCATTGTATGTGTTTGGTGCTGTAGTTTATTCTTCAGACCAAGACCAGTCCATGAACAGGGCGAGGAGGAGTTCATGGACCAAGAATTGGTTGCTCCAGCGTGACCAGTTCTGT
Organism: Lithobates clamitans; assembly: GCA_037952925.1. Taxonomy (NCBI): domain Eukaryota; kingdom Metazoa; phylum Chordata; class Amphibia; order Anura; family Ranidae; genus Lithobates; species Lithobates clamitans. Next base: position 9,049,649 of record JBBGZY010000304.1, read on the forward strand.
CACATGCCATTGCTCCGTGAGATCCGTGAGAATAATCCTGAGGACCCCCTATATCAGCAGGCAGGATACCTGCATGAGGCAAGCCATAACTCCGGAGCAGAGGCTAGTTGCCATGTTGCGGTACTTGGCGACGGGGAGAAGCCTGCAGGACCTCAAGTTCTCAACAGGCATCTCCCCCCAGGCTCTGGGGATCTTTATCCCAGAGACCTGTTCTGCCATCATCCAGGTCCTGCAGAAGGACTATATTAAGGTAAGAATTTTTTCTTTTATTAGCATCACATGTTCTTTTATTTATTCTTTGATAATGTAATGTATTTCTTAGCTCAAACACTACTTACCATCATTGTAATATAGTGTGAATGTCCCCTTTTTCTTCTCACGCATGCTTGATTTGTTTCATGTTCTTTTTTGTCATGCATGTATATTTGCCTTCAATAACCTCTCCAGCATACAATGCTGGTCACATATTCACCTAGTTTACTCAGTTTGAATGTATTTAGTCAGCTGCATTGTATTTTGTTTCCCCTAAACTCTATCCAAATAGTGTGCTTATAATTAGCTTGATTTCAACCCCCCCCCCCCCCTAATAATTTGCTAGAATCTTCTGTGGTGTTGATTTTTAAAAAGCAAATATATGTTGCACTTTGCAAAATGCATGTGCACTCTACAAGTGCATTTGCTCCAGTGCTTTAGTAAATGAGCAGAAGCTCTGCTGATTTCCATCATCAAATCATATGCAAGCCACAAAGTGTTTTCATTAATTGCCCTTGCATGTGATTGTGTACTCCTTACAACATGAAAGCCTTTTTACCTTACCTCATTTACTTTAAGCTGGGGAGCAACTGCACTTGCAGAGTGGGACAACTGCAGTCTTGTAGCCTTTTTAGTCCATAAATCCCTGTGTGTCCTAAAATTAATATTTTTTGGTAATTTCACCACCCCCTAAAATGTAATCAATGTTCCATCAGAGGGGGTGAGCAATCTGATAAGTGTGCCTTTCCATATTATTTCTTCCAGAAGATTTAAATTATTTAATGTTATATTGATGCTGTGGAATAATGTTTTTAATTGTATAATTTTCTTGCAATGTTCGATTCAAAATTACTGATTTTTGTTTTCTTGTTTGATTCCCCAGTTTCCTTCAACGCCACAGGAATGGCAGACTGTGGCATCCCATTTTGCCACCCGTCGGGACTTTCCCAATTGTGGAGGGGCTATAGATGGGAAACATGTCCACATTGTGCCACCACCCCATTCGGGGTCATACTATTTTAATTATAAGGGGTTCCACAGTATTGTTTTAATGGCGGTGGTGTCGGCACACTATGAATTTCTATATGTGGACGTGGGGAAGAATGACCGGATGTCGGATGGAGGAGTATTTGCCCAGACGGAGTTCTGCCAGCGTCTCCAGAGTGGTGGCCTGGGATTGCCACCTGATGCGGATAACGTGGAAGGACTCCCCTTTGTCTTCATTGCCGATGAAGCCTTCGCTCTGAGCAAGCACCTCATGAGGCCATTCCCCCAAAGAACCCTCACCCCGGAGAGGAGGGTTTTTAATTTCCGGCTGGCCAGAGCTAGAAGAGTGGTTGAGAATGCGTTTGGGATTCTGGCCAGCCGGTTCCGCCTGTTTCAAACCTCCATTAATTTGGTGGAATACAAACTTAATTTTATCATTTTATCATGCTGCATCCTGCACAACTTTTTGCACAAACATTCTCAAAATTATATGGTGCCAGTTGGGCCTGAGGCCGGACTTATCGGTGAGAATCTTACGGGCCTGGATACTGTCCATACTGGCTTGGCCCCCCAAAGTGCCCGTCAAGTTAGACAGCAATATGTTAATCATTTTATGGGTAGGGGGGCCATTGCAATGGGCCAGGATATCTAAAGATTTAAAATAAAAACAATCTTGATGAAATCTTGAATTATATTTATTGCTTGCCTTTCTTTTGGGCTTTCTCCTAGGTTATGGTCGAGCAGTTGTAGTGCCAACTGTATTTTCCTTGTAAATTTCTAAATAAGCTCCATTGCCACTGTAAACAACTTTTTTGAAATTTATAAACAAACTGATACTGAGCATTGAAATAACAAACCACACATTTATTTAATTCTAAGCAGATGTTTTTAATCTTTGGTACCCATTCAGTTATGCATTTAGTATAAAATGTTCCTAGCCAAAAATATAATGATATATTAAATAAATTTAGAATAATATAATTAGAGTTAAATATTTTTAGATAATCAAAAATAAAATTTGTTGGGCATTTTGATTTTAGAAAACAGGCCTTTTTTTTGTGTGTGTGTTTTTTAAAATCCTTTTTTTTTTGTGTTTTTTCAAATCCTTTTTTTTTTTGTGTTTTTTCAAATCCTTTTTTTTTTTGTCTTTTTTCAAATCCTTGTTTTTTTTTGTGTTTTTTAAAATCCTTTTTTTTTTGTCTTTTTTCAAATCTTTTTTTTTTTTGAAAAATAGGCCTCCTTTTTTAAATGTTGTTAAACAGGCATATCATTTAACAGAAAATAATAAAGAGAAGGCCCAGAATGGGGTCAGCAAACCAGGAAATGAAGGACATGATCGATGTTTTGGGGTTTAAAAAAGGGCATTTAGATTCGACCCAAAACATCAATCATGTCCTTCATTTCCTGCTGCATACGATCCAGCCGATTCCGCATTTGATCGATCTCCCCATTCCAGGCCATTATTTGAGCAATTAGCCGTTGGGCACTGTCTGTGGTGAAATAGTCACTTGGACCTAAAGTGGAATGAAAAAAAAAATGTGTTTAGAAATATGCACACATACATAGTTTACCTTACCATAAAGCTGGTGTCTCAGACACTGACCTGGTGGGGTGCCCATGTCGCATACTTCATGAACATCCTCGGGGGTGGCGCTGTTGCTTGACTCAAGCACAACCAGATCACCTAAAATAGAGTAGAAAAATTACATAAAATAAAAGGCAGCCATGCATAGATTACCGTAAGCTGGTGTGTCAGACACTCACCTGGTGGGGTGACCATGTCGCCCACCTCTCCTTCCTCCACATCCTCAGTGGGGCTTGGGCTGATTTCCCAAGTATGTTCTTTTGCTAGGGGGGGACTGGGTTCTTCTTGTTGGCTGAGTGATTTTTCCCCTATGTGAAGCAAAAAATTAATATACTTAGCACACAGATATTTTAGTACATACTAATCTTCAAACATTTGTAGTGAAGTGGTGTACAAATTGTCTGTTTGTGTAGAGTTCCTAGTAGACTTCAAGATTTTAATTTCTAAAGACATATCAAGATAGATAGATATCTCGATATCTAGATATCAATATCAAAATATATCTAAAAATCTTTGGATCTCTCTCTCTCTATATCTATAACTAAATATAAATCTTAAATCTCAAACAAAATCTAAATATAAAAATAGATATTAATTTAAATTAAAAAAAATAAATAAATTTCTATATCTATCTATATCTACCTATATATCTATATACATACATATATACATACATACATATGTATATATATATATATATATACACACACATATATATATATATATACATATATATATACACACATATATATATTTATATATATATATATATATATGTGTGTATGTGTGTATGTATATATATATATATATATATATATATATATATATATATATATATATATGTGTATGTGTATGTGTATGTGTATATATATATATATATCTATATATATATATAGAGATATATATATATATATATATATATATATATATATATTATATATATATAGATATGTAACGATGTTTATTAAAAGATCGTTTCAAACGATGCAAACAATCGTATAGGAATGAAAAGCACATGGAGCAGTATACGAGGTAATCAACACAAGATGAAAACACAGGTACTTACTTTTTTTTCAGCACTTTACGGATCCATCTGTACTGATCCGGCTCCCTGAGTTTGAGGTCAGACCATCTTTTTCTAATTTGATCCTTGGAGCGCTGTACCCCAAAATAAGCCTGTAAAGTGTTCACCACCTTCGCCATTATTTTGGCCTTGCGCAAATTTGGCCGGGCGTACGGCCCATACTTCCCATCATAGTCCTTTTTTTTAAGAATGGCCACCATTTCCACCATCTCTTTAAAGGACATATTGGAGGCCTTAAATCTAGGCCTCACAGATCTTGACGTTCCGGCCTCCGGGCTTTCTTCGCTACCTGAGGTAGTACACACCTGATGTGTCTCCGCCATTATTCACCCCACTACGCGCCGTAAATAAAAATGGGCGGAGAACATGAGTTAAAATCGAACGTCAGGGGCGGGCGACGCAGGCGGAGTTTCACACATGCGTAGTGTATAAAGAGGGGCCTTGCGCACGTGTCGTACGTACGTTCTGTGCGTAGAATTAAGGGGCGGAGAACATGAGTTAAAATTGAACGTCAGGGGCGGGCGACGCAGGCGGAGTTTCACACATGCGTAGTGTATAAAGAGAGGCCTTGTGCACGTGTCGTACGTACGTTCTGTGCGTAGAGTCAAGGGCGGGTTTTATGCGTAAACAAAAAGAACGTCAGAGGCAGGCCAAGTAGGCGTAGTATTACGCATGTGCAGTGTATAAAGCGCTGTTACGTATTGTGTCGTATGTACGTTCTGTGCGTAGGTGATAGTGGACCGGGACGCTACTACACGAAGGTAATTTAAAATTTATACTTTTGGTCAAGACTTTGTAGCAAGCGGCCTATATGGCTTGACAGATTGATGAGGCCTACATAGGGATAAGATGATGAGGGTTTAGCAGAAACCTAATAAGTGTTTTTTGTCTTCTGACTTTATCTTTTATACAGACATTATGAATCCCCTATTTAAGGATCCAGAGTTCCTTACTGCTTTTATTTCTAAATATAGAGAGATGAGGAATTTGTGGGAGGTGAAACACCCACAGTATTATGCAAAGCATGTGAGGAAGTCAACGCTGGAGAGACTTCTGTCCTTTGTCCAGGCGACCATCCCGGAAGCAACAATGGAGACATTGCTCAAGAAAATTGGGGTCTTGAGGAACATGTATAAGAGGGAACATAAGAAGATCCAGGAATCAATGAGATCAGGAGCATCAGCAGATGATGTTTATGTACCCAGGCTGTGGTACTACAATCAACTCCGTTTTCTTGATGACCAGACTGAAGCCAGGGCATCACTTTCAACCCTTCCCTCCACCCTTCCCTCCACCCCAGCAGAGGCTGATGAGGAGCAAGCTGGGTCTTCCATCCTGGATGAACCGGATATGACCATCTGGAGTCAGGTAAATTATTTTAACAAATATTTACTGTACTAATATTAATGATGTTAACTGGATGTTATAATTGTCTAAAATAATTTTGCCCTCAAAATTGTGTATACATATCAATTGACAGTAGTGGCTAAATATGTTTGGCACCTGCTTGAAATAATTAGGGTGTCTGATTAGACTCTTTTATTAAAGAGATGTATTCACATTGAATTTGCTAGTCATGAGAAGCAAACTGTGTGTCATTGATGAACCCAAAAAATATACTAAAACTATGTCCTTTTTTTATACACAGGATGAGTCCATCCAGGAGGAATGTGGGGAAAGTGGCAGGCAGAAGGAGACCGGGCCCATGGACAGCCTGGTGGAGGCCGGATTCACCATCATCCTGGAGGAGGCTGGGCCCAGTGTCAGGCAGGAGGTGGCTGCTCCCAGTGAGGTGGCTGGGCCAAGTGAGGAGGCTGGGCCAAGTGAGGTGGCTGGGCCCAGTAGGAGCCTGACCGAATCCCAAGTGCCTCCCCTCCACCTTCCCAAAAAAAGGGCCAGGACGGGGACGGTCACACAGGAGGCATCCCTGCGCCTCATGCAAGAGGCCACCCGTTTTTTAAGGAGCCCCCCCGAAGCGGAAGAGTCCTATGGCTGCTACCTAGCCAGCAGGCTTCTTCAAATGGATTGGGAGCAGCGCCTCATTTGTGAGCGACTATTTGGGGAAACAATCCAGAAGGGGCTGCAGGGCACGCTAACACGAAACACCCAACTACATGAGGCAGCCCCCCCTCCTCCTCCTCCTCCTCCTCCTGCCACAACTGAAACACCAGAGCCACAGCCTCAAAAGAAGGCTACAGGGAAGGCTGCAGGGAAGGCTGCAGGGCAGCGTGGAGGAAAGGCTGCAGGGAAGAGAAGAAAGTGATGACCTGGGTTCAGTCTGGTCTGACAGAAGACGCAGGCTGTTGTAGTACCACAGTCTGGGGACATCTATATCATCTGCTGGTGCTGTTGATCTCTGGGATTCTTGGACCAGATTGTGCTCCCTCTTATATGGACTCCTCAAGATCCCCATTTTCTTGTACACATACTTTTTCCAGCGTTGACTTCCTCTTTATTTTATTTAGACCATGCATAAATGGATCTTTTTTGAGTTTAGGTTTTTTATTTTAAATCATTGATTTTAGACACAATGTTAAATTAACAAGGGACAACAATCTCATTGAGTTTGCAAAAACACACCAAAAATAGATTAAAATAATGTTAATAATGTTCGAGTGGTAAGTAATTAAAAAAAAAAGATACATAACCAAAAACGGTTCTTTGGGTTAACTTTATATAAAAAAAATAACAAATCACTATAAAAACAAAAATTATAAAGGGTTCTTTGTGGTAACTTTACAAACATTAAAAAAAATACAATAAAAACATAAAAATAAAAATGGTTTCTTTGTGGTAACTTTACAAACACCAAAAAAAATTAAAAAAATATATATAAAAATGGGTTCCCTGTGGTAACTTTACAAAAATTTTTATAGATAAACAGAAAAAAAGTTCCACAACAATCATAAAATAAATATCTGGATAAAAATTACAAGAAAAGATGACTCCACCAAAAAAAAAAAAAAGTTTAAAAAGTATTATTAGTATGGAAACATTGTTTTTAAAAAGCATACCATGTCATTCATGAGATCAAAGAGAAAAAGAATCCAGAAATCTGTTTGGGAGAACTCTGTTTGAATATGAACAGCAAAACATCTTCGTTCTTTATAGCATTCGTAAAGAAGACATTAAATGCGCTGCATTCAACGATCACAGATTTTGCAGCGTGAGGAATGTGCTACCTACAATACGAACACTAGTTTTACTAGACCGAGTGCTTCCGTTTAGTTTTTGCTTATGAGCATGCGTCGTTTTTTTGTCCGTAGGACTAGCATACAGATGAGCGGATTTCGGGGTCCGTCGTAGTTACGACGTAAAGATTTGAAGCATGTTTCAAATCTAAAGTCCGTCGGATTTGAGGCTGAAAAAGTCCGCTGAAAGTCCGAAGAAGCCCACACACGATCGGATTACCAGCCAACTTTAGTCCGTCGGCGTCCGTTGGACTTTTGTAGACGAAAAGTCCGACCGTGTGTACGCCCCATTAAAGGTCACTATCCACTGGCCAATCAGTTAGATCTTCCATAAATTAGATTCAGTGCAAGAGCCTGTTTGATTTTCTACAATTAGAAGTAATTCTTACAGTGCATCTTCCTATTACCGCTTTAGCCTAATGCTCTCTTTCCACTATTTCAACCCCAAAGTTGCGTAATTTACAATGTGCTTTTTCGGCTTGTTTTCCACTATTGCAACTTGTCATGCCACTAGGGACTGAAAAGTTGCATCACAAGTTCTACCCCATGATTTACAATGAGTACCATTCATATGTGTGCGACTTCAAGTCGCAGCAACTTCAAAGTAGTCCCTGCACTACTTTGGTCCCACTTTGATGCGACTTGAGGTCCATAGACCTCAAAAATACACAGGCATTGCTTCAAGCTTTGGCAAAAAGTTGCGGGAAACTCCTGGCAAAAAACACGCAACTTTGGGCTTGCAATAGTGGAAACCGAGTCTTAATGCCGTATCATGCGACTAATTCAAAACATCTGAGAAAAAGTCGCACTGAAGTTGAAACAAAGTAGTGCAAGAACTTTTTTTGGAGTTGCACCAATTAGAACGGGAGGAAATACATGTGTTTTGACTTGTCCTGTGACTTCACATGTGTCAAGCCACACAACAACTTGCAGTAGTGGAAAGAGAGCCGAAGGCCACTTGGGACTGAAAAGCTGCATCACAAGTTGTACCCCATGATTTACCATGAGTATCGTTCATATGTGTGAGACTTGCTTACGCACATGCCATATACACAGTGGGCACACATCTTTATTACAGAAATCCATACTTGGCATTGAAATTAACCACTTGCTTACTGGGCACTTAAACCCTCCTGCTGTCCTGACCAATTTTCAGCGCTGATTCATTTTGAATGACAATTGCGCGGTCATACTTAGCCAAATGTTTTTTTTTTTTTAAGTTCCCAAAAATAGAGCATTCTTTTGATGGTATTTGATCACCTGTGTGTTTTTTTTCTTTTGTTCAAACAAAAGAAAAGACCGATTTTTAAAAATAATTTTGTATATTTTTGTTTATTTTGATATAAAATTTTGCAAACAGGTAATTTTTCTCCTTCATTGATGTACGCTGATGAGGCATCACTGATTGGTTACACTGATAGGCAGCACTGCTTGGGATCACTGGTGGGCATTGATAGGTGGCACTGGAAGGTGGTACTGGTGGGCACAGATGAGGCAGAATTGCCTCTTCGGGACCAATGTCCCTTGCACCTAAGCTGGTGATCAGCTTTTATCTATATCCTCCTGCTGTTAGCGTGAGGAGAAAAAATAAACAGATCGGCCCTTACTTCGATCTGTGATCACCCGAGCCTCAGTGACTCAGTGCGCGCGCAGCAGGGAGCACACGGGGAGCCCGTCCTATGACAGCCTCCCAGAAATTCAGGTCCACGCTGTGGCCATCGTTTGGCTATAGCACAGACACCAAGTGGTTAATAGAAAAACAGATGCAGATTTCTAGGACTGGCCAAAAATAACCAGTTACACTTACTGGTAACGGTGTTTCTGGGAAGTCTTCCAGGACGGCACCCTGAGAGATGACTGGTCCACCTGACAGGAAACACAATCAATCAAGAGGTTAAAGGCCCCCGCCCCTCCCGATGCTCCTCAGTTGTGACAAAGTATTGACCCACACCAGTGCACGAGAGTGAAAAACATAACCACCACCATATTCTAAATATTGCATCATACCTAAATAGAACGGGTGGGAAGTAGGCCTGCCGTCTTGGAAGACTTCCCAGAAACACTGTTACCGGTAAGTGTAACTGGTTATTTTCTCAAGTCGTCTTCCAAGACGGCACCCTGAGAGAAGAGCAAGTAGCTCAGGCCTACCTCTAGGGCGGGACCACTGCTTGCAGGACCTTCCTGCCGAATGCCAGGTCCTGAGGGGATAGTAACTCCACTCTGTAATGCCTCAGGAATGTGTTCTGGCTTGACAATGTAGCGGCTCTACATATCTGCTCCATTGAAGCTCCGGCCCTTTCCGCCCAGGAGGTTGCCAGAGATCGGTGGAATGCACTCTAGGATTTTTAGGAGCTGCTCTACCAGACTGCTCATAGGCTAGCTAAATGGTATGTTTAATCCATCTAGCTATAGAAGCCTTGGATGCCTGTTGGCCCTTCTTTTGGCCAGAAAAATTAACTAAAAGATGGCTGGACCTTCTGAATTCCTTAACCCTTTCTAGGTAGGATAATAAACAGTGTCTGACGTCCAGACAATGAAAAGAAACTTCCCCTTCACTCTTGGGGTTACTACAAGGTAGCACCACTTCTTGAGTCCTATGGAACTTTGATCCTACCTTAGGGAGGTACAGGGGGTCCTGCCTAAGTATAACCCTGTCTTTGAATAAAGTAAAAAATGGTTCCTTAATATAGAAAGCCTGAATGTCACCTACTCTCCTAGCTGAGGTGATTGCTAGTAAAAAGGCCAACTTAAAGGTCAGGATCCTAAGGGGGATCTGCTCTATTGGTTCAAATGGGGCCCTTGTTAACCCATCTAGTACTAAGGTAAGGTCCCAAGGAGGACACCTAGACATTTGCACAGGGGACAACCTCTCTTTGACCAAGAGGAATCTCTTGATCAGGGGGTGTAACGCCAAACGTTTCTCGAGGAAACATGACAGGGCTGAGACCTGCGCCTTAAGGGTCTTGGTTGCCAAGCCTAGATCTGCTCCATCCTGGAGAAATTCTAAAATAGCAGGGATCTCTCTTTGAGAAGTCCCTTTCTCCTGACACCAGCGAGAGAAAATCGCCCAGGTCTTGGCGTAAATACACCTTGTGATTGGCTTTTTACTAAGGAGTAGTGTATCCACTACTCTGTCCGATAGTCCCTTCTCCCACAGGTTCTGCCTCTCAAGAGCCAGGCCCTCAGCTTGAAGAAGCTGGGGTCTGGGTGGCGGACTGGAACCTGAAGAAGAAGGTCGTCCTGGACAGGAAGGTGAAGCGGTGGGGCTATGGACCAACCCTGCAGAGTTGGAAACCAGGCTCTCTTGGGCCACCAAGGGGCTATCAGAATCAACTTGCTTTCCGAGAGGAACAGTTTTTGAAGGACCCTCGGAATTAACCCCAGAGGGGCAAAAGCATAGGCCAGTCGGAAGTCCCAGACCTGTGCCGATGCATCTATCCCCTCTGAGCCTTTCTCTTGAGCAAGGGAAAAGAATCTCTTTACCCTTCTGCTTTTTCTGCGGGCAAAGGGATCTATTTCTGGAACGCCGAACTGCCGACTTATTAGGGAAAAGACCCCTGCGGAATCGGCTGCCGACTGAGGTAGTCTGCCTCTACATTCAACGTCCCCTTTATGTGGATTGCGGAGATGGAAAGAATCCGACTCTCCGCCCAGGACAGGATCTCCACTGATAGGGATAGGAGTCTTGTGGACCTGGTACCCCCTTGATGATTCAGAAATGCTACTGCCGTGGCATTGTCTGATAAGATCTGCACCTCCTGGCCCCTGATTCTTCCCTCGAAAGCCTTCAGTGCTTCTCCTATGGCTAACAGCTCTCGAAAGTTGGAGCAGACCCTTCTTTGTTCTGAATCCCAGGACCCCTGTGCTATTAGATCCTCCAGGGGGGCTCCCCACCCCCAGGAACTTGCGTCTGTAGTTATCCTGAGAGGCTAAAGTTGGCTCCAAAGGAGGCCCCCTTGAAACCTCTGAGGAAGAAGCCACCAGTGAAGGGAGTTCTTTACTATGACCGGAATGGCAGTCTCTATGTCCAGAGAGTCTCTTCTTCTGTCCCAAGAGGATAGAAGGAAGTGCTGGAGGGCCCTGGAGTGTAGCTGTGCCCAAGGAACTGCTGGGATAGATGCCGTCATCAGACCCAGTACTCTCATGATACCTCTGTAGGAGATGGTCCTTGCCTGTAGCAGCGACGCGACTGCTGATATAAGGCCCTCTACTTTGCCCTGAGGAAGAACTAATCTTTGTTCTGAGGAGTCCACCAGGAAACCTAGATAAAGTTTTGTCTGGGTAGGGGTCAGCAAGGATTTTTCCCTGTTGACAATCCATCCCAGGGCTTCTAAGGTCTCCATTACTCTGGACAAATCCAGAAGTAGTTGATCCCGACTTAGACTGTAAATCAAAATGTCATCTAAGTAGGGAATCAATGCCACTCCCTGGAGGTGCAGGAAAGCCACCACCTCTGCCATGACCTTCGTGAATACTCTCGGACTAGATGCCAGTCCAAAGGGGAGGGCTGCAAACTGCCAGTGCTGCACTCCCTCTGGAGGGGCAATCGCATATCTCAGGAAGATTTGATGGTCCTGAAATATGGGGACATGAAGGTAGGCGTCCTTTAAATACAAGGTCACCATAAATACGTCCTTGAGGATGTGTCTCCTGAGAGAATAAACGCTCTCCATGCGGAACTTCTTGTAACGAAGAAAGACATTGATTTTCCTTAGATTTATAATAAGACGATACCTTCCTGAGGGTTTGGTACCACAAAAATGTGGGAATAAAACCCCTGACCCTGCTGGCCCACTGGGACAGTTATTATGACCTCCTGATTGGCCAGTTGTCTTATGTTCTGAAGGATTCCTGCCACTTTGCAGGGATCCCTGGGAAGGTAAGTCAAGAGAAACTTGGAGGGTGGAGGGGAGAGGAACTCTAATCTGCAACCCTCTCTTATAATCTGAAGAACATGGGGGCTCTGAGTGACCCTTTCCCACTGAGAGGCAAAGTGGGAAAGTCTTCCCCCTACCGGAAAGTCATTTAGGGACCTTGTCACCTGACTTCTGCCTCGAAAAAAGAACGCCTGACTTTTGCTTGTCTTTTCCAGCACCCCAATGTCTATTTGGGGAGGACTTTTTCTCTGGAAAACGTTTTTTTGCCTGGGGGCCACGAAAAAAATGCTTCCTCTCTCTCCTAGGTTTGGTAGGAAATTTCTTCCCTTTTTCGGTAGATCTGGCCAGGGTCTGATCCAGGCCAGTACCAAAAAGGAGAGTCCCTTCGAAAGGGATACCACAAAGATGGGTCTTGGATGAGCTATCCCCATCCCAAGTCTTAACCCAGAAGGCTCGCCTGGCTGAGTTTAGCAAAGCACTTGATTTGGCGGTTGTACGTACTGTCTCCACTGCAGCATCCGCTAAGTATGCGACAGCATTCCCTATGACCTCCAGAGAATCCAGGACCTCTTTGGATTTGGAGGTTCGGGATACATGGTCCATCAATTTACAGACCCACATGTCCGCATTCCTTGCGATGCAGGTTGAGGCCAACGTGGGGCTCATAGCCACAGCGTTAGCTTCCCAGGCTCTACGTAAAATGGTTTCAGCCCTTCGATCCATTTGATCCTTTAAATTACCGGGATCTTCAAAGGAAAGATCAGACTTCTTAGAAACCTGTGCTAAGGAGGCGTCTAGTCTAGGAGTCTTGAAAATTTTTTCCTCATTCTCTTCAGAGAAGGGGCATCTATGCTTCCACGTTTTAAATTTTAGGAGCTTCCTTTCTGGTTCTTTCCATTCCCTTAAGATGACTTCCTTGAGGGCGGAATGCACCGGAAGAACCCTGGCCTGAGGCTTAACCAAGCCTCTATACATCTTATCCTGAGCAGACACCTGCGCAGCAGGCTCCTGAATCTCTTCTGAGGCATAAATGGCTTTCAGAAGATCTTCCATGTCGTCAGCCAAAAATATATGCCTGCTAGACCTGGAATCCTCCCTCCCATCCTCCTCTTGGCTGTCTACCACCCCTTCATCCGAAAACCCCTGGTTAGGGGTTTCTGACTAGCACTCTTCCTCTGAATCCTGAGGGAGTGGATACTTCAGAGCATCTGCCTGGTATATAGACCCCCTAGAGGAGGCGGAGCCCTCCTGGGAGGAGGCGTCCTTACTAGAATGAGCCTCCAAATCCCTAGGCTTAAGGGTGGATTGAAAAGATTTTAAAGTAGACAGCATCTCATTTTGCACAGTGAGGAACTCCTTCATAATCTGAGATGTCTCTTTCCCTGTCAACTTCTGTATGCACTTAAAACAGAAGGGCTTTGGGTGATCTGGGGGTAATCAGACTCACCCCCTGTGGTCTCTTCCATGGCCGCAGACCCTGCAGGTCTCTCCTTCTCAAGTTCCATACCGAAGCTTCCGGTTTTCCAAAGGAACGCAGAGGAGACGTGGGCGCTTGTCCTCCTTGGCTTTTATATCCCACTGAGCCTTGTAGCATCGCACCGCCGCCATCTTGCACAGGTGCTTTAAATCAAAGTCAATAGCTTTGTATTTTCGACAGCTATTTTAGATAAGATAAAATTTCCTAAACATGTCCTGTCAGGGGGGTACTTGAGGACTGAGGCTGAAAAATACTGCTCAAAAAAAAAAATTGAATACTTACCACTCTGAAATGTTACTTTCCTGGTCACTATCCATGGCCACCATGAAAGCACCAGGAAAGTAACTTAACCACTTGCCGACCGCCTAACGCCGATATACGTCGGCAGAATGGCACGGGCAGGCAGAATCACGCACCCGTACGTGATCTGCCTCCCGCGGGCGGGGGGTCCGATCGGACCCCCCCCGGTGCCAGCGGCGGTCGGCATTTCACTGGGAGCGTTGGGAGGCGAGGGGGAGACCATCCGATCGTGGCCCCCCCCCTCGCGATCTCTCCCAGCCAATGGGAATCCTCCTCTGCCTGTGTGTAGTTTCACACAGGCAGAGGATGTGATGTCATCTCTCCTCGGCTTTGGCAGTTTCCGTTCCAGCGCCGAGGAGAGAAGACATGTAAGTGCACAACACACACACACAGTAGAACATGCCAGGCATACTTTACACCCCCGATCCCCCCCCGATCGCCCCCCGATCCCCCCCCAATCACCCCCCCCTGTCACAAACTGACACCAAGCAGTATTTTTTTTTTTTCTGATTACTGCATGGTGTCAGTTTGTGACAGTTACAGTGTTAGGGCAGTGAGTGTTACCCCCCTTTAGGTCTAGGGTACCCCCCTAACCCCCCCTAATAAAGTTTTAACCCCTTGATCACCCCCTGTCACCAGTGTCACTAAGCGATCATTTTTCTGATCGCTGTATTAGTGTCGCTGGTGACACTAGTTAGGGAGGTAAATATTTAGGTTCTCTGTCAGCGTTTTATAGCGTCAGGGACCCCCATATACTACCTAATAAATGTTTTAACCCCTTGATTGCCCCCTAGTTAACCCTTTCACCACTGATCACCGTATAAGTGTTACGGGTGACGCTGGTTAGTTCGTTTATTTTTTATAGTGTCAGGGCACCCGCCGTTTATTATCGAATAAAGGTTTAGCCCCCTGATCGCCCGGCGGTGATATGCGTCGCCCCAGGCAGCGTCAGATTAGCGCCAGTACTGCTAACACCCACGCACGCAGCATACGCCTCCCTTAGTGGTATAGTATCTGTACGGATCAATATCTGATCCGATCAGATCTATACTAGCGTCTCCAGCAGTTTAGGGTTCCCAAAAACGCAGTGTTAGCGGGATCAGCCCAGATACCCGCTAGCACCTGCGTTTTTCCCCTCCGCCCGGCCCAGCCCAGCCCACCCAAGTGCAGTATCGATCGATCACTGTCACTTACAAAACACTAAACACATAACTGCAGCGTTCGCAGAGTCAGGCCTGATCCCTGCGATCGCTAACAGTTTTCTTGGTAGCGTTTTGGTGAACTGGCAAGCACCAGCCCCAGGCAGCGTCAGGTTAGCGCCAGTACCGCTAACACCCACGCACGCACCGTACACCTCCCTTAGTGGTATAGTATCTGAACGGATCAATATCTGATCCGATCAGATCTATACTAGCGTCCCCAGCAGTTTAGGGTTCCCAAACATGCAGTGTTAGCGGGATCAGCCCAGATACCTGTTAGCACCTGCGTTTTGCCCCTCCGCCCGGCCCAGCCTAGCCCACCCAAGTGCAGTATCGATCGATCACTGTCACTTACAAAACACTAAACGCATAACTGCAGCGTTCGCATAGTCAGGCCTGATCCCTGCGATCGCTAACAGTTTTTTTGGTAGCATTTTGGTGAACTGGCAAGCACCAGCCCCAGGCAGCGTCAGGTTAGCGCCAGTACCGCTAACACCCACGCACGCACCGTACACCTCCCTTAGTGGTATAGTATCTGAACGGATCAATATCTGATCCGATCAGATCTTTACTAGCGTCCCCAGCAGTTTAGGGTTCCCAAACACGCAGTGTTAGCGGGATCAGCACAGATACCTGCTAGCACCTGCGTTTTGCCCCTCCGCCCGGCCCAGCCCAGCCCACCCAAGTGCAGTATCGATCGATCACTGTCACTTACAAAACACTAAACGCATAACTGCAGCGTTCGCAGAGTCAGGCCTGATCCCTGCGATCGCTAACAGTTTTTTTGGTAGCATTTTGGTGAACTGGCAAGCACCAGCCCCAGGCAGCGTCAGGTTAGCCCCAGTACCGCTAACACCCACGCACGCACCGTACACCTCCCTTAGTGGTATAGTATCTGAACGGATCAATATCTGATCCGATCAGATCTATACTAGCGTCCCCAGCAGTTTAGGGTTCCCAAACACGCAGTGTTAGCGGGATCAGCACAGATACCTGCTAGCACCTGCGTTTTGCCCCTCCGCCCGGCCCAGCCCAGCCCACCCAAGTGCAGTATTGATCGATCACTGTCACTTAGAAAACACTAAACGCATAACTGCAGCGTTCGCAGAGTCAGGCCTGATCCCTGCGATCGCTAACAGTTTTTTTTGTAGCGTTTTGGTGAACTGGCAAGCACCAGTGGCCTAGTACACCCCGGTCGTAGTCAAACCAGCACTGCAGTAACACTTGGTGACGTGGCGAGTCCCATAAGTGCAGCTCAAGCTGGTGAGGTGGCAAGCACAAGTAGTGTCCCGCTGCCACCAAAAAGACAAACACAGGCCCGTCATGCCCATAGTGCCCTTCCTGCTGCATTCGCCAATCCTAATTGGGAACCCACCGCTTCTGCAGCGCCCGTACTTCCCCCATTCACATCCCCAACCAAATGCAGTCGGCTGCATGAGAGGCATTTTTATGTCCTCCCGAGTACCCCTACCCAACGAACCCCCCCAAAAAAGATGTCGTGTCTGCAGCAAGCGCGGATATAGGCGTGACACCGGCTATTATTGTCCCTCCTGTCCTGACAATCCTGGTTTTTGCATTGGTGAATGTTTTGAACGCTACCATTCACTAGTTGAGTATTAGCGTAGGGTACAGCATTCCACAGACTAGGACACACTTTCACAGGGTCTCCCAAGATGCCATCGCATTTTGAGAGACCCGAACCTAGAACCGGTTACAGTTATAAAAGTTAGTTACAAAAAAAATTGTAAAAAAAAAAAAAAACACATACAAAAATATAAAATAAAAAAAAATAGTTGTCGTTTTATTGTTCTCTCTCTCTCTATTCTCTCTATTGTTCTGCTCTTTTTTACTATATTCTATTCTGCAATGTTTTATTGTTATTATGTTTTATCATGTTTGCTTTTCAGGTATGCAATTTTTTATACTTTACCGTTTACTGTGCTTTATTGTTAACCATTTTTTTGTCTTCAGGTACGCCATTCACGACTTTGAGTGGTTATACCAGAATGATGCCTGCAGGTTTAGGTATCATCTTGGTATCATTCTTTTCAGCCAGCGGTCGGCTTTCATGTAAAAGCAATACTAGCGGCTAATTAGCCTCTAGACTGCTTTTACAAGCAGTGGGAGGGAATGCCCCCCCCCCAACGTCTTCCGTGTTTTTCTCTGGCTCTCCTGTCTCAACAGGGAACCTGAAAATGCAGCCGGTGATTCAGCCAGCTGACCATAGAACTGATCAGAGACCAGAGTGGCTCTAAACATCTCTATGGCCTAAGAAACCGGAAGCTACGAGCATTTTATGACTTAGATTTCGCCGGATGTAAACAGCGCCATTGGGAAATTGGGAAAGCATTTTATCACACCGATCTTGGTGTGGTCAGATGCTTTGAGGGCAGAGGAGAAATCTAGGGTCTAATAGACCCCAATTTTTTTCAAAAAAGAGTACCTGTCACTACCTATTGCTATGATAGGGGATATTTACATTCCCTGAGATAACAATAAAAATTATTTAAAAAAAAAAAATGAAAGGAACAGTTTAAAAATAAGATAAAAAAAAAAATAATAATAAATAAAAAAAAAAAAAAAAGCACCCCTGTCCCCCCTGCTCTCGCGCTAAGGCGAACGCAAGCGTCGGTCTGGCGTCAAATGTAAACAGCAATTGCACCATGCATGTGAGGTATCACCGTGAACGTCAGATCGAGGGCAGTAATTTTAGCAGTAGACCTCCTCTGTAAATCTAAAGTGGTAACCTGTAAAGGCTTTTAAAGGCTTTTAAAAATGTATTTAGTTTGTTGCCACTGCACGTTTGTGCGCAATTTTAAAGCATGTCATGTTTGGTATCCATGTACTCGGCCTAAGATCATCTTTTTTATTGCATCAAACATTTGGGCAATATAGTGTGTTTTAGTGCATTAAAATTTAAAAAAGTGTGTTTTTTCCCCAAAAAATGCGTTTGGAAAATCGCTGCACATATACTGTGTGAAAAAAAAAAATGAAACACCCACCATTTTAATCTGTAGGGCATTTGCTTTAAAAAAATATATAATGTTTAGGGGTTCAAAGTAATTTTCTTGCAAAAAAAAATGATTTTTTTATGTAATCAAAAAGTGTCAGAAAGGGCTTTGTCTTCAAGTGGTTAGAAGAGTGGGTGATGTGTGACATAAGCTTCTAAATGTTGTGCATAAAATGCCAGGACAGTTCAAAACCCCCCCAAATGACCCCATTTTGGAAAGTAGACACCCCAAGCTATTTGCTGAGAGGCATGTCGAGTCCATGGAATATTTTATATTGTGACACAAGTTGCGGGAAAGAGACAATTTTTTATTTTTTTTATTTTTTTTTGCGCAAAGTTGTCACTAAATGATATATTGCTCAAACATGCCATGGAAATATGTGAAATTACACCCCAAAATAAATTCTGTTGCTTCTCCTGAGTACGGGGATACCACATGTGTGAGACTTTTTGGGAGCCTATCATTTGTCATTTGGGGGGGGTTTGTGCCACCTGGGCATTCCATGGCCTCTGAAACTGTGATAGGCAGTGAAGAGTGAAATCAAAAATTTACACCCTTAGAAATCTTGAAGGCGGTGATTGGTTTTCGGGGCCCCGTACGCGGCTAGGCTCCCAAAAAGTCCCACACATGTGGTATCCCCATACTCAGGAGAAGTAGCTAAATGTATTTTGGGGTGCAATTCCACATATGCCCATGGCCTGTGTGAGCAATATATCATTTAGTGACAACTTTGTGCAAAAAAAAAAAAAAATTGTCACTTTCCCGCAACTTGTGTCAAAATATAAAACATTCCATGGACTCAACATGCCTCAAAGCAAATAGCTTGGGGTGTCTACTTTCCAAAATGGGGTCATTTGGGGGGGTTTTATGCCATCTGGGCATTTTATGGCCTTCAAAACTGTGATAGGTAGTGAGGAGTAAAATCAAAAATGTACGCCCTTAGAAATCCTGAAGGCAGTGATTGGTTCTCGGGGCCCCGTACGCAGCTAGGCTCCCAAAAAGTCCCACACATGTGGTATCCCCATACTCAGGAGAAGCAGCTAAATGTATTTTGGGGTGCAATTCCACATATGCCCATGGCCTGTGTGAGCAATATATCATTTAGTGACAACTTTTTGTTATTTTTTTTTTTTTTTTGTCAATATTCAATCACTTGGGACAAAAAAAATGAATATTCAATGGGCTCAACATGCCTCTCAGCAATTTTCTTGGGGTGTCTACTTTCCAAAATGGGGTCATTTGTGGGAGTTTTGTACTGCCCTGCCATTTTAGCACCTCAAGAAACGACATAGGCAGTCATAAATTAAAGCCTGTGTAAATTCCAGAAAATGTACCCTAGTTTGTAGGCGCTATAACTTTTGCGCAAACCAATAAATATACACTTATTGACATTTTTTTTACCAAAGACATGTGGCTGAATACATTTTGGCCTAAATGTATGACTAAAATTGAGTTTATTGGATTTTTTTTTAGAACAAAAAGTAGAAAATATCATTTTTTTTCAAAATTTTCGGTCTTTTTCCGTGTATAGCGCAAAAAATAAAAATGGCAGAGGTGATCAAATACCATCAAAAGAAAGCTTTAATTGTGGGAAGAAAAGGACGCAAATTTCGTTTGGGTACAGCATTGCATGACCGCGCAATTAGCAGTTAAAGTGACGCAGTGCCGAATTGTAAAAAGTGCTCTGGTCAGGAAGGGGGTAAAACCTTCCGGGGCTGAAGTGGTTAAAACTAAAAAAAAAAAAAAAAGTTATGATGAAGGTATTTGTCCAAGACATGCCAATCAGCCTAGTTAAGCTGCAGCTGGGAAATCCGTTGCATAAAAAGAACACACCTAAAAAGAAATTAGAAAATTTTATTGGTCCAAAACAAAAAAAACACAGGACTTGTAAAAGAAGCAAGGAAAGCAAAACACACACACATATATGTTAATTTGAGACACTAACAGAATAGGTTTGAGGTTTGACCCTTTTGCAGTGTAAATTAACAGGAGTTAAAAGGAGTGCACCCACAAATGGACATCTATTAAGGATTAAAACAACATTAGGCACAACATCTTGAGAAAGAATTTTAAATATGAGGCAGC
This sequence comes from Lithobates clamitans, assembly GCA_037952925.1. NCBI lineage: Eukaryota > Metazoa > Chordata > Amphibia > Anura > Ranidae > Lithobates > Lithobates clamitans. Next base: position 9,069,697 of record JBBGZY010000304.1, read on the forward strand.
ACAGACAGTTAAATCAAAGTGAACGTAAAAACAACAAAAATTGCCAACATAAGAAAGATTTCATGGTAAAATAACCACCACCCCAAAAAAAAAAAAAAAAACAGCAAACCAAAGTAACAAATAAATTGCATAAAAACACATCTGTTTTGCAACAACATAACACACAAAATACAAATAGAAAATACATGTGTTAGAAATAGGGATGAGCCGAACACCCCCCGGTTCGGTTCGCACCAGAACCTGCGAACGGACCGAAAGTTCGCACGAACGTTAGAACCCCATTGACGTCTATGGGACTCGAACGTTCGAAATCAAAAATGCTCATTTTAAAGGCTAATTTGCATGGTATTGTCCTAAAAAGGGTTTGGGGACCCGGGTCCTGCCCCAGGGGACATGTATCAATGCAAAAAAAACTTTTAAAAACGGCCGTGAGCAGTGATTTTAATGATGCTTAAAGTGAAAAAAAAAAGTGAAATATTCCTTTAAATATCATACCTGAGGGGTGTCTATAGTATGCCTGTAAAGTGATGCGTGTTTCCCTGCACCAAATGTCATTTTTAAAGGAAAAATCTCATTTAAAACTGCTTGCGGGTTTAATGTAATGTCGGGTCCTGGCAATATGGATGAAAATCAGTGAGACAAATGGCATGGGTACCCCCCAGTCCATTACCAGGCCCTTTGGGTCTTGTATGGATATTAAGATGAACCCCGCACCCAAATTAAAATAAGGAAAGGTGTGGGGCCACCGGGCCCTATATACTCTGAACAGCAGTATACAGGCAGTGCAAACAAGACAGGGACTGTAGGTTTGTTGTTAAGTAGAATCTCTTTGTAATTTTGAACGGGTACATTTTTAACGTGTTTAGCTCCAGCCAAAAAATCTTTTTTAAGCTTTTTGGAAAACATAGGGAAGGGTTATCACCCCTGTGACATTTGTTTTGCTGTCTTTCCTCCTCTTTAGAAGATTTCACCTCACTTTTTGTCCCAATGAAAAATGTTTTTTGAAAATTTGGGGTTTTTTTGTGGAACAAGGATTGGAAAGCATCAGTGGAAAGGAGAAATGTTTTTCCCATATTAACTCTTACAGGAGAGAATTTCCCTTCCTAGGGGTAGATTTAATCTCACTTCCTGTTGTCTCCTTCCGTTTGCAAGTAGGAGTCGTTTGTAAGTTAGTTGTTTGAAAGTAGGGTCCTGCCCTATATACTCAGCAGAAATTTGGGCCTTAGGTGTTGCTGTGGCCACAACACTGTAAGCCCTCACAGGGCCCTGCTGTGAAATATTAGATCAAGAATTGTAATTACACACCCCTGTTGAACAGGAGCTGAAAAATTAGGCCTTAGGCACTGGTGCTGGTGCCACAACACTGCAACCCCTCACAGACACTCTAGTTGGAACGCAGGAATGAGCCCTGCTGCAAAGTATTGCATCAAAAATTGTAATTACACGCCCCTGTTAAACAGGGGCAGAAAAAATGGGCCTTAGGCACTGGTGCTGGTGCCACAACACTGCAACCCCTCACAGACACTCTAGTTGGAACGCAGGAACGAGCCCTGCTGCAAAGTATTGCATCAAAAATTGTAATTACACGCCCCTGTTAAACAGGGGCAGAAAAAATGGGCCTTAGGCACTGGTGCTGGTGCCACAACACTGCAACCCCTCACAGACACTCTAGTTGGAATGCAGGAACGAGCCCTGCTGCAAAGTATTACATCAAAAATTGTAATTACACGCCCCTGTTAAACAGGGGCTGAAAAATTGTGCCTTAGGCACTGGTGGTGGCGCCCAGAACCAAAAATGTTCTTACAAGCTATCAGCGTGATGATTGAGGAGGAAGAGGATAATTACTCAGGGATAGTCACTCAGCATCAGCATAGGCAGTCTTTGAAGGGATCTGAGATTTCCAAAAAAATTATTTGGTTACATCAGCATCAGGTGCTTGGTAGCTGGTGGTGATCCAAGACTGATTCATTTTTATGAAGGTCAGTCAATCGACCGAGTCAGTGGACAGACGCACCCTGTGATCGGTTACCACGCCTCCAGCAGCACTGAATGTGCGTTCCGAAAGAACGCTGGATGCAGGACAGGCCAGTAGCTCAATTGCATACTGTGCAAGCTCTGGCCAGTGATCCATCCTCAAGACCCAGTAACCCAGAGGATTTTCGGTGGGAAAGGTGTCCAAGTCTGATCTTGCCCCTAGGTATTCCTGCACCATGTAAAACAGACGCTGGCGATGGTTGCTGGAACCGATCATACCTTGGGGCTGCGGACCAAAAAATTGTCTGAACGCATCGGTCAGACGGCCACCTTCTCCACCGCTCCTTCTTTTACTGACCGAAGCCTCAGCAACACGTTGTCCAGAAACAGGAGTTTGTAACCTCCCAGTCTCTGGGAACGCGTTGCACAGACCTTTCTGCAAGGCCTCCCGAAGATGTTTCATCCTCTGCTCACTCTGCGATGGCAAGATAAGGTCTGCAACCTTACCCTTGTAACGTGGATCAAGGAGGGTTGCCAGCCAGTATTGGTCCTTCTCCTTGATACCACGAATACGAGGATCCTTACGCAGGCTTTGCAGGATCAGGGAGGCCATGCAGCGTAGGTTTGCTGAGGCATTCGGTCCGGAGTCCTCTGGGTCACTAAGGACGACATGGTCCACAGCCACCTCCTCCCAGCCACGTACAAGTCCATGTGTTTCTTGGGACTGATCCCTTAAAGACTGCTGCTGATGCTGAGTGCCAGGCTCCACCTCCATACTGACACAATCTTCCTCCTTCTCCTCCTCCTCCTCGTCCTCTTCCTGTGTGATCGGCGGGCACGCAGGAACACTGTCTGGATAAAGGGGGCCTTGAGAACTAAGGAAGTCCTCCTCTTCCTGCCTCTGTTCTGCCTCAAGTGCCCTGTCCATTATTCCACGCAGCGTGTGCTCCAACAGGTGGACAAGGGAGACATTGTCACTGATGCATGCACTGTCACTGCTCACCATCCTCGTGGCCTCCTCAAATGGTGACAGGACAGTGCATGCATCCCTGATCATGGCCCACTGGCGTGGGGAAAAAAAAACAAGCTCCCCTGACCCCTTCCTGGTGCCATAGTCGCACAGGTACTCATTGATGGCCCTCTGCTGCGTGTGCAGCCGCTGCAGCATGGCCAACGTTGAGTTCCACCTGGTGGGCATGTCACAGATTAGGCAGTTCTTGGGCAGGTTAAACTCCTTTTGGAGGTCCGTCAGCCGAGCACTGGCATTATATGACTGGCGGAAATGCACACAGACTTTCCTGGCCTGCCTCAGGACATCCTGTAAGCCCGGGTACCTGCCCAAGAACCACTGCACCACCAAGTTAAGGACGTGAGCCAAACAGGGCACATGGGTCATTTGTCCCTGTCGGAGGGCAGAGAGAAGGTTGGTGCCATTGTCGCAAACCACCATTCCTGCCTTAAGTTGGCGTGGCGTCAACCACCTCTGAACCTGCCCCTGTAGAGCTGACAGAACCTCTGCCCCAGTGTGGCTCCTGTCCCCCAAGCACACCAGCTCAAGCACCGCATGGCATCTTTTGGCCTGCGTACTTGCGTAGCCCCTTGAATGACTACGGAGCACCGCTGGTTCCGAAGAAGAGGCCATGGAGGAAGAAGAAGAGGAGGGGGTGGAGGAGAGAGGTGTGTCACAATCATTAGCATTTTGGAGACGTGGTGGCGGAACAACCTCCAACATTACTGCACCTTATCCTGCATCCTTCCCAGCTGCCAGCAGAGTCACCCAATGCGCCGTGAAACTTAGGTAACGTCCCTGTCCATGCCTGCTGGACCATGAGTCAGCGGTAATATGCACCTTACCGCTGACCACCCTGTCCAGCGAGGCATGGACATTGCCTTCCACATGCTGGTAGAGAGCCGGAATCGCCTTCCGTGAGAAAAAGTGGCGTTTGGGTACCTGCCACTGAGGAACCGCACATTCCATAAACTCACGGAAGGGGGCAGAGTCTACCAACTGAAAAGGCAGTAGTTGAAGTGCTAGCAATTTTGCCAAGCTAGCATTCAACCGCTGGGCATGTGGATGGCTGGGAGCAAACTTCTTTCGGCGGTGCAGCAGCTGGGGCAGGGAAATTTGCCTGGTACAATCTGACGTCGGTGTACCAAAAGCAGATTGCCCACAAGTACTTGGCTGTGACACACCTAATTCTACACCTTCATTCCTCTCAGTGCAGGTCTCAGAGAGGACTGAAGGTCTAGTGGGGTTGGAAATCTCAGCTGATGAGGAGCAGGGAGAGGTCCTCTTTGTTCTTTGGTGTGGGTCTTTTAGATACACTTGCCAACGAACTGCATGGCAGGTCAACATATGTCTGGTCAAGCATGTGGTACCCAAGCGGGAGATGTTTTGGCCACGTGAGATACGCTTGAGACATATGTTGCAAATAGCAGCGGTGCGATCTGATGCACTCGTCTCAAAAAAGGCCCACACCAAAGAACTTTTTGAATAACGCGCAGAGACTGCAGCGCCCTCCTGCACATGTGGAGCTTTGGGGTGTGATGCAGTCAATGTGCTGCCCTTAGGCTGGCCCCTGGAGGGCATTCTACCTCGTTGGTGATGTGCCGCCTCCTCCTCCTCCTCCTCCTCCTCCTCCTCCTCCTCCTCTCTCCTATCAGGCACCCACGTTGAGTCAGTGACCTCATCATCCCCTCCCTCCTCATCACTGGAGCAAACCTGGCAGTATGCTGCAGCAGGGGGAGCATGACTGCCAGATTGCTGTCCTTCTTGGGCACCCCCTCTGTCCGTGCTCATGTTACTGCCTTCATCGAGCTCAGTATCATCATCAGAGCCTTCCAAATGCTGGGCATCCTCCTGGAGCATGTACCCAACACTGTGGTCAAACAGTTTGAGGGACTCCTCAGGAGGACATGGTGGGGCTAGGGAAGGAGTCACTGATGACATTGAGCCGAGGGAAGAGGCCGCTGCTTTGCCAGACAAAGTACCCTGGGCATGGGTGAGAGAGGATGAGGAGGATGAGGACGGCTTGGTCATCCACTCGACCAAGTCTTCCGCATGTTGCGGCTCAACATGGCCAGCTGCCGAAAAAAAGGCCAAGCGTGTCCCATGGCCACGTGCTGATGAGGATGCACCATCTCCACGACCAGCACTAGACACAGAGCCTGCTTGCCCTCTCTTATTGGCTTGTGACTGTCTGCCTCTCCTTCTTGGCCTTCCAGACATACTAATGGCCTGTAGCTGCACTAAGCTGGGATATATAACAGAAACGGATCTAGCTGAACACTGTGAGCAGGACGCACCCCACTAACTTGTAGGTTTTGCAGAACACTGTGAGCAGGACGCACTGCACTAAATGTAAATAGTCTAGCTGCCTGACTGTGGTACTAATAGGATCAAAAGAACACCAGTAATTTTCTTCAGGTAGCTTTATATACTGTAACAAGACAAGCCTGCCTGTCAGTAGGAAGATAACAGGAACGGATCTAGCTGAACACTGTGAGCAGGACGCACTGCACTAAATGTAAATAGTTTAGCTGCCTGACTGTGGTACTAATAGGATCAAAAGAACACCAGTAATTTTCTTCAAAATACTGTAACAAGACAAGCCTGCCTGTCAGTAAGAAGATAACAGGAACGGATCTAGCTGAACACTGTGAGCAGGACGCACTGCACTAAATGTAAATAGTCTAGCTGCCTGACTGTGGTACTAATAGGATCAAAAGAACACCAGTAATCTTCTTCAGGTAGCTTTATATACTGTAACCAGACAAGCCTGCCTGTCAGTAGGAAGATAACAGGAACGGATCTAGCTGAACACTGTGAGCAGGACGCACTGCACTAAATGTAAATAGTCTAGAAGATAACAGGAACGGATCTAGCTAAACTGAATACAGTGTACATATATATATGCAACACCTGGGATGCATATATATATACACAATACACTTTAAGTGCAGCTAACTGACTGACTGTCCTGCCTAATCTAGCTAACTCAAATGAAATGACACTGTCTCTCTCTCTCTCTCTCTCTCTCTCTCTCTAAGAACACCGGAACACACTGCACAGGGCTGCCGTGCAGGCGGCCTTATATAGTGTGGAGCGTGTACTAAATCCCCTGAGCCATAATTGGCCAAAGCCTCCTTAGCTTTGGCCAATTACGGCTCTCTGTTAAGGCGGCGCTGTGATTGGCCAAGCATGCGGGTCATAGTGCATGCTTGGCCAATCATCAGCAAGCAATGCACTGCGATGCCGCAGTGAATTATGGGCCGTGACGCGCCACACGAATTTGGCGCGAACGGCCCATATCGTTCGCAATTCGGCCAACGACCGAACAGCTGATGATGGAGTCGAACATGGGTTCGACTCGAACTCGAAGCTCATCCCTAGTTAGAAACTCAATAAGGACACCCAAATGTACGCTCTTGCCGGCCCCACACACAATCTTGGCTCTTTTCAGGGCAAAGTAAAGATTGCTATCTGCAAGCTTTCTATAACATAGGTTTGTGTGCTAATGAGGCAATTGTAAACACATGGACAGTCCATTAAACACACAAAATGCAAGTTCACCCAATGTAGAGACTGATCTTCAAAGTGGGTACACCTGTTAAGGATGTCCTTAAATTACTAACCCAAAAAACACACTCTATGCATGCCCAGAAACATCCAAGTGCTGTTCACACACAAAAAGCACCACCAAATAAAACCAAAGTCCCTGAGCATGCCCAGAACAACCCAAATGCAGCTAGCACAAAATAAGTCACCCCACTGTCCAAAATTAAGCACATCATCCAGCATGCACCAAAATTACAGACAAAACAGACAAAACACCCCCAAGTCCAGGGGGGCAACTAAAGAGCCTAACGTGCAAAAGTTATACAACATATACCATTGCATTCTAAGGGAACTGACTTGGCAATTTTACTAGTCCACACTTGGCTGGCTTATCTTCTAGTTATTGGCCTTAAAATGAGTATGGAGCCCAGGTCCCACCCTAAGGGACATATATCAATGTCACCAATTGGACAACCCCAAAAACGAAACAAGGAGAAATGCCTTAAAATATGCCAAATTGCTTAAGGGCCAGTTCACACCAATGCAGTCCAGTGCATATTTTATGCATCAAAAATGCATGGAAATTTGGTTATATGGTGTGCAATGGCATAATTCACACCAGTGCTTGCCGCTCCAGTGCGTTCCAGTTCCAGAAAAAAAAGTAGAACATGCTGCATTTTTTCTGCACTGGACTGTACTGGAAAGCTGTAAAATGCATCAAAAACGCACTGGAACGCACTTGTCCTTATTTAAGGTTAAGAAAAAAGAAGGGGGAAAAAAGCACTGGACTGCATCAAAAACGCACCAAAAACGCACTGGAACGCATCAAAAACGTGCATGCAGAAAAGCACCTGGAACACGTCCAGGCTGCGTTTCTATGGTGTGAACTGGCCCTAAGGGCCCTAAGGGCCAGATCACACCATAGAAATGCAGTCCGGATGCGTTCCAGGTGCTTTTCTGCATGCACGTTTTTTATGCGTTCCAGTGCGTTTTTGGTGCATTTTTGATGCAGTCCAATGCTTTCCCCCCTCTTTTTTCTTAACCTTAAATAAGGACAAGTGTGTCGCAGTGCCTTTTTGGTGCATTTAGGTGCGTTCCAGTGCGTTTTTGATGCATTTTACAGCGCTCCAGTACAGTCCAGTGCATAAAAAATGCAGCATGTTCTAATTTTTTTTTGGGGAACTGGAAACGCACTGGAACTGCAAGCACTGGTGTGAACTATGCCATTGAAAACTATATAACCTACTTTCCGTGCATTTTTGATGCAGAAAAAAACGCACTGGACTGCAAGTGGTGTGAAATGGCCCTTAAGGAATAAAAGATATTTAAAACTATTTGCGGCTATAATGAAATGTCGGTCCAGCAATTAGGGATGGGCCGAACACCCCCCTGTTCGGTTCACACCAGAACTTGTGAACAGGCAAAAAATGTGTTCGAACACGTGAACACAGTCTATGGGACACGAACATGAATAATCAAAAGTGCTAACTTTAAAGGCTTATATGCAAGTTATTATTGTCATAAAAAGTGTTTTTGTCATAAAAAGTGTTTGGGGAACCCCAAACCAAAAATTAAAAAAAAAATGACCTGGGGGTACCCCTAAAATCCATAAATGGTGTGGGGTCCCCCTCAAAATCTATACCAGACCCTCCAGGTCTGGTATAGATTTTAAGGGGAAACCCCGAGCCAAAATTTTTTTTAAAAATGGCGTGGGGTCCCCCCAAAAATCCTTACCAGACCCTTATCTGAGCACGCAACCTGGCAGGCCGCAGGAAAAGAGGGGGGGACAAGAGAGCGCCCCCCCTCATGAACTGTACCAGGCCACATGCCCTCAACATTGGGAGGGTGCTTTGGGGTAGCCCCCCAAAACACCTTGTCCCCATGTTGATGGGGACAAGGGCCTCATCCCCACAATCCTTGCCAGGTGGTTGTGGGGGTCTGCGGGCAGGGGGCTTATCGGAATCTTGAAGTCCCCTTTAACAAGGGGACCCCCAGATCCTGGCCCTCCCTCCTGTGTGAAATGTTAAGGGGGTACAAAAGTACCCCTACCATTTCACAAAAAAACTGTCAAAAATGTTAAAAATGACAAGAGACATTTTTTGACAATTCCTTTATTTAAATAAAATATAAGATATGTGGCGCTAATCCATCAATCAGTATTACCACTAAAAATATACAGTGTAATGGGCAGATCAAAATCCCACCTTCTACAGTATATGTCCTGGAGGAAGTACCCAATAAATATTATCATACACAGGTGGATAAAAATTGGTAGAGGCACAATTCTATAGCATGGAAAAAATCAATAAAAATCTATAAATATAGTATCAATGCTTAATAAAAATAACGGTATCCCCTCATTAAGTGAAAACAAAATATTAAGCAATGTGAATCTGTGAAAAAATATATAAAGCTGACTTCTCAAATAAGATAATCAGAACCAAAATTCATGTAGAAGTGATGAATCAATGCCTTACAGATAGATCATTACCTCATAAATGATCACTGTAAGTGAAATAAATATATTAGTGTTGATGGTAACTAATATAATATAGTGGCCCTTAAACGTGAGCTAGCATATATAAATAGTAAAGTGCCAAATGGTGCAAAAAAATTCATAAATTCAGCAAAAATGTGCAATAATTGATAAATAACCAGATGAAAATTCCAATCGTACCATAAATAATAATGAAAAGTAATATAAAATATTAATTAATTAAGATAGGGCAGCCAATCCCACCACAGAGATGCTGTCCCAAACGGTGACAATAGTGCAAATAAAGTCCATAAAAAGTGCAGTAGTGGTGGGTGTTATCCACAGCAAAGTCTTTAAACACAGTGCAAAAACATGTGTAGTGACTGGTGATTTTTTCTTCTATGCACGTTTAGTGCATTTCCCAGGTGTTTCCCCCAGCCTCTCACCTCCAGAAGCGGCCCCCAATGGGCCAAGTAGAGCGGGTGGATAATAACTAGGAGAGGATGTGTTCCCTGCAGCGTGTCTTTAAGCATCAAATGAGTCTGTCTCTCATCCACAGCTCCCAGTGCTCTCAGCGGTCCCAGCAATATAATCAAGAACAGAGGAGAGGTCTCATGGTGTAGTATTTAAAACCACATTTATTTGGAAAAAAAACATAGTAACTTACATTAAAACATTAAAATAAGCAGCAAACGATAGATGTGAGCAAAGCTTCCGGGTTCGGCCGTCCCCGAGAAGCGTCGGCACCTGACTCCTCCTACCCTGACGCGTTGCGTCACAGCACGTGACTTTATCAAAGGGATTCTCATTTATATAGTTCCTTTATTTAAATGCTTCTTCTTTCTTCTATCTTCTTTCTTCTATCTTCTATTTCTTCCTCCATCTTCTTCTTCTTCTGGTTCTTCTGGTTCTTCTGGTTCTTCCTCCAGTGTTCTCGTCCGGCATCTTCCTCCGCGGCGTCTTCTTATCTTCTTCTCCTCGGGCCGCTCTACATCCATGATGGCATGGAGGGAGGCTCCCGCTGTGACGTCAGAAGGGGGCGGCTTTACGTAATGGTTGACCCCGCCCCCTCTGACATCACGGGGAATGCCACAGGGAAGTCCCCGTCAAGTCCCCGTGCATCAGAGGGGGCGGGGTCACCGGGTGCCCCCCCATTATTTTGGAACCATCAGAAGAGGAAAAGCGTCACACAGCGGGAGCCTCCCTCTATGCCATCATGGATGTGGAGCGGCCCGAAAAGAAGATGAAGACAAGAAGATGAAGACAAGAAGATGAAGACAAGAAGACAAGAAGATGAAGAGACGAAGATGAAGAGGAGAAGCGTCACACAGCGGGAACCTCCCTCAATGCCATCATGGATGCGGAGCGGCCCGAGGAGAAGAAGGGTAGAAGACGCCGACGCCGCGGAGGAAGATGCCAGATGAGAACACCGGAGGAAGAACAAGAAGAAGATGGAGGAAAAAACTAAGCAAGATAGAAGAAAGAAGAAAGAAGATATAAGAAAGAAGAAGCATTTAAATAAAGGAATTGTCAAAAACTGTCTCTTGTCGTTTTTAACATTTTTGACAGTTTTTTTGTGAAATGGTAGGGGTAAAAGTATCCCCTTACCATTTCACACAGGGGGGAGGGCTGGGATCTGGGGGTTCCCTTGTTAAAGGGGGCTTCCAGATTCCGATAAGCCCCCCACCCGCAGACCTCCACAACCACCGGCCAAGGGTTGTGGGGATGAGGCCCTTGTCCTCATCAACATGGGGACAAGGTGTTTTGGGGAGCTACCCCAAAGCACCCTCCCAATGTTGAGGGCATGTGGCCTTGTACGGTTCAGGAGGGGGGGCGCTCTCGCGTCCCCCCTTTTCCTGCGGCCTGCCAGGTTGCGCGCTCGGATAAGGGTCTGGATTTTTAGGGGGACCCCACGCCATTTTTTTTAAAATTTTGGTGCAGGGTTCCCCTTAAAATCCATACCAGACCTGAAGGGCCTGGTATGGATTTTTAGGGGGACCCCACGCCATTTTTTTTTTGGCGTGGGGTTCCTCTTAATATCCATACCAGACCTGAAGGGCCTGGTATTGAATTTCGGGGGAACCCCACGCATTTTTTTTCTGAATTTTGTTTGTTTTCTTAAAGCTATTTTTATCAATGAACTTTTATGTGTATTGCCAGACCGACATTTCATTAGAACCGCACGAAGTGAACCAGCGTTAAAAAAAAAAAAGAAAAAGTCTAGAGGTGCGCCTCTTCAACCTATGCAAATGCTTTTACGTTGCCTGACATTTACTAATATTTTGCCGGCGCACTGAACCAAAGTATTTGAACAAGCGCAAATGCCGTTTGAGCATGCGCAGTGTATAAATTCACCTCCCACAGTTAAAATGTATTTTGCCGGCGCTGCCGGCTTGTTCAGAGAAAGTCACTTTCTCATTCTATTTTGGCCACATTTGTGACTTGGACAGTTAGTACTACACTTCCCCACATCACCCCACATCACCCCCATATTATTGGCACTTCTAGCTTATTTAAATTTGAAGTTAAAGATGCCGTGCACCAGGTCTATAGTGGCGTACTGATCACCTCTTCCCGTGCGCCAGGAAGAGAATAGTAGATGGGGGATCGCGCTGTGTTACCAGCGCAAATGCTTTGTAAATACGAAAATGTCATTTGCGCATCGGCATGCACCGAAAGTCATGGCGCAAATGCCCCTATGTTTGTTGTAGCTATGTATATTTAACAACCGGAGTTAAAAACGGACATCTTAATGATTAAATCTACCATAAATCTACCATAGCAAGGTTGCGGACTACGATCTGACAGATTACATCACAAACGGCCACAACATATTTAAACATATATATATATATAAATATATATATATATATATATATAATGATTGCGGGCTTTGGTCTGATTGATCTTACCAAAAATGGCCGCATTATATACATACTAACACTTCCTTAATTTTCTTCGGTCTACATTATTATACTCAAAATGGCTGCCGTAACCGCTAACTCCGGTCTGCATTATCACTCCCAAAATGGCCACCGTAATTATCATAATGACATGCAAATCACAAAGCATTATAAAAAGGGATTGAGGCAAGTACTATGCACGCTACAGATGACGTCAGAGTGACGAAATGCGTAGGGCGGAGTCAGCATACGCCCTTGCATCATTTCCGGCTACAAACGCTGGTGTCAGCAACATATGCTTATGTTACTTCTACTGAATGTGAGTACCTTTCCACGTGTTTGACAATAAACAATCAGTACAGTATCACGCTATTGGGCTCCCTCTCTCTTTTCATGATGTTCAACATATGATGGAATTTCCTCATCACCAACAATAAGGACGATTCTAAATCCTATATTGCTACACAGTGGCACATACTGTGGGCGCCTTAGACCCCAGGAGGGGGAGAAAGATCTGGTGAGTGCAGCTGTAATAGGAACACAAATAAGGCATACATATATATATATATATTTTTTTTTTACACTATTGTGACGGAACAGGCATTTATGGCAAATCTCTTATGCAGGGGGATCGATCCAGTTCTATATAATCATTTCAATTATTAACTGTTTCTATTGCATTTAATATTTAATCACATCCCAACACCATTTCAGCATCAAATACACATATTTCACTTAATATACCAGAATCGGTTTGACATTTTATACTTTATTGTTTACAAAAAGATCGAAGGATTCCCCTTGGGTGGGATTTAAAGGCATTACCATAAATAATACAATATAAGTATAAAAATAATTTTATTACAAAGATCAAAAAGGTGAAAAAAAATACAAAATATAAAAATCAGATACAAATGATATATACAAACAAATACATCAAAGGCAAAGGGTATGAAATGGAGGATACCACAACATGGCAATAGAAAAAAAACAATAGTTTGGAATATAATAAGTCTCACTGAACCGACGCGTTTCGGAAAGTCCTTCATCAAGGTTTACCAAGTGAGAGTTACCATCTAAGAAATTACAGAATTAGGAAAAAAAAAAGGAGTAATTAGCAACACACAGATATAAGATGATATTCTCCCCACACCCAGTGAAGGTCTGTGTGAGAATCATACTCACTTTCAAAATGCAAATGTTATAAAGGTATCCAAGGCATAAAATCAACTTCACAACGGTCTCCCAGGCCATGTGCACATAACGGTAACCCAATTGTTGGTCATGTAGAGTAATATTGTAAGTAACTTATATACAGGATGGAATCCCAATTGGTGCTGAAAAACGCCACGTCCAAAGGTTTGGCACGGCGCCTGTGCGCGGGCTGGGGTCCAAAAAGTCTCCGGACCTAAGACCAAGTACACAACCCCATAGGAGATAATAATTTGACAATGAAGGTGGACAATAATATCTACTGGGATCCGAGAAATATCGAATCCCAGAATGTGTGAAAAATTTATGCACATATGTAGGAACCGGCAACAGGGAACATACCTGTAAACTAAATCCAAAGATGACACCTACAAGTTGTGATGTAGGGGAGGGGAGGAGGGCTCAGAATCCATGCTAGCAACCATAAAGCTGCAAATAGTAAGGGAACCTGGTTTGAAGGAGAAGAAAGTAAAACTAATAAAAGTAGACAGGCTTCAGTGTTATAAAACACAAAAGCCAAACAATGTCTTAAATGGGTTTAAGAATGTAACACAGAATAACCCAAATTGTCAGAGATCACTTACTTTTACAGCCAGAAGCACAGCGTGAGTGAGGCATCCTCCTCCGATCACAAGTTCAGAGTGAGTAAGCTCAGTATTTATCTGCAGCGGGTTGCGCTAGCAGCTGATTGCAACACCGATCAGCTGTGCGCAGGGTGTATCCCCTGGGCTCACTACTACCCAATACCCACAGACTGTTTACTGATTAACCATTTATCATACAGCTTGATCTGTGTCAGCAAAACTGAACTAAGGACTGTGTCCCGCTAATCTATGCCGATGTATATACAGACCACCACAAACTGGTTCATTCCCCACAAAAAGTTTACGTACTTCAAGGCTGATCCCCTGGACTAATTTACTCAGTACCCAAGTCCTTGCTGCATACACACTCTATTCCCCAGTTTGGGGGTAGTTAGTAAATGCTGTGGTGATATGCGCATGTCCTGAAGGTACGTGGTACCAGGACCTATGTGCCTATCACATCCCCACTCTCTGCCTCGCATGCTGCTATATTCTATACTTGTGCATATCATGTTTGCTTACAGTCTGATCTGATGTGATGTTCTTAATAATCAATGTTGTCTTAGTTTTAATATTATTCAGGTGTTGATGACGGGACCCAGTTTCTGTAATCTGATATTTTTGTGCAATAAAGCATTTTCTCTATTTAAGCTGCCTGGTCTGCCTGTGACTCCCTTTTTCAGGGGGACTCTAACCCCTAATTTCTTCCCTCCTCGTGACATGCCAAGCTGGCATACAGACATTGGCTGTGTGGGAGGTTTGGGTACAATTGTGTTCTTCCACTCCAGCAAAACCTGGCATGGGAAGGGATTGGAAATAAGTCTTATGTGGCAGGGATGACCTTACAGGTTTATTTTCTATTTAAGTAGTGAGGCTGATTTAGGCTGAGTTAAAGATAAGCTTCTTTTTTCTGCCAGTCTACTTATCTTGTCACCTTCTTTAATAGCCATTTAGTCAACATGTCATAACAATATGATTGTTGTAATGTATTTAGATTATTTCTTTTAATTGATCTGATGTCAGCTAAAGCAATATCACATTTTTAATATAATAATTGTCTCTATTTAACCCCTTGCTAAACATAATCAGCCCTAATTAACCCCCCCACCCCTTTCTCCAATTAACTAATATTTCCAGTTGTTTTCACTATTCATATTTAACCATTTTTATCTTTCTATTCATTTTTGTTTTATCACATTTTTTTTATTTGCATAGAAAATTAATCTTCTGCTAGTACTGCCAAAGAACCCAATGTCTGTAAAAATAAATAAAAGTAATACCTAAATAAATACTATATATATATATATATATATATATATATATATATATCTATCACAAAAGTGAGTACACCCCTCATATTTTTGTAAATGTAATGTAATGTAAATTTTATTATATCTTTTGTAAAGTAGTGAGTGTACAGCTTGTATAACAGTGTAAATTTTCTTCCCCCTTCAAAATAACTTAACACACAGCCATTAATGTCTCTTTTCCCTTCCTGGTGTCATGTGACTTGTTATTGTTACAAGGTCTCAGGTGTGAATGGGGAGGAGGTGTGTTAAATTTGGTGTTATCACTCTCATTCTCTCATACTGGTCACTGGAAGTTCAACATGGCACCTAATGGCAAAGAACTCTCTGAGGATCTGAAAAAAAAGAAGAATTGTTGCTCTACATAAAGATGACCTTGGCTATAAGAAGATTGCAAAGACCCTGAAACTGAGCTGCAGCATGGTGGCCAAGACCATACAGCGGTTTAACAGGACAGGTTCCACTCAGAACAGGCCTCGCTATGGTCGACCAAACATGTTGAGTACACATGCTCAGTGTCAAAGCCAGAGGTTGGCTTTGGGAAACAGACGTATGAGTGCTGCCAGCATTGCTGCAGAGGTTGAAGGGGTGGGGGGTAAGCATGTCAGTGCTCAGACCATATGCCGCACACTGCATCAAATTGGTCTGCATGACTGTCATCCCAGAAGGAAGCCTCTTCTAAAAATGATGTACAAGAAAGCCCGCAGTTTGCTGAAGACAAGCAAACTAAGGACATGGATTACTGGAACCATGTCCTGTGGTCTGATGAGATCAAGATAAACTTTTTTGGTTCAGATGGTGTCAAGCGTGTGTGGCAGCAACCAGGTGAGGAGTACAAAGACAAGTGTGTCTTGCCTACAGTCAAGCATGGTGGTGGGAGTGTCATGGTCTGGGGCTGCATGAATGCTGCTGGCACTGGGGAGCTACAGTTCATTGAGAGAACCATGAATGCCAACATTTACTGTGACATACTGAAGCAGAGCATAATCCCCTCCTTTCGGAGACTGGACCGCAGGGCAGTATTCCAACATCATAACGACATCAAACACATCTCCAAGACGACCACTGTCTTGCTAAAGAAGCTGAGGGTAAAGATAATGGACTGGCCAAGCATGTCTCCAGACCTAAACCCCTATTGAGCATCTGTGGGGCATCCTCAAACGGACGGTGGAGGAGCACAAGGTCTCTAAAATCCACCAGCTCTGTGATGTCTTCATAGAAGAGTGAAAGAGGATACCAGTGGCAACCTGTGAAGCTCTGTTGAACTCCATGCTCAAGAGGGTTAAGGCAGTGCTGGAAAATAATGGTGGCCACAAAAAATATTGACACTTTGGGCCCAGTTTGGACATTTTCACTTAGGGGTGTACTCACTATTGTTGCCAGCTGTTTAGATATTATAGACTGTGTGGTGAGTTATTTTGAGGGGACAGCAAATAGTTGTCAGTAACCAGTAAGATGTGTACATTTAGCCAAGGCAGCAACATGGGCACCTGTAGAAAGACCTCCCATTCTGTAGTCCAGAAGATAGAAAACTTAGCTGAATATAAGCTTTAACCCCTTCATACACCTAAAAGACAAGAGTGATGTTTACATTTTTTATTATGAGCGTATTGACTAGGAAAAGGATTTATTTTTCCCTGAAGATGGGGTTCAAGGTATGCATGATTGTAAAAATGCAAAAGTTGTCCACACTAAGATTACAGTTTGCTGTACTGTTATGCCTCATACACACGATCGGACATTCCGACAACAAAATCCATGTTTTTTTTCCGACGGATGTTGGCTCAAACTTGTCTTGCATACACACGGTCACACAAAGTTGGTCGGAAATTCTGAACGTCAAGAACGCAGTGACGTACAACACGTAAGACGGCACTAGAAAGAGGAAGTTCATTACCAAGTGCGCCACCCTTTGGGCTCCTTCCGCTAATCTCGTGTTAGTAGAAATTTGGTGACAGACGATTCGTGCTTTTCAGCCTCCGGCTTTTCCGATCATTACTGCTCTTTGGTTTCTGCTTTTGGGTTCGTATTTCTATTACGTATTAGATTTTCAGTGCGTTCTTGTCCGCTCATTTCTGAAATTCCGCTCCGGCCTTTCTGTTTTTCAGTGCTTTCTGTTAGTTCGTTCTGACCGGCCGACCATTTTGAAGCCATGAGCACCCTCACCCCGGACCAGAGGGTTTATAACTACTGTCTGGCCAAAGCCAGAAGAGTGGTGGAGAACGTTTTCAGGATAATGGCCAGCCGGTTCTGCCTATTCCTTACGCAAATCAATATGGCGGAATATAAACTTAACCAGATAATCCTTGCATGCTGCATTCTACTCAACTATTTAAGGAGAAATTCAATGAAGTATGTGGCCTCAGTTGTGCCTGAGGCCGGACTTCAAGAAGAAACCCTGAGAGCGCTTGAAGCTGGCTGTCCTGGCTTGCCCCCCCAAAGCGCCCGCGAAGTAAGACAGTTGTATGTCGAGTACTTTGCGGGTAGGGGGGCCATTGCTATGCCAGAAACGGTTTAACCACCTCAATACTGGGCACTTTCACCCCCTTCCTTCCCAGACCAATTTTCAGCTTTCAGTGCTCTCTCACTTTGAATAACAATTACTCAGTCATGCTACACTGTACCCAAATGAAATTTTTATCAGTTTGTTCACACAAATAGAGCTTTCTTTTGGTGGTATTTATTCACCACTTCATTTTTTTATTTTTTGTGATATAAGCGAAAAAAGAGTGAATATTTTGAAAAAAAAACACAAAATTTTCTACTTTCTGTTTTAAAAGAAACAAAAAAAATAAATTTTGTCGAAAATTTAGGCAAAAATGTATTCTACCACATGTCTTTGGTAAAAAAAAATCCTGATAATGTTATGATCATTGGTTTGTGTGAAAGTTATAGAGTCTACAAGCCATGCTACGCATTATTGAAAATGTATCAATCATAATGCACTGATGGCCTAATGCACTGATCTCATTTCTTGAGGCCCTAAAATGTCAGGACAGTACAATAACCCCCCAAATGACCCCTTTTTGGAAAGAAGACAGTCTCAGGTATTTAGTAAGAGGCATAGTGAATTTTTTGAAGTAAAATTTTTTTCCCCACAATGCTTTGGAAAATTAAGAAATATATATATATATATATATTTTTCTTCACTAAATTGTCATATTTACAAGTTATTTCTCACACACGGTGCAGGCATAATTGCAATTACACCCCAAAATACATTCTGCTATTCGTCCTGAGTATGGCGATACCCCATGTGTGAGACTTTTCCACAGCCTGGCTACATACAGAGGCCCAACATCCATGTAGCACCATCAGGTTTTCTAAAGGCATAAATTACACATTTCATTTCCTGAGTACCTATCACATTTTTGAAGCCCCTGGAGCACCAGGACAATGGAATTACCCACAAAATGACCCCATTTTGGAAAGAAAACAACCCAATGCATATTCTATGAGGCATACTGAGTCTTTTGAACATGTAATTTCTTTCCACAAGTTTTTGAAAAATGTGGAAAGAAAATGAAAACCTATTTTTTTCTCACAAAGTTGTCAATTTAGAAGATCTTTCTAACACATAGCATGTACATAGCCAAAATGACACCCCAAAATACATTCTGTTACTCGTCCTGAGTATGGCGATACCCCATGTGTGAGACTTTTCCATAGCCTGGCCACATACAGAAGCCCAACATCCATATAGCACCATCAGGTGTTCTAAAGGCATAAATTACACATTTCATTTCCTGAGTACCTATCACATTTTTGAAGGCCCTGGAGCACCAGGACAATGGAATTACCCACCAAATGACCCCATTTTGGAAAGAAAAGAACCCAATGCATATTCTATGAGGCATACTGAGTCTTTTGAGCATGTCATTTCGTTCCACAAGTTTTTGGAAAATGTGGAAAGAAAATGAAAACCTATTTTTTTCTCACAAAATTGTCAATTTAGAGGACCTTTCTAACACATAGCATGTACATAGCCAAAATGACACCCCAAAATACATTCTGCTATTCATCCTGAGTATGGCGATACCCCATGTGTGAGACTTTTCCACAGCCTGGCCACAAGCAGAGGCCCAACATTCATATAGCACCATCAGGCGTTCTAAAGGCATGAATTACACATTTCATTTCCTGAGTACCTATCACATTTTTGAAGGCCCTGGAGCACCAGGACAATGGAATTACCCACAAAATTACCCTATTTTGGAAAGAAAACAACCCAATGTATATTCTATGAGGAATAATGAGTCTTTTAAACATGTATTTCTTTCCACAAGTTTTTGGAAAATGTGGAAAGAAAATGAAAACCTATTTTTTTCTCACAAAGTTGTCAATTTAGAGGATCTTTCTAACACATAGCATGTACATAGCCAAAATGACACCCCAAAATACATTCTGCTATTCGTCCTGAGTATGGCGGTACCCCATGTGTGAGACTTTTCCACAGCCTGGCCACAAGCAGAGGCCCAACATCCATATAGCACCATCAGGCGTTCTAAAGGCATGAATTACACATTTCATTTCCTGAGTACCTATCACATTTTTGAAGGCCCTGGAGCACCAGGACAATGGAATTACCCACAAAATGACCCCATTTTGTAAAGAAAACAACCCAATGTATATTCTATGAGAAATAATGAGTCTTTTAAACATGTCATTTCTTTCCACAAGTTTTTGGAAAATGTGGAAAGAAAATGAAAACCTATTTTTTTCTCACAAAGTTGTCAATTTAGAGGATCTTTCTAACACATAGCATGTACATAGCCAAAATGACACCCCAAAATACATTCTGCTATTCGTTCTGAGTATGGCGGTACTCCATGTGTGAGACTTTTCCACAGCCTGGCCACAAGCAGAGGCCCAACATCCATATAGCACCATCAGGCGTTCTAAAGGCATGAATTACACTTTTCATTTCCTGAGTACCTATCACATTTTTGAAGGCCCTGGAGCACCAGGACAATGGACATACCCACAAAATGACCCCATTTTGGAAAGAAAACAACCCAATGTATATTCTATGAGGCATAATGAGTCTTTTGAACATGTCATTTCTTTCCACAAGTTTTTGAAAAATGTGGAAAGAAAATGAAAACCTATTTTTTTATCACAAAGTTGTCAATTTAGAAGATCTTTCTTACACATAGCATGTACATAGCCAAAATGACACCCCAAAATACATTCTGTTACTCATCCTGAGTATGGCGATACCCCATGTGTGAGACTTTTCCACAGCCTGGCCACATACAGAGGCCCAACATCCATATAGCACCATCAGGTGTTCTAAAGGCATAAATTACACATTTCATTTCCTGAGTACCTATCACATTTTTGAAGGCCCTGGAGCACCAGGACAATGGAATTTCCAACCAAATGACCCCATTTTGGAAAGAAAACAATCTAATGCATATTCTATGAGGCATACTGAGTCTTTTGAGCATGTCATTTCGTTCCACAAGTTTTTGGAAAATGTGGAAAGAAAATGAAAACCTATTTTTTTTCTCACAAAGTTGTCATTTTAGAAGATCTTTCTAACACATAGCATGTACATAGCCAAAATGACACCCCAAAATACATTCTGCTACTCGTCCTGAGTATGGCGATATCCCATGTGTGAGACATTTCCACTACCTGGCCACATACAGAGGCCCAACATGCAAGTAGCACCTCCAGGCTTCTAACACATAGCATGTACACACCAAGAATTACACCCCAAAATACATTCTGCTGAGCAAAAGGTAAAAAAAAAGCTCACCTGTGGTTTTAGCAGGCAGGAATACCATTCCAGAGCAGCCAAAGCATTTGTCCAGACAGCCAAAGGAAATGTCCAGGAATTGTCCAGGCAGCAAACAGATATGGAAAAGTATGAACATGGTTCAGTACAGTCCAAGGTTTAGCAGGCAGTTCAGGTAACAGACATAGGCATGGCCAGTCCAGGTGGCAGGAAAAGGCATGGCAAGGTCATGTGGCAGGCAAAGGCATGGCAAGGTCATGTGGCAGGCAAAGGCATGGCCAGTTCAGGTGGCAGGCAGAGGCATGACCAGTTCAGGTGGCAGCAGGCAGCACTTTGTACATTGGGCCTTGGTCAGATAAGACCTGAGGACAGGGGTAGAGGCTTCTTCCCACCCAAATCTTTACAAAGCCTCCAAGTCTCCAGACCCTAATCCGAGAAAACTAAAAACCCGGAGAAAAATGTTTTCTCCACTCGGAAAACCTTTTCTGGAGCCCCTCACATATGTGAGACCCCTGTGCTGTACAGTGGCAGGGCAAATGATCAGTTCAGGAGGCAGGCAAAAAGCATGCTCATTTAACAGTCCGGGTCAATTCACGTTGAAGGCAGAAAGATGTTTGGCAGAGGCATAGTCGTTAACAGTACGGGGCAATTCACGTTGAAGGCAGAAACATGTTTTGCAGAGACATAGTCGTTAACAGTCCGGGTCATTCACTGAAATGGCAGATAGTGGAAACTGAAAAAAAATCATCTTCACTTTACTAATAGTGTAGTGAAGTATGATAGCTCCGATAGCACATTCCAATACAGAGGCCTGGCGAATTCCTCTACTTGAACACACACAACATTTTTTGGGGGGTTTGCAACCTGTTTGGGTAAGAGGGAGGATTTCGGGAAAGTGCCTCTCATGGAGTCTGGCTAATGAATCGGAGCAAATTAGTTGAGGGGCTTGGCCATGGGGATAGAGAAGGGCTGTGACAACGTCTTCTTGGAATTTTAGGTTAGGGAACTTTGGGTGCACTTAGAAAAAATTATATATGAATTAAATAGGGCAAGTTGCATCAAATAAATGGCAACTTTCTTGTACTAAAATAGTGATCTCCTGGTGGCCAAGTAGGGCTGCATCATCTGGTCGTTCATATCCACCCCCCCATGTATAGGTTGTACTCATGCACACATTTTGGCTTCTGTATGGGGCCTCTTCTTCTCTGAAGTTCCACCAAGGTGTCATTATGTATTGTGGAAAGGATGTAGACATCTCTTTTTTTATCTCTCCACTTCACCGCTAGTACCTCTTCAGTCCGCATACCGGCCATTTCACCCTGCTTCAATTTCTTGGCAACCAATCTCTGTGGGAAGCCTTTGTGTTTGGTCCAAGCTGTCCCACAGGCCACAGTGTTCTTTAAGTACAAATGGCGAAAAAGTGGGAGACTAGTGTAGAAATTGTCTACATATAGGTGGTAACCTTTCCCAAGTAATGGTTGGATCAGCTGCCAGACAATTTTGCCACTTGTTCCCATGTAGGTAGGACATCCAGGGGGGTTTATCTGTCTGTCTATTCCCTCATAAATTATAAAGTCATATGTGTAACCCGTGGCCCTGTCACACGCCTTATAAAATTTTACCCCACGTCTGGCTCTTTTACTGGGGAGGTATTGTTTTATTCCGAGTCTTCCTGTGAAGTGTACTAGGGATTCATCTACACATATATTTCTATCAGGGGTAAATATCTCCTTGAAGCTGGTGCAAAAAAAAATTAATTAGGGGCCGAACTTTGAATAATTTATCGTAACTGGGATGATTTCAAGGGAGGCATTGGGCATTGTTATTGAAGTGTAAAAATCTCATAATCATCTCATAACGGGTTCTGGGCATCAATGACGAATAGACCGGCATGTGGTGGATAGGTTAGGTAGACCAGTAGGAATGGAGTTCATTTTTTTTTGTCAGCCCCATGTTGAGGGTTAGGCCAAGGAAAATTTTTAATTCTTCCACGGTGAGGGGTTTCCAAACAAGAAGACGGGCATATGAAGAACTTTGATTGTTGGCTATATGTTGGCTGACGTATAGATTAGATTGCTCCACAATGTAGGTTAGGAGATCATTGGTAAAAATTAAATGAAAATAATAAAGTGGGGTTACATTTTCCGTCTGCATCTGAGGGCCTGGCTTGGCTGTAAAAAGGGGTATTACAGGTTCTACTGACGTATTGGGCAGCCATGTTGGATACAGTAGAACATCTGGTAGGATAGTATGGGCACTGCCTCGTTGATGGGATCCGTTGCTAGCATCTTGCCTATCTTCTAGGAAGGTTGCAGAACTGCTGGTGGATGCCTGCCTATCCTGGAGTGCTGTGCTGCTGGTGGATGCCTACTGGTGGATGCCCTGGAGTGCTGCGCTACTGGTGGATGCCTGCATATCATCCTGGAGTGCTGGGCTGCTGGTGGATGCCTGCATATCATCCTGGAGTGCTGCGCTGCTGGTGGATGCCTGCTGGTGGATGCACTGGAGTGCTGCGCTGCTGGTGAATGTCTCCTCCTGCTCATTTCTCCTGATTCTCCTTGTTAGGATTCTATCTTCCTCTGTTTCCATCTCGGAGCCACTGCTTTCTACTGGCTCATAGTCACTATCCGAGTCTGACGGAGAGAATTCCCCGCTACTCTCGTCCGACATACTCTGGAGTATTTGGAGAGCCTCCTCTGTGCTGTAAGATCTTTTCATCATGTTGGCGGGCAGATGTGCCAGATGGCGGGCGGAAGATGTGTCAGATGGCGGGCGGCAGATGTGCCAGATGTTGGGCGGCTGTGCCAGATGCTGGGTGGCTAGATGTGCCTGATGTTGGTGGGCAGATGTGCCTGATCGTGGGCAAATGGCAGGTGGCAGATGTGCCAGATGGCGGGTGGCAGATGTGCCAGATGGCGGGTGGCAGATGTGCCAGATGGCGGGCGGCAGATGTGCCAGATGTTGGCAGGTGGCAGATGTGCCAGATGTTGGCGGGCGGCAGATGTGTCAGATGGCAGGCGGCAAATGTGTCAGATGGCGGGCGGCAGATGTGCCTGATGGCGGGCGGCAGATGTGCCTGATGGCAGGCGGCAGATATGCCTGATGGTGGGCGGCAGATATGCCTGATGTTGGCGGGCAGATGTGCCTGATGATTGGCGGGCAGATGTGCCTGATGATTGCTGGGCAGATGTGCCTGATGATGGTGGGCGGCTGATGTGTCAGCTGTTGACGGGCTGATGTGTCAGCTGTTGACGGGCTGATGTGCCAGCTGATGATGGGCTGATGTGTCAGCTGTTGACGGGCTGATGTGTCAGCTGTTGACGGGCTGATGTGCCAGCTGTTGACGGGCTGATGTGCCAGCTGTTGACGGGCTGATGTGCCTGATCGTGGGCAGATGGCAGATGTGACAGATGGCCAGCGGCAGATGTGCCAGATAGCGGGTGGCAGATGTGCCAGATGGCAGGCAGCAGATGTGCCAGATGGCAGGCGGCAGATGTGCCAGATGGCAGGCGGCAGATGTGCCATATGTTGGCGGGCTGCAGATGTGTCAGATGGCGGGCGGCAGAGGTGCCTGATGGCGGGTGGCAGATGTGCCTGATGGCGGACGACAGATGTGCCTGGTGGTGGGTGGCAGATGTGTCTGATGATTGGCGGGCAGATGTGCCTGATGATTGGCGGGCAGATGTGCCTGATGATTGGTGGGCAGATGTGCCTGATGACTGGCGGGCAGATGTGCCTGATGATGACAGGCTGATGTGCCCGCTGTTGGCGGACAGATGTGCCAGTTGTTGAAGGGCAGATGTTCACTGACAGGTGTTTTCACTGTTTTGGGGACACTGTGTTTTGGGGACACTAGCTGGGTGATCAGTGGGTAAACAGCAGACAAACAGCTATAAAACTCACTGATCTTCCAGCTGCAGCACAGTTCTCTCTTCCTCTCCTCACTGACAGGCTCTGTGTGAGGAGAGGAAGAGATGAGAGCAGTTACAACCGCTCTCTATTTACATTACATGATGACTGTGATTGGACACAGTCGTCATGTTATCAGGAGGGCCAATCACCTGTGTTATCCTACTCCACTGTCTCTGGGGGGCACAGGCAGATCGGGATCGCGCCACTGCGCAGGCACGTGGCGGCGCGATCTCCTGTCAAATGCCACCCCTCCCCCATGTTTACTTTACGATGGCTGTGATTACACACAGCCATCATGCGGATCAGGAGGGCAAATCACATTGCCCTCCTGCCGTTCCGAGATGCGGCGTGTCCGGGTGACACATGCTCCTTCTGAAGGACATTCAGGAACGTCCAGTCAGAAGGAGGGAGCTCCCACCCGGCCGTGGCCGGGTGGGAAGTGGTTAAGAAACATTTTATCAACAATTTTTGAACTTAAACTGAAAGAACATTTCCTTTGACTTACTGCCTGGGTTTCTTTTAGCTGTCTCCTAGAATCTCTAATGTGCTTTTCTTTTTGGGCATTTTCTTTAATAGTGCAAATTAAATTTTTTGATACATGAGGTGACAATCTCTTCTTCACAGAACTATTATTATGTTGTGGGTCTGCTACACACACCTTGTTTTTGTTGTTAATGTATGTAATGCATTACTGACAAAATATTCATCATTTTCAGCACCATGAATGAATTTTGTGGAGTCATGAAAATGGCGGTATTTGTGGCAAATTAGAAAGCACTGTGGGGGTTATTTACTAAAGGAAAATCCACTTTGCACTCCAACACTTAAAAGTGCACATGAAACTGCACTGAAACTGCACTTGTAGTGCAAAGTGGATTTGACTTTAGTAAATAACCCCCATTGTCACTGTAAATACCAACTTACTACAAAAATTGCTATTGAGCTTTGAAAAAAGAAGCCACACATTGTTGAGTAGAAAACATTTTACTCAAAGCACATTTACATGTGGGTTAGAAAAGGGTTTTTGAAAAAATCAACATCTTTGGTGTATATATTTTTTTTCACATTATAAATATCCTTTTTTTGGTTAAACGGGCATAACATACACAACTCAGGAACTTACAAAGTTCAACTTTGATAAAATGAAGGCAATATCAGACATTAGTATGTCCAAAATGTGCTGATATTGCCTTCATCAGATGAGGTGAAGTTACCCCTGTAAAAGACAAATTTTGAAGATGCACACAAATTGCGATTCAAACTGGGGATTTCCCTCCTGATCCCATTCCTAATGTCAACATGTGCTAGCTCCCATCATGGGGGATCAATGGACATGTTTTGAGGGTGAAGACCCTTCATCTCACCTAATTGCACCCACAAAACGCGTACATTGATATCCCCTGATGGCAGATAGCACACGTTGACACACTGTGTGCATCTTCAAAATTTGGCTATTCAAATACTTTACATATTTTTTTTTTTTTATTAAAAAATGCACAATAAAATGGTACAATTTTGTTGTTTTTTTATATTCTGCCTAAAACATCAATGATGTTCTTTATTTTTTTTTGAACATCATTAATGTTTTCCTTTATATTTTGGAAATCACGATTGCACCCCATTCTCTCCCCGATGAGAATCTAGGCACTTTTACTGGTGAAATGAGATTCTTCTTCCATAACATCCACATCACCTAAAAGAAAAAAAAACACACCATGTATTATAACAATGCAGGCATAGATCTCTTACCTGAAGCTGTGATCTGTTGTGGTGACAATTTCGCCCACTTCATAAACCTCTCCTTCCTCCACATCCTCTGCTTGTGTTTTGGTGACTTCCCCTTCTTTAGGAGGTGGGGGGTCCCTGGTGTCCTCAGATGTCCCGAGTCTTTTCTCTTCTATGTGAATAAAAAATAGGTATACTTAGCACACAGATATTGGAGGGCAGAAATAGGAATATGAAACATTGCTTGAAAGTGTCGTACAATTGTCTGTTTTGGCAGAGTTCCAAGCTGAAGAACATTTTATTTCCTTTCTAAAGCTGGAATACTTCCCTTTTTTGTTAAAGTATCACACATGGAGACACCCCTATATTATCCACACTAGAACACCTGTGTGGGACACCCTAAAAAGTTTGTTCTAGTGTCCCACACTAGTGCTCCTGCGTCCAGATGTGTAAACAGCTGCTGAGTGTCCTCTCCTTACACAGAATCAAGTTTACATTTCATTGTAGTTACAAACCCATCTAGACAACAAACTTATTTTAATACAAATAGGCATGAACAAATGTAGTTAACCTGTATCTGCCAAAAACATCTTAAAGTGGGCGAACGAACGATGTTTCCTACGACCGATTACTGTGCCCATGAACATGAAAGTAGCCATTTTAAAATGTACAACAGTAAAGAAAAGCACATGGAGCAGCACGAACGTTAAGAAAAAGAATTGGAACACACGACAAAATACTTTCTTTTTTGCAGCACTCTCTTGATTCTTCTGTACTGATCCTGCTCCCTCAATTTGAGGTCTGACCATCATTTCCTCAGTTGATTCTTGGTTTGCCGTACCCCAAAATTCCTGTGCAGACTCTTCACAACTTTAGGCAACATCTTGGCCTTTCTCACATTTGGGTTTGGGTAAGGTCCATGCTTCCCGTCATAGTCGGCCCTCTTCAAGATGTCCACCATTTCCACCATCTCTACAAAGGACATATTTGAGGCCTTCAATCTCCTCTGGGATTGTGAGAATCGGAGCTCCAGCCTTTCGTCATTGCTGCTCTCCTCTACATGCACCTGTTGTCTCTCCACCATGTGCTCTCCCACTGCGCCAAAAGAGAAGGGGCGGGGAATAGACTACAAAGAACGTCAGGGGCGGGCGGAGTTTCATGCATGCACAGTGTATATAAAGCGTAACACACGTGCGTCGTACGTACGATATGTGAGCGGAGAACGAAGTAACGGAAGCGACGATCATTATAACAAAGGTACATTTTTAAGTTGGTGCATCAGTGGCTTATACTGCTTATAGATTGAGGCCTATATTGGGTCAAGATTAGGAGCGTTTCGCTTGACATTAGGGTTTTTCTTGTGTTGTGTCTTGCAGAGAAAATGGATCTAACGATGAGGACTTTATCCCCATATTTATTGATATGTACAGGGAGCTGCCCTGTCTGTGGCAGGTAAACCACCTGTTTTATAACAATAAACCAAAGAGGAAGGCAGCGCTGCATCAATTGCTGGAATTTGTGAAGCCGGTGATCCCCACGGCAGACATCCCCTATTTGAAGGCCCTAATTGGTGGCATGAGGAGCACTTTTATATTTATTAACATTCAATTTGCAACAGTCATGAGCTGAAAATTGTGTGTGATTGATGAACCAAAAACTAAAACTATGTCCCTTTTTCATACACAGGAAAGTCTCAGCCAGAAGGAGGCTGTGGGAAGTGGCAGCTAGGGGGTGGTAGGGGTAAGTGGCAGCCAGGAGGTGGCCGGGCCCAGTAGCCTGTCCAAATCCCAGGTCCCTCCCCTTGGCCTTCCACAAAAAAGTGCCAGGAAGAGGAGTAACCTGAAGGAGGCAGCAATTGGGCTATTACTGAAGGCTACTGCAGCCCTCAGAACCCCCCCCCATAGTGTTCAAGAGGACTATGCCTACATGATAGCCTGCAAAATGCTGGAAATGGAGGAGGGTCAACGCCACTTATGTGAGGAAGTTATGTTACAAGCCCTAAATAAGGGGTTGAGGGGCGAACTCACAAGCCAAAGCCACGTTTGTGAGTTCAACCATGGTCCTCCTCCTCAAGGTCCTTCTCCACCTTCTGCCACAACTCCAACACCAGAGCCATAGCCTGGAAGGAAGCGTCTAAGGAAGACAAGAGAATGATGGCCTGGGTTAAGTCTGGCCTGGCAAAAGACGCAGGCTGTTGTATGACCACAGCCTGGGGACAGATATGTCATCTGCTACTGTTCCTGATCTCTTTTAGTCCTGGACCGTATTGTGCTCACTTTTATATTGACTCCTCAGGCCACCAATTTTGACTATAAAATAATTGATGTGTGCCCTGGGATGCGGATAGCACTTTCGCCTAGCAGTAAGAAGGGTCGCTGGTTCCAATCCCAACCACAACACTACCTGCCTGGTGTTTGCATGTTCTCCCTATGCCTGCGTGGGTTTCCTCCGGGTACTCCGGTTTCCTCCCACACTCCAAAGACATGCTGGTAGGTTAATTGGATCCTGTCTAAATTGTCCCTAGTATGTATGAATGTGAGTTAGGGACCTTTGATTGTAAGCTCCTTGAGGGTAGGGACTGATGTGAATGTACAATGTATATGTAAAGCGCTGCGTAAATTGACGGCGCTATATAAGTAACTGAAATAAATAAATACAAAGGTTTCGCAAATTTCAGCAGTTTCTCCAGTGTTGCCTTCCTCTTTATTTTGTTATGACCCAGAATAAATGGCTATTTCTTTTTCACAAATACTTGGCTATTTGTTTTACTTCAAAAAGAACAGTTTGTTTGTGAGTAGGCAGGTACATTTCAAAAATACAATGTCAAATTACCAAGAGACAACAACCAACCTCCTTGAGGTAAAAAAATAATAGATAGAAAAGATAATAATGGTGTTGTGGTAACTTGACACACAAAACGAGAAATAATCTTATTGGAGAGCACTAGAAAAAAAATGCAGATCTTGATAAAAAAAAAGAAAACATTATTATGGAGATGTGATGAAAAACAAAATTAATATTATTCATGAGATCAAGAGAAATAATAAAGAAATCAGTTTGTGAGAACTCTGTGTGAATATGAGCAGCAAAACAACTTCATTCTTCTAGCATTCTAAAGAAGAATAGAATGCGCTGCATTAAACTATTTTGAAAATTGCAGCGTGACGAATGTGCTATCTCCATTACGAACAGTAGTTTTGCCAGACCGAGCGCTTCCGTCTCGTAATTTATTCTGAGCATGCGTGGCACTTTGTGCATCAGAAATGTATACACACGATCGGAATATACACAAATGGATTTTGTTGTTGGAAAATTTGAGAACCAGATCTCAAATTTTGTGCGACAGAAATTACGATGGAAACTGTCCGAGGGAGCCTACACATGGTCAGAATTTCCGACAAAAGGCTCCTATCGAACATTTTCCGTTAGAAAATCCAACCATGTGTACGGTGCATAAAAGTGTCTGGTTGTTTCTCTTATACAGTACTATCATATAATCTGTAACTAGGCACCAGTTAACACAGTCATACAAGTCAGAACTTGCAGTGTTTTAACTTGAAACTCATAAATCATGAGGGATTAATGCTAACATTATTTGGGCCCATTTTGCTGCTATGTTTGCAAGTTTGTGCTTTTTTTTTGTTAATTTGGTTAGTTGTATAGCATCATTACAGATTTTGCATATGAATGTGAACATTAAATGTAATAAAAGACACTATCTGTGACATCCACTTTTGGCACTGCCTTATCTGTGTCTGATTTTTCCGTCACATCTCCACGTGGTGTATAAACATGTAAGTATGTAAATTCTTCCATCTGTTAAATATTGGAATTTATTTGGGGGCTCACTTGAACACTCTCTATCCTTCACTCTCTATCCTACAGGGTTACATTATTACGTTAGAGATATCTATATAGGCAGGGAACCTTGGAGATACTTACCAATATGCCCTCCCAGTTAAAAATATTCTGTATGCCTTGGAACTTGTCACTCTGTGTATGCTCTGATCTATTAAGCTGCCTTAGAAGTCTTGATGCTGATATTTATTGTTTGTTTCTAGCATACTTACATCATTGTATCTTGCTTTAACCATACCTTGATTTGTATAATGCAACTTTTGGCTAAAGAAAGAAATGCTATGTTTGCAAGTTTGTGCTTTTTTTAAAATATGGTTAGTTGTGTACAGTTTTTGCATATAAATATGAACATTAAATATATTAAAAGACACTATCTGTGACATCCACTTTTGGCACTATAACACTGCCTTATTTGTGTCTGATTTCTCCCTCCCATCTCCATGTGTAGTATAAACATGTAAGTACGGTATATTCTTCCATCTTTTAAAGATTGGAATTTATTTGGGGGCTCACTTGATCAGAAGGCTACAGTTTCACATTATGCCTCTTTCCACCTGATTCTTGTGGCTGGAATGACTGGGGCATGTTCATAGAAGCAGGCATTCAGCCTATTTAAACTAATGACAGGCTGAAAGCAACCACCACTGTTTGAGTATACTGTAACCACACAGAGCAGTTACCTGCAGTTAGGGACAGATGTCAGAGCCTAGATGCAACTGGCTGCATCCATGCTCAGACATCCATAGTTACATAGTTACATAGTAGGTGAGGTTGAAAAAAGACACAAGTCCATCAAGTCCAACCTATGTTTGTGATTATGTGTCAGTATTACATTACATATCCCTCTATATTGCGGTCATTCAGGTGATTATCTAATAGTTTCTTGAAGCTATCAATGCTCCCCGCTGAGACCACCGCCTGTGGAAGGGAATTCCACATCCTTGCCGATCTTACAGTAAAGAACCCTCTACGTAGTTTAAGGTTAAATCTCTTTTCTTCTAATTGTAATGAGTGGCCACGAGTCTTATTAAACTCTCTTCTGCGAAAAAGTTTTTTCCCTATTGTGGGGTCACCAGTACAGTATTTGTAAATTGAAATCGTATCCCCTCTCAAGCGTCTCTTCTCCAGAGAGAATAAGTTCAGTACTCGCAACCTTTCCTCATAACTAAGATCCTCCAGACCCTTTATTAGTTTTGTTGCCCTTCTTTGTACTCGCTCCATTTCCAGTACATCCTTCCTGAGGACTGGTGCCCAGAACTGGACAGCATACTCCAGGTGCGGGCGGACCAGAGTCTTGTAGAGCGGGAGAATTATCGTTTTATCTCTGCAGTTGATCCCCCTTTTAATGCATGCCAATATTCTGTTTGCTTTATTAGCAGCAGCTTGGATGCATGCCATTGCTGAGCCTATCATCCACTAGGACCCCCAAGTCCTTTTCCATCCTAGATTCCCCCAGAGGTTCTCCCCCCAGTGTATAGATTGCATTCATATTTTTGCCACCCAAATGCATTATTTTACATTTTTCTACATTGAACCTCATTTGCCATGTAGTCGCCCACCCCATTAATTTGTTCAGGTCTTTTTGCAAAATTTCCACATCCTGCGGAGAAGTTATTGCCCTGCTTAGCTTAGTATCATCTGCAAATACAGAGATTGAACTGTTTATCCCATCCTCCAGGTCGTTTATGAACAAATTAAATAGGATTGGTCCCAGCACAGAACCCTGGGGGACCCCACTACCCACCCCTGACCATTCCGAGTACTCCCCATTTATCACCACCCTCTGAACTCGCCCTTGTAGCCAGTTTTCAATCCATATACTCACCCTATGGTCCATGCCAACGCACCTTATTTTGTACAGTAAACGTTTATGGGGAACTGTGTCAAATGCTTTTGCAAAATCCAGATACACCACGTCTACGGGCCTTCCTTTATCTAGATGGCAACTCACCTCCTCATAGAAGGTTAATAGATTGGTTTGGCAAGAACGATTCTTCATGAATCCATGCTGATTACTGCTAATGATATCATTCTTATTACTAAAATCTTGTATATAGTCCCTTATCATCCCTTCCAAGAGTTTACATACTATTGATGTTAGGCTAACTGGTCTGTAATTCCCAGGGATGTTTTTTGGGCCCTTTTTAAATATTGGTGCTACATTGGCTTTTCTCCAATCAGCTGGTACCATTCCAGTCAATAGACTGTCTGTAAAAATTAGGAACAACGGTCTGGCAATCACCTGACTGAGTTCCCTAAGTACCCTCGGATGCAAGCCATCTGGTCCCGGTGATTTATTAATGTTAAGTTTCTCAAGTCAAATTTTAATTCCATCCTCTGTTAACCATGTAGGTGCTTCCTGTGTTGTGTCATGAGGATAAACACTGCAGTTTTGGTTACTGAAGCCCCCCGATTCACTCGTGAAGACTGAGGAGAAGAATAAATTCAATACCTCTGCCATCTCCCCATCCTTTGTAACCAGATGTCCTTCCTCATTCTTTATGGGGCCAATATGGTCTGTCCTCCCTTTTTTACTGTTTACATACTTAAAGAATTTCTTGGGATTTTTTTGCTCTCCTCCGCTATGTGTCTTTCATGTTGTATCTTAGCCGTCCTAATTGCACCCTTACATTTCTTATTGCATTCTTTATAAATTCTGAATGCTGTGGATGATCCCTCAACCTTGTATTTTTTGAAGGCCTTCTCCTTTGCTTTTATATGCATTTTTACATTGGAGTTAAGCCATCCAGGATGTTTGTTCGCTCTTTTAAATTTATTACCCAATGGGATACATTGGCTAATGCCCTTATTTAATATGCTCTTAAAGCAAACCCATCTCTCCTCCGTATTCTTTGTTCCTAATATTTTATCCCAATTTATGCCTTTTAGCAAGGTTTGTAGTTTAGGGAAGTTGGCTCTTTTGAAATTCAGTGTCTTTGTGTCTCCAATTTGTGTGATTTATACTGAAACTAATTGACCTGTGATCGCTGTTACCTAAATTGCCCCGTATTTCCACATCTGTTATCAGGTCTGTATTGTTGGTAATCAGTAGATCTAGTAATGTTTTATTTCTAGTTGGTGCGTCTACCATCTGACCCATAAAATTGTCCTGCAAGACACTAAGGAACTGGCGAGCCTTAAATGAATGCGCGGTTCCCTTCGCCCAGTCTATGTCTGGATAATTAAAATCCCCCATTATGATAACACTTCCCATCCTTGCTGCTAATCCAATTTGTGATAGGAGATCCGTCTCCACTTCCTCCCTCAGGTTAGGGGGCCTATAGCATACTCCCAGTATTATTTTCCCCTTAGCTTCATCCCTTTGAAGCTCTACCCATAAAGATTCCACCTCCTCCCTAGCCCCCTCAGTGATGTCATCTCTCACATTCACTTGTACATTGTTCTTGATATATAGGCATACCCCTCCCCCTTTTTTACCCTCTCTATCCTTGCAGTATAGGGTATACCCTTGAATATTTGCCAGCCAATCATGAGAGCTGTTGAACCAGGTCTCTGAAATTCCCACAAAATCCAAATCCTCCTTGTACAACAGTATCTCTAGTTCACCCATCTTGTCCGCCAGGCTCCTGGCATTGGTGAAGGTGCCACATAGTTTAGACCGGTCGCATATTGTCCTCGTATTGGGTGTTTCAAGATTGCAACTTGGACTTGCTACTATACTCACCTTGTGTTTTTGTGCTTTGGTTAACCTACCACTAATGCCCCAATACTACCCTCTGGAATATCTTCCGCGCTGGCTATCACTGTCTCTGGACCCTCCCCCCCATCACCTAGTTTAAAAACCCCTCTAACTTTTTGGCCATCTTCATTCCCAGCAGATCTGCACCCTCCTCATTTAGGTGCAGTCCGTCCCTTCTATAGTACCGGTTACCGACTGAGAAGTCGGCCCAGTCCTCCAGGAACCCAAACCCCTCCTTACTACACCAGCTCTTCAGCCACTTGTTTACTTCCCTAATCTCCCTCTGCCTCTCTGGTGTGGCTCGATGTACCGGTAGTATTCCTGAGAACACTACCTTGGAGGTCCTTTTCCTCAA
The DNA here is from genome assembly GCA_037952925.1 of Lithobates clamitans. Lineage (NCBI taxonomy): Eukaryota > Metazoa > Chordata > Amphibia > Anura > Ranidae > Lithobates > Lithobates clamitans. The sequence goes on from JBBGZY010000304.1 coordinate 9,104,004, forward strand.
TTTAGCTCCTAACTCCCTAAAATCGTTCTTTAGGACACTCCATCTGCCTCTGACTTTGTCATTGGTGCCAACGTGCACCATGACAGCCGGGTCTTCCCCAGCCCCTCCCAGTAATCTGCCCACAAGATCCGTGATGTGCCTAACCCGAGCGCCCGGTAGGCAACATACTGTTCGGCGCTTCAGGTCTTGGTTACAGATTGCCCTCTCTGTCCTTCTAAGAATTGAGTCCCCTACCACCAGAATCTGTCTTTCCTTTCCCTTTGCTGCCCCCCCACTCTCACTGGAGGAGTTCTTCCCCTGGCAGCTAGGAGAGTCCCTCATCTCCAGCAGTGCTGGTCCCTGACTGGTTTCACCAATGTCACTCAATGGAGCGTACTTATTGGGATGCTCCAGTCCTGGATCGGCCTCCCTGGCACTTCCCCCTCTACCCCTCCTGACTGTCACCCATCTACTCTTTGCTAGTGCCTGCACCTCTTTGTCTCCACCCGCCTCTGTGCTGGCCCCTGCCGGCACCTGCCGTGTACGTTCCTGGCTCACCTTTAGTATGGAGGGACTTCTCAGTGCTGACAGTTGCTTCCCCAGATTCAGAATCTGGGCTTCCAGGGAAACAATGTGCTTACATTTTGCACAGCAGTATTCGCCCTCGATCGAATGATCAAGGAACGCATACATGCGGCAAGATGTACAAAGAGTCGCCTCTCCACACCCGCCGGGCATCGTACCTATTAAATTTAGTGAGGATTTGGGGATTTTACCCTGTCCAAATTACCTAACAAATAGCTTCCTGGCACTAATACTCAAGACAATACACAGGTACACGACAAGACAATACACAGGTACACAATACACAAGTACTAACGATCCACACACACTACTCAGACAACACTCAGATACTCACACTACACAGGTACTATGACCCCTGTTATAACCTCCTGTTTTAAACTCTTGTTTTTAACTCCCACTTAATCCAGCTCCACTTACACCAAGCTCCACCGCTTCAAACTGAGCACGCTCAGACTGAGTCCTACAACAAGTTAAATAGGCACCTGTGAGCAATTAACCACACCCCTTAATTGATAGACTGATGAAACAAGAAAAAAAAAAAAAAAAAAAGCTATTTACAAAGTGACAGCAAAAGGCAAATTAAAAACTAAAAGGAAAAGTCCCCAAAATGCAACCCAGCAAACACCAACAGACAGCAGCAAACACACACCAACAGACAGCAGCAAACACACACCAACAGACAGCAGCAAACACATACCAACAGACAGCAGCAAACACACACCAACAGACAGCAGCAAACACACACCAACAGACAGCAGCAAACACACACCAACAGACAGCAGCAAACACACACCAACAGACAGCAGCAAACACACACCAACAGACAGCAGCAAACAAACACCAACAGACAGCAGCAAACAAACACCAACAGACAGCAAACACCAACAGACAGCAAGACTTGTATACTCTAACTCTTGTTTTTAACTCCCACTTAATCCAGCTCCACTTACACCAAGCTCCACTGCTTCAAACTGAGCACGCTCAGACTGAGTCCTACAACAAGTTAAATAGGCACCTGTGAGCAATTAACCACACCCCTTAATTGATAGACTGATGAAACAAGAAAAAAAAATAAAAAAAGCTATTTAAAAAGTGACAGCAAAAGGCAAATTAAAAACTAAAAGGAAAAGTCCCCAAAATGCAACCCAGCAAACACCAACAGACAGCAGCAAACACACACCAACAGACAGCAGCAAACACACACCAACTGACAGCAGCAAACACACACCAACAGACAGCAGCAAACACACACCAACAGACAGCAGCAAACACACACCAACAGACAGCAGCAAACAAACACCAACATCCATCCGTAACCCCAGCTAACCGCTCTGTGTGCGACTATGTGCAAACAACGTGTGTAGGCTCCATCACATATTTTCCATAGGAATTTCCAACACACAAAGTTTGAGAGCTTGCTATAAAATTTTCCGACAACAAAATCCTTTGTCGGAAATTCCGATCGTGTGTACGCAAATCCGACGCACAAAGTGCCACGCATGCTCAGAATAAATTAAGAGACGAAAACTATTGGCTACTGCCCCGTTTATAGTCCCGACATACGTGTTTTACGTCACCGCGTTCAGAACGATCGGATTTTCCGACAACTTTGTGTGACCATGTGTATGCAAGACAAGTTTGAGCCAACATCCGTATGAAAAAATCTATGGATTTTGTTGTCGGAATGTTCGATCAATGTCCGACCGTGTGTACAGGGCATTAGTCTGTCATTGGTTTAAGTAGGCTGAGTGGCCGCTGTTATTCACATTCCTCATTCATTCCAGCCACAAGAATCTGCTGATTCTTGCTGCTGGAATCCAGTGGCTGCATCTAACTGGCCATGTGAATATCACTTAACAGTGCATGTTCATTTTACTTATTGAAATATACCTAAAATATGGATATATAAAAAAGTTACAGTAAACAAATGTTTTTTTCTTTACAATCTGTTATTGTTTTTAAAACCTATAGCAAAATTACCTTTCTTAGCAAGCCTATATTTGCAATCCAAAAATAATTAATACCACATAATTTCTAGCCATCTGCAGATGTCATCATAATGTTTTTCTTTATTTTTCAGAAGAAAAATCCAGCAATGTTTAAGTAAGCAACAAGATTATGAATAACCAAGAAAGATTCAATTTCAACAATATTATTATGTGTAACTGGACAAAGATAAAGATGTGTGCCTGTAGTAATACATTTAAATTGTGGTAATCAAGAACAGCAAAATATAAGTCATTCAGTTATGTGCTGTTTCTATTTCAGAATAGCTGTAATCAATAATGTGATATCATTATAAAAAGCATAAATCCAAAGCACATTAGCATAATTTTAACAGCAGAGACAAAGCTTGCATTTATTTCAAGTTAAGGATGGTTAGGCTCATCTAAAATGGCGATACTGTGCTGATGGCAGTAGGAATCAATACCCACAGAAACAGATGTACAAGGATATTCTTTTTAAAACACTTTATTTTTAGAACAGTATGTTGCAAGCTGTAGAGACTCTTAAACATGTTAAGCATGTCAAGCAAATTTTGGACTTCTGTATATAAAATAATAATATATTATTCATTAGTATAGATGCCGTAACTTTATTCCCCCCTGTGAGTAAATCAGTGAATAAGGTGTTATCACCTTTGTTAGTTAATTCTATAAACTTAGTTAAGATTCTTTTGGTGATGGGGTTATCCCCCCTGTAAAGTTTTGACTTTTTTGCATTTATATTCTCCTAGAGTACTTTCATCTTAAAACTAGCGATATAGTGATAGGCTTCTTTCTATGCATTAAGATAAAAAATCTTCTGTATGCAACTCCCCCTCAGCCCTTACCTGAGCCCCATCTCAATCCAGCGATGTGCAAGAGTGCCTCTACCATCTGGGACTCTCCCTCCTGATTGGCTGAGAAACAGCAGCAGCGACATTGGCTCCTGCTGCTGTCAATCAAAGTCAGTTAGCCGAAGAGGATAGAGAGGGGATGGGGCCGAACCACATCCCCGTGTCTGAATGTACACGCAGAGCAGCAGCTCTGCTCAGGTGCTTCCATAGCAAGCCGCTTGCCGTGGAGGCACTCGACAGGAGGAACGGGCCAGGAGCGCCGGCGAGAGACCAGAGAAGAGGAGGATTCGTGCTGCTCTGTGCAAATCCACTGCGCAGAGCAGGTAAGTAAAACCTGTTTGTTATTTTTATAGAAACAAAACGAGACTTTAGTATCACTTTAACTATTTTGCATTTTTATTCTCCATGGGGACTTTCATCTTAAAACTAGCAATGTAGTGATAGATAGGCTTCTTTTGGTGATGGTGTTATCACCCCTGTCACGCTAGGTTTAAGTATATATATTTAAATATATATATTTATATTAAAAATATATATATTTAAAATATTGAAAGCAACCACCACTGTTTGAATATACTGTAACCACACACAGAGCAGTTACCTGCAGTTAGGGACAGATGTCAGAGCCTAGATGCAACTGGCTGCATCCATGCTCGGACATCCATCTGTAACCCCAGCTAACCACTCTGTGCGCGACTATGTGCAAACAACGGTGACCACTGTTAGTCTGTCATTGGTTTAAGTAGGCTGAGTGGCTGCTGCTATTCACATTCCTCAGTCATTCCAGCCACAAGAATCTGCTGCTTGCTGTCCAGGCACTCGACAGGAGGGACGGGCCAGAAGCGTCGGCGAGGGGCCAGAGAAGAGGAGGATCTGGGCTGCTCTGTGCAAATCCACTACACAGAGCAGGTAAGTATAACATGTTTGTTAATTTTATAGAAACAAAACGAGACTTTAGTATCACTTTAACTATTTTGCATTTATATTCTCCTAGGGTACTTTCATCTTAAAACTAGCAATGTAGTGATAGATAGGCTTCTTTTGTTGATGGTGTTATCCCCCCTGTATAGATTTCACTTTTTTGCATCTATATTCTCCTAGGGTACTTTCATCTTAAAACTAGCAATGCACCTCCTTATTTAAACATAGAGAGAGGTCACGCTAGGTTTAAATATATATACCTTTTATGAATACATTTTTGTATATAATTTTTGTATACATTTGGTATATATTTTTTATTTATTTTTATATAATGACTTTTTATAATGCTATCAATTTCAGGCATTCAATTGGTACATTCTAGATATTTATCTATGTGTATGCCTGGTACAATGGAAGATTTTTTGGATGTATTTAGCTATTGGTGTTATTCGAATAAAGTATTATATTACTGTCTTGTTTGTAAATTGCATTTGTTATTGTAACAGATGGCTGTGTAAGAATGTACCCCGTTGTTTTGGTAAATTAGTTTAGGTAAAGTTTTGCATTGGTGTTGCTGGGCATTGTTGTCCTTCAGCAGTATTTTGGCTCAATTGATTGAGTGAAATTTTGCAGCTGCATGTCGTTTTGATGTCAGCAGCAGTGGAGGTATTTAATGAGGGGTAGATTGCGCGGCTCCACTCCCACTGAAGAAGTCCCTGGCTTTGGACATAACGTGTATACGGGGGACTGAGCCTTGGGTGTCACATCGACCCATGGCCATCTTACCATTGAGCCGAGAGTCTGCATATGTGTTTGATATGTGCATTTGAGCTAGCACTGGCAGCAGTGCTCTATTTTGTAAGTGCAATATTCTTCTCTTACTTATTAAACCTTTTAAATGGAGAGCATTCGATCTTGTGTGATTCCCTTTTTTCTCATATACATCGGGTGTTCCTGAGTGCCTGAGGACCTGTGTACCCTTCCTATGAGAAAAGAGGAGTGAGGATCTGCCAAGAGTCTGTCAGAGCCCAGCTATTATCCCTGAGGGATATTAAGGGACTAAGGGACCTTTAAGGCAACTGATCAACAATTGATGAAGAAAGCATAGAAATGTATTATTATAAAAATACAGGGTGCGTACAACACCAGAAGAAGATTTACATATACAGCATAAACAAAATCACATGACAGATATGAGTATAAAAAAGCAGATCCTTCAATACTAATCCCAAAGCGTTTCTGGACCTGTGGAGAGTCCTTTCTTCAGAGGCATGTCGTATGAAGTAGTACTGCTATATTGGTATTCTACAATGAGACAAAATCACACATAAAATTCATATTCATGGTTATAGAAATGAGCATCGTTGAGGCAGAGTAAAAACAAACGCACCAGTCAATTAGACAAAATACAAGAAGGAAATGAAAACTGCCAAATTTGGGGTCAAGCGTGGAAACAGGTACGGTTGGTAGGCCGTACCTGTTTCCAAGCTTGATTCCAAATTTTGATATTTAATAAAGATAATTTTTTTATATTTTGGTGTTGATATTCAGTTCAAGAGACTTATTTTTGTTGCCAAACTTATGTTTGTTTGTTTTCTTTTTATTTATGGTAGTGATAAGTGTTGTGATTCCACTTAATTGGTGTCAGCTGGCTGCATTATTATTATTTTTATTTCATATATTTGAGCACAGGATATGTATGGATATTGTGGTTGCGCTAATTGATTTTAGTATTATGGAGGAAGGTACCAGGCTCCTGTTGGATTATAGGAGGGTTCAAACCTATCTAGGCTTATAGGTATAAGAGACGTACAGTTTATTATATATATATATGGGTACTCATATATGACAGTTAGGGGATACTTGCCTGTGCTCTGTCAGGACATTTTAATTTAACCTTGTGATCTCAATGGGCAATATCACCCTCCCAGGAAAAATTCTTACTTTAAGCTACTGTACAAACCAGTGGGGTCAATAGTTGTTGATGCAAAGTGGGTATGGGTTTTCCTAAGAGGGGGTTGTGTTAGGGTAATGGTAAGGGGATTATCTGCAAGGATATTATTTTTGGGTAGTGTGTAATTTGAAAATAACAAAAGAGTATAGCCTTGGGTAGTTTGAATTCTTTCTTAAGTTGTTAGAATGATTGAAATCCTCACCCTCATTGATGTTGTCTAAGCAATCCAATGTTTAAGCAACATTTCTGTGTGTTTAATAAAAAGTAATTCAGGAAGTGGTTGATTTGCAAATATGTATTATATATGGATCAAATACGTAATTTAGTCATTGCCATGTCCCAAACTTTCAGACTTTGAACCAATGTGCATTCCTTCAACTTTAGCCTACAGGGCCATATGACACATTATATAGAGGGCCCATGGATCCAGTGAATTCAGAGAAATATTAACAATGTGGAAATTTGGGTTCTTCCATGCCCTCCACTGATAAATGTGTTATACTTCAGAAGCAATATTTAAAGATTAAAATTGGGTAAAATAGATTGGGGAGCATCACTATACAATATATAATTTATGAATATATAATTTTGTTTAACAGAGAATCATCTTAATCAAATTTATTGTACCCATAACCCTTAGGGGAGGGTTCACATTTTTACTGCCACCGCCATAGATGCTATAGCAGTGGCTTTGGAGGTTTTATACACACTTCCAGTGGCTTCAGCTGCTGGGAGGGTGTGTAAATCTGAAGAAAAAAACTGTTGGTGGTCAGATGCAGCTGCCAAATCACTTTCACACACCCACATTACTGTCGGTCCCCCCCTGTGCCCACCCCTGCCATGTTTCTCAGGCACTACTTGGCTATCAGTGGACTCAGGACCAGCATGGTGAGTGCTACCAGGTAGAGGGGAGGGAGATCAGTGAATCAATATTCCCTTGCCATGAATGTCATTCAGAGATCTATTTGCATTTTAAAAAAGAATGCAAAGAATTTTCTGATTGTACAAGGTGGAGAGGCTGGACAGTGACATCATGATCTCCACCTCATTCAATCAGAAAATGCTTTGCGTTGCATTGGCTCAAAACACAGGTAAAAGGATCATTCTTTAAATGAAGACTAAATGCTATTTAATTTGTAATCACTCCATTCCTAACATCTCCTCAATTTGGGACAGCTCCTTGAAAGCCATATGAGATAGATGATGATCATAGGCCTGTAAGAAATGGATATGGATGGTTATATCTGCTAAAGCAGGGGTTGACCTGCAAGTCAATTTTGGTCAGAAATATGGGTGTGTGATATACTCTACAGGGAATGAAATGTTTCATCAACTTGTGAGAGGTGGAAAGTGGGAATACCTTTGTGGATTGCAGGACGTCATCCCCTATATCATCTGTGATAGGGCCTAGGGCCTCATCTTCCCACCTCTGACTGAGTGTCAGAAATAGAAAAAAAAAGGAAAAAACTTGCATAACAGTTGAGTTTATGCTTATGGGATAAAACCCCAAGTACTTTTAGCTTCAACCATATAATCAAACAGTGAGGTAGGAGGCAAAGACATAGGATGGGTTTTGTTCTGTAAATGAAGCACATGTCGAATCTGTAGGTATTAACACCATTTCTGGTCCAGTTGGAGATCCAAATGAAATTGTTGGAAATATTTCAAGGTATTGGACACTTTCAAATATTTTTGTTGTTTTAACTAGGTATTATAAGCTATATTCCTTGTGCTGTTTGTTTTCCTTACTTTGTAATGATATTTTTAAAAAATGGAGCCTGGCATCATGGGTTTAAACAACCCATACAAAATACATACCAACAAATTCCATTTATATTAAACCTATCCAGGGGAAAAAAATACACTATATATAACAAAAGCCCAGCAACCAAGGGTTATGTAGAGCAATAGATCCACAAACACCCCGGACAAAGAAGACCACTGACTCCATATGACAGGAGGGTGGAGGGGATTATAAACTAACTAATTAGGTGAGCTTGGTGTGACTTATTACAGCAAGAACAATGCTGAGAAGGCAATGCATGGTACACTTGAAAAGGAGACAGCAGGGTTTGAATAGTAAATGCAGCTCAAGAGTAGGCTTAGGGCTATAGTCACAGTATCCAAATTAATCTATCCAAGGGTTAATACTGTGGAAAAGGTGGATGGAAGTCCCAGTTCAGGCATCTCCTGGAAGATGGCACCAGATGTAAAGAGGAAAAGCAACTTGGGAGTAGAACAACCACAAGCACAACGTGTTTGTTGTAATATTTATCCAGAAATTCATTGACAGCCCCAGGTGTTTCAAAGAACTAGACATTATCATTAGTAACTACCCGCAGTTTAGCAGAACAAATATTTGGGTAATGAAGATGTAGACATTGCAGATACCTCTTGACTTCTTGAAATTTTTTTTAGGACTTCAGTTAAAATGTTCATGTCAACATCATGACTTTAGCGCCATTAAAGGAGATGTCTTTCAATTCACTAGATCTTCAGAAAATATTTTTTTTGCCCCTGTTATTCAGGAGAGTTATACAAAAAGGTCTCTGGGGGTTTCCTGGAGGTTGGGGGCATGTGGGGACTCAGTGAGCCCTCTCCACTGCAAGCAATGGAGAAAGGTGTTCCTTAGCAAAGGTATCTAGTAAAAAGGTGAAAAATACTCCTGTGCTGGCCAAAAGTGTTAACAAATAATATGTAAGCTGCGTGTGATCGCCTACATGTACAATATCTCACAAAAGTGAGTCATATCGATGTTATGGTGCTCAAAAAGAAAAGAAAACTGTCACTGCTCAGTAATCTCTTTACACTAATTTATAAACAGATAAAGTAGACACTCACAATATCTGGTGCACTCAACCAGTCCAGTAGGGAAACACAGCCAGCAGAGTCAATCTGTTGCTGGGCATCGCTCCGACGCTGTCAATGTTACCCCTGGATGTGATGCCACCCAGCTCTGGGTGTACAGTATCTCACAAAAGTGAGTACAACCTCCACATTTTTGGAAATATTTTATTATATCTTTTCATGTGACAACACTGAAGAAATTATACTTTACTCACAGCCATTAATGTCTAAACCGCTGGCAACAAAAGTGAGTACACCCTAACTGAAAAGGTCCAAATTGGGCCCAATTAGCCATTTTCCCTTCCCGGTGTTATGTGACTCGTTAGTGTTACAAGGTCTCAGGTGTGAATGTTGAGCAGGTGTGTTAAATTTGGTGTTATCGCTCTCACTCTCTCATACTGGTCACTGGAAGTTCAACATGGCACCTCATGGCAAACAACTCTCTGAGGATCTGAAAATAAGAATTGTTGCTCTACATAAAGATGGCCTTGGCTATAAGAAGATTGCCAAAACCCTGAAACTGAGCTGCAACACGGTGTCTAAGACAATACAGTGGTTTAACAGGACAGGGTCCACTCAGAACAGGCCTTGCCGTGGTTGACCAAAGAAGTTGGGTGCACGTGCTCAGCAAGATATCCAGAGGTTGTCTTTGGGAAATAGATGTATGAGAGCTGCCAGCATTGCTGCAGAGGTTGAAGGGGTGGGGGGTCAGCCTATCAGTGCTCAGACCATAGGCCGCACACTGCATCAAATTGGTCTGCATTGCTGTTGTCATCTTCTAACAATGATGCGCAAGAAAGCCCGCACACAGTTTGCTGAAGAAAAGCAGACCAAGGACAAGCGTGTGTGGCACAAACCAGGTGAGGAGTGCATAGACAAGTCTGTCTTGCCTACAGTCAAGCATGGTGGCGGGAGTGTCATGGTCTGGGGCTGCATGAGTGCTGCCAACACTGGGGAACTATGAATGCCAACACGTACTGTGACAAACTGAAGCAGAGCATGATCCCCTCCCTTCATAGACTGGGCCGCAGGGCAGTATTCCAACATAATAATGATCCCAAACATACCTCCAAGACAACCACTGCCTTGCTAAAGAAGCTGAGGGTAAAGGTGATGGACTGGCCAAGCATGTCTCCAGACCTAAACTCCTATTGAGCATCTGTGGGGCATCTTCAAACGGAAGGTGGAGGAGCGCAAGGTCTCTAACATCCACCAGCTCTGTGATGTTGTCATGGAGGAGTGGAGGAGGACTCCATGGGCAACCCGTGAAGCTCAAGTGAACTCCATGCCCAAGAGGGTTAAGGCAGTGCTGGAAAATAATGGTGGCCACACAAAATATTGACACTTTGGGCCCAATTTGGATATTTGCACTTAGGGGTGTACTCACTTTTGTTGCCAGCGGTTTAGACATGAATGGCTGTGTGTTGAGTTATTTTGAGGGGACAGTAAATTTACACTGTTATACAAGCTGTGTACTCACTACTTTACATTGTAGAAAAGTGTTGTCACATGAAAAGATATAATAAAATATTTACAAAAATGTGAGGGGTGTACTCACTTTTGTGAGATACTGTATATATATTAAGTGGCAATTTAATGGTGATTTATTTTATGTTTGTGCATTGGTTGAATAACTTAAATTATTTTTGTGCACTTATATACATTATATAGTCAAAAGTATTGGGACTCCTGCCTTTACACGCACATGAACTTTAATGAAATCCCAGTCTTAGTCCATAGGGTTTAATATTGAGTTGACCCTCCCTTTGCAGCTATAACAGCTTCCACTTTCCTGGGAAGGCTGTCCACAAGGCTTAGGAGTGTGTCTATGGGAATGTTTGATCATTCTTGCAGAAGAGCATTTGTAAGGTCAAGCACTGATGTGGATGAGAAGTCCTGGCTTGCAGTCTCCGCTATAACTCATCCCAAAGGAGTTATATCGGGTTGAGGTCAGGACTCTGTGCAGGCTAGTCAAGTTCCTCCACCCCAAATTTGCTTATCCATGTTTTTATGGACCTTGCTTTGTGCACTGGTCCAAATCATTTGGTGGAGGGAAAGTTATGGTGTGGGGTTGTTTTTCAGGGGTTGGGCTTGGCCCCTTAGTTCCTGTGAAGGGAACTCTTAAGGCGTCAGCATACCAAGACATTTTTGACAATTTCATGCTCCCAACTTTGTGGGAGCAGTTTGGGGATGGCACCTTCCCATTCCAACATGACTGTACACTAGTACATTTTTTTTAAGTGCCGTTATTAGTAAGTTTGGGTTAGTGTAAGAGCAGTGCAAAACCCTATCACAACGGTGCATATATAAATGTATCTTGTAGTGCTCAGCAAATCAGCAGGATTTGTACCTTCAACACACTTAAGGAGGCCAACTCCTTAAGGAGGCCAACTAGTCTAATTTTAGTTTACCTCAGATTTTTGTATAGCGTAAGGCTACCTTCACTTCTGGTTTAGGGGGATAGACAATATCTTCCACGTCACTCCAGGGACAAAGTGTGCAAATGCACCCTTTGTAAATCATGTCTGAGTAGGGACAGGTCTTCCCTGATACCCTGAATCTGGCCCATAAAACTGTTCATGGAGATGTACATTGTTGTACCATCTCAAAAACATCTTTAAGTGAAAGCTCAGGGGTCCTTCCCTTCTCTCTGGGTGGTTTTGGCAGAGAGGTATTCCTCCACCGGAGTGCGGCTGCCATCATGTTGTGCTCCATGTTCAGGGGGCCCTCACCATGTTTTCTTTTCATCATACCACAGGAATATATGAAAGCCTCTTTGAGGCTTTAGAGTAGAAATCACAGAATGCTGGAGGGATGAGATAGAACTAATAATTGCAACAACAGGGCCTGTGGCAGGATAATTGCAGGATGCGACACCGGAGCTCTCCCACACACACAATCTATCTATCTCATTCCCTTCACTCTCTCTCCTTCTCCCTCATTCTCTTCCTCCCTCTCTTTCTGTCTGTCGTTCTATCTAGATTTCTATGCTGAGTTTTGACTTATTGTTTCTCTGAAATATCTAATGTATCTAAGACTGTTTATTGGCTGTCCGTCTATTTTCTGTTTCTATATAATTATATGACACCCATGGTAAAGCTAACATGCAATTGTAACTCATTTACCCTCATTGCAGAGTAATTAGGTATGTTATAAGACTTTTTACACCAGCGTTACACCAGCATTACATTACCATTAAGGGCCTTGGGAAGGATTTGGCAGTATTCTGTATGTTGTGCTGAGGATGTCCAGGTTTTATATTTGTAATTTCCAGCTTTTGTTTAGTATACTAACACTGTTTTAACATGCACTTATTTCTAACAACATCTCAAAAATATATTTTTCATAGCAAGAGGCAATAAGATTATTTTCTATATTACGGTTGTTAAGGGACTTCCAAAACAATAAAAGAGACTTGTCAGACAAGGATAAAGCCAATAAATGCATAAAATCATAACCATAATTAGTTCCTTTCCATATGCTGCCTTTTTTCATGATTTCCACTGCCTTTATCAACTTTGCTTTACCAAAGTGTTTATTTTAACTAAAGATAGAAGTTTTCTGGATACTGACTGCACCACCTTTAATTAAATGTAATGCTTTTCAATATAAAGTGATTGCTACAAAAAAGAAAGATAAATGTAAAAAAAAGTCTGCAAAAAAAAAAAGCTTTATTATTACCTATATAAAGGATCTTGAATCCTTGGATCTTTGTTGCCTTCAAGGGCTCTGACGACTGAAGTAATGTTCAGCATCAGACATACTTCTGGATGTGTCAAATGTCTGGAATCGACTCAAAAGGCGGGATCCTATTTGCAGACACCTATTTCACTGCCAGGCCCATTAATGATTTGGGTGCTGGCAGATTGACAGACATTGCGGGACAAGGCATCTGACACACCCAAAAGTGGCAAAACATTTTCATTTTTTCATTAAAAAACAAGACCAGATGAATATAACCAACTACTTCTAGGTAAAAATACTTATTTTTAGCACATAATGTTACTGTAGTAAGACTGAACTTTAAAGTGTCACTGTCACTTTGACCTGGAGTATCAATGACATCACTCCTGTAACAGCAGTGACAGTGTTTAAGTCTAGAGATTGATTGTTAGACCCAACCATGCTTACCTGGAAGAGTAATTTTCATCTTCATACTTAGAAACACCTTTTTTTCTTTTTTAAAGCAAATATGATATACTGGTGCACATAAGGCATTTTCTTGCATTTCTGCTGAGTTGTTCTACTACTATGCTTTGCATAGCTTAGGGTAATAAGTCTAGAGGCAGGAATGGGCAGTGTCCCTCCTCAGTTAATATTGCCACATACTGTATGTATTTTCAAAAAAGCACTGTAAACAGATAAGCAGGTACTGCTGAGTTTTCTTATATAAAAGCTAATTATGCACTTCAAACATGGTGCAAGATTGGTAATTAAAATGTTTATATGAAAGGTTAAAGTGGAAGTAAACCCTAGAATTATTCTATGAAAATTGAGACATTTTTCAGATGGGCAATGGCACCCATACTGTGTGCAGGAGGTGTTTGACACACAGCTGTGTCTGTGCAGCCACTGAATCTGCATCCTCTTCTATAGGTTGCCCACACACAGCTGGGGGCAGACGCAGATGCCACAGAAAGTGCCTCCTGCACACATGAAGGTGCCAGCACCTGTCTGAACAAGGCCTAAACTAACATAAATATACATGTAATTTAAAATAAAATACTTTCTGCTAAAACACAAAAACCTACCGCTAAACACAAAGAATTCCTACCACCTATGGTAATAATGCAAACAATTTTATAAATAATATAACATTCACACTGTAAATACAAACACTTAGGTTTGTGCAATAAACAAAATTGCAACCAAAAATATATTATAACCCTTATTCCCTGTGACAATGTGACAAAGATTCAGTCCAGTATTACATTTATAAATAAAAGACATTCTTATAGAGAATTCCTTTGCTAAAGTGATTCATTTATTGAGTCATCCCTTTCATAACATTCAACACTTCTGTGCCAAGAAGTGCTTGAAACACAGCTCACTTATTAGATAAATTTAGATTTATATGACCCATTACTTCTAAGTGGGCCTACATGCACTCTCCATTTAGAAAACTCTTCAATCTTTGCTCCAATCCACACCAGTTAGAACATCTATCCTCAGGACTTCATGGCCTCTTATTTCTGGACAGATCTAGGAAGGCTCCACTAATTTCCACCTAGTCTGTCCATCCTCAATACCTCTAAATACAGTAGATTTGCACATTTTTGGTCTAACAATGGTTCTTTGGCCTAATAATAATATGCCCGGAGAACATATTGGTTTTATGTTTTTATGTAGTTCGTTGAATTAAGGTTTTTGTAAGCAAACATACAAGCATGCTTTTGTGTGGAGTAAATCTTCACCTAAAGTATCTCCAAAGATCTTTGTGTAAAATTAAAGTATTGCCACTACATGTGACATACAGTATGTTCAAACAAGGGCTCAAAGATTCAACAGAAGCAGCTCCTTTCTAACAGCCAAAGCCTTTTTTTCAAAAAAACAGAGCAAACAACTTGGTAAAATTAAAGCAGTACTCCAGCCAAATTTTTTTTCCATGTCCTTGTTGCTGATCTCCTACCTTCACCAAGTTTGCCATCCATGTTCTTCTGAGTTCTGTAGTTCCTCTGTAATAGGCTGCTGAACTTGCTGAAAAACTGTTATTGCCTGCTGACATCCTGTTTGTAAAACCTCTGGCTTCTATCCCTCTCCTAAGCTCAGCCAGCAGTCTGGCACACCCCCTTGTAGTCCTCTGAAAGCTGAGCAGGGAGGAAGAAGACATGTTGTAGGCGGAAGGGGTCTCACAGCCCCTTGTCTGTGCTGTCCATGGAGGAGGTTTCCTCCTTCTCCTCTCTCCTCCCTCCTTCTCCTCCCTGCCAGCAATCTGCCCCTCCACTCCATCCCCCCGCCCGCTGTGTCAGGTATAGTATATAGCCACACTGCTGGTGGTCCCTGACATTTGGCTCTGGTGGTCCCTGACATACAGCACTGGTGGACACAGACACGTTGCACTGGTTTGCATTTATAAGGCTGTAACCTATCATACCATGTGTTATGTATGGCTTGCTGGCTGCAGAATGAGGGGTGTGAGTTATGTGGAAGTGGGCGAATTCACATTTACATGTACAAGCCTCGTTTACCTCCCACATTCACTCCCATCCCAAGGGTTCATGGGAAATGTAGGCTGATTACAGTTAGAGAGAGAGAGAAGAGGATATGATGCAATCACTCCTCTAACATCTCCTACCTGCCAGAAAAGATGCTGCATTTTTTGAATCACCGAACTGACTTCCTGAAAATTAAATCAGTCATATCTCTTAAACGGTAAGAAATTTCACAAATGTAATAACTGTTTATTTTTTTAAATATACGTTTTTATTGATTTTCAAAAAACAGACAACAAAGAAAAATGAATACTTTCAGCAACTAAAGAAACTATCTACATAAAAAACAAAACACACAAAAAAAATAGAATAAAATAAAAACCCTGCATACGTACATACATACATTGGTCATACCTGGTTTCTATGCCAGTTTAATTTTAAAGAAAGGTGTTATCCCATGTTACATATGCACACCTAGAGTTTTCACATAATCATGAGTCCTTGCCCAATAACTAATGGAGAGATAGTCAAGAGTCATATTCCTCTAGGAGGCTATTGAGGCTGTAGAGGGGTCCGTGAGCCATTTGGACCAAACCTTTTCATATTTGAGGAGATAACCCCTATTTATATATGTTTCTTTGTATAATGGTAAGCTATTATTAATGAGTTGTTTCCACAAAGTCAGCGACGGGGGGGTGGTTTTCTTCCAGCTGAGAGCTATTGCTTTACGAGCATAGAACAAAAGCAGGCCCACCAACGTATGGCCTGCTGTCGTAGGAATAAATTGCTCTATCAGACCTAGAATACATATTGGCATTAATCGTTGCAGTGGGATATATGTTATTTCGAATATGAAAGCTAGTATTTCTTCCCAATACCTTACAATAGCTGGACAAGTCCAGAATATATGGGTAAAGTCTCCAGGAATCTCCCCACATCGCCAACAACCAGGATCATAGTCTGAATTAATTTTATTTAATATATGGGGAGTGTAATTTGCATTGTGGACTATCTTAAACTGAATAAGTCCGTCTCTCAAGGAGACGAGAGAGTTGAAGGGAGAGTCCCATATATTATCCCAATCATCCTCATTAAGTTCAGGGATATCCTTAGACCATTTTGATCTTAATTTCTCTAAATCAGGGAGAGAGGCAGTTGTTAAGTGAAAATACAATTTAGATGCGGCATTCTTTGTACAATCCAACCTAAGAAGCTTCTCTAAGGCAAATTGAACTAGTTGTAGAGGAGAGCCAGAGAATTGACAGCTGAAGGCATGGGAGAGTTGAAGGAAACAAAAAGAATACGACTGAGGAATATTGAAGTCGGAGATTAGTTGGGAAAAAGCAATCAAAGATTTATCCAAAATGATCTGTGTCACTGTTTTTATCTTAAAATTAGTCCAAGTATAGGGGTCAGGTAGTGAATAGAAATGCTCCAGAGTGGGATTTAACCAAAGGGGAGCATTAGGTGATATTGCCTGTAGGGGATATCGTTCAATTTTGAGGCCCTCTCCCCATACACGTAGCGTGGTAAGCATAGATGGTGTCAATGAATATGGAGCACGAGAGCCCCGAAAGATCAAAAAATTCAGCGCCTCTAGGGATCCCAGCACTGCTGCTTCGACCTGAGTAGCGGAATTTGAGGTATCTGGGTTAAGTCACCAGGCCGTAGTTACTAGCTGAGAAGCCAAGTAATATGTATAGAAATATGGACATGCCAGGCCACCTTGGGAGGTCGGGCGTACCAATGTCGCCCAGCTATACCTAGGGGGCTTTGATCTCCATATGAATGCTGAGAGAATATGATGTAGCCGTGCAAAGAAAGATTTAGGGATCCACTGGGGAGAGTGTCGAAATAAATATGTAAATTTAGGTAATACATTTATTTTTATTAAATTTATTTGTCTTAACAATGAAAGGGGTAATGACTCCCATGCCTTCAGCCGTTGTTGAATCTCCTGGATCACAAGTGTTAAATTTAGGGATATATAGTCTGAAACCTGCCTGGAAACCACCACACCTAGATATTTAAAATGCTCCACCCATCTTAGGGGGGTATCCATATCGGCAGTGGCACGAGCCGCAGAGTCGATAGGAAATAGAAGTGACTTTTCCCAGTTTACTTTAAGGCCTGTGACTGTGGAGAAAAAATTGGGGACCTGTAGGGCCCCCTTAAGTGATGGTCCTGCATCATTAATAAAGAGGAGTAGATCGTCCGCATACAGGGCGACCCTTTCCTCCAGCCAGCCAACACGCAATCCTTTGACATGAAGGGAAGTACGAGAGCCTCCGCCAGTGGTTCCATCGATATGGTGAACAGGGCTGGAGAGAGGAGACAGCCCTTTCGAGTACCCCTTGACAGAGAAAAAGAATGTGATAAGCTACCTCCCAACTTGATAGCTGAGGTGGGGTTTTGGTAAATTATCTGTATCCATTTAATAAAGATCAAGGGGAACCCCATCTTTCTAAGGACCTCCCAAAGAAAAGGCCATTCGATAGTATCGAAGGCCTTTTCAATATCTAAGGGGGCCACCACCCTAGTACCTTCATCCAAATGCTTTGCATGTATATTGGTGAACAAACCTCTCAAATTTACATTGGTTGATCTGTTGGCCATGAAGCCAGTTTGACCAATATCTACAACAGATGGTAATAGTGGCTGTAGTCTGATGGTAAGTAATTTAGTCAGAATTTTAAAATCTGTATTAAGTAGGGCAATTGGCCTATAGGAAGCACACAATGTAGGATCTTTTAGATCCTTATGAATTAGTATAAAGTGGGCATGGCTCATAGAAGTTGGAAGGGCTGCATCTGTCAGGCATTGAGAATAGAGTTGTGCTAGCTTGGGAGCTAATATATTCCCATGTGTCTTATAAAACTCTTTGAGGAGGCCATCCGGACCCGGAGACTTCCCCCGCAGAAATGATTAGATTGCCCTCAGTACCTCCTCTGGGGTTATTGGCCCCACCAGAGACTCTCTTTCTTTATCTGAAAGCCAGCCAAATGCCAATGGGTCTAGCCAGGATGCCAAATCCTTGGGCTGAAAGTCAGAAGGCAACACAGAGGTATAAAGAGAACTATAATATTGGCAAAAGACCTCTAGTATATCTGGTAATAAGGAAACTGATGCACCTGAGGCAGACACCACATTAGGAATCACTGTTGGAGGATAATCCGGCTGTGCCAACATCGCTAGAAGACGACCATTACAGTCCCCCTGTTCAAAGAACATTTGTTTATTCTGATGTAGATCTAATCTGGTGACCTCTGTGAGATGGAGATCTAGCTTACGTTTTGCAGCATTCTGGAAGTCAAAATGGGTATTAGTAGGGTCAGTAATATAAATATCAGACTGACGTTGCACATCTTGCTATAGCGCTGTTGCAACGGCTGCCTGTTCCCTGCGAATCCCAGCAATAGAAGAGATATATTGTCCCCTGGAATAGGGGACAATATCATTGCAACAGAGGAGGATCCCTCATTAAACTCCCAATATTCCGCCAATCGTGGTGAAATATTGGTCGTCAGGTCTACATGAGAAAGCCAGTGGATCCCCAAGCGCCTTAGAGCTGCAGCTCTATAGGATGGGGCATGAATCTTAAGAAGTAATGGCGAGTGATCTGAGAGTCCGCTGGGTAGATATGATGCATCTAGTACATCAGACAACATAGTCGGATTAGCAAAGGCGAGGTTGATATGAGAGGAGGTTTTGTATGTGGCAGAAAAACAAGAATAGGCTCTAGTCGCAGGATGTTTCCACCTCCAGACCTCGGTTACGCCCATTACTTGAGCCCAAGTAAGTAGATCTGTAGAGAATTTTTTCGGGGAAACAGGTCTGTCCAGGTCAAGGGCCATAATGGCATTGTAATCACCCATCATCAACAGCTTTGCCGGATAATACGAGATTACTTTCTCCAAGATTGAGTATAGGGTGGACGAAGAAAAAGGAGGGGGAATATACACCCCTACTATTATATATCGCGTACCCCACACCGTAAATACTATTATTACATATTTGCCTTGAGGATCAGTATGGACCTGTTCCATTATACATGGAAAAGATTTACCGTATATACTCGAGTATAAGTCGTTCCGAGTATAAGTCGAGGCCCTAATTTACCACAAAAAAATGGGAAAAACTTATTGACCCGAGTATAAGACGAGGGTGAGAAATGCACAGCTACTGTAAGTGGAAAAGAGGGTCAACAATGCCCATTTGCAGCATCACTGTGCCCATTTGCAGCCATAGGTCCATTGAACTTCAAACTCGGTAGTTAAGGGTTCCTAGATGCCCCCTAGCTGCAGCCAAAATTTGGGGTCTCTGAACCCAAAGGGTCCCGAAATGACATTGCTGCAGATGGACACAGTTGACCGAATTTGGGGCCCCATATCTCGGGGCCACTTAGTGCTAAGAACCCCAAATTTGGTGTGCAAACCCAGTGGAACTAGCACCATAAATTTACCAAAGCTGGGGTTTCTAGCACCAAGTGGCCCTGAGATACAGGGCCCCAAAAATCAGTTTAGAAAATGTCAAGCACTTCTGCAGCAGAGAATGACATTTTCTGAACCGGATTTGGGGCCCCGTATCTCGGGCCACTTGGTGCTAGGAACCCCAGCTTTAGATATATTATGGTACCAGTTCCACTGAGTTTGCACACAAAATTTGGGGTTTCTAGCACCAAGTGGCCCTGAGATATGGGGCCCCAAAATCGGTTCAGAAAATGTCAAGCCCTTTTCTGCAGCAGAGAATGACATTTTCTGAACCGGTTTTGGGGCCCCGTATCTCGGGGCTACTT
Organism: Lithobates clamitans; assembly: GCA_037952925.1. Taxonomy (NCBI): domain Eukaryota; kingdom Metazoa; phylum Chordata; class Amphibia; order Anura; family Ranidae; genus Lithobates; species Lithobates clamitans. The sequence continues at coordinate 9,124,076 of JBBGZY010000304.1, forward strand.
AGTGCTAGGAACTTCAGCTTTGGATATGTTGTGGTACCAGTTCTACTGGGTTTGCACACCAAAGTCGGTTCGGAAAATGAAATTTTTTGCTGCAGAAAAGTGCTTGACTCAAGTATAAGTCGAGGGGGGCACTTTCAGCACAAAAAAATGTGCTGAAAAATTCGACTTATACTCGAGTATATACGGTACTGATTAATATTGGTACTCCTCTTGCATATGTAGAATAAGAAGAATGAAAGGCTTGCTGAATCCATGGCTTTTTTAGTGCCAAACACTTGCTGCCCTTGAGATGCGTCTCCTGTAAAAGCACCATATGTGGAGAATGTAATTTAAGGTATCTAAAAAGTATCGCCCTCTTAAATTTAGAATTAAGTCCCCAAACATTCCAGGATAATATCCTGAAAACGGAGACATCACGTGTCATCATTATACATCAAATTATAAATGATAGAAGGAGAAGTAAAAAACAAATTTAATCTAGGTGTACACCTTAATGTACATCTCAGGAGCAGCACCAATCCAGGGAGTCTATCCCTAGTAATAGCATAACCAATGCATAACCAATCATTCCAAACAAAAACATATACACATACAACACCAATAAACAATACCCAAGATGACAGAAGGGTATCTATCCTGCCCTCATCTGGTGGCGTCTTCCTAAATTTGGTAGCCAGATAAGGCTTTTACCCAAAAAAACACAAAACAAAAAAAGAAACCCTAAAAGATTTAGTTAGCAACAGTTTGTTAGTAACAACTTGGTGCTGTAGCACAGCACCTAGATAGGGGAAATCTGGTTCAGAAATCAGGGGGAGGGGGGGGGATAAATAAATAAAACAGGAAAAAATTTAAAAAACAGCTCCAAGCATCAATTGATGCAGCTTCCCCAATACCAATGGGATAAAAAAGGTAGTTGCCGTGGCCAACACTAAAAAAGGGTCTAGGAAGGGAGGAGGGGGAAAGAGGGAAAGAGGGAAAGGAGGGAGGGGAGGGGAATTTTTTATTACCTATTGCCATTGATTTCAGCTAGTCCCCCAAAGAAAGAGAAGGGGGAAGGGGGGACTTCTACACTGAGACTGACACAAGCCGACTTAGAATGCAAAATAATATAATATAGTAATAATAGAAATTGATACAATTGATACAAATTTAATACAAGGGAAAGAAAAAAAAAACAGCAGCATTACCCAAAAAAGAAAAAAGAGGAAATTTTAAGAATGGAATATATGTGAAACATGTATATCCTTATATATGTATATATATATATATATATATATATATATATATACACATATATACGCATACTCACCCACCTCCACCCCAACACATGTATACATAAATACACTGCCTATTGTGAAAAAAAAAGGAAAAGGGGGGAGGGGTATGATAGGCAAACATTTAGCATCTAATTAATAATTATTTAGTATGTAGCAAAAAGAGAAAAAAGGAGAAAACCAAAAAAGGGGTTGTACAGTCATCAACGGGTGTCCAACCAGGCTAAAACAGCTTCTGGTTTATAAAAAAAAGTGTGTTGTCACCATCAATAACTCTCATCTTACTTGGATATAGAAGACTAAATTTTAAGCCTTTGTCTTTCAGCCTCCTGCGAGCCTCTGTAAAGGATTTACGCCTTAGTTGTACTTCCTGGGAATAATCAGGAAAAAAAAAAGTTTTTTATCCTCATACATAGTGTCAGGTTTAGACCGAGCTGCAGCCAGGATGCAGTCCCGGTCCCTATAATTAAGGAACCGGAGCAAAAAAGGGCGCGGTGATGCTCCCGGTCCAGGGGGGGCCGGTGGAACCCTATGAGCCTGCTCGATGACAAAGGTAGGTGGCAGGTCGGTCAGGCCAAACAGATCTATGAGCAATTTCTCTGTAAATGCAGTGGAGCATGAGCCTTCTGCTCGCTCAGGAAGGCCTATAATTCGGATATTATTCCTCCCTAAATAATTTTCGGTATCTATAGTCCGATTTTGTAAAGCACATACCTGTAGTTGTAAAGCCTTAAGGTCCCTAGAGTCCGACCTGACCTGATCCTCCACACCTGAGATCCGGTCTTCCACCTCAGTGATCCGCGTCCGAGATTTGTCTGTTGCTACAAAATCAATCTTTGATGTTCATGCTGTTTTACACTCAGCAGTTGCTGTTTAGTGTTTTGTGAGGGGGGTGTACTAATGGGGGATTTTTCGAAAATCCTGGAGTTCTTCTTTAAGTAAGAGTTGATGCATGTGTAAAATAAATTGTAGCTCTAAAAACACATATATTAGTAGTAAATGTAAAGTTCAAAGTGCGGGGGCGTGTCCGACTTCCGGTATGTGAGGAAGCTTTTCTCCAGAGCTCCAACCGTGTTAACATCCTGACGAATCCTGACGACCTATAGGTTGTACTATTTCACCCCAAAACAACCGGAAAGGATAGCGGAACACCTCAGGCACCCAGAGATGGTGAAATACGGGCCGAGTGTGGAATCTACGCCCGCAGAGAAGCTGGCGAAATATGCACATGAGGATTCCCAAGATGGCGCCCGTCTGGGGAGAGCGTGGCCTAGTACAGCAGCTCAGCCAGATCGTGAGTGGACCGAGGGGGATAGAGACTGGCTGGATCCGACCGACCCGCTGGCTCGTCCCCTGCCCTCTCCAGGATCGGAATCTGAGGAGAGCGGCTCCGGTACTCAGGGCGGTGAGCCGACGCTGTTACAAATCATGGATACCATTAAGAGCTGCCATGCAGCCTTATCCTCACAAATTGAAACTATCAGAGTGGACTTTGCACTGCTCAAAGATGATGTGCAGAAGGTAAGGCAAAGGGTCACTCAAACGGAACACAGGATCAGTGCAGTGGAGGACGATCTTAACCCCCTATTGCTACAAGTCAGAGACCTGTCGGCAGACAACAAATCCCAGGAAGCCAAACTGGGAGACATAGAAGACAGGCTAAGAAGGAACAACCTTCGGTTCTTGGGATTCCCGGAAGGCACAGAAGGGAAAAACCCGGAGGAATTCCTGCTGTCATGGCTTAAACAGGTATTTGGGGCAGAAAATTTCTCTCATTTGTTCGCTATAGAACGTGCGCACAGGATCCCACTGAGAGCTCCAGTCCCTGGGAGGTATCCTAGACCTATGCTGGTGCGCTTTTTGTACTTCAGGGACAAGGAGACCATTTTAAGAAAGGCCCGCAATCTACCTGAGCTAATGCATAACAACAACAGAATCTCCATTTTCCCAGATTTTTCTGCAGCCAACCAGAAACAAAGGGCAGCATTTCAAAGTGTGAAACAGCACCTGCGGGACCGCAGCTTACCATACAGCATGCTTTACCCAGCTAAACTCTGTGTGGTTCACAAGGGCCAGACACAATTCTTTATATCACCTAAGGAGGCGAATAGATGGCTGGAATCCCTGGGACAGGGGTGAAGATGTGATGACCTTGTCAGCTAGAACTATCAGCAACAGACACCTGGGAGGTATCTTTGGGAGAAGCGATAGACATAATCCTGTTGTTCTACAATCTGTTTAGTATCACTGACAACTTTTAAACTTGATGGATGCCGGTTTACAAGATCCTGAAAATATTCAACCAGACAGGAACATTAATATGTATTCTACAAGCAACGTGGTTTCAGGGACAAACTCTGTAAACTTACACATACCTATTCCTAAAGCTTCCTGACCGGCTGGTACAGGAAGAATATCCCCCCTTTAGGAAGCGTTTTTCTTGGATTTAATGTTTGGGGTAAAAGTCTGTGGGAAGTTAGGGGCTACAGGCAGGGTGGGGGGACAGGGAGTTCAGATCAATCACGTTGATCGCAAAGTTGTTTTTTGTTCTTTTTTTTTCTTTTTGGTTTTGGCGTTTTTTCATGCAACTAAAGGGCACCTTACATGTCTACTGCTGCTTAAGCAATGGGAAGAATGGTTTCAGATCAATCACATTGATCGCAAAATTGGGTTTTGCTCTTTTTTTTTATTTTTTTTATTTTTGGTTTTGGCGTTAGTTCATGTTAATGTAGGGTACCTTACATATTTACTGCTGCTTAAGCAATGGAAAGAGGGGTTTCAGGAAAAAAGTCTATATCTGCATTCACGATTATGGTGTCAATTAATTACACTAATAGATAAGAAGTATATACTCACATGCTACTCTAGGGGGAAAGAATTAAAGGATAAGTGTGTTAAGTACTTCAGTGGGGATGGACCTGATGGGTCAATATCGCTCCACAAAACAAAAGCTGTTATTATTCTACTTTGTTTTTACCATGATGCAGTCCCTTAATATCCTCTCGTGGAATGTGAGGGGTCTCAATTCTAAAATTAAGAGAGCCCTAGTATTTAAATATATCCTAAAGCGAAGGCCGCATATTATATTCCTCCAGGAATCACATTTAGTGGGGTCCAAAATGCTAGCCCTTCATAGGGCTTTTGTAGGTAGAGCATTTCACTCCACATACTCCAGTTACGCCAGAGGGGTATCTGTGCTATTGGCTAAGTCCCTTCTCTATACCGTTATAATGGTTAAATCAGATCCTATGGGTAGATATGTGGCCCTCGCTATAATTATTAATAACCAACCATATACCTTGGTGGCAGTATGTATACCACCCCCATTTACAATTAAGGCATGGGAAGGGATGATGGCTGAGGTATTACAAATGGCGGAAGGTCCAATAATTCTGGCTGGGGATCTAAATCCTGTGTTATCCACGGAAAAGGATAGGTTTAAGATGGCTGCGGTAGGAGGATCACCACTAGAGGCCTGTGTGAAACCTTATGACTTGGAAGAGGCATGGAGGTGGAAACACCCTGATGATAAAGAGTACTCCTGTTTCTCCCCCACCTTTAATACACTTTCAAGGATAGATTTGTGCTTTGTGTCCAGGGACCTGTTACCAAGGGTGTTGGATGTTCAATATCTGACGAGGGCCATCTCGGATCACTCTCCCATGCTTCTCTCCATAGATATGGAGAAACCAAGGGGGTATGTGGTGTGGAGGTTAACTCCCTTGTGGCTTGAGGAGGAGTGCTTCGAGGGGTCCGCTGCAACATCCATTAATCATTTTTGGTTAGAAAACAAGAAAGAGGTCCCGATTGGGGTCACATGGGATGCATTCAAAGCCACACTCCGGGGATCCATCTCAGGATTAGTTAAACAGCTGCAGTCAGATAAAGGATGGAAGGTTAGAGAGGCGGAACAAGTGGCCACTGAGTCTGAAGTAGAATACATTAAAAACCCCAACTTAGAAACCCATAGGATATGGAGGGAGAATATCAGAAAACTAGATTTGGTGCTGATAGAAAAAACTCAAAAAAAATTACTGTACCAAACACAAAGAATTTTTGAATTTGGAGATAAAAACAGCAGACTAATGGCGTATCTGGCGCACTCTCAGCAAGCTCCAACTTCTATCCCAAGAATATGTGACACGAATGGTAAAATCTGTACATCACATGATGATGTCGCAAATGCATTTTTGTCATTTTATAAAGATCTTTATGCGTCAAGGGTAGACTATGGGTTGGAGGAGGTACGGACGTATCTCGCCCCGATATCCCTGACAGAACTTACAGAGGAGGTAGTAGAGGAACTGGATGGTCAGATTACAATAGAAGAAGTGCTGTCAGCTATAAAGTCCCTGAAACCTAACAAAACCCCTGGACTGGACGGTTTCCCAGTCGAGTGGTATGGAGTGTATGCGGAAACTTTGGCCCCTAGGCTAGTTGAGATGTATGAAGATGCTTTTGACAAAGGTATTCTACCAAAATCTATGAGAGAAGCACTGATAGTGCTGATTCCCAAGCCACACAAGGACCATGATTTATGCAAATCATATAGGCCTATATCCCTTATTAATGTTGACGCAAAAATTCTAGCTAAAATCCTAGCGAAACGACTGAATAAGGTGATAGCATCTATTATTCATCCTGATCAGACAGGATTCATTCCTGAAAGATCGACTGCCATAAATTTGAGACGCCTATATACCATACTACAATCAAAAGGCCCTACTCCTGACACTTGGGTGTGGTGTCACTCTACACCCATAAGGCGTTCGATTCAATAGAATGGCCATACCTCATAGCGGTCCTTGAGCGGCTGGGTTTCGGCCCAAGATTTGTAAAATGGGTCAGACTCCTATATGCGGAACCTCGGGCTAGATTACGTGTCAATAACTCTATTACGGGGCTTTTTAACATAGCTAGGGGCACACGGCAGGGGTGCCCTTTGTCGCCCCTGCTGTTTGCCCTGGCAATAGAACCGTTGGCAGCACTGCTGAGGGCAGATGAACGGATTAAGGGATGTAAGATTAACGATTGGGAGGAAAAAACATCATTATACGCAGATGATATGCTTTTATACTTAGAGGAGGTTGAGGAGTCACTACCCATAACATTAGACAGAATATCTGACTTTGGGAGATATTCCGGGTTCAAAGTAAACTGGAGTAAATCCGTAATACTCCCGTTTGACTCTGCATGTGTTCCGACGCTCCCTCAGGGGATATCATTATCCGTGGTCTCCAGGTTTCGTTACCTGGAAGTTGAGATACAGTTACCGATAAAATTGTATGTGTCAATTAACTTAGTACCGGTGTGGAAGCGACTGAAGGAGAGTGCACAGACCTGGGCTAAATTACCTCTAAGCCTTTTAGGGCGAATCAATATATTTAAAATGATTTACCTACCCAGGTTTTTGTACCTACTTTGGCATGCACCGGTATATATTCCTAAGAAATGGTTTATAGAAATAAATAAGACACTTGTCACTTTTCTGTGGGGACCTAAACCTGCCAGAATATCTATGGAGACACTTCACTTACCCATAAGGTCAGGTGGGCTGGCTTTACCAAACCTAAGATACTATTATCTAGCTGCCCAACTAACACATGTACACTGGTGGGGCTTCCCACAGATGAACATAGCATCAGTGGCCACTCAAGCGGCCCAGGTTCATTCGTATGAAGCACTGATCAATGTCCTTTTTAGAAATGGGCCATACCCAAACAGGGGCTCTAATATTTTGAAACTCTCATATAAAATATTTCATATATGTAATTAGTTAATAGGGGGATCTAGCTTAGCAGAGTCTCCTAATTCGCCGCTGTGGCATAACCCGCAGCTCTCAGAAATAGCCAAGGTTCCGGATGGAGCACGTTGGGCCGTTTACGAGATAAAATATGCACATCAACTGTTTAGGAATGGAATCTTCAGATCCTTTATAGATCTGAAGACTGAATACAACATACCTAACACTTTTTTTTTTAGATATCTACAGTTGAGACATGCCGTTAGGGCTCAATATGGCGGGGTTGAGGTAAATCTCTCCCCATCAGCAATGGAAAAACTTATTGCTGAAGCCGATCACTCAAAATTGATCTCCAGATATTACTCAATCCTGCTGCCATCTTCTTCTTCTGGGTTGGACAGGGTGGCTACACAGTGGAAAACAGACATACCATCTCTTACAGAGGAAACATGGCGGGAGGTACTGGACACTACGGTGTCATCAATGATCTCAGCTAAAGACAAAATGCTTCAATTTAATTATTTACATAGGATGTATTACACCCCAAAAAGACTGCACAGAATGGGAGGGAGGGATTCCCCGGAATGTCCCCGCTGCAAAGCGGAGGTGGGAGATTTCTTCCATATGGTGTGGCAATGCCCCTAGGTAATGGCATACTGGGGGGAAGTCCTCACATATGTGGAGGAAAAACTTGAACTCCCTCATATATCTTCTCCAGCCAGGTGTCTTCTTGGTGACCTGGAGGAGGAGGATCTGTCCGCATCACAGAAGACCCTTCTGCGTATATTATTTTGCTATGCCAAGAAGGCTTTAGCCCTCAGGTGGAGGGAGCAGAACCCCCCTTCTCTTGGGGACTGGGTGAAATTGGTCAACAATGCCCTACCAATGTATAAACTCACTTACCAAGCTAGAGGAAGTAATAAAAAGTTCAATAAAATTTGGGGGAAATGGATCACAAATATATCAGGAGAGATTAAAGTATAGAAGCTACCTGATTATTAAAAATGAGCATGTAAAGGTATGATAGCTATATGGTGTGAAACAAACTTATGCTTAAGAGATAATCATAGCGCATACAAAGCTGATGAAAATGTAAGGGACAAACTAAGGACACAGTAAAATAATACATTGGAACAATGTTTATTTTATTTAATAAAAGTGCATTATTTTCATGCTGACAAATATTAGGTCAAGGTGAATGTTACCAGTTCACCATATACTGTAGTTTAAACTATTGTGTTGTAAAAGAAAATTGTGATATAGCGATGTAAAACTCTGTGAACTTCAATAAAATTTACCCTTTAAAAAAAAAAAAAAAAGTTCAAAGTGCCTATAAGAGTAGTGTCCCAAGAAATAAAAACAAATATGTAATCCAAGGGAACAAAAGTCCACAGTGGAAAAGAATAATCCGTGTGAATAATCTTGTCTGCTTCCCAACCATCAGCTTGTATATCATCAACTTAAGCAAATAGACGAAATACGCTTACCAGAGAAGTTGGATTCTACTGCCATAAGCATAGAATCAATGGAGCTTAGTGCCACCCAGGGCGAAGTAGTGGAGTGTTGGAGGCAAGGGTAGAGCCTCTGCAGGACTGGGACATCCTCTCTTTATCCGCCAAAGCAGAGCCAAAGATAAATTCCAAAAAACTAAGTGGTTCCTCAGTTCCCCAGTATATGTGGAAAAAACAAGGGATGCTCCCACATAGTGTAATTCTGGGTATTTTTATTCATAAAAAAACCACAATGCATATAAAAAAAGTGATCACAGAATTAAATAAAAAGCAGTGTATAGGGTCTGTAAAAAGCCACCCTACGCGTTTCAGTCCAATGACCTTCAACAGGGGCATATGGGGACCCTCATGACACTGCCCAAATTTATAAAATACTATATACCATCTAAAATAATCAAGACCAATAGGCTGTTAGCAGACGAACAACAATGGATATCATTGGACCTAGGGAACATCACCTGTTAGGGTATACCCCACCCCCTGAATATGTCCAATCGATTGAACTTATGGTGTAAAATTTATATCGTTATAGCCAATGTACATGTAAGATTTCTCCATGTCCATATCTTGTACTTATAGCAGCCGAATGGGCATCCTCGTGTGAAAAGCCCGGGTACGCAGCCAAACATGAGCGCGTGACGTCAATGATCAAAGGTGTGCGGATCGTGCAGAGGTTGCCTAGCAACCATGCACGCTATTGCCCAAAAAGCCCGCGAGCCTAAGGGGCGTGTCTGAGCAGCCGTCACATGACGCTGAAGATCCGGAAGCTTGTGGACCGTGCAGGAGGGTTGCCTGGCAACCCTACACGCTGCCGCCCGAAAGCCCGCGAACACACAAAACGTGTCCGCGCGGCCATCACGTGATCTAGAATTGTCCCCCATGTGATGACAGATGTCATCCACACCTGGACAATCGAGATAGATTGCTGGGCAGCGGCATCACAGAGCCAGGAGGGGCTGCGAACCAGAGGGGTGTGTCAGCACGGTCATCACATGACCTAAAAGTTATCCCTCATGTGATGACATACATAGACACTCAAAACTAGTTGCCAGACAACAAAGACGCTATGTCAGGAGGGTTCGCAGTAATGCCAGCGAACCCGCACTGCAGTCACCCCATCTAAAAGGGATCTCTCCTGTAGCCACTGACGTGAATCAATATTATAAAATATGCCAGTAGGCTGGGAAAGATGATGGCGTTATGAAATGGGCACCCTGACCAAATAATCCTAATAATTGGAGATACAAAAAAAGATCATATAAAATAGAAATCAAAACTAAAAATATATAGAATGAAGCCCTATTTGCTAAATATATGAAATAAACTCTCAAGTGATGATGGAGGGAAAAGACAAATATAAATGAGTAAAATAAGGGTACTTAGGGCCGGACCTATACCCAGCCCGACTCACTGACCCCAAATACGTGTTGTGACTCAAGGGTCAAAAGTGGAAAATGTGTGAGGGTATGAAAGTCATGTGATTACTGATAATACACAGATGCACGTGTGGGAAAAAATGTATGATGTATAAAAAATATGTGAAGTGTATAGACGTGTAGAAAAAGGATGACTGTGGTTAAAAAAAAAAATGGGATAAACAAAAATAAATAAATTGAAGTGATATTAGGATAAATTAATAAACGAGTTCAGATCCCATTCCACATTAAGCCCATACGGGAAATAAGATCTGAGCTGGTATATCCAGTACGTCTCAAGCTTGGATACCCCCCCGTAAGCGGGACTCACCTTGCCAATGGGGGACAAACTTGTCAATAACCTGGAACGTACTTCCCGTGGGGTCCTTACTGTGGTGAAGTAAATAGTGTCGGGGTACCGAGTGTTTATCCTTGCCACCTTTTATACCCGCAATGTGTTCATTTACACGTATAGTAAACGTTCTGATAGTCCTGCCCACGTATTGTTTTTTACAATACGTGGGCAATACGTTTTACAATGGGTATAGGTCCGGCCCTAAGTACCCTTATTTTACTCATTTATATTTGTCTTTTCCCTCCATCATCACTTGAGAGTTTATTTCATATATTTAGCAAATAGGGCTTCATTCTATATATTTTTAGTTTTGATTTCTATTTTATATGATTTTTTTGTATCTCCAATTATTAGGATTATTTGGTCAGGATGCCCATTTCATAACGCCATCCATCTTTCCTAGCCTACTGGCGTATTTTATAATATTGATTCACGTCAGTGGCTACAGGAGAGATCCCTTTTAGATGGGGTGACTGCAGTGCGGGTTCGTTTGCATTACTGTGAACCCTCCCGACATAGCGTCTTTGTTGCCTGGCAACTAGTTTTGAGTGTCTATGTCTGTCATCACATGAGGGATAACTTTTAGGTCATGTGATGACCGTGCTGACACACCCCTCTGGTTCGCAGCCCCTCCTGGCCCTGTGACGCCGCTGCCCGGCAATCTATCTCGATTGTCCAGGTGTGGATGACATCAGTCATCACATGGGGGACAATTCGAGATCACGTGATGGCCGCGCGGACACGTTTTGTGTGTTCGCGGGCTTTCGGGCGGCAGCGTGTAGGGTTGCCAGACAACCCTCCTGCATGGTCCACAAGCTTCCGGATCTTCAGCGTCATGTGACGGCTGCTCAGACACGCCCCTTAGGCTCGCGGGCTTTTTGGGCAATAGCGTGCATGGTTGCTAGGCAACCTCTCTGCACAATCCGCACACCTTTGATCATTGACGTCACACGCTCTTGTTTGGCTGCGTTCCCGGGCTTTCCACACGAGGACGCCCATCCGGCAGCTATAAGTACAAGATATGGACATGGAGAAATCTTACATGTACATTGGCTATAACGATATAAATTTCACACCATATATACATATTACATATTTGTTTTTATTTCTTGGGACACTACGCATATATGCACTTTGAACTTTACATTTACTACTAATATATGTGTTTTTAGCGCTACAATTTATTTTACACTTGTTTTCCTTTTTGTCACATGGTTTGTAGCAGCTGTTTTTTGTTTTGGTTTTTTTTGGGTAGCGCATTAATCATCTTTCCCTTCAAGAGTTGATGCATACCTTTAAAAATAGCTTTGTATGAAGCGCTGTCGGACTTCATGGCCATCTGCCTCATGATAGGATTCATGGATTAGTGGAATAGGATTCAATATCATGAAGCAATCTTGCAGAATGGGCTAAGTTTAAAGGACTAAATAATCCAGGAAATGTCAACGCATTGTGGTCTTGCGGACATTGTATTATATACGTATCCCGGATCGCCGTCTGCTCCTTTTGTAGGGCACCCCAGCTGAGATGCTCATCGTGGACGTGTGTCCGTATGTGGCGTAATTCAGCCTGGCCAATGATGTATGCCTCCCATGCTCGGCACACTGTGCATACGCATTAAACACCGGGCAGCCACAGGCAAGGAAATGTACATCCAGGGCCGCCACAGGGATGAGGTGGGGTGATCCTCATCCCTGTGGAGGCCTGGATGTAGATTTCCTCTGCATTGATCTTTAACCCTGTGGTGGCCCTAGATGTATGTTTTCTCGCCTGTGGCCGCGCGCCATTCAATTCGCATGCGTAGCGTGCTGTGCGTGGGAGGCGTACACCATTGGCCGGGTTGAGTGACGTCACATGCAGACACACATCCATGATGAGTGTCTCAGCTGGGATGCCCTATAAAAGGAGCAGAGGGCAATGCGACTTAGGAGACCCGTGCGGCTGCACTGTGGATGTGGTGCAGTGTCGATGAGGGGGCGGACATGCATTGTGTTATGAGATACATCTGGTAAGAAACTACATTTATTGGCTGTTCTGGTTCCTTATTTTGTGTTTACAGCGTATTGTGCATAGACTGCATAGTTGCCTTTTTAAAAACATCATGCAACCTTTGTGCTTGTTATTTACAGAGCTGACATCGGTGGTGGAGACATATTTACCACTTCATAACCTTGTGAATATAGTGAGATATTCATGTCTAATAATAGCTCCACAACGTGAACTATTTATACATTGGCAATCTGCAGAACGTTGATGCAATTCAGTTATACACTTGCCATATTGGCGCAAGGCATTATACATGCTGAAGGTAAGACTCACCAGATTTGCACACCATTTTATATGCGCTTTTTGGCTGTATTTAATCATACAATTATGAATTCTTTGGGGATCCATTCAGCATTTTTTTATTGTTCTATTTGTTTTTGTCTTCAAGGAGAGTTTATCTCCAAAATTTCAGTAAGTTATGTTTTATCTGAATATGTATACCCTATAATGATCTCGTTGGTATCACCTTCCCTTCATCGCCATGCACTGTATCCCCTAGGTGCATACCCATATCCACCTTTTTGTGTTGGGGGTTGATGGTTTTGACCTTGCCTCCCCCTCTTGCATGTGGTCTATAATTGTTTTTTGTAAGTATCCATTGTTACTCTGCATGTTGTTGCAGATACGAATATCTATATAAATGTTTAAATATGTTTAATGATACTATATTCATTCTATTATAGATTATAATAACTTAACCCTTAAGCTCCTGAAGAAGCAGTAACGCATTCATGCGAGACATGTCGAGCACGATGCTGAGCTGAACATCACCATCCCTCCATTAGCTACCATCCAATATCTGGACGATAGGAAACTTAGTAGCTTCATTTATATTTCCACTGTGTTTATTGGGGGCTCCCGATCCTTAGTCTGTGGGGGGGAGGGGGGGTGGCGGTGACACCAGCTCAGCAAATCCGGGGTGCTAGCAATTATGTAGCAGATTATTCATGTTAAGCTGTTTTAAGAATTTTTTGTAAAACTTGAATAAATGATATATATTTTAATCTACCCTTTTTGGTGTGGCGCCATTAAAATCCCATATTTGTCCTATTTCTTGTCATTTAAGTTTGAAGGACACAGCAGGCCAAAAACATTTTGCCAACTTTTCTGGGCATAGCGCAGAAAACCACCAGATAGTGAGATATAATGGAACCTGCTTTTGAAGACTTCAAAGGTACGCTCAATGACACCTCTTATCTTAGTAATTCCTGCATTGCACCGAGATTCTTCAGGTGTAGAGCACCTCAAGAGTAGCATTAGCAGCCTGGGCCCTAACATTACATTGAGGAGCAAGGGAATAATGCAAGCTGATGTGGAAGAAAGACACTGGAGGGTGGCAGAAAGTTCCTTGACCAAATCTCTTGTGTGAAGTATTACACCAAAAACAACAAGGCTTTTATCCCTCTTGTTTAGTTATTTGTTTAACAGCTATCACTAGCCATTAGATGAGGTAAGCTAAACAATCTGATTTGTATTTTTTGTCTGCAAGGTGTGAGGAATGGAACATACAGTATGAACATATACTTCCATATATGAAGTATGTTGCATGCTTTGGAACATTTTTTATAACTAAAAGTGCATTAGCAAGAAGCCAGACTGCAGTTATTCTGTTATCATCAAAATCCTGGTAGAGCTTAATATGTGTGCATCATGAACAAATCCTGGGAAGCCAGTGACCACATTTCTGATGATCATATTTGCATCACAAACAACCTGGATGTTTAGGTAGTGGTATCGCTTCCTATTATGATATATGTGCTCTTTATCAGAGCAAAAAAGACACATAAGTGCAATCTAATACACCCATGACATTGGGAATCCCAGCTACCGCATAGAAATCATTCTTAATTTGATCCCACTAATGACATGTGGTAGGCATGTATATATATTTGGGGGTAATTTGCCTGAAACCCACAGGGTCTTAGTAAGTAGATGTGAAAAAGACGGATGGGGTAATCCAACATGGGCAAAATGTAGTCAGCACTTCTGCTTCAGTGAAATTATCAATAAAGTTACGCTGTTTAAATGAACATGGATGCTTTATAATGTGGACACATTATAACCACTCTTCTTCTCCTTGTCTTTCTTTGAATGGGTTGAAATTCCAACTAATTAGCCTCAAGAAGCTCCATTAGGGATGTAGGTGAGAGCAATCTATTTCAGCTGCCAAATGTGAGTGAAGACTAGCCAAATGCTCATTGGATTGTGAATGTGCACCCTCTTTTGAACACTTTCATGCTCTTCCCATTGAGGTATGGTATTTCCTTTAATACTGCATGTCTGGACCACTACTTAATTATTGCATGCATTTAATTATTTGTTTCCTTTTGTGAATTTACTTTAATACTGTTTTATGCAAGATTTACCAAGCATTTGGGGATTTTGAGGTAAATACCACAAAATGGAATAGTGAATCAACATTTTCAGCATCACATATGATATTTAGGAAAAATGTTTCAGATCAACTAAATATCACATGTGATATGCTTTAGTGAATGGAGCCCAGTATGCTTTTTTACTGATTTGCAGGAGGCAACAAATGCCCATGTTGCAGCATTTTAATTACAAACACAAATTATCTAATTGTACATTGAATTCATTGTTTTTTCATTGTGAAACAGGGACCTCATTTTTACTTTGTTATATTTCTAAAGCGCATGACATGAATTTTTACAAAAGCTTAGTATAAGCCAATGTTTTCTGTGGGATCACATGATCTCCGTGATATACCTTTAAATAGGTAAAAGGAAAGGAAACAATCGGGGATTCAATGACACAATTTATGATAATTAAGGATGACATTTAAACCACAAAGCAGCTGCATTTCAAAACATGTGAATTACAGACAATCCAATGCTGTATCTATATCATAAGATTTTGTAGCAGCAAATGTTTCTATTATGTAGATGGACTATTGAGCATATTTTAGGGACAGTTGCAAGAAGGCCTCCAGGCATGAAATTGTGTAATTTTGATATGTGTGTGAAAGAGAACATTGGGAGGATTTTGCTTTGAGGCAATAGGAGCTTCTATGCTAATTATGTTTACTTTCTATTACAAGCTTTAACAAAATGACAGACTTGACAGACATATGGGTTGTTTACATTCCTAAGGCTTTTTATTTTTTAAGTGCTTCTAAAATTTATCTACATGGATTAAGTCACATAGCCTCTCATTAATTATGTTCTAATTCCTTCAACTATTGTTTAGACTTTTGTGTAATTAAGTTACACAAACATATTTCATAAAAGATTACATCCTCTTTCGGTGACTAATGTCTGAAATAGCTTTCAAGTATCAACATGTTTTAAGCTTGTATATAGCCATGGAGGAACATTACACTGAAAATAGTATCTGTCGTGCATAACTCCCAACTTTGTGGAAACAGAAAAAGGGACAGTTTAATACAAAGTATGTACAAAGAGGCAGACTCTACTGCCCAGGGCTGCTGATAAGGCAGTACATCCAGCCCTCCTGTACTGGGCCCAGCCCTCATGAGTTCAAAAGGGGGACCCGGGCACCTGCCCAGCAGAGGGGCCAGTAATGCTGCCTTATTGCTGACTGACACTTGTGACTCTTGTGCAGTGCTGACAGTTTCTAATTTTCTTTTCTTCTTCCGGGTGCACTACAGGGGGGTTCTAGTATCTGTGCCCCCTGCTGTCTGGGACCAATGTGTGCCGACAGTGATGCTGTTTTCCCCCCTCTCCCGCTGATAGCTACTAAGGACACACAGGCAGGTTATTTCAGGATGATGAGCTGGGGGGCTCACCATCATGGATGAAAACACCACCCTGAATGAACACAGTGAGAGATCGGTACTGATCGCTCACTGTAGGGGGCAGATATTAGGTTAGGGGCAGCTCTGTTGACTTCCATTATTCAATGTCGTGCAAGCAATAATGGTGTTTCTTTTTTGTCATTGGACATTCTTTACAGTGACACCTCATGCACTAAGCTCTGGAGCAACTGCACTTGCAAAGTAAACAGTCTTTTTGCCTTTAGCAAATCAACCCCTTTGTCTCTAATACATTTTACACAATTATCTCTCATTAAAAATGTCCTGCTGCTAGCCTTTTTTTGTTTGTTCTCTAACTTTAGCTTGGGGTAATTAGAGCACATCAGATAATTGCTGTTGACAGTCCTTTCAACAGCTGCCTTTTTCAAAGCACCTCACTGCATCCTTTGAAATAAATCAAAATGTAAAAACACTGTGTGCCCAAAACACTGCACACCTTCCCCCTAGTTTATTAAAATTCAGCTTCTCAGTCACAAATCCCCTTGCTGTGTTGAAGGCCCTTTCTGACAAATGTAGCAGGGCAGGCTAGTACCTTAAGCACATATTGGGCAGCTCCTCCAGCCGATGATACATCCTTGACACCTTGTAGTCCATTGAATATGCTCTCTTGTAAATATTTTGGTTACAATGGTGAATGGGAAAATGGCTGGGTCTGGACCAACATTTGTCTCTCAGCCCTATCAGAAGTCAGGCTCTAGTATAGATTTTGGTGGGAATCCCACGCTGTTTTTTTATGTCAGCCATCTTTCCTTCACGCTTTGTTTACAATCACATCTCAGCTGCAATCTCCAGATGACATGGCCCAGGCTAAGATAACTTACTGGTTGTTAAGATGATGGGCAGCCGTTGACTTCCCAACAACCTGCCTGAGCAGGAATCTGTTACATTTAGCAATGGTAGTAACACCACTGCAAAATATTTCACTCCCCTTTGCATGCAGGAAGAGGATCAGCTCAGCAGAACACTATTAGGACCTATAGTGTGTTCAGTCAGAACTTGAAGCTCATCCCTACTCCTTGCCACCAGTACCATAACCTTCTTCCTCCTCACTGCCAGCATCCCAACCCTCTTCCTTACCAAGAGCACTGCAACCTCCTCCTCATATTCCTCCTCTGTCTCATGCTGCCTCCTGGCATTTCACATGCTAGTGAAGGGCAGAAATAATCTTCTGGAAAAAATATTGGTGGTTAAGTACCTTTCACTGTGGTGTAGCACAGATCACAAACTTGGAAAGCTGTTTTTGTTTTGGCAAAGCTGACATTAAAATGCTGAACATGGGGCTGATCTGGGACATTCTTTTCCTATACTACAGCATAAGATACATTAAAAAGGACCACTAAAACACTGCAGAGCACTTTGGAAGAAAATAAGAGAAAGGCTTTGTCAGCTACTTCACTACTTCCTACGCAATACACCACTGGCAGGGTAAAGAAAAAATACACTATGATATTTGAGCATTTAATTTACAGAGAAGCAAATACAGCAAGGTATTCTTCTATTTGGCAGTGATATGGCAGGATTAGGGGAAATAGAGGAGGAGCTGTAGGTGGTGGAAGAGGGGAAGGAATAAATAGAGGTGAAGGTAGTGGAGAGGGAGGAGGAATAAAAGGAAACATCAGCATTGCTCACCATCTACTACCTCCACAAGCAGCACCTCCACCTCTCCTTTTACATCTGCCTTTCAATATATCAGAAGGAGGACAGTACCGATTCAAGGAATAGTGGGCAGTTTATGGCTGTAGGATTCTATGGTTAACTTCTTACTGCTGCCTGTCCTTCCCCCTGGCTGTAGAATGTTCTTCCTCAATATGCTGCTGCTCGTGCTTCCTCCTGCTCTGTGAAAGGGCAAGTAGCCTATAGCCATAATTGTTCCCCTAAAGCTATGCCTCTAGTATCCTGGCTATAGAGGAGTAAGATAATGCTTACAAGCAGAGGCATTACAGACATGCCTGAGCTCTTCTTTGTGGAGCTCAACCACTGCATTACACCCATAAAAGAAAAAAATATATAATCACATATGGAAATTAAAAAAATAATAAAAATAACATAAGTAAATACAAAATATAAATTGTGGCTGGAAATATGCATCTCTGAGGCAACCTAAGCCAGGAAATGTCCACTGGCATGTATACAACGGAATTTAGAAAAAAGAATTTGGACAAAGTGTGGCTTGGAACACTGGTGATTATAATATAGCTTTTTTGCATCTACAGAACACAGGTGGTGCTTGCTGCCATCTGGAACTGCCATTGTACAACATTTGTGGCTACAGTCTCTCAAATAATACACTCGGTTTTGACATTTTATAACACCTTTATAACAATGTAGTGTAGTATTGTAAAAAAAAAAAGGTTACAACAACCTATACTACCAAACTGTTGTGCCATACTCTACTATATTGCCAATATATCCCACATTGCTTTCATGTGTAACTTGTTTTAGTAAAATAAATAATACACATATGCCCCGTACACACGGTCGGACTTTGTTCGGACATTCCGACAACAAAATCCTAGGATTTTTTCCGACAGATGTTGGCTCAAACTTGTTTTGTCTACACACGGTCGCACAAAGTTGTCGGAAAATCCGATCGTTCTAAACGCGGTGACGTAAAACACGTACGTTGGGACTATAAACGGGGCAGTGGCCAATAGCTTTCATCTCTTTATTTATTCTGAGCATGCGTGGCACTTTGTCCGTCGGATTTGTGTACACACGATCGGAATTTCCGACAACGGATTTTGTTGTCGGAAAATTTTATCTCCTGCTCTCCAACTTTGTGTGTCGGAAAATCCAATGGAAAATGTCCGATGGAGCCCACACACGGTCGGAATTTCCGACAACACGCTCCGATCGGACATTTTCTATCGGAAAATCCGACCGTGTGTACGGGGCATTAGTGTTCTAGTCCAGTGAGTCAAAGATGGACATGTGATCCTAATTAAACAGATGGTTCATAGGCAATTTGTATGGCAAAATATCTTCTTGAAGCACTAAAGACTAGAATTTTTTGGTAAGCCAGACTTTAGTTGCCATGTACAGAGCTATTTTATATCATATAAGTTTATTGGTTGTGGGAAGTACATATTGGAAAAAAATTGTATAGATTTAAACATTTAAATACTTTTAATATAATCTTACAATGTGTTAGGCTTATACAATTTAAAGTGGTTCTAAGACAGAAGGTTTTCTACCTTAATGCATTCAATGCATTAAAGTAAAAAACTTTCTGGGTGCAACTCCCACCCAGCCTGCCTTATACTTACCTGAGCCAGTGATGTGCATGAGAGCAGTGGCTTTCCCAGGTCTCTATCCTCATTGGCTCACACAGCAGATGGAGCCATTGGCTCCTGCTGCTGTCAATCAGAGCCAGTGAGTCAATGAGGAGAGAATGGGCAGCGGGAAAGTGTCTTGATCTGTGTGTAAATGGACAATGTCCATTCACAGGAGCGTGGCTCTAAAGTGAGCCTGCTGGAGTGCCCCCATAGCAAGAGGCTTGGAAGAGCCAGGTTCTCCAGTGAGGGGTCCAAAAAGAAGAGTATCAGGGCTGCTCTATGCAAAACCATTCCACAAAGCAGGTAAGTATGACATGTTTGTTTTTTGTTTTTTTTAAATTACAACCTTTAGAATGACTTTAAGCGCAGTTTGCTTTTAGTTTACCTTATAGATTCAAAATGAAAAGATTTACTGCTGGCATGTAATGGTTGATACTCAACACCTCAGCTGAACACCTGACCTGAATCAGCAATGCTTAAATGGACTGAAATTAACATTCAGTCAGTGACCGATCAAAGGTGTGTCTTGCTACCTGCCATGCTTTTAGATTTCTCTTTCTTTATTGACTAGGCTTTCTTGATATCCCATCTTTCCTTGCTGCCTGTCCTGCCTTTGACCCATTCCTCAGCCATGCTGGAAAAGAAGCATTTGAATAAAAAAAAATATTCATACTCTATTTTTTCATAAATGTGTCACAATAGTTACAGTATATTGCATATCTCTTTAGTACACCTTCTGCTGTAGTGCAAACAAAAAGCATGTAAGCATCATATGACACATTTATATAACCTGTATTAAAAAAATAGTAATGGTGAGCGTGGCTTGGATGGCTTCCGGATCGGACGTGTTCCCCTAAAGCTCCTGACCAGGCCCGCCTGCATACAGCTAAAAGCAGCAAAAAAGCACCGACATCATGGGCAAACCTCAAAAGGCTAAGGATACAGAACCTAAAGGACATGCCACAAGATCTTCCTCAGCTCCCCCACCTCTCATCATGGAGTACTTTGGCCTTGGAGCTCTGGCGGGACAACACAAGGCCAAGATGGCACCGGCTCCTCCAACATATGCAGCGGCCCTCTCCTCCTCTCCTCCGTCATCGAACCGACAGGTATGCCTCTGAAGGGGACCTGCTACCTGATCAACCACCTATCCCACCAACCAACACCCAGGCCGGTCCTGCGGTCTCCCCTATGGGAAACACATTGGGCAGCCTGCCCCAGCCGTTCCCCCTCTGCCTCGTGGGGCTCCAACTGTCAGTGTGCACCGGCCAGGTCTCTCCCTTGTGGGAAACCTCAGCTCAGGAATGGAACCCACGCTCCTTACCACAAAGACCCCAGGTCCCCAGAGACAAGACACCCTCCTCATCCCCACAGCACAGGGAGTCCAGCAAGGCCCCAGTGCCTTCCTCATCATCACAGACTGTTGAGCTGCAGGGGGCTTATTCACATGCCGACTACCTGCATGCTACTGATCCAGCAGTGAAGCCTAATTCCAATGCCCCTCCACATACACCTCAGAGGGGATACCCCCCATCGACTGCTCCCTCCACTACAATGCGGGATTCATACCCCCATGCCGTAATGGACCCTGACCCTGAACCTGAGACGTGCACATCATGGAGAGACTATGTTCGATGCATGCCTACGAAACAGTACTTTCGCATGCTTATTCAAGAGGTACGTGATACATGCAGATCTGAAATCAACATGCTTCGTACTGATCTACACCACCTTTCTGCCAAAGTTACTTCCTTAGAGGAGGAAGCATATGATACAAAGATGGAAATCTCCCACATACACGACCGCTTGTCCACGCAAGCCTCGGCCCTCAGAGAGTTTCAACGCCACCTTGAAGACCTTGATAACAAAGGCAGGCACAACAACATCAGGGTCCGTGGCCTCCCAGAAGCGACTCAGGATGAAGATCTACATGTGACACTGCAAGCTATCTTCAATAATGTACTGGGTCGCCCGGAAAACCAAAGAGTTAAATTGGATCGGGCTCACCGCACACTCTGCCCCCGTGGACCGGGTCCCAGACCACGGGATGTAAACTGCAGCGTTCACAACTATGCCCTGAAAGAGGACATAATGAGAAAAGCGCGCAACATGCACACCATCGACTTCAATGGCGCCCCTATACAGCTATTTCCTGATTTGTCCTGGATCACCCTCCAGCAAAGACACTCCTTGTAACCACTCCTCACATCGTTGAAGGAACATGACTTTCGATATCACTGGGGCTTCCCTTTTCAACCTCACGGCAAAAAAGGATGGGAGGTCCACCACCCTACGGTACCCGGAGGACCTCCACTCATTCTGCAGGGAACTGGACATCCCGGTTCCACCCACACCTGGATGGGACCCCCTTCCAACCCCTCCACCTCGCCCAGAGCCCTGGGTCCAAGTGAACGGGAGAAAGCGCCAGAGGCCGCATCCCAATGGCCCTCCAACATCCGCTAATCAGAGATAACTCTCCGTTGCTTTGAGGCATCTGACCACACTGAGACTCAAGTATAGGATTCTCTATCCCTGTCTATCCTGCTAAGAGCTTACGGAATTACCCTGTTTTTCCCCCCTACTTAACCGAGGGTTAGACTCTAACTGCCAAAATCTAGTATTATGGTATTATGGTTTTGTTCTCATGCACGTTCAGTTTGTATATTATTGATGACACTCCAATGTCATGTTTTGGCTCTCCCAAACCACAGAAGGGGTCCCCCCTTCCCTTGTCTACCAATTTTCCCTCCCTCCTCCCCTCCTCCCCCCCCCCCCCCCCTTACCTTCCTCCGCCCTTCACTTTCACCATCCCCTACCCCCCCACCCCATACTATAACAGGGTATACCATTACGCCTAAATACTCATTCTCACCCCTCCTGGGTTCCTTTTATGGGACACCAGGACGGGTGCTAGGCTCCTATGCTGATCAGAGACCCCTATACTACTCCTTTTTTGTTTATTACTGAGCGAATGACTGCACCAGTTTGTCTTACTTGAGGTTACAGCTTAGACTAAATGGCATCTTAGTCACTAGTTGTTAAATACAAGTTTTCTTTATCTGTTTGCTTTACTACGGTGTGCTGCATAATTACTTAACTGCAGGCGGTCCTGGGAGAGGGTGGTACCCATCCTGGATCTGTCCTATCCTCCTCTGGGAGATCTTCGAATGGCTCCCCATTCAACCCCCTTGGAAGGTACTGTCTTTACCTCCTATGTAGGGGGGGCCCTTCAAAGGTTTCCGACCCACCACCTTTCATAGGTGGGTTAAACTGTGATTGGTTATTACTTGATTTTGTACTAATTTTTGTTTTCTTTTTCATTCACACTTCTCTCTACTCCTCTACTACTGGTATTTCCTCTCTCTTTTTCCTTCTTACCTACCATATTGTGGACGCCCCCTGCCTCTGGAGCCCAGACTCCATCTGTAGAACCGTGCTCCTTAACTGGTATGTAACTCTCCTGAGGAATCAATTGTTCATCTTCCTACACATCCAGAACCACTTCAGCCGTCTTGGTAAGCTAATGTTCCTTTTTTTACCCACCCACTATGATTGACATACTGTCACTAAATGTGAAAGGCCTTAATTCCAACACTAAATGAAGCCTAGCTCTACGGGGGTTCAAAAGATCTAAAGCTGACATCATTTTCACTCAGGAAACACACAATACTAAAACCGACAATATGGCATTTGCTGCCAAGCATTATTCCCAAATATACCTAGCCTCTAACCCACATAAGCGGGCTGGAGTAACAATTCTTTTTAAAAAAGATTCCCCCTTTCAGTTACAATCCATAATTTCGGACCCCTTAGGGCACTATATCATTTTGAGAGGTACAGGGAAAGATGCCAATCTCACTCTCTGCAGCATTTACGCCCCGAACACTAATCAAACCTCTTTCCTATCTAAAGTGTATAAACGACTATTTGCATCTCCCCACCAGTACTTAGTTATTGGAGGGGATTTCAAGCTGACTTTTTCCTCATGCCTAGACAGACACTCCCTAGGACAGGGATAGATCCCCAAGGCCCTTGATAGAAGATCAACTCTCTTCCGTCAGCTAACTAGGAAATATGCTCTATTTGATTCTTGGCGGACTATCTACCTGTCAGCCAAACAATTTACTTTCTACTCTCACCCTCATAAATCTCACTCACGCCTAGATTACTTTTTTGTGAATGCCCGACCCTGAGAGCTTGCACGGGCTCAGATATCCAAGCAATTTCATGATCAGACCATGCCCCGATCACACTATCTCTTGCACTGTCCCCGGGAACCTTCCGCACATGTCACTGGTGCTTGAATGACTTCCTGCTTAAACATGACCCCTCCAGGGATGAACTGGAAAAAACCTTGAAGTTATATTTTGCAGAAAACAACTCCTCTGAGGTTTCCACTTCTTCTCTCTGGGAGGGTCATAAGCAGTCTTTAGAGGCCAATGTATTTCACTCTCCACGGCACTCAAAAGAAACGCTAATACTGCTCGCAGATGAGGTTAAACAGTTGGAAACACGCCTGCTTTCCCCTCCGTCCTTATACACTCTTAGAGAGCTTAAAAGTGTTCGGGCAGGAATAAGAGACATAGACTTAGGTAAAATCGAAAAGGCGTTACTACGCTTAAGGCAAACCTACTATGATAAGGCTAATAAACCACACACACTACTAGCCAGACAGTTACGGGAATGAGTTGCGACCGCTTCAACTTCCCATCTTAAAGATGAGAGTGGCACTCCCCAATCCCATCCCCCTAAGATTGCTCAGATCTTTCACGATTACTACTCGTCATTGTATAACAATTCGACTGTCCCACATAATCCCCCCTCACAAGAATTGTCCCTATCTAGAAGATTGTGAATTACCGCGACTCTCTCCCTCTGCCCTGACTGCCTTAAACTCCTCCATCACAGAGGAAGAAATCACTGACACAATTGAACCCTCCCAAATAACAAAGCCCCAGGCCCTGATGGACTTCCGTACCAGTACTACAAAACCTTCCTAACGTGTTTACTCCCTTTATATAAAAACCTTGTTTAATTCATTTCTGTCTGAAACACCTGTCTCGCGAGATATGCAAAATTCCTTCCTCACACTGATCCCCAAGCCTGGAAAGGACCACAGCCTACCATCAAACTACAGACCCATTCCGCTACTCAACGCGGACCTAAAAATTTTCACGAAACTATTTGCTAATAGATTAAACAATTTTATGCCGTCACTGATTCACAAAGATCAGGTAGGCTTCATACCTATGTGGCAAGCAGGGGACAATACACGTAGTGTCATTGACCTCATGGAGGTTGCAAACAGGACCAAATTAGAAGCACTCTTGCTCAGTCTTGACGCCGAAAAAGCTTTCGATAGGCTAAGCTGGCCCTTCCTGTTTGCGACTCTACGTCGTGCCGGAATTAAAGGTCCCTTTTTACGAGCCATCTTTCACCTATATTCGTCCCTGTCGGCTATGGTACGCACCCAACACGCTACATCTACCACCTTCCCGATATCTAATGGAACACAGCAATGCTGTCCGCTCCCACAGCTCCTTTACGCCCTGTGTATCGAACCCTTAGCAGCCCACATCAGGGAGAACTCAAAAATTCATGGTATCCCAGTTCGTATTAGAGACTTTAAGATTTCCATATACACCGACGACGTTCTCCTCACCCTGACGCAACCCCATATTTCTCTGCCAAACTTACATACAGAGTTGGATCGATATAGTGCCTTATCTGGGTATAAAATTAATAATTCTAAAACAGAGGCTCTCCCCCTCAATATGCCTCCTCAGACATTATCGGCTCTCTCGCAATCATTTAATTACTCCTGGAAGACTTCCTCCTTAAAATAACTCGGGGTCCATCTCACAACCGCATATGATTCCCTCTATAAAGCTAACTTTCCCCACTTATATACCGCTATCAGAGCTTCATTGACCAACTGGAAATCCCTGAAACTATCTCTCTTTGGGCGACTAATGACCCTGAAGATGGCGATTTTACCCAAGCTCCTATACCTATTTGAGACACTTCCGAAACCAATGCCAACCCCACACCTCAAGAGACTACAGGGCGACCTGATAAATTTCTTTTGGAACTATAAGAGACAACGGATTGCTAAATCGGTTCTCTACGCCTCCTGTAATCAGGGTGGCCTAGCTTTTCCTAACAAATATTATTTAGCAGCCCAACTACGCCCTGTGGCCTCTTGGTGTACTCTCCATGCTTTCAATCGATGGACACAAATTGAGAAGCTTTGGTTGGCCCCTATACATCCGAACTCCATGTTATGGGGCTCTGATGTACCTACGGAATGCTTACAGCTATTGGGACCAATGTCCCTCCTACGCCAGTTGTGGCGTCGTGCTAAATCGACATACCCGCTTACCACCCCCTCCTCACTGGTGACGTCCTTTCTATTCACCCCCAACATTCCGGATAGCCTGACTTCACAGATGTCACACTTCTGGTTGGAAAAGAACCTATTTCGCTATGGCCAGTTGATAGACCCCAGGACTCGAATGCTGAGATCTTTTCAGGACCTACAAATACGGCATTATGCACAATCTCTAGTCCCCAATCTTCAATTCTCCCCTCTAACTGACTGTGCTTAGAGAGCTCGTCCCCTAAAGGTATGATCTCACAAACTTACCAGCTTTTGACGCTTGATTTTTCGCCAACCGGACCACGTCATGCATATATGGGAAAGTGGGAGCGAGCCTTGGGAGCAGATCTCCCTCTACACACATGGCAGTTCATATGATCCCAGGCCTCTAAGAGCTCTGTATGCACGCTATATAAAGAGAACCAATATAAGATTTTGTTCCATTGGTACCAGACCCCAGACTTGCTCCACTCCATGTAGCCATTGGCCGATTCTCCTTGTTGGTGATGCTGCAAAGATAGAGGGACGCTATTTCATTTCACTCCAGGATCAGAGATGTCAAGAGAATGGAGTACCTGACAGCTTCCTTAAATGATAATCTTGAGAAGCATAATCGAATATGGGAGCTATGAGTACTCTTCGAAAATCCCATAACTTTATTTTCCCTATTGCAGGTCCTGGTTTACTGGTCCCTTCCACTTCCAGGGGGTCATGGGCTTCGGAGGCGGGGCACTGTTCCTTCACCTTCATCATTCTCCACTACTTCTCTCCCATCTCCACTCATCTCATCTTACTCTTCCTCCCCGCTTTTTCTATTCTCTTCTCTCCCTTACCTTTCTTCATTTCCCTTAACCTATTTAATTTTGTTTAGTTATGCAAGGTATACATGCAGTAATATTTGAATAATGTCATGTCAATGTAGCCTATTAATGGCTACTAGATCAACTGGCACATAATGTCCTGCTTCTTTCACCAAGTGTTGTTTGTTTGGACTTTACTCCAGAAGTACCTACTACGCTTCAAATTGTATTACCTTGTATTTTATGTTGTCAATTTTGTTTTCTCTTGGAAAATTCAATAAAAATTGTCAATTTTTCAAAAAAAAAATAGTAACATCTGATATTCTTAAACAATCTTTATAAACTTTCTATATCACATAAAATGGCATCCAGGAACAGACCTGCTTAGTCCTTACTGCACAAATTAACTCCCTGTAGTGGATCCTGTTAGAGAGCATGCAGCCACTGCCTCTAGCATGCATAACTGCTAACTGGCTTCAAAGGTGGACCCAGGGCCAATCCTAGGGTCACTGGCACCTGGGTGCAGAAATATTTCTGGCGCCCCCACATGGGCGTGGTCATCCTAACAACTCCTCCTCTTTACAAATGTTTCTATAGCAACGACTCAAACACAGAGATGCTCCCCTAAGAAGTCTTTGTTACCCTGGGATCCTCCTGTGATCTTTTAATAAAGAAAATACAGGAAGAGGGTACACTAATGAAACCTGGAGGGAAGTCTCTCTGATGCACACAGAGAGGGCTTCTGTTAGAGAGTCTGTTAGAAAGAGCCCCCAGACATATTACAGAAGATGGTCAGAGACTGCAGACATAATACAGGAGATGATCAGAGACTGCAGACAGGATATAAGAGATGATCAGAGACTGCAGACATAGTACAGGAGATGGTCAGAGACTGCAGACACAGTACAGGAGATGGTCAGAGACTGCAGACACAGTACAGGAGATGGTCAGAGACTGCAGACACAGTACAGGAGATGGTCAGAGACTGCAGACACAGTACAGGAGATGGTCAGAGACTGCAGACACAGTACAGGAGATGGTCAGAGACTGCAGACACAGTACAGGAGATGGTCAGAGACTGCAGACACAGTACAGGAGATGGTCAGAGACTGCAGACACAGTACAGGAGATGGTCAGAGACTGCAGACACAGTACAGGAGATGGTCAGAGACTGCAGACACAGTACAGGAGATGGTCAGAGACTGCAGACACAGTACAGGAGATGGTCAGAGACTGCAGACACAGTACAGGAGATGGTCAGAGACTGCAGACACAGTACAGGAGATGGTCAGAGACTGCAGACACAGTACAGGAGATGGTCAGAGACTGCAGACACAGTACAGGAGATGGTCAGAGACTGCAGACACAGTACAGGAGATGGTCAGAGACTGCAGACACAGTACAGGAGATGGTCAGAGACTGCAGACACAGTACAGGAGATGGTCAGAGACTGCAGACACAGTACAGGAGATGGTCAGAGACTGCAGACACAGTACAGGAGATGGTCAGAGACTGCAGACACAGTACAGGAGATGGTCAGAGACTGCAGACACAGTACAGGAGATGGTCAGAGACTGCAGACACAGTACAGGAGATGGTCAGAGACTGCAGACACAGTACAGGAGATGGTCAGAGACTGCAGACACAGTACAGGAGATGGTCAGAGACTGCAGACACAGTACAGGAGATGGTCAGAGACTGCAGACACAGTACAGGAGATGGTCAGAGACTGCAGACACAGTACAGGAGATGGTCAGAGACTGCAGACACAGTACAGGAGATGGTCAGAGACTGCAGACACAGTACAGGAGATGATCAGAGACTGCAGGCATAATACAGGAGGTGATCAGAGACTGCATTTCCTATAAACGTTAGTAGATAATGGCCGATCGGCCCTCTCACCTGACCCAGCGATACAGCAATGGTTCCTCTGATCAGGAGTCAGCTCACTCTGAATTGCCCATGGCGACTCCGCTGGGTAGAGCCCAGATCTATATTCCGGCAATGACTCCATTCCTTTCTCTGCCAGGGATGGCGCTAGGCTGTGTGGCTTTCCCTCTGGTGGCGCAGATCAGCGGGGTTCTCTCTTTGATGGTGTTCTCTCAGCACTGTCCTCTCCCTCTGGAGTCCTTGGTGTACTTCCCTGAAAGCTTTCCTGGGCTCCTGGCTCTCTCTCTCTCTCCCATTTAGCTGAGCATGCTGTGTGGGCTGCAGTTTCCGTGTTACAGTGGGGCTGCCAGTCCTCGGGACTGCACTCCCACAATCCTCTTCTCTGCTCCTTTTTCTATTCTGTTTCTTCCCTGGGTATATGAAGGCGGGGGAAGATACATAGTGGGCAGCTGTGCTGGCAAGCGCTGCTCACTAGTACAGCAGCGTGCACAAGAGAGGGAGGGGGGAGAGGGAGGGGGGAAAGAAGAGCCCGCAGCTGCATTGGCATCACTAGGGTTGGGGTCACCCCCCTTCCACCAACTATAGTCGCGCCTCAGTACAGAACCCCCTCCACTAAGTATAGACCCCCCTCCATCAGTGCAGAACCCGCACTAAGTATAAACCCCTCCCTCAGTACAGACCTTACTCAGTACAGACCCCCCAGGAAAACCCCCCCTCCGTTAGTACAGACCCCCCCAGGACACACCCCCCTCCATTAGTACAGAGACCCCTCCTTCATTAGTACAGACCCTCCCAGGAAAGACCCCCCTCTGTTAGTACAGACCCCCAGGACAGACCCCCTCAATTAGTACAGACCCCCCAGGACAGGACCCCCCCTCCATTAGTATAGACCCCCCAGGACAGACCCCTCCTTCATTAGTACAGACCCCTCCAGGAAAGACCCCTCCTTCATTAGTAAAGAACCCCCCAGGAAAGACCCCCCCTCTGTCAGGACAGACCCCCTCAATTAGAACAGACCCCCAGGACAGGACCCCCCTCCATTGGTACAGACCCCCCTCCATTAGTACAGAGCCCCCCTCCATTACTACAGACCCCCCTCCAATAGTACAGACCTCCCAGGGCAGGACCCCCCTCCATTAGTACAGACCCCCCCAGGACAGAGCCCCCCTCCAATAGTACAGACCCCCCAGGACAGAGCCCCCCTCCATTACTACAGACCCCCAGGACAGAGACCCTCCATTAGTACAGACCCCCCAGGACAGACCACCCCTCCATTACTGCAGACCCCCCAGGACAGACCCCCCTCCAATAGTACAGACCCCCCCAGGGCAGGACCCCCCCATTAGTACAGACCCCCCCAGGACACAGACCCCCCTCCAATAGTACAGACCCCCCAGGACAGAGACCCCTCCATTAGTACAGACCCCCCCAGGACAGACCCCCCCCATTAGTACAGACCCCCCCTCCATTAGTACAGACCCCCCCCAGGACAGAGCCCTCCCTCCATTACTACAGACCCCCCAGGACAGAGACCCCTCCATTAGGGCAGGACCCCCCTCCATTAGTACAGACCCCCCTCTATTAGTACAGCCCCCCCAGGACAGAGCCCCCCCTCCATTACTATAGACCCCCCAGGACAGACCCCCCCAGGACAGACCCCCCCTCCATTAGTACAGGCCCCCCTCCATTACTACAGACCCCCCTCCAATAGTACAGACCTCCCAGGGCAGGACCCCCCTCCATTAGTACAGACCCCCACAGGACAGAGCCCCCCCCTCCATTACTACAGACCCCCCAGGACAGAGACCCCTCCATTAGTACAGACCCCCAGGACAGACCACCCCTCCATTACTGCAGACCCCCCAGGACAGGACCCCCCCATTAGTACAGACCCCCCTCCATTAGTACAGACCCCCCCAGGACAGAGCCCTCCCTCCATTACTACAGACCCCCCAGGACAGAGACCCCTCCATTAGTACAGCCCCCCGAGGACAGAGCTCCCCCTCCATTACTATAGACCCCCCAGGACAGAGCCCCCCTCCATTACTACAGAACCCCCTCCAATAGTACAGACCCCCCAGGACAGAGCTCCCCCCTCCATTACTACAGACCCCCCAGGACAGAGCCGCCCTCTATTAGTACAGACCCCCCAGGACAGAGCCCCCCTCTATTAGTACAGACCCCCCAGGACAGAGCCCCCCTCTATTAGTACACACCCCCCAAGGACAGAGCCCCCCTCTATTAGTACACACCCCCCAAGGACAGAGCCCCCCTCTATTAGTACACACCCCCCAAGGACAGAGCCCCCCTCCTCCATTAGTACAGACCCCCCCTCCATTAGGGTACAGTACGTAAAAACACCCGGGAGGCAGCTGGAGAGGACAGTGTGCAGCCGCACCACCCGGTCAAAGAACAGAAGAGTACACAGCAGGCAGCTGGAGTGAGAGACACAGAGAGGATGAGAATGTGTCAGCACGGACCGCTCCGCTTCCCCCCCCCCGCGACATCACTCAATGCTCGGCTGGTCTCTCTCCACACAGAGACCAGCCGCTCTTCCTCCCTTCTCATCTTCGGCTGGCTGAAGGAGGGAGGGGCTTGAGCAGTGAATACAGCGGCGCTTTCTTCTGAGAACACCAGCGGAGAGGCGCCGCAGCAGGACACAAACAAGAGGAGGAGATGGAGGGAAGGGAGCACTCTGGCGCTTCAGCGCCCCCACCTCTCTGGCGCTGGAGTTCACTGCACCCCGTGCACCCCATCTGGGATCGGCCCTGGGTGGACCCTCTTGATTAGAGCTGGTTTGCTCACATTCTTTCTCTCTTTAACTAGCCAATCTACCACTGCCTTCAGTTATAAATTACAAGTGGGCATCAGTGGCGGCTGGTGAAGTTTTAGGATGGGGGGGCGCCAGACCCCGCCCTTCCTTTTTGACCCCTCCCACTTGGGGGTGTGGTTTCAGCAAAATAGTGGGTGTGGCTCTAAGGTGGTGTGGTTAGCGCCTGAGATGAACGAGGGATGGAGGGAGAGAGGGACAGCAGGCCTAGATCCTACACAACACTAGAAATATGTATTCTACAAAGTTTAACAATCAGCAAATAAAGATACTCCAAACACCTGGTGTTAGCGCTTCAATCATCCCAGCACCATGGTTGTTATGGTGTCAGGATGATTGAAGCGCATTGTTTTTAATGTTACATTGTAATATAAAATGAAATCATTCAACTCACCACAATGCAGAATCAGTGGGAGCCCCGAGTGTGTCACCTGCCACATTGCCTGCCACCAGATGCCATCAGGTGTCCCCAGCAGTCCGTCCTTACATGCAGCCTGTGTCACATCAAATGCAGCCTGTGTCACATCAAATGCAGCCTCTGTCACATCAAATGCAGCCTCTGTCACCCCAAATGCAGCCTCTGTCCCCCCAAATGCAGCCTCTGCCCCCCCCAAATACAGCCTCTGTCACATAAAATGCAGCCTCTGTCCCCCCCAAATACAGCCTCTGCCCCCCCCCCAAATACAGCCTCTGTCCCCTTACATCAGAGTTGCCATCAGTGTCCCCACACAGCATGTGTCCCCCACAGCAGGTGTCCCCCATCAGAGCCCCCAACAGCAGGTGTCCCCTTTAGAGCCCCCCACAGCAGGTGTCCCCCACAGCAGGGTGTCCCCATCACAGTCCCCCCACAGCAGGTGTCCCCATCACAGTCCCCCCACAGCAGGTGTCCCCATCAAAGTCCCCCCACAGAATGTGTCCCCCCACAGCAGGTGTCCCCCATCAGAGTCCCCCACAGCAGGTGTCCCCTTTCAAAGCCCCCCACAGCAGGTGTCCCCCATCAGAGCCCCCCACAGCAGGTGTCCCCCATCAGAGTCCCCCCACAGCAGGTGTCCCCCATCAGAGTTCCCCCACAGCAGGTGTCCCCCATCAGAGTCCCCCCAAAACAGGAGTCCCCCATCAGAGTCCCCCCACAGCAGGTGTCCCCCATCAGAGTCCCCCCACAGCAGGTGTCCCCCATCAGAGTCCCCCCACAGCACGTGTCCCCCATCAGAGTCCCCCCACAGCAGGTGTCCCCCATCAGAGTCCCCCCACCAGAGTCCTACCACAGCAGGTGTCCCCCATCAGAGTCCCCCCAAAACAGGAGTCCCCCATCAGAGCCCCCCCACAGCAGGTGTCCCCCATCAGAGTCCCCTATCAGAGCCCCCCACAGCAGGTGTCCCCTATCAAAGCCCCCACAGCAGATGTCCCCTATCAAAGTCCCCCCACAGCAGGTGTCCCCCATCAAAGTCCCCCCACAGCAGGTGTCCCCCATCAGAGCCCCCCACAGCATGTGTCCCCCATCAAAGTCCCCCCACAGCAGGTGTCCCCATCAGAGTCCCCCTACAGCAGGTGTCCCCCATCAGAGTCCCCCTACAGCAGGTGTCCCCCATCAGAGCCCCCAAGAGCAGGTGTCCCCCAAAGCAGGTGTCTCAATCAGAGTCCCCCCACAGCAGGTGTCCCCATCAGAGTCCCCCCAAAACAGGAATCCCCATCAGAGCCCCCCACAGCAGGTGTCCCCATCAGAGCCCCCCACAGCATGTGTCCCCCATCAGAGCCCCCCACAGAATGTGTCCCCCATCAGAGCCCCCCACAGCATGTGTCCCCCATCAGGGCCCCCCACAGCAGGTGTCCCCCATCAGGGCCCCCCACAGCAGGTGTCCCCCATCAGGGCCCCCCACAGCATGTGTCCCCCATCAGAGCCCCCCATCAGAGCCCCCCACAGCATGTGTCCCCCATCAAAGCCCCCCACAGCATGTGTCCCCCATCAGAGCCCCCCACAGCATGTGTCCCCCATCAGAGCCCCCCACAGCATGTGTCCCCCATCAGAGCCCCCCACAGAATGTGTCCCCCATCAGAGCCCCCCACAGCGGTACTTACCTTCAGTCTCCTGCGGTGTCCACCTCACACTGGTCTGGCAGCAGCATTCTTCCTGTTTCCTCTCTCGGGCGCAATGAGAGAGAGAACCAGGAAGTGACATCTGACTCAGGGCAGATGTCAATCAAATCTGAAGTGCCAAGTAGCTTCCGCCCGGCGCCTGTAGTATGTATTACTATGGCCGGGCGGAAGCTACTTGGTGCTTCAGAAAACGCCCCAAGGCGGGCTAAACGCCCGCAAATGCAGCGCCACGTCTGCAATCTCGTGATTGCATAGACGTGGCGCTTCCTATAAGTGCACTGTGTCCGGCGTCGCACTGTATCCAGCGTCCGAACACAGTGCACTTAAGGACCTTTTTTTTTCTTTTTCTTTTTTTTTTTAAAGGGCCAGTAGTAAAAAAAAATTTTTTTTTTTTTTTGCTGCCTGGAGGGGGGGGGGGGGGGGGGCGGGCCGCCACTGGTGGGCATAGTTGAAGCTGGAACTGCACAACTCGCAATAGAATATATTAAACCCCCAATTACCTGCTCACAGTGGAGCAGTCACAATTAAAGAAATAAAATAAAAATGATTATAATATTACTCTGACAATATACACTACATGAATTATTTATTGGGTGATAAGGGGTAATAAATATCAATTTTTCAGGGTAGTGCTCTGATCACAAGCTTTACAATTAGATAGTCCTTGCCAAATGTGCAACTAGGGTCTTGTTGTTCCAGGCCAGTTCAGCTGCCATGGTGTTGTATTGCATACTGACCCATTGTCATGTTTCCTTGGTGAAAATTTGGGAAGGCACTAGCGGTGGAGAAGCCACATTTAGGCTCTTTAAGCATGTGATAAAAGGCAGATTTGAACTCTATGAAATTGCAAACCAGGGTATTATCTCTTTCCCAGTGGGAAGAGGCCCAATCCAAGGTTTTATCATGTAAGTAGGATATTACATAGGCCACCCTTGAACAATGACTGGGAAATTCTGAGGCTGCAGTTCAAAGTGGATTTTCCAATGGTTAAAGATAGACTTCAGGATTTACCTATTTTTTAATCTTACATTGGGTTTGGTTACATGTAATTATCTACATGCCACACCTGGAGGGCCACTAGGGATGCTGAGATTCACTGTGGTAGTCTGTGCAACATAGAAAAACCCAAATTTGCTGCGCTGGGAGCATATATTCTCTTAAATTAAAATTAGTATTAAACAGCAGCTATCACAATATGCATGGACAAAACACAATCAAAATATATTGAAAATGGTGATGCGCTTGAAAAAAGTCCAGCATGAACTCAAAATATATTGCTGGCACAGACTCAACTGGCAAAAACACATAAATGTAATCCACTTTTTTAAAAAGTCCAAAGTAAGCCACAGGGATGTGTCTTGAGATATTAAATAAGTAAAAAACCAGCCACCATCACCCAAACACACTACCTCTTACCCATAGGTAGATGTTAACAAGCATGGATATAAATCACTGACAGCTCCTCAGCAGCATGGGGGATGACTCGGTATCTCCTTCACAGTCTCAATACCCAGTTAAGAGAGAAAAAGAGACTTCTCATAGTGCAGACATCCAAATAATAGTTTATTGATTAAAAGCTAAACGGTTTTGCACACATTTCAGCAGGTTAATATAAGCATCGTAGGAAATGTCCAGCATTTCCAACCCACAAAATAGCCGCCGCATCCCAGCATGCAAGTTGCGTCACACGTCTCCAACTCTGCCAACTCTATGATGTCATCAGGGGCGTGGCTTGACATGCGCTATGCTCAATATATATAGGGGCGGTTTATTAGTGGGCGGGCATTACCTGCATTCGAACGACAGGAAGCAATGGAAAATCTACTGAGTTCCAAGAACAGGAAACAGGAAATACTTATGCACTCCATCAACAGGAAGCATCAATACTTATAGTGAATCCAAGCAACCAAGCCAGGAAGCAGCGCCATCTTGTGGTATAAAAATATATTACCAAAATAAACAATAACATTACAAATTACATTAAATTAAAAGTGTTGTCTAGGAGGAGGCAATAAGATAAAAAACAAAAACTGATTAACTATTTTTAATGAATTAATTAATATCCCACTCTATGTTCATACCATGTGGGACATAGCACCTAACCTGATAAATCCACTTAGATTCTAGATGTAATACCTTTCACACCACATTACTACCTCTCCAGTTACTAGCGAATCTATAGATACCTATAAACACAGTACCACTAGGATCTCGATTATGACACTGGTCATAATGCTTGGATAAACTGTGCTAAGGAAACCCTTTTTTATATTGGCCACATGTTCACTTAATCGCATGTGTAGCATCCGTATCGTGCAACCAATATATTGAAGCCCACATGGGCACCGGACAACGTACATGACATTCCTAGTTGCACAGGTAATAAAAGGTTTAATGGGGAACTCCTCATTGGTGGAAGATGACTGAAATGACTCTGTCCTTCTGCACATATGTGCGTTAATTTTACATATGGGGTACTTCCTACAAGGGAAGAAGCCCCCTCATATTCGGAAAAAACACAAGTTGCTTCGGTGGTTCAATAATATTGGGTGCTACCTGCAACCAGAGCGGGACCCTTCTGAACACCACGCAAGGTTTCTCGGGGAGATGAGGCCCCAGAATTTGATCATTGCGAAGTACGCCCCAGTGTTTGCTCATTATTTTCTTAACGGAAAAATGTTGGTTGGAATAGGTGGTAAAGAGGGCAAACTTAAAAGAGTCATTCTGATCCCTAATCCTAGGGGCCAGCAGGTCATCTCTGACCCTCTCATTAGCACTTTTAATAGCATCCTCCAATTTTGATAGCTGACAACCCTTCTCAAGAAATTTCAACTTGAGAGATGAGGCCTCCCAGAGAAAGTCACTCCTATTGGTGCAATTCCTCTTGAGTCTTAAGAATTGGCTCTTATGTGGTGTGAGAGGTATTACATCTATAAACTAAGTGGATTTATCAGGTTAGGTGCTATGCCCCACATGGTATGAATATACTTCCTGTCGCTGGAATGCAGGTAATGCCCGTCCACTAATAAGCCATCCCCTATATATATTGAGCATAGCACATGTCAAGCCACGCCCCATATGACATTATAGATGATGAAACGCGTAGGAGGAGTTGGAGACGTGTGACGCGACTTGCATGCTGGGACGCGGTGGCTATTTTGTGGGTTGGAAACGCTGGATGTTGAAATGTGAGTGCAAAACCATTCTGTTCTGTTTGAGTATTGCTGGAGCAACTTTCTGTCTGTATACATAACACAGAGAGTCATTCGCTGCTTTGCCTCCGCCATTCAGAAAACATCTTGCATTGGTGTTTTCTGATTGAATGAACCAGAGAGGAGGGCACACAATGTTAAGATTACACTTCATCTAATAAGAAAATGCTTTGAATCCAATGAAAAAAAAAGATATGTATTGAATGGCAGAGGTGGAGGAGCAAGCAACTCCCTATGTACTGTGTACAGATTGATGAGACACTCCAGAAGCACGCAGAAGAGGACAACACTGACTGTATGCACTGACTGGAGCATAACAGAGGTATGGGAAACTTGACAGCTGAAGGCAGGAGTGAGGCTGGAAGCTGAAAGTGCAAAGATGGTACAGTCAAGGCTGAGACTGTGGACATAGCTGGGTGCAGCAGAAATGCAGCAGGAGCTGTGGATGCAACTGAGAAGCAGCAGAGTCTGTTGGTGTAGCTGAAGTGCAGTGGGGCTGCATGTGCTGCAGACACTGTGGGCACTTGAGTGTGGTTGCTGAGGACCATAGCTTCTGTAACTCAGGCCATACATTGGATTTAACTGGTGACAGCTCATCCTACTCAAGTTTAAATAGATGATATAGTCTTGTGGTGTGGAATTAAAGAATCCATCCACTGAAAAACTTTGGGGGCGAAAAGTCCCTTGACTTAACTCAAGTGAAATATGGCCTCCACATTTGACTTTGTGGTAGGTAGACTTTCTAGCCTTGAGCATTGTTGATATAACACTTTCAAAGATCCCCTTTCTTTTAGAACCTGGGTTTAAATAGCCATGCCATTGAAGCCAATGACCAAGAAGCAGGGTGGTAACTTGGTCCTTGGGACAGCAGATCAAGATGGTCTGGCAGAACCGACAGTGTGTCTGAGAGAAGGCTTACCAGGTTGGCCTGCCATGCTCTCCTGGACAATTTCAGGGCTATAAGAACCACTGGAATGAACTCCAAATTAATCATGTGAAGCAGTCAAGACAGAAGCTTCAGAGTAGAAAATGCATAAATAAGGGTGTCCTAATCCCTTGAAGAAAAATAATATATATGCTAACGCTCAGGACATGGAAATAAGAGGTCATTAAAAATAATGATAATAGCAACAAATATGTAAGATAAAAGATCTGTGAATGCAATTTTAAAATGAGTCCATAGAAAATGACAAGGCAGTATTTGGAGATAGATGTTTAAACCATCACTGTGATGAGACCAACACTGAGGGCACAGCTTTTCGTATGAGCGAAGTCAGCTCTGGTAAATGAGACAAAAAACAAACAAAAGAAAAGAGCCTCTGAGTGCAGGTTTTTAATGAGGAAAACAGCATGTAATCCAAAACTTACATGGGGGTAAGGGGTAACAAGCTCTGGGGAGGCTCCTGGATCAGTCCACAACGTTGCTGAGTGTCCGGTGCAGTCAAAGTCTCGAGCCGGGATGACCGTGATCTCCTGCAGGGAAGTTGGCTAGTCATAGCACTTGCTGGAGTGGATGGGATTGTTCCACTCTGAAGGGACGCCCGCTAGCACGTGACATCACCGAAGTGTAGGGGAAACCACAGCGCGTTTCAGAGCATGCGCGAGACTCACAGTGAGCATGTGTTACCCCCATGTAAGTTTTGGATCACATGCTGTTATCCTCATTAAATACCTGCACTCAGAGGCGCTTTTCTTTTGTTTTTATTTAATCCCTTGCAGACACTGCATAGGCAAGGATTTATTCTTCCTTCTTTGCTGAAGGAAGCCTTTTTGTTCTTCTCTGATGATTTGTGTATGGTGCATTATTTGACTGAAACTGGGGAAGGTGACCAGCTAGCCAAATTACACAAAGACAGCCAAATTACACAAAGCTTCCAGGATTTTAACTGGAGACCATATTCCACTTATTACCAAAGTTCTTTACATTGGCAAAGTGCTCAGAACCCCCCCCTGCAAGCCCAGGATTTTCCAAAATATGAGGAGAATGTCTCCTATGACAGTAGAACCATATTTCAAAGCCACTAAGACAGAGGCAGCCCAGTCTGTCATTTCAAACAATTCAGAATGTTGCATTGTAGATTCCCGTAATGTAACAGGGCAAATGAGACTGCTTCAAAAAAAAGGCCACGATCAGGCCCAAGACTCTCAAACCAGAGTTTGAAGTTTCTCCTGGGGCAGAAACACCCTGGTGCTGGACAAATCCCAGATATTCTAAGCAGTGAGTCATAGTTATTAACAGCAAGGGTCAAGGTCAATCTGAACCTCTGTAACATCTGGACAGTCAGGGACACATTAGGGTTAGTTTATTAAATGCAAATAGGTTGTCTGTTTTGCAAGGGAAGTTGATCCAAAGCTTAGTACATGTGGTCAAAGTTTCACTTTGGAAAGAATACCCAATTACGTGTAAGGAAAATTAAAAAAATAGAATTTCTACTTGCACCCGATTGGACGATAAATGTCAGCAGAGCTTTACTTCTTTCTCCAAGCTCTATGACCGTGCAACTTCGCTTGCAAAGTGAACAGCCTGTTTGTAAACCAACCCAATTGATTCCAGAGCCCTTGCCAACTGTTCCCTCAAGATGAAGTCATCTAGGTAGCCTAGTATTATGTTACCTTGTGAGTGTAAAATGATTAGTGAATACTATAGGGCAGAGGACAGGACAAGTTAACTAGTAATGTGGGGGTTGACTGAAAAACACTGATGTGCTGGAAAGATGGGTACATGAAAGTGAACATCCTATATATCCACTGAGGGAGGAACATCCCCTTGATGCAGAGAGGAAATAAGAGATCTCGTTGATACCATCCACTATTTTTGGACAGAAATGTAAGCTTTAAGGTGCAAAATGGGGTCAATGCCTCTTAGTTTTGGGAAGCATAAGCAGATTGGACTAAAGACGCTGGTAATGAAAGCAGGGACTGGGGCAATGATCCATTTGATCCAGGAGTCTAAAGAGCGCATGATAGAGATCAGCCAGGTGCTGAGGAGACACTGGAACATTGAAGGTATAAAAACAAGGAGGGGGCAGGGAACAAAATTTGAGCTTGAAACTTTGGGGCACCACCACCACACAAGCATCAGGTAAGACTTCCAAGTCTTCCAAGTGACCAGTAGACATCGCTCGACTCTGGAAAGTGGAGGTGCACTTTCACACCAAGAAGAGTTTGGCAATTGATTGGGCCATATCTGATTTCAAGGCCTTGCAATTGGAAGAGCTAAGCTGCATGGGTCTGGTTTTGGAAGTTATGGGCATAATGACACAAAAGGGATCCTGCTAAGAGGAGCAAAAAGGTAGAGGACTTGCATGCCTGCTCTTTAAGCTTCCTCCTAATAGCATCCAATGTATACCAAATGTCACCAATGTGAGATAGCAAGCAGCCAAAGCCAAAGACATCCATGCTAATAGTTTTGAACCTGGAAAGCATCCACAACTTACTTAGCCAGGACCAGTCTGGAAAGACACAAGTGGTGCCCAGTTGCTGAAGTCACTTCTAGGAGCATGTTGTGACGTCTGATCCAGAGGGGTCTGGGCACAGTAAGGCCCTTTTCACACTGGGGTGGTGGGTGCGTCTGCGGTAAAACGCTGCTATTTTCAGCAGCGCTTTACCGGCAATTTTGCAGTGCTATTCGGCTGCTAGCGGGGTGCTTTTACCCCCCTGCTCGCGCCCGAGAAAGGGTCAAAACCACCACAAAGCGCTGCTGCAGCAGGGCTATGCCGGCGGTATAGCCGCGCTGCCCCATATATTACAATGGACAGGAGGGGTGAAGGAGCGGTGTATACACCACTCCACCACTCCTTCACTTCTCCAAAGATGCTGCTAGCGGGACTTTTTTTTACGTCCTGCCAGTGCACCGCTCCAGTGTGAAAGCCCTCGGGGTTTTCACATTGGAGAGATAGCAGCGGCTCTTTCAGGGCTCTTTGCAGGCGCTATTTTTAGCGTTATATTGCCTGCAAAGCTCCCCAGTGTGAAAGGGGTCTAAGACCAAAGTAAAAAAAAAGGACAACTGTGCTGGGTAGCTGTAAGAAAGCAAAAAGACCTCCTGCAGCTACATAGAGATAAATCATGGAGAATAAAAATTGCTAGAAAAAATAAAGGTTAAGTCTTAAAACAGCAGGGCTCAGAAAAGACATCTGTGCATCTAGAACACAAGCAAAAAACTCAGGCATACTGGTAGAAGGAAGGGTATACCTTGGACTTGCCTTTTTTTTGCCGGTGTGCGATTCTCCTGTATGCGACAGTATAAATCAAAGTGCTAAGACTTTTTACATGCCTCATTGGATGAGCAAGAACTATATATGGTGCAGGTTCACTTGGATAGCAAATTAATGAATTAATTGCAGGAAACTGTTTTTGCACAGGTGCTCTTAGCTGACCTTGCCCACCACTGTTTAGAGCCAGTGATGTAAAGGCATTGTCACATCTAGTACTGAGCTTTCAGTTTTGGGAAGAACTAATATTTTTACATTTAGTTTTAATGTCTTTTCTAAAATAATACATACAAAAACAATACACAAGTAAGGTATAATTAGTATTCCCCCTTATCCAAACCATCTATTTTCACAGCCCCAAATCTAGCCTCTCTCCTTCTCATTGGTATATACTGCACTAGGTCAGATTTCATTTTCTAAAGACACAATTCTCCACTGTAAATAACAGGTTATAATCTTACATAACTTTCATTCAATTTGTTTTATGTCTTTTAGACATGGGGTGCAGACTTTGCAGATTTAGAGAGGTTAGGTTCTGATTTCCGCTTCATAAAGGAGTTTGGCATTATCTTTATTGACTGTTGTAATACAGATGCTTTTTGCAGGACATAATATTCATAGTTTGCCAATGTATTAGTAATCTCTCCAAAGAAAATCTTATTTTAGATTTTTTATGGGGAATAAAAAAAAACAAAACTCAAATATCTTTAACTAGAAAGCATTTTTTTTATTTGCATACAAATAACACAAAAGAGCTGTATAATAGTTCAAAAGGGCAAACCAGTCACAGAAGAAACTTTTTACCAACAAAACAGCATCCAATTATCAGTATAAAAAGATTTATCTGGGAAAGAACCCAAGGAGTAGCCTATTAACTAGCAATAATAGATCAATAGAGAAGAGGCAATCTTCAGCTTTACTGTGCTTTGGGGATTCTTATACAAAGAAGTTAACACATAATTTAATTTTAAAGCAGATCATAATTTGGTTTAAGTAGATTATATTATTGTATTGGCACAAAAACATGTGTACACAATATAATATAAACATAGTTTTTTAGTGATTTTGCTCCATTTGCTTTAGTTGATGATCCCACAGTGTGCGTACTTGTACTTTCCTCAAGAAAATGTAATTCTGTGGTATTTTCAGCATTCAGAATGCCAGCTCATGGATCTCAGAGGCATTCAGATTCATATATATCAGAGAATTCCTAATGCAACCTTAATTAATATTAAATTGGTAATATTTTTGTTCATGTTTATTATTTTTTATTAGTGTATTAAATACATTCAAAATGTACATTAATGGTAAAATACAGTCTTGGTTTTAGGTTTTATCTATCACTGCAATAGGTTATATA
Source organism: Lithobates clamitans (assembly GCA_037952925.1). Taxonomy (NCBI): domain Eukaryota; kingdom Metazoa; phylum Chordata; class Amphibia; order Anura; family Ranidae; genus Lithobates; species Lithobates clamitans. The sequence continues at coordinate 9,166,267 of JBBGZY010000304.1, forward strand.
GACAGCTCTCAAAATTCCCACTCCCTTGCTTACATTTGGAGAGTGTAAACAAGCTGAGGGCGAGTGTGGAGCCCCATCTGTGGAAGGGGTGGGCACCACCAGCAGGTGGGATTGAATGGGAGCTGATTCTCCTCCCAGTGATTGGCCAGAAATCTGTGGGGAAGAAAGAGGAGAGGAAGAGGAGATCCACCTGGATCACACAGAGAGGGGAACTCTTTCTGTGACACAGCTTGGATTTGAAACGCTGGCCGCTGTCAAAGTCCCGCCTCCTGGACCAGTTCCTATGATAGACAGCACAGTGGTCCAATGCTGAGAAATGGAAGTAGTGTGACGTCTATTATAGGAGCCGGCGTTTCAGACCCAAGCTGTGTCACAGCACTGATAGGCTGCACTGATGGGCACTGATAGGCTGCATTAATAGGCACTTATGAGGCTGCACTGATGGGCACTGATGAGGCTGCTTTTATGGGCACTGATAGATAGCGCTGATAGGCCCGGGTAGATTGCATTGATAGACACTGATGAGCACTGATGAGGCTGAATTGATGGGCACTGATAGTCTGCATTGATGGGCACTGATGAACTGATAAGGCTGCTTTGATGGGTACTGATAGGCTGCATTGATGGGCACTGATGAGGCTGCATTAATGGGCACTGATAGGCTGCATTGATGGGCACTAATAAAGCACTGATGAGGCTGCATTGGTAGGCACTGATAGGCTGAATTGATAGGCACTGATGGGCAATGGTGAGGCTGCATTGATGGGCACTGATAGGCTGCATTGATGGGCACTGATGAGGCTGCACTGATGGGCACTGATGGACACTGATAGGCTGCATTGATGGGCACTGATGAGGCTGCACTGATGGGCACTGATGAGGCTGCACTGGTGAGCACTGATAAGCTGATATGTTAATGGGCACCGATGGGCACTGATGAGGCCACATTGATGGGCATTGTTAGGCTGCATTGATGGGCACTGATAGGCTGCATTGATGTTAACTGAAGAGGTTATACTGATGGGCACTGATATGCTGCACCGTTGGGCACTGATGAGGCTGCATTGATGAGCATTGATATGCTGCATTGATGGACACTGATAGAAAGCAATAATTGGCACTGATAAGGCTGCACGGGTTGGCACTGATGAGGCTGCACTGATGGGGTGGCACTGATGGGCACTGATAAGCTACACTGATGGGCACTGATATGCTGCATTGATGGGCACTAATGAAGGTGCACTGATATGCTGCACTGATAGGCTGAATTGATGGGCACTAATGAGGCTGCACTGATGGGCACTGATGAGGCTGCATTGATGGGCAATGATAGGCTACATTGATGGGCACTGATGAGGTCGCATTGATAGGCTGCATTGATGGGCACTGATGAGGCTGCACTGATGAGGCTGCACTCATGGGCACTGATAAAGTTGTTGTTAAAATGTATTTGTTGTAACTTAAAGGATAAGTCCAGCCTGAGCTTGTTTGGCTGGGCTTCTTCTATGGGTCACAGGAGAGCAAATCGTTTTGCACTCCAGTGACCCATTTTTAGCAGAGAGTGGTCTGAAGTCCACTCCCTGCTGACGTCGCAGGAATCAATCAAGGCAACGCATCATCGCGACAATAAAGTCTGGATGCACTTGGCTTAGCACATGAGGGAGTAAGACGCTCTCTCCCGGAGCTCCCGCACACGTCGGACCTACTGAAGCTCTCAGCGCTTCCCAGCACCAGAATTCAGGTCTGTTATGGGGAGAAGGGGTGAGGGAGACAGACACCATACCCCCGATCCACACCCTGAAGGGGATATAGACTGTTTTTTACCCATCTGGGCCATAATCGCTCTGGCCCCCCCGTCCAAGATGGCGCTGGCCCGGACCCCAGGCACACATGCGGCCTCACAAGGAGCTGTTTCTCAACGCTCCACACCACACATGAAGACCAGACAACGTCCTCGGTCCCCCCCCGACTCAGAGACAGGATCGGTCCGCTCTGCATGCCATTCCCCTGACTCTCACAGATCCTATGGTGGATGGGACATGGAGGCATACATTAAAGCACTCCCCACCAGGCACGATTTTGAGGCCTGTGTGCAACGATTAGAGCGTTCATACAAACAAGAGATAACTGAACTGTGCAGGGATGTCACTAATAGAATTGAAGAAGTATTGAGGAGACTGCGTCCACCCTGCAAGCGCATGACACTATTTTGCACGACCACACCCTCCAGATCCAGCAATTGATGTACTATCAAGACGACCAGGAAAACAGGGCCAGGCGTAACAATATATGCATACGCAGCCTCCCTGAATCTGTTGAAACAAAAGACCTAGCCCCTACAGTCATTGCCATGTTCAACGAATTGCTCCAGAAAGACAAAGATGCCCAGCTGGAACTTGACTGAATCCACAGAGCTCTTGGCCCTAGGAATCCGAATTTAGAACACCCCAGAGATGTGATCTGCAGGGTGCACTTCTATGCGGTTAAAGACGCCATCATGCAAGCTGCACGCTCTCAATCTGCCATATACTTCAATGGCACCCCTGTGTCTCTGCTTCCTGACATCTCCAAAATGACTCTGGACATGCGACATCACCCCTTACTGGAGCCCTCCAAGCAAAACAGGTCAAGCACCGCTGGGGTTTCCCCTTTAATTTGTTTGCATCTCATGAAGGGAAGTCGGCGAAGTTTCGCACACTGGGTGAACTCCCCAAGTTCCTCGGGACTTTTGAACTGCCACAGATCTCCATCTCAGACTGGCCACTTCATGCAGCCACTCCTGGTTTCAAGGCCGCAACAGGATGGCAGAAGTGAACGAAGATGAACAAACGGTCCAAGTCGGACTTCTCCTCTGCGACAGAAGGCTGAACCCCTGCTTTTGACATTTGACCACTATTTTTCTTACAGGTTCCTGACCGGTGGAGACGTCCCTGATTGCAGTTTTGTTGGGACATTATACTACTAACCCATTTTATTACTTCCTTAATACAGGATTTATGTTATTATTTCATCCTTTTGATCCTTTTGATGAATGACTGCCTGTAATACAGGCAACATCCATCTTGTTGCTCGTTATTCTCTAACCTTGTCTCATCCCATCCCTTTCCTCCTCCCTCCCCTCCCCTCCCCCTCCTCCCCTTCATCCCCTATCAAACATGTTGATGACTTGTTGCTGGGTAAAAAGCTCTGCATGCTGTTCATACCTTGGGGTGTCTTTATGAGACACACCCTTTCAAGATAATACGTGTAGCTATTCATCACCCACATAGCAACGCGGAGCTCTGAGATGTTATGTTCATAGTTTTCAAATTTTGTTTTTTCAATAGTTGTTGCCCAGCATGTGCAGGCTCCTCTGTGCATTGACCACTGTCCCCCCACTTAGGTTTTTCAGCGCCCATTGCGGTCTTAGCTGAAATGTTGTTCACAGCGCTAGTAGTGAGGCTGTTCTGGCCTCGATCTCCTTTCTCTACTGTTTTTCTTTTCTCATTACTTCACGTACTTTCCTTCTCTCATTTCACCACTAGACGTCCCTCCTCTCCCTCCTTCTCCCCCTCCACCCATTCCTCTGAGACAGCGAACCACCCCTGTGTCTATTCCCATATGCCAAATAAATCTGTTTTCATATGGCAGCACAAACCTCCTTAAAAGTCTCCTTATTGAATTGCAGGGGTCTTAACGTCCAAGAGAAGAGACGGCAAATACTATATCACTTTCACAAATTGCGGACCCATATCCTTCTTTTGCAGGAAACTCACTTTAGAACAGACAAACTTCCACAATTTCTTCATAAACAATACCCCGTTTGGTTTCATAGTACCAATCCCTCTGCAAAATCTAAAGGGGTCTCTATAGCATTTCATGCATCATTTACTCCAGATGTTCTTGATACTTATATTGACCCGTTAGGCAGGTATATCTTTCTTAAACTGTCTTACCTGAACGTAATTTACACTGTTATTAACATATACTCTCCTAACCAGAACCAACAGCAATTCCTCTCCTCTGTTATCTCCCATCTGAAAAGATTCTGCACAATCAACATGATCCTGGGAGGGGACCTCAATGCCACCTTGATACCTCATCTTGACTCTTCAACTGGTAAGTCCTTGATCTCCTCGACCTCCCTGACCAAAATGAGAACACTCCTATCTGATTTATCCCTTGTGGATGTATGGAGGATGCTACATCCTAGCACTAAGGACTACACTTTTTATTCCCCCGCACATACCTCTTACAGTAGACTGGACTACCTCCTCATTTCCCAGTCCCTACTAGACTATTCACCTTCCGCCTCTATTGGTCTCACTCTTTGGTCTGACCATGCCCCCATACACATGAGCTTAGGACGTATCCCTACACATACACGGAACTCTTCTTGGAGGCTAAACGATAATCTATTATCTGACTCAGTATGCTCTCAGGACATTATACAGACGATTAAACACTTTGTTTTGGACCATGCCCAAGACACCACGAACCCGCTTAAGAAATGGGAAGCACTCAAATGTGTACTTAGGGGCAAACTTATTCAACATGGAGCTCGATTGAAGCGTGCCCGCATCGTGGATACGACACGTGTTCTCACCACCATTGCCAATCTGGAAGAATCACATAAAAAAAACCTGTTAACTCGGTTCTTCTAGATCTCACCAATGCGAGAAGAGACCTCCTGCTTATCTTTGCTGAGAGGTCTCTAATAGCCCGAGACAAGGGACGATTTACTCACTACTCCCAAGTCAACAAATTTGGCAGACACCTTGCAAATACTCTCCAACTCCGCCAAACCAGACGGCCTATCCCGTTTTATAAACTCCCCCATCAAAGGTAAAATCATGCAGAATTCGGCAATAGCCGAAGAATTCCGCCAGTACTATTCTACCCTATACAACCTCACCCCCCAGACCCCATCAACTATACCTACCTCGCAAGATCTACCCTCATATATCCAGGATACGGCACTTCCACCTTTTCCGTTATCGGAAGATCTGGAGGCCTCTCTGTCTGAAGCGGAATTCCTAACCGCCATAAAAAATCTCAAAAATGGCAAGAGCCCAGGTTCAGATGAGTTTTCTTCCCGCTTTTACAAACTGTTTGCACCACAACTTTCCCCATTGCTAGTGAGGGCTTTTAATGCTATTGATGAGAACATTGCCCTTTCCTCTTGTATACTCCAAGCCCAAATAGTTGTCCTCCCCAAATCTGGTAGAGACCCCTCCATCTGCCCCAACTACAGACCCATATCCCTTCTAAATATTGATCTAAAACTGTACGCTAAGATCCTCGCAAACCGTCTCTCCCCTTTGCTACCACAAACAATACATAAAGACCAGGTGGGCTTTGTTCCTGGTCGAGAGGTCAGAGACAACACCACCAAGACCATACACTTAATCACATATGCTCAACGCCATCATATACCGGCCTGCCTTCTCTCCTGTGATGCAGAGAAGGCCTTTGATAGGGTCAGCTGGTCTTTTCTCCAAGCCACCCTTTCCCAATTAGGTCTAGGTCCGAGAATGTTGACGCGCATTATGTCTCTCTACTCCACGCCCTCTGCCACGGTTCTGGTAAACGGCATTCAATCAGAAAAATTTATGATCACTAATGGCACCAGGCAGGGCTGTGCTCTCTCCCCTTTCCTGTTCGCCCTGGTAATTGAACATCTTGCCCAAGCCATCAGATCAAATCCTAACATACAGGGTATACAGACCCCCTCATCCTATTGTAAACTCTCCTTATACACAGATGATCTACTCCTTTACATAACCCAACCTCACATTAGCATACCCTCTATACTGGCAGAGATAGACAGATTTGGTTGTTTTAGTAATTACAAATTAAGCATCTCTAAAACAGAGGCCCTAAACCTTTCTCTTTCACAGAATACACTCTCTCCTCCCTCCAATCCAACTTTTCATTTCAATGGCGACCGAACTCTATCTCTTATCTAGGCACGGCCATACCGAAACAAACCTCAGACATATATCCCCTGAATTTTAGCCCCCTACTCCAAAAACTCAGACACCTGACGGAGGAATGAATGGACTTGCCTTTGTCCTGGGTAGGACATATTAACACATTAAAAATGGATATACTCCCCAAGCTACTATACTTTTTCCAGGCCCTACCCATCGTCCTTCCTTCGGCGTTTTTCCGGACCCTTCGAGCTTTAGCGTTCCAATTTGTGTGGAGGGGTAGTCACCCGAGGCTGAAACATAAACTTTTATGCTCTCCTATTACAAAAGGTGGGCTAGGCCTACCTGACTTTGAGCTATATCATACGTCGGCAGATATATCCCATATCCTTGAGTGGTTCCCTCGCCCTATGACCAAAGCCACCACGTTCGTGGAATAAGACCTATCTACACATGATCTACGAGCACTTCTTTGGGGCTACGATCAGTCGTACAAATCACTTTCAACTTTGTCCCCCCTTACTAGGGACACCCTGGCGATCTGGTACCGTAGGAGAGATAAATACTCATTATCATCTGAACCTAGCCCCCTCACCCCTCTGTTTAATAATCCAAATTTTCCAGAAGGCCACTCAACCCACTCTATAGACAACTATAACAGAGACTTCTGGCCCACGGCACAACAATTTGTCGACAACACCCTAGGCACATTCATATCTACCCTAACAGACAATACTTCCAAGGTGACATGGCTCACTCGTGGACACCTGAATTCTTATTGCGAGAAACTCCACGACTCTAAACAAATTCACAGGCCCCTTACCGGGTTCGAACAACTATGCATACTCTCTGAGATTCCACGACACACCTTATCACTGATATATAAGCTAATCCTAGACCACACTCATGGAGCCCTACCTAACTATGCTACAAAATGGTCAGCGGAGGTTGGGAAAGAGATAACTGAGGCAGAGTGGAGTAAAGCTTTTCTTTTCACGAATAAGACCTCCATTTCGAGCTATACGTAAGAAAAAAACTATAAACTCTTATCAAGGTGGTATCGGGTTCCAACAACCCTCAGGGTCATGTTCCCGTCTAACTCAGATACGTGCTGGAGATGCAACTCAATGAAAGGTACATACATCCATATCTGGTGGGAATGTGAAGTGCTTCTCCCATTTTGGACACAAATCTTCCAGATCTATACAGAAATTTACGACAAACCCCTAATGCCATCACCCGCCATTGCCCTCCTCTCCATATTACCCGGGACCATCAAGACAAAAAAGTAGTCTACTGAAATTCTTTATCAGTGCAGGAAGGCAACTTATACCCAGGCACTGGAAAACCACTACGCCCCCCTCTCTAATAGAATGGGTAAGTGAGTTAAACAATATTATGCTCATGGAAGAAATGCAGGCCAAAGCCCTGGACAAACAAGCTAAGTTTTCTTTTGTCTGGAGTATCTGGAGTAATTACTCTACTTCTGATAAACTCAAACAGAGACTCTCGGGGAAGAATTCCACCTAAGAGCTAAAAATGTCCCACCGCAGGACCATAGCCTGGGGCTATGGTCATATCTATAGACTGAGGTTCGCTGTCTCTCTACCCCCTCCCTCTCCCTCCTATTCCTCTACAAACTATCCTACACTTATTTTCCTCTCTGCTTTTCTGTTATTCTTAACTTCTTCTATGTCTCCTATGATCTCCCTTAGATGCAATACGCCTCACAAGATTTCCCCTCCCTCAAAAGGTGTTTCTCCACCCTCTACTTGTTAAGAGTTCAGGAATCTTGTCACTGAAAATACTCCTGACAATTTTTGTTCTAGTTTAACTTTCCAGACACCCTGAGCCTCTGGGTGCAGCAAGTTCCCAATGGGGCACCCAAGACCAGGGTAAATAATTCTTACATGTCAACAGACACACGTTTACGGGTTTAACGTAAAGCTTTATTTAAAGTGACCTTTGCACATGTACTCGATTGCACTATTCCAGCATTTGTATAAATCGTATTTGTATACCAGGAGACCTGATGTCAGGCAACTGGCATTGTCTATACTTTTTCTTTTTTTTTTTTGTTTAAATATTTGTTGAAAACAATAAAAACTTATTGAACCATAAAGTCTGGATGCGCCAGGTGCCTAGACTGACACCTGTCTCAGCCTCTTAGCGAGCCACTGAGAGCCTGAGATGGCTGCTCCCTGCCCTTCCACAGATCAGCGCTCCAGTGAGCGTGGGGGGCAGAGCAGAGAGCTGCTGACTGACGGGCAGCAGCTCTCTGCTCGGGGAGCTAAGAGAATAGAGCCATTGGCATTGTTTGATCATTTGGTTCTCAGTGCTGAGGCGCCGGGGGACAGATGCAGCATCAGTTCAATGCTGCATCCACCTAGGTAAGTATGATGGGGAACCCCCCATAATTCTCTTTTAATTATGCATTAAACATTTAACAGTGTAATTTCATGAAATAATTTACAAGGGCGTGTTTAGGGGTAGAATTAAGGGTGGGGCAGGGTAGGGTTTGGGTATTGCAACTGGTGGTGAGTAGCTCTTAAGGCCTGGCTAGTAGCTCAGTACTTTTGAGCCCTGTAACACAGATTTTCTTTTAGCAACAGCTCACTGTTCACAACTTTTATATTTTTTACTTTTATAAAATAAATATAGAACAAAACAAATAAAAATAGCTGTTTGAAATTGTTGTAATACCTATAATTTTGTTAAACGAAAGTCCTATTTTCAGGTGATTATATACTAAATATGGATTACATTTATTTTATCAAATCAGTAAGTAGTCTTAAGCTAGTTGTGCAAATTTCAGCCACTTCCTCTCTCAAGAAATTTTTCAACTTTTTCATTTCTCAGACTTGCAAAAATCTGCATTTTTGGTTAGAAAATTACTTAACCTGTTGCCTCACATGTAACACATATATATGGGAGCAAAAGGGTGTGCATTAATGCCCACATGCCACACATTTGCAACACTGGGCAGCCAATATTTCTGTGCTAGTAGCTGGTGTGACTGGCCCCCAATCACAGTTTTCACATGAGCGCCCATCCTTCCTGCCCCCTGGGCGTACAGACCTTGTTAAAGTTGAATATGTTTTTTAAGTATCATGAGAAATTAACACAAATACCAAAATAAGCAAGACCTGAAGGCCTGTATCACGATGATGAGTGTTCTAAAGCATTAACCCTGAAAACTATCAATGCAGTCCTACATCGTAGAGAGCATTATGATGGTAACAGAAAAGAAACAGTCCCAAAAGTAAGTTATTGAGAGAGAAAAGAAGGGAAAACAAAGGGAGGAAAAATACAGAGGAAAATATTTAAAGAAGGTAAGTACAAGAAAAAGTGTTATGCCCTGTACACACGATCAAATTTTCCGACAACAAAATCATGGATATTTTTCCGAAGGATGTTGGTTCAAACTTGTCTTGCATACACACGGTCACACAAATGTTGTCGGAAATTCCGAAAGTCAAGAATGCGGTAACGTACAACACGTACGATGGGACTATAAAAAAGTTCATTAGCCAGTGCGCCACCCTTTGGGCTCCTTCTGCTAATCTTGTGTTTATATTGCGTTAGTAGAAGCTTGGTGAGAGACGATTCACACTTTTCAGCCTCGTGCTTTTCAGTTTGTTTCTGCTTGTCAGTTTGTGCTTGTGGGTTCATATCTGTTCTTCAGTGCGTTTTGTCAGTTTCGTTACTGTCTTTCAGTGCGTTCTATTTAATAATTCGCTTCTGTTTTTCAGTGCGTTCTTGTCTGCTCATTTCTGATTTTCAGATTGTTCTTCTCAGGTTCTTTCTGATTTTCACTGCGTTCTGTTAGTTCGTTCTGACCAGCCGACCATTTTCAAGCCATGTTGTTGGTACATTTTCATCGTAGAGTTTGTGCTGTGCTTGGGCTTGGTGTTGGAGTTCTTGCTTTGACCCAAGTCCAGTCCATGAACAGGGCGAGGAGGAGTTCACGGACGAAGAATTGGTTGCTCCAGCTGACCAATTCTCGCACATGCCTTTGTTGCGGGAGATCCAGGAGAATAATCCAGGAATTATCTCCGGGTGGCAGACCCCATTTTTCACCGTCTGTTGGCTTTGCTGTCCCTTTATATTACAAAGCAGGACACCTGCATGCGGCAAGCCATCACTCCCGAGCAGAGGCTCGTCGCCACCTTGCGGTACTTGGCGACAGGGAGAAGTCTCCAGGATATCAAGTTTACAACCGGAATCTCCCCCCAAGCTCTGGGAATCATTATTCCAGAGACCTGTTCTGCCATTATTCAGGTCCTGCAGAAGGACCATATTAAGGTAAGTTTTATCCTTTAACATCACATTCTATGTATTTAATGTTTGCTAATGTATTGTATTTATTTCATCATTCCTTAATTACCACGATTGTAATATGCTGTGAATGTCCTCTTTGTCCTCATGCATGCTGGAAGCTTTTATTGCTCCTTTTTTCCCTCATGCATATTTGCCTTCACTAACCTCCCCAGCATGCTATCCTGGGCCCATACACACCTAGCCTAGTCACTTAACAATGTATTTTGTCAGCTCCATTGTAGTGCTTACCCTAAACACCCCTAAAATGCATCAAAATGTTTTATTGTTGTCTCTAAATTCAGGCAGAGTGCAAGAGGCTTTTTTTGGGGCTCAAACTCATTTGAAACCCTCCCTCCCCCCCAACCGCTAAGTCAGCCGATACCAATCCTCTATATGCTGACTTTGCCAAACCCATATACACTATACCTACCTCTTTTGTGTTCAGATTTATGGATGAATTCACCAAAGCATGTAGTGCAAGGGCCTGCCTGAATACTTTCAAATGGTACTGTTTCAAGTTTTGTTCTCCTATTATCTTGATAGGTAATTGCAGAATGTAAAAATGTGCTTCAATTTGTACAGTGTGTATTCATAATTTTGTATCATGACACTTGTTACATGTCCACTGGGCTGCCAATAGTGTAAGTAATGAGGGGCTGGCCAAAGTAACAAACATTATTTATGCATTCAGCTCTCAATGAAGTGGAGACGGTTACCTGTCCAAAACACACCCCCCCTAAAATTTTTACAATGGGCCATCAGAGGGGGCGAGGCATCTGATAAGTGTACCTTATACTTTTGTCTTTAAATACTCATTTCAATAAATATTATACTTATGTTGGCCAAGAATGTTTGTGTCTAATCTGCTTGCAATGTTTATGTGCAAAAGTACTATTTTTTTTTCTTGTTTGACTCCACAGTTTCCTTCAACCCCACAGGAATGGCAGACTGTGGCCTTCCAGTTTGCCCAGCAGTGGGACTTCCCCAACTGTGGTGGGGAAAAAGAGGGGAAGCACGTCTGCATCATCCCACCCCTCAACTCGGGGTCATACTATTATAATTATAAGGGGTATAATATAATTGTGTTGTTGGTGGTGTCAGTAACTTACGAGTTTCTGTATGTGGACATGGGGAAAAATGGCCAGATGTTGGATGGTGGAGTCATCCCCCAGACGGAGTTCATCAGATAGCTCCAGAATGGCAGCTTGAAGTTGCCACCACCTGAAAATAATGTGGCAGGACTCCTGTTCGTCTTCGTCGCAGATGAAGCTTTTGTGCTGGGGGACCATCTTCTGCAGCCATTCCCGATGAGGACCCTCACCCAGACCAGAGGGTTTAATTACCGGCTGGCCAGAGCCAGAAGAGTGGTGGAAAATGCCTTTGGAATTATGGCCAGCTGGTTATGCTTATTCCTCACAGCTATCAACATGGCGGAATATAGATTCAATCACATCGTTCTTGCATGCTGCATATTACATAACTTTTTGCCTGAAAAAATGCATCAAACTATGTGGCCTCAGTTGGGACTGAGGCCGGCTTATTACCAGCTCAAAGAACTCTGATGGCTCTTGAACCTGGCTGTCCTGGCTTGCCCCCCCAAAGTGCCCGCAAAGTTCGCCAAAAGTATCTAGAGTTCTTTGCGGGTAGGGGGGCCATTGATATGCCAGAGAATCTATAAACATGTTTAAAATAATTATTTTTGTTAGAAACTGAACTCATATTTCATTTGATTTACTGCTTGTGTTTCTTATCTGTCTCCTAGTTTCTCCAATGGCTTTTTATTTTTGGCCATTTTCTTCAATAGTGCCAACCTAACTTATTTGATACATGAGGTGACAATTTCTTCTTCAGCTATTATGTTGTGGGTCTGCTACACACACCTTGTTTTTGTTGTTAATGTATGTAATGCATTAATGATAAAAATAATCTATTAATAATAAAAATAATATTTTCAACTCCATGAATTAATTGCTTGTAGTCCCTAAAATTGTATGAAAGTAAAATGTAGCGCATAGATTGTGCAAAAAGTCTTCAATCAAGAAAACAACTAAAATAAACAAATGTCCACGAATGGTAAACATAACAGTGGTAAAACTTATAAGTCTCTCAATATAAGTAAATAAAGTCCAGTGAGTGAATAGAAAACAAATGACATGGAATGTCCCACTGAAAATGGTACATGGATGTAAGACGACAGATGTTATAACACGGGTAAATCATCAGATCATCCCCAAGCTGTATCTCACAACTGCATGTGACTTAGTAAAGATGGTGTGTAAGAAACTCTTACCAGATACATTGGACTCCCTTGTCAGCGACAGGGAGTCACTCGAGCGGGTTGCCTCTCAGGGCCTGTAAGCAGACATCACAACTCTGCGAACCTTCTGGGTCAAACTCTGCGTGGATCTCCCGGGGCCGCCAGGTGGGTCCTCCCAAAGGATGGCCAAGGTGCGAATCAGAGGGAACAGTGCATCACGTAAAAAAACTGAAGTGAAGGCTGGTTGGATCTCGTAAAAACAGTGTGGTGTGAATGCAGCCTCAGGAAGATTTGTAGTCCAGTCTCGGAATCAGCAAGCCTTTTTTTTTCTTGCTGTTTGGTCACCAAACAGCAAGAAAAAAAAAAAAAGGCTTGCTGATTCCGAGACTTTTTGAACTCATCGGCTGCAGAGTTTCTGAACCCGCCTGTACAGAACTACGGGGGTAGGGCAGTGCGAGAGAAGGTGAGAGGAGGCGAGAGGAGACGAGAGCGCACCGGCCTGGACTACAAATCTTCCTGAGGCTGCATTCACACCACACTGTTTTTACGAGATCCAACCAGCCTTCACTTCAGTTTTTTTACAAATCCACTTTGCACTACAAGTGCACTGCAAGTGCACTTGAAAGTGCACTGACACTGCACTGAAAGTGCGCTTGTAGTGCAAAGTGGATTTGCCTTTAGTAAATAATCCCCATTGTCACTGTAACTACACCAACTTACTCCAAAAACTGGTATTGAGCATTGAAAGAAGAAGCCACACATTGTTGAGTATAAAACATTTCACTCAAAGCACATTCACATGTGCATTATAAAAGTTTTTTTTTAACAAACCAACATTGGTTTTGTAACATTTATGTTTGACAGTAGATATAGGCTTTTTTGGCTATACAGGCATGTTTAAAACCATAACATACACAACTCAGTTCAACTTTGATAAAGTGAAGGGAATATGAGACATTAGTATGTCAAAACTGTGTTGATTTTGCCTTCATCAGATGGGGTGATGTCACCCCTGTAAAAGCCAAATTTTGAAGATGCACACAAATTGGGAGTCAAAATGTGGATTTCCCTCCTGATCCCATGCCTAATGTCAACATGTGCTAGCTCCCATCATGGGGGATCAATAAACGTGTTTCGGGGGTAAAACCCCTTCCTCTCATCTACTTTAGTTGCGAGGAAGGGGTTGCACCCACAAAATGCTTACATTGATATCCCGTGATGGCAGATAGCACATGTTGACACACTGTGTGCATCTTCAAAATTTGGCTTTTCAAATTACTTAAATTTTTTTCAAAATATATAAAATACAACAAGCAACTTTACAATTTTTGTTGTTTTTAGTTTCTGCCTAAAACATCAATGATGTTGGTCATTTTTTTTGGACATCATTGATGTTTTGCTTGACCATCTCTAAATCCCAATTGCACACCATGATCTCACTGATGAGGATCTGTGCACTTGCACTGTTGAAATGAGTTTCTTCTTCCACAACATCCACATCACCTAAAAAGTAAAAACACACCATGTATTATAAATATGCAGTATTACCTAAAGCTGTGGTCTCAGACTCTGACCTGTTGTGGTCACTATTTTGCCCACGTCATGAATCTCTCCCCCCACATCTTCTTCATGGTGTGTGGGGATTTCCCCTTCTTCATGAGTAGTGGGGTTCGTGGTGTCCTCAGATGTCCCGATTCTTTTCTCCCCTATGTGAATAAAAAAGGGTACACTTAGCACACAGATATTTGAGGCAAGAAATAGTAATATGAAACATTGTACTAAACTTCTTTTAATACAAATAGGCATGAACAAATGTAGTTAACCTGCATCTAACAAAAACATTGTATTAGTGGTGTGACATTGGGGATTGTTCAGCTCAAGTGGCATTTTGGTGCAGTGAGTTCACATCAGAGAGGCATTTATAGTTAAGGGCCTGGTAGCCCACGTTTATTAAAGGGAAAAACAAAACAAAAGTCCATCCAGGAATCTCACGCAGGGGTCCAAGCTTCAATTAAACACACACAATCCAAATGAAAATGCTAGCCCACCTGGCTACTCGTCAGCAGTAATGCTGCTATAGGTACAGGCCCCTCAAGTAAGCTGCTTGGATGCACAAAGTCTTAGGCTCCTTGGTTGCACACAGCTTTGAAGCCCTTCAACGCACACAGCTTCTGGCTCCTTGGAAACACACAATTTTGAAGCCCTTCAACGCACACAGCTTCTGGCTCCTTGGACGCACACAGCTTTGAAGCCCTTCAACGCACACAGCATCTATTCTCACACAGAGACACTTACTAGCAGCCACTGCTCCAACTTCACCTTCCTCCACTCTCTGCTCTCACTAGCCCCTCGTTATATGGGCTGTGTGCACCTGGGCACACACCCTGCTGGCTGTCCACAAAACCTGCACACAGGGTTGGAGATCCCATCCCACCCAAGACTCTGAAGGATCTCCAAAGTACAGAGCCCCATAGGGAACTAGCAAAACCTGGAGAAAACTGCCAGAGCAGTTTTCTCTGTTTCAAATTTACGCTCTGTAGCTCTGCACTCAGCCAATATGCAGACTCTGTGTCCACTTTAACCCCATTTTCATAGGGACAGAGTCTTGCTCTGCCACAGTGGGCAAACAAACAATGTTTACTACAAATGATTACTGTGCCCATGAACCTGAAATTTGCCATTTTAAACTGTACAACAGTAAATAAAAGCACATGAAGCAGCACTAAAGTACCGTAATAATAATAATAGGAACACATGACAAATACTTTCTTTTTTGCAGCACTTTCTTGATCCTTCTGTACTGATCTTGCTCCCTCAATTTCAATTTTGCCTTACTCACATTTGGGTTGATGTATGGTCCATACTTCCCATCATAGTCGGCCCTCTTCAAGATGTCCACCATCTCCACCATCTCTGAAAAATACATATTTAAGATCTTATAGCACCTCCTGGATCGAGAACTGCCTTGCTCGGGCTTTCGTCGTCCTCCTTGTTGCTGCTATTATCACGCACCTGCTGTCTCTCCGCCATGTGCTCTCCCACTGCGCCGAAAAAGAAGGGGCGGGGAATACACTAGAAAGAAGGTCAGGGGTGGAGTTTCACGCATGCGCAGTGTATATAAAGCATAACGCGAGTGCATCATACGTACGATCTGTGAGCGGAGGACGGAGTAGCGTAAGCGCTGATCGTGCAAACAAAGGTGCAACTAACTTTTACTTTTTAACTTTTAACTTGGGGCATCAGTGGTTAGTGGCCTATACGGCTTATAGATTAAGACCTATATTGGGACAAGATTAGGAGAGTTGAGCCTGACATTTGGGTTTGTCTTGTGTTGTCTCTTGCAGAGAAAATGGATACATTTACTGACCCAGACTTCCTGCCAAACTTCATAGACATGTACAGGGAGCTGCCATGTCTGTGGCAAGTCAAACACGGAGAATACTCCAGAGGAAGGCAGCAGTGGAGCAACTGTTGGAATTGGTGAAACTGGTGACTCCCACGGCAGACATCACCTATTTGAAGGCCAAAATTGGTGGCCTGAGAAGCACATATAATAGGGAGCACAAAAAGGTCCAGGATTCCATGAGATCAGGAGCGGCAGCAGATGACGTTTATGTCCCCAGGCATTGGTACTATGACAGACTGCGTTTTTTGTCAGACCAGAGTGAACCCAGGCCACCACTATCTACAATTCCTTCCACATTAGATAAGGCTTCAGAAGTCCAACCTGGGCCTGCCACCCAGTAAGTAGATGTGGAGGAGCCCAGCTTGAGCCAGGTATAGCATTGTTTAACATATTTCTTGTCAAAAATTGAATGATGATAACCAGAGGTTATTATTGAACACTAATTTCTGATTTAACAAGTGGTTTACATATCAATAGACAATAGTAGCCAAAAATGATTGGGAGAAGAATGAAAAATGCTGGGGTCTTTTCTATTTGTTAACATTTAATTTGCAACAGTCATGAGCTCAAAATTGTGTGTGGTTGATGACCAAAAAGCTAAAACTATGTACCATTTTCATACATAGGAAAGTCTCAGCTAGGAGGAGGCTGTGGAAAGTGTCAGCCAGGAGGTGGCCATAGAGAGTGGCAGCCAGGAGGTGGTCGTGCCCAGCAGCCTGACCAAATCCCAGGTTCCTCCCCTCCGCCTTCCAACAAAAAGGACCAGGAAAGCGAAAAACCTGGGGTAGTCAGCGACTGTTTTTATTCGGAAGGCTACTGCAGTCCTCACAACAACCCCTGGTGGACCCGAGGTGTATGGCTGCCTGACAGCCAGTAAACTGGAACAAATGGAGGAGGGCCAACGTTTCATCTGTGAGGAGATAATAATTCAGGCCCTAAACAAGGGGATGAGGGGCCAACTCACAACTAAAACCAACCTGTGTGATTTGGACCATATTACTCCTCCACCACCTCCAGCAACTCTTCCAACAACACAGTCACCCAACCCACGACAGCAGCCTGGAAGGAAGTGTGAAAGGGAGTGTTGAGAGTGATGGCCTGGGTTTGGTGTGGTCTGGCAAAAGATGCAGCCTGTTGTAAGACCACAGCCTGGGGACATATATGTCATCTGCTGCTGCTCCTGATCTCTTGAAGTCCTGGACCGTAATGTGCTCCCTATTAAATGGACTCCTCAGGTTACCAATTTGGCCTGTCAAATAATTGATGTCTGCCCTGGGGTACAAAGGCTTCACCAATTCCAACTGTTTCTCCAGCGTTGCCTTCCTCTTTATTTTGTTAGGACCCCTAATAAATTAAAAATTTTTGATTTGGACAAATACTTGGCTATGTGTTTTACTTCAAAAAGGACAGTTTGTTTGTGAGTAGGCAGGTACATTTAAAAAATACAATGTCAAATTAACAAGGGACACCAACACCAGCCAACCTATTTGACGTAAAAAAATAGATAATAATGGTGTTGTGGGAACTTGACACACAAAACGACAATGCTAGAATAGAAGGTGTTTTTAATTGGAAATGTTTCTCACCACAATCCTATAATGACTGAGGCCTCACTGTCACATCTGCACCTCCTATTTACCAGTTGACATACATGAGCAGAGGCTGCCCAGCTAAATATGACAAAATCTGGTCCACATCGATAGATTCCACTTGAACATTCCCTCAGCTCTACCCCCTCATCTTCCCTTCCCCCCCCCCCATCCTTTCCCTCCCTCAGGGTTTAAAAATGTCTAGATTGTTGATGATGCTTGTTCCTTTATTATGGGCATACAAGATGTCTTGAACTATGGTCTGTATAGGTGTCACACCTCTCAGTGTTCCTGTATGTTGGCTATAATGATATATAGTATACCATTGTATCTTTTTTTGCTACATTCTAACTTTAAAACTTTTTTAATAAAGTTTTTTACTTTAAAAAAAAAATATGTGCTTCAGGGGGGGGGGGGGGGCTGTATATGCACAAAACTATTGATTGCACTGCACATGTTACATATAGCCACACACACTGTAGTAGAAGCAAGCATTCTAGCACCAGGTCTTCTGGGTAACTCTAATCTGATGACTTTTAGGGGCTTTTGAAGTGTCGACTATACAAAATATAGGATACCAAAGTTTGTTGCCTTTTTATGGGCCCACAAAATTTTAAAGTTTGACATAACGTACAAAAAAAATGTAAAAAATTCAGCATTGAAAATTTCCTTTTGTGCATTTATTTACTGAAATTTTGTATTTCCTAAACTGTTGCTCTAAAATCATGTAACATACAAAATTGTAACTACCACCATTTTATTCTCCAAGGTCTTTGCTTTCAGAAAATACATAATGTTTTGACTTTTTATGTAATCCTTAGGGCTAAAATGATTTTTTAAACATGTGTGCAAAAATGTCTCCGGCAGCAAAAGGGTTAATGGGAGGAGATCCTGAAAATAAAAAATTCAGAATTTCTGAACTATCTGAACTAATAATTTTCAAAAATAACCTGAGATCATTTCCAGAGATTATGCAGAAAAATATACCCTAAAAAGAGATCCTTTTATAATCTATGTTTTAAGGCATCTGACTCCAAATCTTCCTTGTATCATTAGTATCTGTATCGAAAGCCAATTGTTACAATGTCATTCATCAAATTAACCCATTTTGTCAGGGGAGAGGTCTCTGTAGTCATCCAATAGAACAGGATCAGCTGCCTACTAGCAGAATGAAAATGTCTCAAAAGTTGATTGGTAGGCTACTGAGGAGAATATATAATGAAGCAATTTTATGGAACAGCTTCACATCATATACTGTATAAGTCATCATAGATATCAAAAACCGATTACCAAAAGGGACGGATCTTACCGCACTCCCACCATATATAGATATACAGTAGGTACCTCTAGCTCTGTTGTACCTCCAACAATCTTCTGGTAGGCAAGGGATAATGTGATGTAAAGAGACTGGGTCTCTGTGCCATCTGGTAAGAACTTTATAAATATTTTCTTGAGCATAACTCGAAATAGAGGATTTTTGTGTAAAAAAAAGAGGATTAATGCCATTCTTCAGGGGTATTCTCACAATCTAATTCTCTGACCCAAGCTGTCATATAGGAGAGTTTTTGGATAACATGCTCGGTTCACATATATGTGTTGTGCGAAATGCAGCGAATCCTGTGTGTCTCCCGCACCGCATTGAATTTGCAGTGGCATTCATGCGAACTGCCGGGGGTTTCAATGTTAAGTTAATGACATCCAGATTAATTTTAGTTTAAAGCCAGGAGCCCACAGATAAAATTTAAAGCTACTACTGCATATGTGAGCTTGTTTTAACCTGTTCACCCTTTAGATGTACTAGACATATCTAAAGAGGTGAGCTAATTAAACAAAATGTGCATTATCTGGTGCAGCTGTGCATGGTAGCCAATCAGCTTTGAACTTCAGCTTATTCAATTAAGCTTTGATAAGAAAAATCTGGAAGCTGATTAGTTTCTATGCAGAACTTCACCAGATTTTGCACTCTCCGGTTTTAGTAAACCAACCCCTAATGCCGCGTACACATGATCAGGATTTTGGTCGGAAAAGGGTATGATGGCTTTTCTGACGGTTTTCCGCTCAAGCTTGTCTTGCATACACACGGTCACATCGAATTCCAACTGTCAAGAACACGGTGACGTACAACACATATGACAGGACTAGAAAAAGGAAGTTCAATAGCCGGTGTGCCACCCTTTGGGCTCCTTCTGCTAATCTTGTGTTTATCTTGTGTTAGTAGAAGTTTGGTGAGAGACAATTCAGGCTTTTCAGCTTTCGTGCTTTTCAGTCCGTTACTGCTCTTCAGTTTGTGCTTGTGGGTTTGTATCTGGTTTTCAGTGCGTGTAGTCAGTTTGTATCTGTTGTCCGCTCGTTTCTGATTTTCAGCTTGCTCTTCACAGGCCTTGCTGTTCTTCAGTGTGTTCTGTTAAGTTCGTTCTTACCAGCCGACCGTTTTGAAGCCATGTTGGGGTTACGTACTCCTCATAGAGTTCGTGCTGTGTGGTGGCTTGGTGTTGGGGTTCTTACTTTGACCCAAGCCCAGTCCATGAACAGGGTGGGGAGGAGTTCATGGACCAAGAATTGGTTGCTCCACCGTGACCACTTCTCTCATATCCCTTTGCTGCGTGAGATCCAGGAGAATAATCCTGATTTCAAGAGTTATCTCCAGATGACGGACCCCATTTTTCACCATCTATTGGCTTTACTGAACCCTTATATTACGAAGCAGGACACCTGCATGCGGCAAGCCATCACTCCGGAGAAGAGGCTAGTCGCCACCTTGCGGTACTTGGCGACAGGGAGAATTCTGCAGAACCTCAAGCTCTCAACAGGCATCTCCCCCCAGGCTCTGGGGATCATTATCCTAGAGATCTGTTCTGCCATAATTCAGGTCCTGCAGAAGGACTATATTAGGGTAAGTGTTCTCGTTTAACATCACATTCTATGTATTTAATGTATGGTAATATTTTGTATTTCTTTCATCATTCCATAATTGCCATGATTCTAATATGCTTTGAATGTCCTCTTTACCCTCATGCATGCTGGATTTTTTAATGCTCCCTTTTTGTCCTTCTTGCATATTTGCCTTCACTAACCTCCACAGCATGCTATCCTGGGCCCATATACACCTAGCCTAGTCACTTAACAATGTATTTTGTCAGCTCCATTGTAGTGCTTTACCCTAAACACCCCCTCAAATGTGTACAAATATTATTTGTGTCCTTAAATTCAGGCAGAGTTCCAGAGGCTTTTTTTTGGGTCCCAAAATCATTTGTAACCCTCCCTCCCCCCAACCGCTAAGTCAATCAATACCAATCCTCTATCTGCTGACTTTGCCAAACCCATACACACTATACCTACCTCTTTTCTGGTCAGATTTATGAATGAATTCATCAAAGCATGTAGTGAAAGGGCCTGCCTGAATACTTTCAAATGGTACTGTTTAAAGTTTTGTTCTCCTATTATCTTTTTTTTTAATACACGTTTTTATTGAAAATTGGTACAAAATACATATTGTGTCAGTAACAATACTTGTGGCAGGCATGACTGTTCCAGAACTCTGTATACCAGATTTAAATACAGTAGTCACAAAGATATAAGTTACTAAATGATTCATAATGAGCTGAAGAGGACTCCCGGGAGGGAGGGTCCTGAAGCCTGAAAAAGTGCTGGAGAGTCTCTACAATTATATTGACACTCATGTGGTGATAATAAATGCTAGAGAATTTATATAACTTAAAACAAAAAGAAACAAAAAGAACAGAAAACAATGAATATGCAACCACTAACATGTGGTACAGATCGGGTTACGGGAGACCCATTTGGTCAAACAGGAATTAATGTCACTAAATTAAGGAGTCCATGTCAGTTCGTACAAGAGAACCCCGAGTGTTTAGGGAACCCATGATTTCCATTTCCGATCATAAATGTGCATAGTGTCTGTAATTGTATTCAAATTTTTTCCATAAGTTGAATGGCCGACATTTGTCTAAGGACTTGGTCCCAGGGGACCCCGGGTGTGCGCCAAAACAGGGCTATGCACCAGTGGACCGCACTAAATAGTGTATGGGACAGTTTTTGGTCAGGGGGAGAGGCTCCAGGGATATCAGCAAAAAGTAAACCCATCTGATGGGTTATAGTAACCTGTACCCCTGTAATCTCTGCCACCTTGGCAGTAACTTTTTGCCAAAGGTCTCTCAGGGCCACACAACTCCAAAAAATGTGTAGATGGGTCACCTGCTCGAGACATCCCCTAAAGCAATTCTCAGAAACAGTGGGGGAAGAATTTATGCAATTTAGCAGGGGTGTAGTACCGCCTTGTGTGTAGCTTCATCACTGTTTCTTTAACTATGGACCTTGTACACTTAGGTAGGTTCGTTATCCTATCCATCCACTCCTCAGGGGACACCACCTGTCCAGTCTCTGTTTCCCACTGAATCCTGGCAGAGGATTTCTCTGAAAGGCCTAAGCCACCCAGATAATTGTATAACAGTGATTATCCCTTTGTTTCTAGATGCAGGGCCACAAAGACCCTCAAATGTGTTGACAGGTGAAGAGACTGGTTTAGGAAAGTGTGAGTTATAAAAATGCAAGACAAAGACAATTCCATAGCTCAACTCACCAACCAGTCTGCTGACCAACCAAATTAGCCTGTCTAACCATCTGTTAAAAGCAGGGGTTTAGTTAGCACACATTTGCAAACGCATGTGAAAGCTGCAAGGCCTCGTCAAGGCACCCTGTATTACTTGCAGTCCTAACACTACTAAATTTATAAGTGTCTCCACAGTGGAAGCACATGCATTAAATGGATAGGTGTGAGACAGGTGAGCCTGGAGGCGGCCCAAGCCCCCTTAAAGGGACAGGAGCACACTGGACACCCAGCAAGAGCACAATGGCAGCAAAGGTGTCCAGTGTGTCCCCGACCCACATTTACGAACAGTAACAAAACACTGGCCACCGCCCACACCCATAACTGGCCTTCACAGTAAGGAGCACAAGGAGGGCATATACATGCAAGACAAAGACAATTCCATAGCTCAACTCGCCAACCAGTCTGCTGACCAACCAAATTAGCCTGTCTAACTGTCTGTTAAAAGCAGGGGTTTAGTTAGCATACATTTGCAAACGCATGTGAAAGCTGCAAGGCCTCGTCAAGGCACCCTGTATTACTTGCAGTCCTAACACTACTAAATTTATAAGTGTCTCCACAGTGGAAGCACATGCATTAAATGGATAGGTGTGAGACAGGTGAGCCTGGAGGCGGCCCAAGCCCCCTTAAAGGGACGGGAGCACACTGGACACCCAGCAAGAGACAGGCTAATTTGGTTGGTCAGCAGACTGGTTGGTGAGCTATGGAATTGTCTTTGTCTTGCATGTATATGCCCTCCATGTGCTCCTTACTGTGAAGGCCAGTTATGGGTGTGGGCGGTGGCCAGTGTTCTGTTACTGTTCGTAAATGTGGGTCAGGGACACACTGGACACCTTTGCTGCCATTGTGCTCTTGCTGGGTGTCCAGTGTGCTCCTGTCCCTTTAAGGGGGCTTGGGCCGCCTCCAGGCTCACCTGTCTCACACCTATCCATTTAATGCATGTGCTTCCACTGTGGAGACACTTATAAATTTAGTAGTGTTAGGACTGCAAGTAATACAGGGTGCCTTGACGAGGCCTTGCAGCTTTCACATGCGTTTGCAAATGTGTGCTAACTAAACCCCTGCTTTTAACAGACGGTTAGACAGGCTAATTTGGTTGGTCAGCAGACTGGTTGGTGAGTTGAGCTATGGAATTGTCTTTGTCTTGCATGTATATGCCCTCCATGTGCTCCTTACTGTGAAGGCCAGTTATGGGTGTGGGCGGTGGCCAGTGTTTTGTTACTGAGTTATAAAAATGTCTGATCTGAAGATATCTGTAAAACTCTGACCTGGGTAGGGAGTGAGAAGCTTGTAAAGATAAAAAGGATTGGAGCACCCCATCCCTTTGGAGAGAGCCGAGCATGACCAGGTCTGCAGAAATCCATAGGGCAAAGGAATTAGGGTTAGAAAAAGCAGCGATAAATGAAGGATTACCAACAAATGAGGCCCATTTGGAGTAAGGCGGAAGTAGGGAGGATTTTTTTTTGTACAAGCACCACAGGTGTAAGGATTGGCCCACCACTGAATTAAGGAGGGAGATATCCTTTGGACGGATTGCTGGGGCCCATAATAATCTAGGTAAAGTGTAAGGGGCTATGGAAGAACGCTCAAAACTGAGCCAGGGGATCCCGAGAGGGGGGACATGCCATTGAGCTAGCTGAATGAGTCTGGCTGAAAGGTAATAATGCCAAAGATTGGGGAGACCCAATCCTCCTCGGGCCCGGGGTCTGTTAATCATCTGCTTACCTAATCTGGGTTTTTTATTGTGCCATGCAAATTTGTTAATGTCTCTTTGGATGGAATCAATCGTTTGCCGAGACACATAATTTGGAAGGGCTCTAAAAAAAAATAAAAGTTTGGGAAGAATGGACATTTTAATCGCCTGGATCCTACCTAAAAAGGTGATATGGTATGAATTCCACGCGATCAAAAGTTGTCTGATTCTGGTAAACGCTGGTGGATAGTTAGCTAAATATAACCTGTAGAGAGAGGGTGCCAATTTCATCCCTAAATAACATAGACACTGACCATCCATGGCAAAACCAAAGTTGGATTGAATTATAGAGATAGTATGTTGGGGGAAGTTTATAGGAAGGGCTGAGCATTTAGAAACGTTAACCCTTAAACCCGAAAGGTCTTGGAAGGTATGGAGGGTAGAAATCAGGTTGGGGATTGAGACTATATTAGATCAGGAAGAAATAGGAGAACATCATCTGCGTAAAGACTTAACTTGAACTCCTGGTCCCCTTTTATATAACCTTTGATATTAGGGTCCAAGCTAATGGACGGGGTTCAATGGCGAAGGCGAAGAAAAGTGGTGACAGGGGGCATCCCTGCCGTGTCCCCCTGCCTAACATGAAATATTCAGAGTTACAGCCCGGTAATCTAAACCGAGTGCGGGGCTGATGATATAATGCTCAAAAGCCATGAACAAATGCTCCCAGGAAGCCAAATTTTGCTAAGGTAAGTTCGAGGTATGGCCAGAGCACACTATCGAAGGCCTTATGAATGTCCAGGCTTAGAAATAGTATTCAACGGGAGTGAAGGTCAGCGTCCTGTATAATATTAGAAGCCAGTCTGATATTGTCAGTGATTTGTCTAGTTGGGATGAATCCTGTTTGATTAGGTGAGACTAAGGAAGTAATGATAGTCGAAAGTCTATCTGCCAAAATACGTCCAAATATCTTCAGATCTGTATTGATGACAGAAATTGGCCTGTAATTTTGTGGCAGGGAGTGGTTTTTGTTGGGTTTAGGGATTAATGACATGTTCACATGAAGCATATCATCTGGGAAAACATTACCTTTTAATATATGATTAAAGTTAGACTGTAGATATGGGGTCAGAAGTTGGGAGAATTTCTTGTAATAAGGGGCAGAATACCCATCTGGGCCTGGAGTTTTAGAAGGTTTCAAGGATTTAATGATTGTAGTAATTTCCAGGTCTGAGCAAGAGGCATAAAGCACTAGGAGCTGGTCTTGTATTAGTTTGGGGAGAGGGATGTTATCCAGCCATGTATTAAGGGCAGGGTCAGGAGAGGAGGTGGGAGGGGAAAGCAGATTTTCATAAAATTTATAAAAGATCTGAAGGACCTCAGTTGGGTGGAAGACCAAACTACCCTTAGGATTTCTTAACTTAAGTTAAGTATGTGGGGATTGGATGGATTAATTGAGCTTTCTCGCAAACATAGCTGATGCCGCGTTACTGTGTAACAGAAACTTAGCCTTCGACCATCTAAGAGCCTTTTCCATCTGTTCTGAGAGGATTTTATTTAGTTAAAATCTAGTGTTGTTAATTTGCTGTAAGAGATCGGTGGAGTGGTTCTGTGTATGCAAGTGGTATAACCTATCTAGCTCTTAAGTTAGTTTGGTAATATCAATCAGTTTTTGTTTTTTCCTTTCCGCAGCTATCTGGATTAAATGGCCTCTGATTACAACCTTATGGGCTGCCCAGAGGATGGAGGGCGAAACGTCTTCTACATTATTGGTGGCAAAATAGTCTTCTAAGTGTTTTGAGACCTGTGAGACTATGATAGGGTCTGTGAGGAGAGACTCATTCAGTCACCACCCAGCAACAGAGGGTTTGAGGCCTATGTGGGAAATATTAAGGGATACCAACTGGTGATCCGACCATGGGCAGGAGTGAATGGCAGCAGCGGGAGAATTGGCCAGTAAAATAGGAGCACAAAACAGATAATCCAATCTGGAGTAGCTGTCATGAGGGTGGGAGTAAAAAATGTATTCTCTAGCTCCAACATTATGTGCTCTCCATGAGTCTACTAAATTATGAGAGTGTAATAGTGATTTTAGAGCTTTGGGAAAGGCATTACAGGTGCTGCCTATTCTGCTCAGATCCATGGCCGAATGCGCCACCAAATTACAATCCCCTCCCAAGAGTAGATGAGGGGAGTTATATTTGTCCAACACATGGAAAAAGGCCTTAAAGAAAGATGCTTGAGAATCATTAGGTGCATATACGTTGGCTATTGTAACCCTCTTACCCTGTAAGGAACCCTGTAGGATGATGAACCTGCTGGAGGGATCTTTATATATATTATAAGCTTCAAAAAATAGGCCTTTTTTGATAAATATTGTAACCCCTCTGGATCTAGAACCGAAAGTCGTGTAATACCCCTGCCCAAACACTCTATCGAAATATGTGGGGTGATTGTTTTTGGAGAAGTGGGTATCCTGGAGGAGAACAATATCCGCCTGAAGGCGCTTATACATAGTAAACGCCTTCTTCCGTTTATGTGGGGAGTTGAAACCCCTGACATTGTGGGATATTAATTTAAGACCCATTGTAAATGTAGAAGGGTATAAGGGCACAGATCAGTTTGAGGTGATCCCAAGGGGTTGGTAGCCATCGTCCTCTGCCCCAAAAGGAGGGGAATGTCTAGCAGGCATACAATTGTAAATACATTACAGAGTAAGACAAACTTAGTGACATCCATAGACAGGGTTCGACAACCCAAAAACCATAAACAAAAAAACATAAAAACAATAGTGAAAAGCACTGGGGTCAGGAGGGGATAGCCCAACCTGACAAGAGGATACTATGCTTAACTGTAAAAGTAAAAACTTTTTAAACAGTAGGACACTAATGTCCCACACTCTTGTTTGCCTGTATGAGAGAACTATCCTGATCTCTCAGACTGTGTAGTTCAGCAAGAGGGGGGGGAACAACCAAGCGGGTACCACTGTACTTCGGCATTGCAGGGAACACACTGGTAGATAAAATGTGCACGGAGGCGCATACATATTGTGGGAGGGTGAGGGATTCTACTGTTAATAGAGTAGGCAGTTCTCTCTCACCCCTCCGGAGGAAGTTCAGGTTGCACCTCAGCAGATCAAAAAAAGTCCCATATTCTATGCGTGAAATAATATAAATAATGAAAAACAACCAGCGGAAAAAAACAATAAAAAGGAAGAGAGACATCTTAGGGAAGAGAGCCAGTAGTGGATGCTAGAGTTAAACCACTAGAATCTGTGATCTCTGCCTTCTTGCCTCTGTCGTCTACAATCCCTCTGAGGAGATGGGGTGGCCCAGATGGCAGTGGGGGGTGGATGGCATCCTAGGCAGATCTTCTTTGGCCATGAGACCTATTTTCACTAGGAGTTCCTTTCCTTCCTGGATGGTGATGACAGTGTACGAGGATCCATTATGGAAGACCTGGAGTTTAAAGGGAAACCCCCATCTGTACCTAATACTTGCTTCTTGAAGAGGAGTAGTGATTTCCTTAAACTTACGGCGTTTGTCCAAGGTGGCTGGTAATATATCCGGGTATATTTGAATTTTGGTGCCATCCAGCAAGATGTTAGGGGTGTTACGTGAGGCCCTAAGAATCTCCTCTTTCACCAGATAATCTTTGAGACATAAAATTATGTCTCTTGGAGGCCTGTCTTCTGGGGGTTTAGGACAGAGGGCTCTGTGTAGCCTGTCACATGCAAAGGCAGTCAGGGGTGATTCTGGCAGCAAGGACTGGAAAAGCTTGTAAACGGCTGGGGTTAACTCAGTGACCATTCAGGGACCCCTCTGATTCTTAAGTTGTTTCTCCAATTTCTGTTGTCCAGGTCCTCCAAATGGGCCTGGAGTTGGGTAACAGAATCTGTGAGGACCTCATGATCTCTCCGAAGGTCAGTGTATGCGAGTTGCAGCTCATCATGTTTAGTCTCTAAAAGATCCGTTCTCCCACCCAGAACCGCTATCTCATGCTGTAATGTGTTAGTAGATTTGTGCAGCTCAGTCTGGAATTTCTCAGCAATTTTGTTATACAAAATAGCTGTGAGGCTGTCATCCAGGTCTGTCTTTGTGAGTTGCAGCGTGTACTCACCTTCCCCAAACGAATGAGCAGGCGAGGCCATCAGACTGTGTGCAGGAACTGAAGCACGCTGAGTGGCGGTGTCATCTTGGAATTCTCGGCCATCTCCCTGGCTCTGAGGAGATAGTTAGTTAGAAACCTTTGTGCCGGTTCCCCGCGATAGGACTTGTAGGATGGAATGCACCGCTTGTTCCCCTGGGGGTGCAGGTAAGTTTGGGAGCAATTAGAAGCGTAATTGGCCCCGGGGAAGGCGTTATGGTTCCTGCTGTGACGGAGCTCTGTTCAGAAGTGACCTTCCAGTTCCGCGTCGCACATGCACCCCTGTTCTCCTATTATCTTGATAGGTAATTGCAGGATGTAAAGAATGTACTTCAATTTGTACAGTGTGTATTTATACTTTAGTATTCTGACACTTCTTACCTGTCCAGTGGGCTTCCAATAGTGTAAGGAGGAGGGGCTGACCAAAGTAACACACATTATTTCTGCATTCAGCTCTCAATTTAGTGGAGAGGGTTACCTGTCCAAAACATCTCCCCCCTAAAATTTTTACAATGGGCCATCAGAGGGGGAGGAAGAATCTGATAAATGTACCTTATACTTTTGTCTTTAGACCCCTTTCACACTGGGTCATTTTGAAGGCGCTATTGCGCTAAAAATAGCGCCTGCAAACCGACCTGAAACAGTCGCTCCTGTCTCTCCAATGTGAAAGCCCGAGGGCCCAGCCATCGGCATAGCGTGGCTGCAGCGGCACTTTGCGGGTGGTTTTAACCCCTTTTTGGCCGAATAGCGCCGCTAAAACGTTGGTAAAGTGCCGCTACAAATAGTGTTGTTTTACCCCTGATGCACCCACCACCCCAGTGTGAAATCGGCCTTAAATACCCCTTAAAATAAAAGTTATACTGATTTTGGCCAAGAATGTTTGTGTCTAATCTGCTTGCAATCTTATGTGCAAAATTACTCATTTTGTTTTTTCTGTTTTGACTCCACAGTTTCCTTTAACGTCACAGGAATGGCAGACTGTGGTTTCCCACTTGGCTGACCGTTGGGACTTTCCCAACTGTGGAGGGGAAATTGATGGGAAACACGTCCACATAGTCCCACCACCCCATTCGTGATCATACTATTTTAACTATAAGGGGTTTCATAGTATCGTGTTGATGGCGGTGGTGTCGGCGACATATGAGTTCCTTTATGTGGACATGGGGAAGAATGGCCGGATGTCGGATGGTGGAGTCTTTGCCCAGACGGAGTTCTATGGACGTCTCCAGAGTGGTGGCTTGGGATTGCCACCTGTGGAAGAGAACATTGAAGGACTCCTGTTTGTTTTTATTGCTGATGAAGCATTTGGTCTGGGCGATCACCTGATGAGGCCTGAAGAGTCATGGAAAATACCTTTTGGGATAATGGCCAGCCGGTTCTGCCTGTTTCTAATGGCTATAAATATGGTATAATATAGTACAAACTAAACCACATAGTATTATTCTGCTGCATACTGCACAACTTTTTAAAAAGAAATGCTCCAAATTATGTTGCCTCAGTTGGGCCTGAGGCCAGACTTCAAGAAACAATTACAATGACGGCCCTGGAAGCTGGCCATCCTGGCTTGCCCCCCAAAGCGCCCGTGAAGTGCGGGAAAAATATGTTGAATATTTTACGGATAGGGGGGCCATTGCTTTTAAATTTTTAAATATTTTCTAAATAAAATAAAAAAATGATCTGATAAAATCTTGATTTTGATTTACTGCTTGTGTTTGTTTTAAGCTGTCTCCTAGGTTCTCCTAGTGCACTTGTAGTGCCAAGTGGTTTTTAATACAAAAAGTGGTATTGAGCATTGAAAGAAGAAGCCACACATTGTTGAGTCAAAAACCTTTTACTCCATGCACATTCACATGTGCGTTATAAAACATTTTGTGTTAAAAAAAACACATCTTGTTTTTTAAAGCTTTACCTTGAAAATTTTAGAAAAGTACATAAACAGGTATGTTGGCAAACATAACATACACAACTCTGGAACTTACAAAGTTCAACATTGAAAAACTGAAGGCAATATCAGACATTGTAGTGTCAAAAATGTCTTGATCTTGCCTTCATCAGATGGGGGTGATGTCACCCCTGTAAAAGCCAAATTTAGAAGATGCACACAAATTGGGATTAAAACTGGGGATTTCCTTTCTGATCCCATACCTAATGTCAACATGTGCTATCTCCCATCATGGGGGATCAATGGATGTGTTTTGGGGGTGCAACCCCTTCCTCTCACCTACTTGAGTTATGAGGAAAGGGTTGCACCCACAAAATGCGCACATTGATATCCCCTGATGGCAGATAGCACATGTTGACACACTGTGTGCATCTTCCAAATTTCCAAAAAAATTTAAAAACCTGGTCCCCAAAAATATAAACTGGTGTCATTTGGTAGTTCTTTATATTCTTCCTAGTACATCAATCATGTTCTTCAGTTTTTGTTCAACCTCATTTGTCTTTTGCTTGATGATGTCTAAATCCTGACTACAATACATGATGTCCTGGATTTGTTTTTGTGCACTGTCAGTAGTGAAAAGAGTAGATTGTTCTTCTACAACATGCACATCACCTAGAATAAAAAATACACACCATGTATTATAAATATGCAGGCATACATCTATTGCCTGAATCTGTGGTGTCAGACACTCACTCACAATTTCCACCACCTCTCCTTCCTCCACATCCTCTGGTTTGGTCCTCTGTTCCCCTTCTTCAGGAGGTGGGGGGGTCCCTGCTATCGTCAGATGTCCCGAGTCTTTTCTCCCCTATGAGAATGAAACAAAAGGTATACTTAGCACACAGATATTTGTGGCCAGAAATAGGAATATGAAACATTGCTTCAAAGTGGGGTACAATTGTCTGTTTGGGCAGAGTTCCAAGTTGAAGACATTAATAACAAAGCTGGAATACTTACCTTTTTTGGACAAGTTTCATACATGTAGACACCCCAAGTATCCACTGGAGTACCTGTGTGTGACACCCTAAAAAGTTTGTTCTAGTGTCCCACACTAGTGCTCCTGAGTCCAGATGTGTAAACAGTGTCCTCTCCTTACATTACACTGAATCAAGTTTGCAATTCATGCTAGTTACAAACACATCTAGACAACAATGTCCTAAACTTCTTTTTATACAAATTAGCATGACCACATGTAATTAACTCTGTATCTGCCAAAAACATCATATTTAGTTGACAAACAAACAATTTTTCCTATGACCGATTACTTTGCCCAAGAACATGAAAGTCACCATTTTAACCACCTAACGCAGATATACTGCGGCAGAATGGCACGGGTAGGCAAAATCACGTACCTGGTACGTGATTTGTCTCCCGCGGGCGAGGGGCGCATCGCGCCCCCCCCAGTGCCAGAGGCAGTCGGTATCGTTAGGGGAGCGATCCGTGCTGAGGGGGAGGCCACTCATTTGTGGCCACCCCCTCACGATCGCTCCCAACGAATGACAATCTTCCTCTGCCTCTGTAATGTAAACAGCGGCAATGGAAGTGATGTCATCTCTCCTCACGTCGGTCTTTTCGTTCCGGCGCCGAGGAGAGAAGACATCCAAGTAAGTGCACCAACACTACACTAACAGTAGAACACTCTAGGGACACATTTCACCCTGCAGTCACCCCCCAGTCACCCCCCGATCACCCTCCTGCACCCCCTGTCACAGTGACACCAATAGCGTTTTTTTTCTGATTATTGCATTGGTGTCATTTGTAACAGTTATAAGTGGTAGGGCAGTTAGTGGTAGGCCCCTTTAGGTCTAGGGTACCCCCTAACCCCCCCTAATAAAGTTTTAACCCCTTGATCACCCCCCCGTCGCCAGTGTCACTAAGCGATCGTTTTTCTGATCGCTGTATTGGTGTCACAGGTGACGCTAGT
Organism: Lithobates clamitans; assembly: GCA_037952925.1. Classification (NCBI taxonomy): domain Eukaryota; kingdom Metazoa; phylum Chordata; class Amphibia; order Anura; family Ranidae; genus Lithobates; species Lithobates clamitans. The sequence goes on from JBBGZY010000304.1 coordinate 9,198,083, forward strand.
TAGGGAGGTAAGTATTTAGGTTCACCATCAGCGTTTTATAGCTTCAGGGACCCCCATATACTACCTAATAAATAAATTATTTTAACCCCCCGATTGCCCCCTAGTTAACCTTATCACCAGTGATCACCGTATAACTGTTACGAGTGATGCTGGTTAGTTAGTTTGTTTTTTATAGTTTCAGGGCACCCACCGTTTATTACCTAATAAAGGTTTAACCCCCTAATCGCCCAGCGGTGATATAAGTTAAGTTTTAGGGTCAGATAGGGTCTGCGTCGCCCCAGGCAGCGTCAGGTTAGTGCCGGTACCGCTAACACCCACGCACACAGCATACACCACCCTTAGTGGTATAGTATCTGAACGGATCAGCCCAGCCCACCCAAGTGCAGTATCAAGCGATCACTATCACTTACTGCCCCATAAGTGCAGTTCAAGCTGGTGAGGTGGCAAGCACAAGTAGTTTCCCGCTGCCACCAAGAAGACGAACACAGGCCCATCGTGCCCATAGTGCCCTTCCTGCTGCATTCGCCAATCCGAATTGGGTACCCACCACTTCTGCAGCACCCGTACTTCCACCTTTCACTGGCCAACCCGGAATTCAGGTGGAAACAATTGACTTTACGTCACTTGATTTTTATTCGCTGTTTTTCACCGAAGATCTCTATAGATCTATTGTGGACCAAAGCAATTTGTACACTGGTCAACACATCACCACTATTCCCCAGTCCTCCCTTGCCAGAGATTGGAGACCAATTACGGTTCCTGAATTGAAGCTCTTTCTGGGCCTTTCCCTCAACATGGGCATAACTAAAAAGAGTGAGTTGCAGTCATATTGGTCTACTAACCCAATTCACCATATGCCCTTGTTCTCTGCCTCCGTGACCAGGGCATGATACGAGCATATCTTGCGGTTCATGTGCACTTCAATGACAATGAACTCTGTCATCCTCGTGGAGACCCTGGATACGATCGGCTCTACAAAATTCGGCCCCTCATAAACCACTTCAACCAACGTTTTGCAGACTTGTTTACTCCACGTCAAGTTGTCTGTGTTGATGAGTCCCTGATTAAGTTTTCTGGCCGCTTGTCATTCAAACAGTACCTTCCCAGCAAGCGTGCCAGATACGGGGTCAAGATGTATAAGCTCTGTGACAGGGCCACAGGCTATACATGTAGTTTTATGGTTTACGAGGGAAACATAGAGCCGACAAACTGTCCTGACTACATAGGAAGCGCTGGCAAGATTGTGTGGGACTTGGTGTCACCCTTATTCGGAAAGGGGTACCATTTATATGTGGACAATTATTACACAAGCGTGCCACTGTTTAGTCACTTGTTTGATCAGCAGATTGGAGCATGTGGCACCGTGTGACCTAATCGCCGGGGCTTTCCCCAGCGGCTTGTAGATTCCCGTCTTAGGCTGGGGGAGAGAGCCTGCTTCAAGTGTAATAACTTGCTCGCTATGAAGTAGAGGGATAATAAGAATGTTTTGGTTCTTACCTCGCTTCATGCAGACACGGCGGTCCAAATTACTACGGCGACTGGTGTTGTGGAGAAACCCCTCTGTGTCCACGAATATAACCAAAATATGGGTGGGGTGGACCTCAACGGTCAGTTGTTGGTGCCGTACCTAATTGCCCCTAAGGCCAAATGCTGGTACAAGAAAGTGTCTGTTTATTTATTTCAATTGGCTTTGCTGAACGCTCATGTGCTATACAGAGCTTCAGGACGGACTGGATCCTTCCTTAAATTCCAGGAAGAGATCGCCAGAGCCCTTCTGTTTCCAGATGGTGCTCCACCTCACCTTCCCCAACCAAATGCAGTAAGCTGGCTGCATGAGAGGAATTTTCTTTTTGTCCTCCCGAGTACCCCTACCCAACGAGCCACCCAAAAAAGATGTTGTGTCTGCAGCAAGCGCGGATATAGGCGTGACACCCACTATTATTGTCCCTCCTGTCCTGACAATCCTAGTCTTTGCATTGGTGAATGTTTTGAACGCTACCATACACTAGTTGAGTAGGCACACTTTCACAGGGTCTCCCAAGATGCCATCGCATTTTGAGAGACCCAAACCTAGAACCGGATAGTTACAAAAGTTACAGTTACAAAAAAGTGTAAAAAAAAAGAAAGTAAAAAAAAAAACACAAAAAAATATATAGAATAAAAAAAAACAAAAATAGTTGTCGTTTTATTGTTCTCTCTCTATTCTCTCTCTATTGTTCTGCTCTTTTTTACTGTATTCTATTCTGCAATGTTTTATTGTTATTATGTTTTATCATGTTTGCTTTATAGGTATGCAATTTTGTTATACTTTACTGTTTACTGTGTTTAATTGTTAACCATTTTTTTGTTTTCAGGTACGCCATTCAGCTGCAGAGCGGATTTATTTATCCTGACAGCAACAGCGTTTGCTCCCACAATACATAAAGCCGTGACTCCAGCGCTGTCGGAGGTGATTTCACCACCACAGTTAAAAAAAAAAAGAGCATATATGCCGAATCATGGGGGCAGCAGGGGCGGAGGAGCAATTTGCTCTTACCTTATGCGGGTGGATGCCCCCATGCTTCGACATATATATATTTTAGGCACAGGCTGCATTAAAAAAGTTTTATTTTTTACTATTTTTTTTTTAATTTGCTTTGCAGGTATGGTCTTACTGTTATACTGTAATGTTAATTTGTTTTATTGTTAACCATCATTTGCTTAGCAGGTTTGCCATACAGTTGCAGTGCGGATTTATTTACCTTGACAGCTACAGCGTTTGCTCCCACGATACATAAAGCCGTGACTCCAGTGCTGTAGGAGGTGATTTCACCACTACAGTTGAAAAAAAGAGCATATATGCCGAAGCAAGGGGGCAGCAGGGGCGGAGGTGCGATTTGCTCCTACCTTTTGGGGCGGATGCCCCCATGCTTCGGCATATATAAACGGTACATGTATGCCCATCATTAGAAGTGGGTGGATGAAGGGAGGTATTCTAATGGTGGGCATACCCACCGATTAATTTCTTTTTTTCGTTCAGCCCACAGAATGCATGAAAAAAAAGTTTACAATATATGCCCAACAAGGACCAGCAACGTACTGGAATGGTTATACCAGAATGATGCCTGCAGGTTTAGGTATCATCTTGGTATCATTCTTTTCAGGCAGCGGTCGGCTTTCATGTAAAAGCAATCCTAGTGGCTAATTAGCCTCTAGACTGCTTTTACAAGCAGTGGGAGGGAATGCCCCCCCACCGTCTTCCCGTCTTCCATGTTTTTCTTTGGATCTCCTGTCCCAACAGGAAGCCTAAGAATGCAGCCGGTGATTCAGTCAGCTGACCATAGAGCTGATCAGAGACCAGAATGGCTCCAAACATCTCTATGGCCTAAGAAACCGGAAGCTACAAGCATTTTATGACTTAGATTTCGTTGGATGTAGACAGCGCCATTGGGAAATTGGGAAAGCATTTTATAACACCGATCTTGTGTGGTCAGATGCTTTGAGGGCAGAGGAGAGATCTAGGGTCTAATAGACCCCATTTTTTTTAAAAAGTGTACCTGTCACGACCTATTGCTATCATAGGTGATATTTACATTCCCTGAGATAACAATAAAAATGATTAAAAAAATGAAAGGAACAGTTTAAAAATAAGATAAAAAATAAATAAATAAATAAAAAAGCACCCCTGTCCCCCCTGCTCTCGCGCAAAGGCGAACGCAAGCGTCGGTCTGGCGTCAAATGTAAACAACAATTGTACCATGCATGTGAGGTATCGCCGCAAAGGTCAGATCAAGGGCAGTCATTTTAACAGTAGACTTCCTCTCTAAATCTAAAGTGGTAACCTGCAAAGGCTTTTAAAGGCTTTTAAAAATGTATTTAGTTTGTCACCACTGCACGTTTGTGCGCAATTTTAAAGCATGTCGTGTTTGGTATCCATGTACTTGGCCTAAGATCATCTTTTTTATTTCATCAAACATTTTGGCAATATAGTGTGTTTTAGTGCATTAAAATTTAAAAAAAGCGTGTTTTTTCCCCAAAAAATGCGTTTAAAAAATCGCTGCACAAATACTGTGTGAAAAAAAAAAAAGAAACACCCACCATTTTAATCTGTAGGGCATTTGCTTTAAAAAAATATATAATGTTTGGGGGTTTAAAGTAATTTTCTTGCAAAAAAAAAAAAATTTTCATGTAAACAAAAATTGTCAGAAAGGGCTTTGTCTTCAAGTGGTTAGAAGAGTGGGTGATGTGTGACATAAGCTTCTAAATGTTGTACATAAAATGCTAGGACAGTTCAAACCCCCCCAAATGACCTCATTTACTAAGTAGACACCCCAAGCTGAGAGGCATGTCGAGTACATGGAATATTTTATATTGTGACACAAGTTGCGGGAAAAAGATAAATCAAAAAATTATGCCCTTAGAAATCCTGACTGTGGTGATTGGTTTTTGGGGCCCTGTATGCAGCTAGGCTCCCAAAAAGGCCCACACATGTGGTATCACCATACTCAGGAGAAGCAGCAGAATGTATTTTGGGGTGTAATTCCACATATGCCCATGGCATGTTTGAGCAATATATCATTTAGTGACAACTTTGTGCAAAAAAAAAAATGTCACTTTCCCGCAACTTGTGTCAATATATAAAATATTCCATTGACTCAACATGCCTCAACATGCCTCTCAGCAAATAGCTTGGGGTGTCTACTTTCCAAAATGGGGTCATTTGGGGGGTTTTGTGCCATCTTGGCATTTTATGGCCTTCAAAACTGTGATAGGTAGTGAGGGGTGAAATCAAAAATTTACGCCCTTAGAAATCCTGAAGGCGGTGCTTGGTTTTCGGGGATTGTAAAAAGTGCTCTGGTCAGGAAGGGGGTAAATCCTTCCGGGGCTGAAGTGGTTAAACTGTACAACAGTAAAGAAAAGCACATGGTACAGCATGCAAGTAATAATCATAATAGGAACACACGACAAGTACTTACTTCTTAGTAGCACTTTCTTGATCCTTCTGTACTGATCCTGCTCCCTCAATTTAAGGTCTGACCAGCGTTTCCTCAATTGCTCCTTGGATCATCGTACCCCAAAATTCCTGTACAGACTCTTCACAACTTTAGTCATGATTGTGGCCTTTCTCACATTTGGGTTTAGGTACTGTCCATGCTTCCCATCATAGTCGTTCCTTCTCAAGATCTCCACCATCTCCACCATCTCTAGGGCCATATTTTAGGCCTTAAATCTTCTCCTCCGGGATCGGAACCTTTCGGGCTCCGGGCTTAAATCCTCCTTGTTACTGCTCTTATCACGCACCTGCTGTGTCTCCACCATGTTCATCTCCCACTGCGCAGAAAGAGAAGGGGCGGAAATATTCTAGAAAGAACGTCAGGGGCAGGCGACGCGGGCGGAGTTTCACGCATGCGCAGTGTATATAAAGTTAACACGCGTGTGTCATACATACGTTCTGTGTGCGGAGGTAGGAGAGCCGGAAGCGATGAACGTTATAACGAAGGTAACAATTTAACATGGGACATCAGTGGCCTATACTGATTATAGATTGAGACCTATATTGGGATAAGATTAGGAGAGTTTAGCCTGATATTTTGTGTTTTTGTCTTGTGTTTGGTCTTTCAGCAAAGATGAAACAATTCAAAGATTTCATGGGCCAGTTCATTGACAAATACAGGGATATGCGTAATTTGTGGGAGGTTTAAAACCCCTTATATCGCAACAAACCAGCAAGGAAGGCATCACTGGAGAAACTGCTGCAATTTGTGAAGATGCAGGTCCCCAATGCAGACATCGATTTTGTGGAGAGGAAAATTGGTAGCTTGAGAAGCACGTATAGGAAGGAGCTTAATAAGATCCAGGCTTCCATGAGATCAGGAGCAGCAGCAGAGGATGTGTATGTACCCAGTCTGTAGTACTACACCAGGATGCGGTTTCTGGAAGACCAGATGGAAGTCAGGGAATCACTTTCCACACTTCCATCCAGCCTTCCTTTCACCCTTCCCTCAACCCCAGCTGAGGCTTCCGGGGACCAACCTGGGCCTTCTATCCTGGAAGAAGTGGAGGAGCCCAGCTGGAGCCAGGTATAGTATTTTTTTTACTTATTTAATGTCTGGAAATTATTGTTGTTAACTATATGTAATTATTGATAAAAAATGAATGATTGAACAAAAAGTGTTTTACATATCAATAGACAGTAGGGGCCAAAAATGATTGTGACAAGAATGAAAAATGCTGGTTACAGAATGATAGTCTTTTCTATTTGTTAACATTCCATTTGCAAAAGTCATGAGCTGAAAATTGTGTGTGGTTGATGAACCAAAAACTAAAACTATGTCCCTTTTTCATACACAGGAAGACCTCAGCCAGGACGAGGCTCTGGAATGTGCCACACAGGAGGAGGCGGGGCTATGTGTCAGCCAGGAGGAGGCGGTGTAAGTGTCAGCCAGGAAGTGGCCGGGCCCAGTAGGAGCCTCACCCAATCCCAGGTGCCTCCCCTCTGCCTTCTAACAAAAAGGACCAGGAAGGGCAGTAACGTGGAGGAGGCAGCACTGGGCCTCATTAAGGAGGCTAATGCGGCCCTGAAACACCCCCCCGATGCTGAAGAGGCCTATGGCTACTATATAGCTTCCAAATTGCTGCAAATGGAGGAGGGCCAACGCCACAACTGTGAAAAACTTTTTGTTGAGGCCATTCACAAGGGGTTGAGGGGCCAAATGACCAATGACGTACACTTATGTGCGCTCGCCCATCCTCCTCCTTCTCCTCCTGCCACAAGTCCACCTCCAGAGCCACAGCCTCCAAGGAAGACTGCAGGGAAGGCTGCAGGGAAACATGGAGGGAAGACTGCAAGGAAGACAAGAAAGTGATGGCCTGAGTTCAGGCTGGTCTGACAGAAGACGCAGCCTGTTGTAGTACCACAGCCTGGGGACATATGTGTCATCTGCTGCTGTTCTTGATCTCTAGGAGTCCTGGACCAGATTGTGGTCCCCATTATATGGACTTCTCAGGCTACCAATTTTAATTTACAAAGAGTTGATATCTGCCCTGGGGGTCAAAGGCTTCGCAAATTCAAGCAGTTTCTCCAGTGTTGCCTTCCTCTTTATTTTGTTATTTTGAGCCAGAATAAATGTTTTTTATTTATATGAAAATACTTGCCTATGTGTTTTTCTTCAACAGTTTGTGAGTAGGCAGGTACATTTCAAAAATACAATGTCTAATTAACAAGTGACACCAACACCAACCTCCTTGAGCTTTTTAAAAATACAAGATAATAATGTTGTTGTGGAAACTTGACACACCAAAAAAAATTATGGAGATCACTAGAAAATAATTTAAAAATAATCCCAAAAAAGGAGTTCTTGATTAAAAAAATAAATAAAAAAAAGATGACTATAAAAAATAATTCTAAACATTATTATTGAGATCTGGCTTTAAAAACAAAAAATATTATTCAGGAGATCACGAGAAATAATAAAGAAATAAGTTTGTGAGAACTCTGTGTGAATATCAGCAGCAAAACAACTTAATTCTTCTAGCATTATAAAGAACAAAAGAATGCACTGAATTAAAAGATCCATAAATTTACAGCGTAACGAATGTGCTAGCTCCATTACGAACGCTAGTTTTACCGGACCTAACGCTTCCGTATCATACTTTATTCTGAGCATGCGTCATTTTTGGCGCATCAGAATTGCATACAGAAGATTGCATTTTCAGCTAGGAACTTTTTCCAACCGAAAAATTGAGAACCTGCCCTCAATCTTTTGCTGGCTGGAATTCCGCCTGCAAAAGTCTGATGGAGCATACACACAGTCTCATTTTCCGACCAAAAGCTCTCATCGGAGTTTTGCTTGCGGCATTTCCGATCGCGTGTCTCACAAATTTTAAAGGCTAAATCCACTTTTTTGAAAAAAAAAAAAATAATAATAATAAATGCACATATACAGTATTTGCAGAAAAAAAAATGTATGTGTAATTATTATTTTTTTTGCAACTGAGCCTGCAAAGCATTGCAAGTGCAATCAGTGGATGGCTGGTGCGACGCCAGGCTCCTGAAAATCCTTCCTCCAGCTCCGTGTCCCTACCAAAGTAACTATTTTCAGTTGTAGAGCTGAAGGAAGTGTTAAATAAATATGAGTGGGGGGCACATGCATGACTTCCCCCGGACCGGCTGCATGTCTGTGTAGCTCTGTACTACTCGCTCCGATTTGCCTGCTTCCTGGGGCCAGTCAGCTGCAAAACCCACCACAATCACACCTAACAGCCCCAGGACTTCGATGTGCATGCCGCCAAAGAAGAAAAAAATCAAGGGGACCACGCAGAGGTCTCTAACCAACTATCTGCTGTAGACACAGAAAAAAATTCGGCATTTCTCAAGATGGCGCCAGCAGCCCTGCCTCTCCTTCATCACAGCTCGTACAGGGTGTCTCCGCTCCACTACAGGACAGTGAGTACTCTGCCCCCCTCACAAAGGAGGACTTAGATAAGAGTCTGGAATCTATATACAGCAAAATAGCCACCAAATTCCAGACAGAACTGCACAAAAGCACAAATACCCTGACACAAGAGATTGCTGCTCAGGGAACCTGTACTGACCGTTTGGAAACTAAACAGGATGAACTTAGTATAGCTCACAATGAGCTCTCCAGGGAATATAAATCCCTTACTGCGACGGTCACACAACTGCAATCTCATGTCGAAGATCTCGACAACCGTAATCGCAGGAACAACCTCAGGATTAGAGGAGTCCCTGAATCTAACACAGACCTGATTCCTGCCATGTATAAAATCTCTGCTACCAGATCACGCATCTGAGTCCTTTACTTGTGACCGCATTCACCTGGCTCTGCGCCCAAAACCACCCTCTGACAAACCCCCTAGAAATATTGTACTCTGCCTAAAAGACTTCCTTATCAAAGAGGAGATCCTTAGGGCTGCTCGAAACTCTCATTCAATCACCCTGGATGGCACCCCTGTGCAAATTTATCCTGACATCTCTCCAGCAACCCTGGATAGATGCCGCAAGATGAAGGAGGTCACCACGATGTTAGCTACTGCACACATCCATTACAAATGGGGCTTCCCCTTTAAACTTTCAATCCCCCATAATGGTACCATATATACAGCAAGCACACTTTTGGAAGGGCAAGAAATTGTAGTGAAGTTGGGCCTTTTGGATGCGGAATCCCTCACTCGCCAACCTTCCACTCCCAGATCAACCCCTATCTGGTGCACACCTTCTCCAAGACGCGATATAAGACACGTCAGACATGACAATGGTCACAACCTCTACTGATTATTCTGTTTCGGGCTGGCTCTATCATGGAGCTGATTCTATTTCCACACTCTGTGCCTGTTTAACATTTTCTGAAGATCTCTATGGCTGGAACGCCACCTAATGGCCATTTTTGGAAATTCCTTTGCACAACATCTTTCAACCTGTTCACCATATTCTACATCCTGGTTTGGTAAACATTCAGACTCTTCAAATACCAAACTGTACCCACTCCTGATGACATCTGGATCTTTTCAGATGATTCCAGGACGCCTGAATATCCCACCTTATCACCACATAAGATCTTATCGACATCATGCCGAACATCCCTTGTTTTTTTTTTGTTTTTTTGTTTCCCTTTTCTTCTTTGTTAGGTGGACACAACTCTCTACCAACAACCGTGCAGACAGATATCCAAGGACGCCCTCCATTCTTATTTATTTTATTTATTTATATAAGAAACTTATATAGCGCCATCAATTTACATAGCTCTTTACATATACATTGTACATTCACATCGGTCCCTACTCTCAAGAAGCTTACAATCTAAGGTCCCTAACTCACATTGATATACTAGGGCCAATTTAGATAGAAGCCAATTAACCTAGCAGCATGTCTTTAGAGTGTGGGAGGAAACCGGAGTACCAGGAAGAAACCCACGCAGGCACAGGGAGAACATGCAAACTCCAGGCAGGTAGTGTCGTGGTTGGGATTTGAACCAGCAACCCTTTTTACTGCTAGGCAAGAGTGCTACCCACTACACCACTGTGCTGCCCACTGTTACTTTTCTTGCAGAAGTAACTGGCCCCTGGGCCCCTGGTATGGACACAGACTGCAATACATATGTGTCGATATTCTTCGACACATATGTATGTCGGAGGTGATTTCCACCTTGTGGCCCATCCCCAGTTAGACACAAGCACTACCTTCCATTCCTCTATGGCTTTTCCCAAATCAATGTCCAAAACACTACAGTCCTTCCAATTAGCAGATGCAAGGAGCAAGGGATTACTCCTTTTACTCTCACCCCCGCAACTCTTTTGCAAGGTTTAGACTACACCCATTATCCTGGCCAACTCCACAAACTTTGCTATCCATATGTGTCCATGGTCTGACCATAATATAGTGACCCTAGCTACTACCCTCATTGACCTGTCAGACACCCCTTAAACATGGCGTTGAAATGAATCCCTGCTTGCAGACCCTATCACACGACAAGAAATCTCTACTGCCATCTAGGAGTACTTTACTTTGAATGCCACACCTGACATATCCCCTAGCATTCTATGGGTGGCTAACAAGGCTGTTTTAAGGGGCCGTCTCATTAGCATAGCCTCAAGAAAAAATAGAGAATGCTGGCAACAAATTCATGCATTAACCGTAGAATTAGACAAACTAAACAATATACAAATAGGGAATCTGACATTGTCCAACGCACAACTGGTAGCCCAGAAAAGGCTGGAGTTAGGTACCCTCTTATCCACTAAAACCAAAAAGTCTCTCCGTTGGTCCAAAGCCAGATTCCTTATGCATAAAAATTCGGCATCCTCCATGTTTGCCCATAAACTGAATCAGACTATACACCCCCCTCATCTATATAAACTCCGTAATACCTCCAGTCATATGGTCTTGCGCACTAAAGAAGTCCTGACTATTTTTGAAAATTTCTACTCCAACTTACATTCCCGCCCACTCATCTACCCTTCCCACACTTCGCACGACTGGCTATCCTCCCTCCTTCTACCCTCTTTAACAACCTCTCAAGTAGATTCTCTTAATGCATCCTTTACAGAGGAAGAACTGCTTACTGTAATCAAATCCCTGAAACGATTGGTCGCCCCAGGTCCTGATGGGTTCCCAGCCAGTTATTATAAACACTTTGCTTCTGTCTTGATCCCACGGTTAACCACCAAGTTAAATAACATCCTTACAATAACAATAACATCCCAAGTGAACTGACCTTGGCCAACATGTCCCTGTTACCCAAGCCCCTAAGGATCACTCTCACAGAACTATAGATCGATATCGGTCATTAACAATGACCTTCAAATTTTTAGCCGCGCTCTGGCAGATAGACTAGCCAACATTATTGAGACTCTGACCTCTTCCGACCAATCTGGATTAATTCCAAAAAGATTTATCACAGACAATATTCGCCTAGCCCTGAATGTGCTTCAAGACGCTAATCTACACAAAAAACAGGCCCTCCTGTTGAGCCTTGATATCAATAAGGCCTTTGATAGTGTACTCTGGCCTTACCTGTTCTCGGTCCTACAACAGATGGGCTATAGGGACGAATTTCTAAGGGGTGTACAGGCCCTCTACTACCATCCTAAAACAATAATTAAATTACTGAGATGCAATTCTGACTTCTTCACACTGGGCAGAAGCACATATCAGGGATACCCCTAACTCCCTTATTATTCGCCCTAGCACTAGAACCCCTTGCAATCGCCATTAAACAACACCCAGACATATCCGGTTATCCCCTGGAATGTTCCCACTTTAAACTCTCCATGTATGCAGATGATGTCATGCTCTTTTTGACCCAACCCCAACTCTCCCTTCCAACTTATTCGCCACAAATAAATTTGCCTCTATCTCTGGGCTTATGGTAAACATATTCAAATCCACAGCACTTCCCATTAATTTACCCTCTTCCCAG